>VTFQ01000004.1:12293912-13493912 GCA_036281575.1 Ancherythroculter nigrocauda | reverse complement strand
AGAGACACATGTCAGAAGTCTGTGATTCAGCTTATTATCCGCTAATGCGGCCACGCCCATGGAGTGAGCGCTATTCAGACGCTAAGTCTGAGGCAATACATGTATACATCGTCTCAATCATGTATTTATTGTCTTGAAAAGTGTTTATCTGTATGTTAAAGCCATGGCTAGTGGCCACTGGAAGACATGCCGTTAGTTCCTGGAATGTCCTGTTCTTCTTTAGATTCATTTGTGGACTAAAGGTGCACAGAGCGCCCTCCAGCTGCAAGTATGAATTGAAAACACAGTATCAAGCGTTCATAGTGATGACAATAAATATTGAATAAATATTACTCCTCTGTATAGAAACTTGACATAAACATATGAGAATCCATCAATATTTCTCCAAATGTGCATGCTTTTAAGCTAAAAGCCTATATGAAATGCCACAGAGGTAACATAATTGTTCAGACACTTTGCATCACAGAAATACATTTTATTTTAAAGAACACCATTATTTTAAATTGTAATAATATTTCACAGTATTGCTGTTTTTTCTGTATGTTTGATATACACCGTGATGAGCTTGAGACATGATCACAGAGGGTTTTTTCACAGCCTACCTAACTGAAAGGCCTCATTATTATGCAGGTCATTAGAGGTCTTTTATGCGATTCTTTTGTCTTCTCAGGTGTAAATCACCCATTATTCATGATGATTCACACCTCCACATATACTGTGTTTCTTGACAAAAAGTGTCTTACAAAAACTAAATCAATATATTGTTTTATATGAACGAGTAGGCAGGATAATTTTACATCATTTTGAAGCAAAAACTCATGTCTACAACCTCCAATACCCAGAAGTCTTGTTAACACAGATTTAATATACTTTTTTTGGTCTTATTTTAATGACTTAAGTTTTTTGTTTTTTCAATAACCACGCATAAACGTTATTCCTTCAAAAACACAAACATGTACATACATGTTCCTCACATATTACTGTAGCCTAGTTTGTGCTGAATACAGTGAAATGACACTTTTGTCATTAATATGTTTATGAACAACTGAAAAAAGCACAAATGTCAGGGCAGGGCCCAAAAATCCTCAGACCCCAGCGGGTTAAGTTTTTAGTCTATAGGTATGCGCGTTTGAACGTGTGTGCGCAGACGCTTAGTCTTTCTTTACAAAGTGACACTGCTAAATTATTGTCTGGCCCACATAATACAGAATTATTAGTTGTTTCCGTGGATCCATGCAAACTGGAAGGTTTTATCTATACATAGGGAAAGGAAAGAGAAGGAGGCCTTCGCAGGGGATAGTTTAGATGACACTTCAGGGCTGCGTTGTCGTCGTGTCTAGGTGCAGGTCCTTCATCTTATCTGGATACGGCCTGGATCTGGCAGACTACAGTAAAATTCGGGATAAACAGAGAGAGTCTAATTTTAGTGTGGACGCCATTCTTCTTATGATGTAGCGAGTACACCAGGTGTTATGGGAAGTGTTCCTGGCTGACCTAATTTATGCTGCCTAACAATTAACATGATTTGAATTAAAGAAGTAGATAATGTGTTATGTGTATGCCAGGTTAAAGAGATGTGTTTTTAGTTTAGATTTAAACTGAAAGTGTTTCTTCTTCCCAAACAATGCTAGAAAGACTGTTCTAAAGTTTAACTGCTAAAAAGAAAAGGATCTACCCCCAGCAGTCAGTTTTGACATTCTAGGTATAATCAACTGGCCAGAATTTTAAGAATGCAGTAGACGTGAAGGACTATTATATGTTTAGAGCTCGCTCAAGTACTGGGGTGCTAAACCATTTAAAATTTTATACGATGTTCAATAGGGTTCCAATTAGGGGTGGGAATCGGAGGGTACCGCACGATACGATACGATCACGATAAATGGCTCACGATAACGATAATATCGCGAGTCAACGATTCTGCGATAATCGATATATCGCTAGACAAACCTATAACGATACATCACAATATTGGTCTTAATATGAAAAAAAAATGCAAGTGAAAAGATTAAGGGCAAGTTAACAGATAAATCCGATCTTCAGTTCCTGCGATATATGTAGATTTAATAGAGTTCTCGACACAGAAAGCAAGAAATATGAGGTGCATTTTACTGACCATCAGTTCATTTCAAAATCAAAGAACGCAATAGGAGAGAGCGACAACAGCACTGGTAAGTTCTCATTACTTTTAATCAAGATAATTGTGTGTTATGCATCTTACTTTCACTTTCATATGCGGCAGTTTGCGCGTCAGCTTGCTGAAGAGATCTGCGGCGATGCGTGATACAGTAGCGCTGTCCTGTCTGACTTTCACATGTTTCACAAGTATTTCTGGGAGAAGTCAAATTTACATATGTAGTTTCAACAACCAGATGCATTTAGACTGATGCATAGACAGTTTTGACTGGAATGCGTCTCAGACAATCTCCTGAAGTGGTTTGAGCGATCGGATTTAAATCCATCTCAAATGCATTTCGGAGGGCATTTAGACCTGGTCTTTTCACGATCAGAGAAAATGCATGAAGTGACCAGGTGCAAACAGACCCTTAAGGCCCCGGTATACTTCAAACGAAATCGAAGAAAGAACTGATGTGACGTCATTTCGAACAAAATCAGGCCAAAACGAAGTTCGTTTTCTGTTCTTTTTGGAAGTTCGAAACGGCTTGCCAAAGCGAACTTTCAGGAAAAGTTCGCTCCAGCTGCAAAACACCTTCGTACCACCATTGTTCGGTGACGATAACGTAATAGGAGGTGTGCGCCGAGGCTCCGCCTTCACTCGCGTGGGACGCGTCTTTCTTTGACTCATTGCGTGTGTTTGAATTCGTCGTGGTAAGATCTCCGTGGTTGAAAACATGAACACACTGGATAGCCGCTTTATAGTACAAAATGAAGTTGTGCTTGTAAAACAATAAGGCAACACTGTTTTTCATGTTTGATACTGTAAAGCTGCATGATTTTAAGCAATCTATTGAATAAAGTGCTATATGAAGACGTGACGTGACTGGAGTGCTAATTTGCAGAGCTCGTGCTAACGATCCCATGTTATGATCAGACGCTTTCCTTATGCTTTCTATTAAAAAGCTTGCAGTTTTCTCATTTTTGTTGTTTATTTTGTTACTGAGATATAAGTGCACGGCACATATTTACATATTCATATAACTGTCGTTCTCAGCAGTGTGGGCGGCGTCAGATGTTCGTGTATCGCTGGTCACGTATTTCGAACTTCGATTTACCCCTAAACGAAGAACGAAAAAGAATTTTGTTTGAAGTATACCGGAGCCTTTAGATGTTCTTCACTGAGCGCTTACACAGATATACACAGGCGTTCGAAAGCAGGCATCTATCAGCGGATCCCTATATGCTTTCAAATCTATTTTATTCACACTGCTGTCCGCCATCCTGTTAATAACCTCTTTTTCTTAGGCTAGTTAACTTATGTTCACGTTTCCCTCATTCATGTGTTGAGCGCCGCCTTGAAGTATTGACGCTTTGAGCAAAGAAATCTATTTATAGCACTTTATTTTTTTTTATTAAAATATCGATATTTGGCGCAGCGATACGATTCTCATATCGCACAGAGATGGACGACGATATATCGCCATATCGATATTTTGTCCCACCCCTAGTTCCAATGCAGTGTTGACAGAACCGGGCTAATATGGTCATTCTTCCTGGTTCTAGTAAGAACTCTAGCTGCTGCGTTTTGGACCAGCTGGAGTTTGTTTGTTAGGCATGCAGGGCAACCACCCTTTTTTGAAAATGTGACTAATTTTAACAAAATAAGAGGGATCATACAAAATGAATGTCATTTTTTTTTTTTTTAGTACTGTTCTGAATTTTTACATAAACAATGTTTACATAAAGTCCACAAGACAATTTTTTATATATATAAATATGACCCCATTCAAATGTTTATGAACCCTTGATTCTTAATACTGTGTGTGGTTACCTGTTTGATCCATGACTGTTTTTATGTTTTTTGATGGTTGTTCATGAGTCGCTTGTTTGTCCTGAGCAGTTAAACTGCCCAATATTTTTCAAAAAAAAAAAAAAAAAAAATCCTCCAGGTCCCAAAAATTCTTCAATTTTCCAGCATCTTTTGTGTATTTGAACTATTTCCAGCAGTGACTGTATGATTTTGAGATCCATCTTTTCACACTGAGGACAATTGAGGGACTCAAATACAACTTTTAAAAAAGGTGCAAACATTCCTGATGCTCCAGGAGGAAACACTGTGCATTAAGAGCCGGGGGGTGAAAACCTTTTGAATTTAAAGATCAAGGAATATTATACTTAATTTGTCTTCTGGCAAATATTTAAGTGTCTTTGGTTGCTTCCAAAGGGAAGTACTAAATGGAAAAAAAAGAAAAGAAAAAGATATTTAAACAAAATACGAAAAATCTTTATCCTGTTCAAAAGTTTTCACCCCTGACTCTTAAAGGGTTAGTTCACCCAAATATTAAAATTCTGTCATTTATTACTTACCCTCATGCCGTTCCACACCCGTAAGACCTTCGTTCATCTTCGGAACACAAATTAAGATATTTTAATTGAAATCTGATGGCTCCGTGAGGCCTTCATAGCCAGCAATGACATTTCCTCTCTCAAGATCCATTAATGTACTAAAAACATATTTAAATCAGTTCATGTGAGTACAGTGGTTCAATATTAATATTATAAAGCGACAAGAATATTTTTGGTGCGCCAAAAAAAAAAACAAATGACTTATTTAGTGATGGCTGATTTCAAAACACTGCTTCAGGAAGCTTAGGAGCATAAATGAATCAGTGTATTTGTAATCAAGGTCTTACGGGTGTGGAACGACATGAGAGTAAGTAGTAAATGACAGAATTTTTATTTTTGGGTGAACTAACCCTTTAATGCATTGTGTTTCCTTCTGGAGCATCAGTGAATGTTTGAACCTTTTTTAGTAGTTGCATTTGAAGTCCCTCAATTGTCCTCAGTGTGAATAGATGGATCTCAAAATCATAGAGTCACTGCTGTAAATGGTTCAAATACGCAAAATAAGCTGGAAAACAGAAGAATTTTTGGGACCTGGAGGATTTTTTTGAAGGATATTGGGTAGTTTAACTGCTCAGGACAAACAAGGGACTCATGAACAACCATCACAAAAAAAACAAACAAACAAATGATCCCTCTTATTTTGTTAAAATTATTCACATTTTCAAAGATTCTGCAAGGGGTTCACAAACTTTCAAGCAGCACTCTATATATATTTTTTTCTGTTTTCAAAGTCTTTTATTATTATATATATATATATATATATATATATATATATATATATATCACTTGAGACTCACCTGTCATAAAGGGCAAGTTCTTCTTACAGCAAGATCAATGAGCATCACAGGACAGAAGCCAATATGTCATCCTTCACTGGAGACTCACTGCAATTTTCTCACAGAAAGGTTCATAAAGGTTCATAAAACCTCTGGGGAAGAAGTCTGGTAAAAACACCTCTGACCAAACAGAGTCCTCAAGGCACACTCAAGGGTGGCAGTGAGACCTGATCCAGGATTAAGGATGTTTTCCAGGTGTTTCCTGACATCTGCCCCTCAAAGCTGGGCTCAGGTCTGGATTAAGGTCTCCCAGAACAATTGCTCCTCTGCATCTCTGGGACTAAAGGCTTTTAGGAGAATAGCACTGCATAGTTTTCCCAGACAGTCTGCTTCCATACTAAATCTTTTGGTGTGGATCTGGTTCTGTTTGATGTCAGTTCAAATCATTTGGTTAGAAAGCTGCTCTCCAATCTCTGCAAGAAAACTCTGGTCTAAAGGACAGTTCTTCTGGGATCTCCTATGATTCGCAAGAGGTATGAAACGAATTTGGACAAATTTGTTTGTTGAGATCACTTTCCTTGAACTAACTTAATTTTTTTTTTAATGTATTCCAGCAAACATGTTATGACACATACCCAGGCAAGTTTACGGATAAGTAAATGGATATCCTCAACTTTCGAAATACTATAATAGTTTGTATTAATATTTTGAATGTTTTTACCCTAGTTCTCATTTAAATTTTAGTTTTAGTAATTGTGTTGTTTTTTAAAAAAAAAAAAAACATCTATTTAGTATTTATTATATTTATTTATTTTATTTCAAGTAACAAAAAGGCTTTTGGTTTTAGTTAACAATAATGATCTGATCTAACCCTATCATCATCATCATCATCATCAAAAAAATATATTGACCAAAAAAAAAAAAAAAAAAAAACATACTATGGAAGTCATCAGCTGTTTGGTTATCAACATTCTTCAAAATATCTTCTTTTGTCTTCAGCAGAAGAAAGAAATTCATTATTATGATTGGTGAACTATCCCTGAAGTCCTACTTAAGATTCAAAAGAATACAGTTAGGATAATTGAATTTTACATAAATTTAAAAAACTAAAATATATTTTCATCATAGCTAGTTTATTTTATTTAAAAAAATATTGATTATGCATTACATTCTTTGCATTTAATTTATATTTTAATTTATTTTAATTTATATACAGTGGACTAAAAAATATTCAGACACTTTGACCTGACCATGTCTTGCTTTGTTATCTGACATAATTAAAATTATTTTTTCTGAAACAGTTTAACTCTGAGAATAAACTGTAATAATAAATGAAATGTTCAAGGTCTCTGAATAAATTTTGGTTTGATATATATAATAGATCATTTTGAACCTCTGACCCTAAATCTGATCTACTCTCAACAATATAAAAACACTTGACAGCCTGATAAATGTGCACTTGCTATGTACACCAAAAATAATAGGCACTAAAATATCTATATAACAGTAATTAAAATTATGGTGGCCATTCAAATTGAAAATCATATCCTACTATATAATGTCATAAAGAGAAAATATATAGGAAACTATGCAATATTATTTCAAGGACTTCATGTCTGTCTGTTTACACCAAAGTTTTACAACCAGAGTGTGTGGATCATAAAACCTGGTATCTGTTTACAAACACACACTAGCACAGGTGTCTCGTCACATCAGATTTGTCCTCAGAGTTTTTCTTCTGTGTCTCAGTTGCTCATGGCAGAGTTTGAGATGACATATGTTGAATGATGTTTTATTTTTTCACCTGTTTTTCTTTTTGTAGAGCCTCATGGGATGGAGGAGCATTCTCTGTGTGTGGTGTGTGTGTATAAGAGAGAGAAATCACTGAAGGCCAAATAAAATGAAGTCATAAATCTGATGAAAGTCCTTTGATAGCTGAGATGTGTCTAAGACAGTATGCTACATGAACAGCTCTGTTTTATGTCCTCTCTGTGGTCAAGATGTGGTGAAAAACTTCCATTAGACTCTTCCCTCAGGGTCGAACTGTTTTTCCAAGATGATCACACACATCACATGAGGCTGTGAATAAAACTTCTGATAAATAATACAGCTTTATCAATCATTAACTTGAAAATGGACAACCAGTGTAGGATGATATTCACAGGACGTGTCTTCCACTGGTCTACTTTTACCGGCAAAGTGCAAAGCATTTGTACAGTTTCAGGTCAGCCATGAGTTTATTTTAAAAGTCCATTTGGACTTTTAGTAGAAGATCTACAATATCCTCCCATTGTGACATTTGCACTTCTTATTTCATCATATTTCATCATATTATTGCAGGACATCATAGGTCAGAGGTGTCCAACTTCAGTCCTGGAGGGCCACTGTCTGGCAGAGTTTAGCTCCAACTTGCCTCAACCTTCCTGGATGTTTCTAGTATGCCTAAGACCATGGGTGCTTCTCAATTCTTATTTGTGCATCCTCGTTTCCTTTCCTCGAATCTCAGGTCCACCCCCTGTAGGATGTAAGTGAAGGATGCAAGGAAAGAAAACGAGGACTGAGGAATTGAAGGAAATATTATTTGTATATTGGAATGTTCTTGATCACTTGAGCATCACTTCAAAGCATCATCAGCTGCATTTGAGGGATCTGCCCTTATGTTGCTGAAGTTTGAACTGCAAAGGTAAAACATAAATTAAAATGATTGTGACCGATGGGAGGAGAATGTATACATGCATCAGGTTTCTTGACAAGAAAGACTTCCGCATAGGATACACCTGTGTATCCTCACTCATAGCTCCTCGGGAAACTTCCTCACTCCTCGTTCCTTGAAGTGCAATTAGAGAATTGAAATGTCATTCAAGATGGCTAACTTTGATCGGTTTCCGGGTCACAGGCTGGAGGACGGAGGAGCAAGGAAATGAGGAAGCAACCATTTGATTATTGAGAAGAACCCTGATTAGCTGGTTCAGGTAATTGGGGTTGGAACTAAATTCTGCAGGACAGTGGCCTTCCAGGAGCAGGATTGGACACTCCTGTCATAGATGAATAGGGTAAAATATTTAACTAATAGATATCACTATACTTTTCCCAGTTGTATGGTTTAAATTTTCTAGAATGTTGTTTTAATGAAGTTTGGTGTATGTAAGTACTGCTGAAGTAGAAAAAAAAAAAAATCATTTTGAGAAAACAGCCTTTAAAGAAATGTACTTGAAATATACAGGCACAAATAGATAAAGTGTAATAAAATATGTAATAAAAATCACTTAAATGTGTATTTTGGATGTTTTCTTTCCACTAGTCTGAAACAACATATTATCAATAACCCAAAATTTCAAAATTGACAGGTGTGTGAAAAACAATGAATTTGCCTCTATACTGTCTTACCTTAATTGATTCATTTTGTCACAGCACTGACCTAAATAACCACACTGCGTTCATGTCACTTGTGGTTTGTGGACCCTGTTATACGCTCAGCGCGCGAGACCCTTTAAAAGCAGAAGTGTGTTCTCTCAGACGGGGCTCATTAATATTAATATCACACAGACTGTACTTTTTTAACTGTAGAAAGTTCTATAATTAAACCTGTAACAAAAAACAAAGAGCAGATGAGTCATTCTGACCTGAGAAAGACTGTCAGCTTTGATTTTTTTGTTTGGTTGAGCACAAGTGCTCTAGCCAAACCTAAGGCCACATGTCAGTGACTGGCTTCCAGTGGGTGCTTCATGGAAAACGGCACATTCTCTACATGCTCTTTGTATGAGGCAATTTTAAAGTCATTGGGAACGTTTAAAGGTGTACTGACCCAGGACTTGTTTCGAGTGAAATGTGAAGTAGCATTGCACAGATGTTTCACCGCAAGCAATGAATGCACTGGACTGAACATGGATCATCTGCTGTGCTTTATAACCTGAAAGTTAGTCTAAAATCAAAAGAGAGAAAGTCTTGAATATTCTGTTCAGTTGACCATTGGATTGTACAAACTATGCAGTTTAACAGCCATGTGTATTTTCATCTAAAATTAGTTCCGCTCTGCAGAGTCATATATCACCTCTGTGTTGCCACATGAAGTTCTGGAGGAAAAGAAAAGCATCACTACAAGCATCACACTGTAATCATTTTTTGATGGAAAAGTTGCACCGAGTTGAAAGTTGTCTTAATCAGCAGATATTCAAAGACATCAGATGGGGAGGAACACTAAAATTTCTTAATTTCTTAAACACAAAAGTCTTAATGATTATAATAATTATATAAATAATATTTTTTTAATAAATAGATGCATGAAACTCAGAGATACATAGAACCAAAAATACAAGAACTAAAGGCAATCTTTCATACAGCCTAACTAATGACAATACCTGACCCAGAACTAACCCAGAGATTGGGCCTTTCCAAATCTGCCATTCACGGTTAAGTGTATCCCATCATTTCCATGTTCAGGAACTCATATGCCCCCCAAAAATCCAAAAAATAAGAAAAAAGTTAAATTAATGAAATATTACATATTAGATTGGTAGTAAAACATAAAGTGTTACACATTTTATTGGTGCATTTTATTTTATTTTTTATTTACATTTTATTTTATTTTATTACACATTTTATCATCTCGGAGTAATATCGCAGAAGGACATGCAAAGTTAAGTAAACATTTATAGTGTATCATTATAATTAAAAGATTCTAAACATTAATTCATATTGTCATTGTCATGCAGAAACACTGTATATCCAAATGTTTTTGTTATTTTTATTTATTTATTTTATAAATATGTTGGTCACCCTTTACATCTTTGTGTGTTTTGAAATATTTAACCAATGAAAAGTATTAAAAAGAGCTGGTGACTAAACCTCATAACTCAATTTGCTCTTCAAACTGTCAGCCAAACCTCATAACTCCACAAGCCTCATATCGTGATTCGTGAATGAAGATCCGCACGCTGTTTGGAGAGAGAGATCTCTGCTTGTTTACAATATCAGGCTAAATAAATAGCTGTTTGTTTGAATAAGTACAGCATTTTCTTTACTCAAGAAACACTATACTGTATATATAAACTAGAAGCTAAAGTTTGTAAACAAACTTTAATGTTGGCTTGAGAAAGCCTGAATGAGCAGAGTCAAAAGAGCCAAAGCACATCTCTGTTCAGTGTTCTGGAGCAGGCCCCGCCACAAAAACAAACAAACAAACAAACAAAAAAACGTGTAATTAGGGCCTACTTTATATTAGGTCTCTTTAACTGTACTAACATTTAAATTAAAGGGGTGGTTCATTGCGATTTCACTTTTTTAACTTTAGTTAGTGTGTAATGTTGCTGCTTGAGCATTTAAGTATCTGCAAAGTTACAGCGCTGAAAGTTCAATGCAAACAGAGATATTGTCTTTTAAAATTATGGCAGTTTAATGCCTACAAAAACGACCGGTTTGGACTACAAGGGGTTGGTGACATCATAAACCCTGCAATACACGCCCCGGGAACACGCAACAAAGTGGGCGAGGCCATGTGGCGCAGCATAATGGAAGCAGGAGAGTTGTCTACACCAGGCGCGATGCGTCAAAAGATAATAGAACCTATTATAATCTGTGATATTTTCTACACTGGATGCGGCACAGAAGACAGCTTCCAGAATCTACACAAGTTCAATGCTGGATTTGCACAAAGGCTTTTACTGAAAGGTGAAGCAGTTCCCACTTTAAAAGCAGAAGCTGCTGTTTATTGGCTTCAAACTGTAAGTACGTTTTATTGTTTGTAAGTTACATGTCTTTTAAACGTATAGTTCTGTTGCTATTTTTTGGTTCCATCAAGGACGTAAACAAACACCAACTCATTTTTGCTTCTCTAGCCAGTTAGCTAAATTCTAGTGCATACTTCAAACGCCAACAAACTTCTTTGTTCATAGACAAACAGTTGTTCACGCTATAAATTAAACGCTACTTTTACAAAAAAAATCTACTACTCAGTCGTGTATTTGGCTACAGTAAAGCTTTAATCAGGATAAAACTGTATATTGAAAGCTAACAAACAGCAGTGACAGCATATCTAAACACTTTGACACAAATACAAAATGAAATACCATTCATAAGCGTCCTTTAAAAGCAGATTGCTGAGCTTCTGCTTGACCCTCTTCATCTGGGTGTAATTCGGCTCAATTTGATACAGCAATAGAGATGCCATTATTTACATTTCCACCAAAGCCCACGTAACCGGTGTTATGAAATATTCGGTGTCTGAGATTTTCGGTGACACTGGGCGGAGCTTACATGAATATTCACGAGTTTCCTGTTTTGAGTTAAAGCGCCACTGAAAATGTTAGTGCACGCTCTTCGGCTTACATTAAAGGTAATTAGCATATGTTTCAGCGTTAAACGAAGTCAAGCTTATATTCTAACTGTTATTGATGCACAAGATTTTATATATAAGCTATATTGTGTTATGTCGTGTCATGTGTTAGCTATGTTTGATATGAACACAGCCAATGATTCACCAGAGGTGTCGTTAGGATTCGCTAAACGAGCCAATAGCATTTAAAGTTGAGTCTTTTAAGCATATAATTTTGAAAGTTTGCCAAAATGTATGGTAGCATAATAATATTAATTGTAAACTCCTGTGGTGAAGGCAGCAGTAAACTTTCCTAGTTTGCAGAACTTGAAGCACTTCTAATCTGGGTAGACTTGAATTTCTATATGTAATGTTTCAAAAATAAATTGCACACATGCAAGAAAACATGTTAATGTACTTTAAATATAGTTTATTTATTATCCAAATAGGCCACGGTGAATTACACATGTGATAACTAATATAATATTTATAGCCAATATTCTTTCATTCCCAAATATGACTTTTGCCAATAAATATCCCTGTACACCAGACAAAGCAGACACTTTTATTTTTCACTTTGTTTTGAACATGACAGTGTATTAAAAATTTTAATACTACATGATTGTTGTAATGTCATTTTATTATATATTTCAGATTGAATGTGTCAGTAGCAAAGGCTGGTATCACTGGAATCACAAGAGCAGACCGAACTTTCATTTTTCTGGGATTCCAAGACCCTGTGTAAAGTGTGTTTAAATACAAGTGTTTTTGCTAATTAAATATGTCATATGTCGTGACTTCTTCTCAGTTGTGAATAAAATTCCAACACAGAATCAGTTGCTCTTTTTTATTCAAAGTGAAACTACTCTCATTATTTACTTTCATCTTTGATATTACAGATATGCAAATTACTACATGGTCTATTATTTTAGCAGCTTATTTAACATAAATAAAATTTTAATTGTTATGGAAAGCTTGTAGAATAGAACTAATACATTTCATTGTGAATATACTGCAGGTTTGATCATTTAGTTCCATATAGTTTCATATTACCACTGTGTTAAACTGAATCCTAATTCACAGTGCTTCATGTTTTTTCCACATTATTATTTATTTATTCATTTATTTATTTTTTATTTATTTTTTTTATTTTTTTGGTCAATGAAATGCATCATTTTGTTGGAAAAAAATATTGAGAATGTTTCCTAATAATATGAAAAAAAATAACTCTTAACTGTAGGATTTAATAAAGTCTCTTTAAAAATATTTACCAACTGAGCAAGCAATTAAGAAATGACAGAACAATCACAGTAGTATGTATATATGTCTGATTAACAACATAACAATAATATTCCTCATACTTTTGCCAATTGTCTTCTCCATATAGTGAACGTGCTGCAGGGAAGCAAATATCACTGTCTCATGTTTCTATTCATAGCAAGCAGATTAACACACTTTACACAGGGTCTTGGGATCCCAGACAAATGAAAGTTTGGTCTGCCCTTGTGATTCCAGTGATACCAGCCTTTGCTACTGACACATTCAATCTGAAATATATAATAAAATGACATACAACAAACATGTAGTATTAAAATTTTGGTAACACTTTACATTAAGGTTCCCTTTGTAAAGGGTTTATAAAGGTGTTTGTTAATGAGTAATAAGTCATTTACAAATGCATTATAAATCATTAATAATGCAGTTATAACTGCATGAATAAAAAGGCGACTTTAATGCAATACCTGCCAAATAGTGAGCCGTTTTTAACTCACATGTTATAAATGCTTAATAAATGTATTTATTAACATATTTAACTCAAAACCAGATTTCTGGTTTATTTTATGATGCAGCAAAAATTGACTATCATAATTAGACTGAAGGTTGTTGTATTTGTGCTTTCTTATTAATATCTCATGACTGCCACTTGTCTTACTATGTTGCTTACCAGAAGTTTTTGTCTTACCCATGATACTCTCCAAAAAGGTCATGATGCCTCTCCACAGCAGTGTATAAAAACAAAATTATTGTTTTTTTAAAGACAAAATTCCAACTTTATTTTGAAAATAAAACAAAAGATAATAACCATAACTTGATTAGATATTAAAGTCTGCGTGAACCGGAAGTTGCAAACGACTCTTCTCCAGTGTTGTGACGTATTTCCAAGTGAAACAGAATATTGAATAGAGGGCAGAGTTTTACTTTAGTGCTCCTCCTTTCCATCTCTCGCACTCCTCCTCTCCATATCTCACTCATAGCAGACGAACGGTTGCAGAAGAGTGGTTTACACGTTTTCAACCCAAGCCGTCAAACTGACGTTATCACAGAAGGAACGCCATTCCAGACCAGAAGTAACTTTTCAGATTTTGATTAAAGATTACTGCGGCAAACAAGTTTTTTCTGTGTTTTAACTTGCACGGATTCATTGTTCACCACAAGACCAGTAATATGACCAGTAATAATATTAATGTAAAGTGAAAACCTGTGAACCATTTATTAATGAGTTATGAACATTAACAACCTATGAAAGGGAACATTAATGTAAAGTGGAAACCCGTGAACCATTTATTAATGAGTTATGAACATTAACAACCTATGAAAAGGAACCTTAATGTAAAGTGGAAACCTGTTAACCATTTATTAATGAGTTATGAACATTAACAACCTATGAAAAGGAACCTTAATGTAAAGTGAAAACCTGTGAACCATTTATTAATGAGTTATGAACATTAACAACCTATGAAAAGGAACCTTAATGTAAAGTGAAAACCTGAACCATTTATTAATGAGTTATGAACATTAACAACCTATGAAAAGGAACCTTAATGTAAAGTGAAAACCTGTGAACCATTTATTAATGAGTTATGAACATTAACAACCTATGAAAAGGAACCTTAATGTAAAGTGGAAACCTGTGAACCATTTATTAATGAGTTATGAACATTAACAACCTATGAAAAGGAACCTTAATGTAAAGTGGAAACCTGTTAACCATTTATTAATGAGTTATGAACATTAACAACCTATGAAAAGGAACCTTAATGTAAAGTGGAAACCTGTTAACCATTTATTAATGAGTTATGAACATTAACAACTTATGAAAAGGAACCTTAATGTAAAGTGAAAACCTGTTAACCATTTATTAATGAGTTATGAACATTAACAACCTATGAAAAGGAACCTTAATGTAAAGTGGAAACCTGTTAACCATTTATTAATGAGTTATGAACATTAACAACCTATGAAAAGGAACCTTAATGTAAAGTGAAAACCTGTGAACCATTTATTAATGAGTTATGAACATTAACAACCTATGAAAAGGAACCTTAATGTAAAGTGGAAACCTGTTAACCATTTATTAATGAGTTATGAACATTAACAACCTATGAAAAGGAACCTTAATGTAAAGTGAAAACCTGTTAACCATTTATTAATGAGTTATGAACATTAACAACCTATGAAAAGGAACCTTAATGTAAAGTGGAAACCTGTTAACCATTTATTAATGAGTTATGAACATTAACAACCTATGAAAAGGAACCTTAATGTAAAGTGAAAACCTGTGAACCATTTATTAATGAGTTACGAATATTAATAACCTGTGAAAGTGAACCTTAATGTAGTGTGCATCGTGTTTATTAAAGCAGACGCAGATCTCTTTTGTTTTTTTCCTGGTGACATATTTTATTGTTGAAATATTAATAAGCAATTAATAATTATTCTTGATATCATGATAAAGGATACTGTAATTTTTTGGGAGTGCCAGAGCGGTTATTTATTTAATATAAAAAGCTAACACCGCGAATAAACATATAATATACAAACTAACACAGCGATTATAATATAAACACTTGAAAAACATAGTCTGCAATGTCACTTCAGTTAGCTTACCCATCAAATCAGTAACTTTAAACACAAATTTTACTTTAGAGCATGCCCTGGTAACTGCATGACTTCTTCTCATGATAGTGGCAAGGCTTTATTGGATGCTCACTAGCGCCAACTCCTGTCACACGCCAGAACACGCATGCTTAGTGATGTAACCCTGAAAGAGTATATAAGTATACAGAGTATATAAGTATATAAAGAGTATATATTAGTATAGCCTAATATATTATTGTCATGTCTAGTTTTCTATAACTTAGTAATAAAAAAAATGCTTCATCTGAATCCTGCTCCCTGACTGCTCTTTACACCAAATGTGACAATAATGTATAATGAGCAATGCATTCTTCTTCTATTTATAATTATTATTATTATTATTATTATTATTATTATTATTATACGCAGTAGTAGTAGGCTATATACTTTATTATTCTCTTTCGGGTTCTCATCACTATGCGTGTTGATTCTGGCGTGTGACAGGAGTTGGCGCTAGTGAGCATTCAATAAAGCCTTGCCACTTTTGAGAAGAAGTTACACAGTACTGTTCCAACTTGCGTTGAAGTGAATTTGTGTTTACTGATTTGATGGGTAAGCTAACTGAGGTGAAATCGCAGACTTTGTTTTTCTAGTGTTTATATTATATTAGTAATCGCTGTGTTAGTTTGTAGTTATCTTAAACAAATAACCGCTCCGGCGCACCCGCGCATGTAACGTTACTGTACGGATGACCAAAGCCAAATAACGTACTCAAGTTACAGTGGCCTTTATCATATCAGAAATATCTATTAAATGCATATTAATATGCTGCTAATGTTCTGTAATGGTGCATTAGGTCATTGATTTAATGATTTACACAACTGTTAATTAAAAAAAATACATATTTAGGTGCCTTTATTCAGCTTGTATCAAATATGTCTGGCTTATAGGTGTGATGTTTATTATCTTTTCTGAATACTTGATTGTTTCTCTGAATGTTTTAATTTAAGTTTACCTGCATAAGCCTCTTTTCATGAGAAGTCATGCTCTGTAACTTTGTGCTGTAAAAGATTTTTTATTTTTTTCAAGTTTAAAGTTGTGTTTACTGAGACATTCATCAAAAATAAAATATTTCATCTGAAAAAGATATTATCTTCTGTGTACATTAATAATTAATAAATACATGATTAACGTGTGTTCACACTACATTAAGGTTCACTTTAATAGGTAATTAATGTTTATAACTCATTAAATGAGTTCCACTTTACATTAAGGTTCCTTTTCATAGGTTGTTAATGTTCATAACTCATTAATAAATGGTTCACAGGTTTCCACTTTACATTAAGGTTCCTTTTCATAGGTTGTTAATGTTCATAACTCATTAATAAATGGTTAACAGGTTTTCACTTTACATTAAGGTTCTTTTTCATAGGTTGTTAATGTTCATAACTCATTAATAAATGGTTCACAGGTTTTCACTTTACATTAAGGTTCACTTTCATAGGTTATTCATGTTCATAACTCATTAATAAATGGTTCACAGGTTTCCACTTTACATTAAGGTTCCTTTTCATAGGTTGTTAATATTCATAACTCTTTAATAAATGGTTCACAGGTTTCCACTTTACATTAAGGTTCCTTTTCATAGGTTGTTAATGTTCATAACTCATTAATAAATGGTTCACAGGTTTTCACTTTACATTAAGGTTCCTTTTCATAGGTTGTTAATGTTCATAACTCATTAATAAATGGTTCACGGGTTTCCACTTTACATTAAGGTTCCTTTTCATAGGTTGTTAATGTTCATAACTCATTAATAAATGGTTCACAGGTTTTCACTTTACATTAATATTATTACTGGTCATATTACTGGTCTTGTGGTGAACAATGAATCCGTGCAAGTTAAAACACAGAAAAAACTTGTTTGCCGCAGTAATCTTTAATCAAAATCTGAAAAGTTACTTCTGGTCTGGAATGGCGTTCCTTCTCTGATAACATCAGTTTGACGGCTTGGGTTGAAAACGTGTAAACCACTCTTCTGCAACCGTTCGTCTGCTATGAGTGAGATATGGAGAGGAGGAGTGCGAGAGATGGAAAGGAGGAGCACTAAAGTAAAACTCTGCCCTCTATTCAATATTCTGTTTCACTTGGAAATACGTCACAACACTGGAGAAGAGTCGTTTGCAACTTCCGGTTCACGCAGACTTTAATATCTAATCAAGTTATGGTTATTATCTTTTGTTTTATTTTCAAAATAAAGTTGGAATTTTGTCTTTAAAAAACAATAATTTTGTTTTTATACACTGCTGTGGAGAGGCATCATGACCTTTTTGGAGAGTATCATGGGTAAGACAAAAACTTCTGGTAAGCAACATAGTAAGACAAGTGGCAGTCATGAGATATTTATAAGAAAGCACAAATACAACAACCTTCAGTCTAATTATGATAGTCAATTTTTGCTGCATCATAAAATAAACCAGAAATCTGGTTTTGAGTTAAATATGTTAATAAATACATTTATTAAGCATTTATAACATGTGAGTTAAAAACGGCTCACTACTTGGCAGGTATTGCATTAAAGTCGCCTTTTTATTCATGCAGTTATAACTGCATTATTAATGATTTATAATGCATTTGTAAATGACTTATTACTCATTAACAAACACCTTTATAAACCCTTTACAAAGGGAACCTTAATGTAAAGTGTTACCAAAATTTTTAATACACTGTCATGTTCAAAATAAAGTGAAAAATAAAAGTGTCTGCTTTGTCTGGTGTACAAGGATATTTACTGGCAAAAGTCATATTTGGGAATGAAAGAATATTGGCTATAGATATTATATTAGTTATCGCATGCATAATTCACCGTGGCCTATTTGGATAATAAATAAACTATATTTAAAGTACATTAACATGTTTTCTTGCATGTGTGCAATTTTTGAAACATATTACATATAGAAATTCAAGTCTACCCAGATTAGAAGTGCTTCAAGTTCTGCAAACTAGGAAAGTTTACTGCTGCCTTCACCACAGGAGTTACAATTAATATTATTATGCTACCATACATTTTGGCAAACTTTCAAAACTATATGCTTAAAAGACTCAAGGTAATACAGAAACAACAAACATAGGCTACTTAAAACGCTATTGGCTCATTTAGCAAATCCTAACGACACCTCTGGTGAATCATTGGCTGTGTTCATATCAAACATAGCTAACACATGACACGACATAAAGCAATATAGCTTATATATAAAATCTTGTGCATCAATAACAGTTAGAATATAAGCTTGACATCGTTTAACACTGAAACATATGCCAATTACCTTTAATGTAAGCCGAAGAGCGTGCACTAACATTTTCAGTGGCGCTTTAACTCAAAACAGGAAACTCGTGAATATTCATGTAAGCTCCGCCCAGTGTCACTGAAAATCTCAGACACCGAATATTTCATAACACCGGTAACAACTAAAATGGTAAGGGGCGTGGCGTTTCCGGACGCTTCAGCGAATCATGATGGCTCTGGATACACTCAGAGCCACACTGGGCCAGCTAACCAATCTGAGCACATTGCGTATTTCAGAGGGAGTGGCTTCATAGAAGCGGGAAGTCAAACGAGCCATTCAAATGACAGTGGAAACAGAGATGTAGAATAAAAGGTAAAATATATGAAAAATACGTCTTTTTCAAAAAAAACTAAGCATTGAGACATGTTAAACTGCACCTCAAAAACACATTCAAGCTTAGAAAAAAAACACTGAACCCCTTTAATGATTTAATTATTGTGTACATGTGTTTATATTGTACTTATATATATTTTTTTTTAAAAATACCTGCATATAACTACAGTTTTAGTTAATTTATATAATTACAGCTAGGCTAAAAAAAAAAAAAAAATCCAACATGAAAAAATAATGTGCCAATAATTAAAAGGGCATTTATCAGTAATCAGTGATACAAATATGCATGCTGCTTTCACAGTCACTGTTTGGGAATGATAACAGCACTTGTTTACAGGTGTGAGTTTTGAATTGTTTCTTCAATAAGCAGATTAATGTATATGCTATGAATGAACAGCTGAAGACACGACTGCTTAAGATAACCATAGCAACAGTATCAAAGATGGCGATGCCAATAACACCGGGAAATTTTGCAGAGTGAAGAAAGTGAAGAAATACAATGCAGGGCTCGTGCACAGTGTGTGTGCGTGTTGCAATGTATCCTCTTAGAATGCCGATTAACTTAACTTGTTCAGTAAACTGTGTGAAACAAGCAATCACCCGATCAGTACTGAGAATCTAGATACAACTTGTGTAGCGTTCACAGAGTATGCATTTATTTGTCATTTTCAATGGATTGAAAATGAAAGTAATGAGAGGATTTCTTATCTCCCATTAGTGGACAGTACTGCAACACTATAGGGGGCATTTTGTCCGATCAGTTAGAAAAAGATATAGCTACTAACTTCAGAAGAGTCCAAAGGTCTGTGGCGAGTTTGGTGCTTGTATATGGGAGGAGATGCAGTCAGAAAATTTAGCCTCAGAAGAAACATAATAATAATATTAAGTTTAAATAGCATTTCAATAGGTTGGCTTTCTCAAGCCAACATAATTAATGTTTAATGTTTTATGTGTTAAAATTATTTAATAGACCATTCATACAGAGAAACATTTACTTCATTGCTGAATGAGTCAGCCATTTGAACGAATCGAATGAATGATGAATCATTCAATGACTTATGCTGCCTTCACGTGCTATCGAAAATTTGATAATTCTATGCTGAATCAAATGATATATTTCTTTCTGAAGCAACTTTTTGTAATGTCTATTTGATGCTTTACACAATAATGATTTAAAATTATCTTTTGAGGGTAATTTCTCAGCCATATTTGATTTGCGGCTATGGCTACTTACATGCTCATCAGGGATGGGTCTAGTATGTCCTTTGTGGCTACCCATGATCTTTCCTCCAGTCAGTAGACTACCCAGTATCTGGCCCCCTCGTCATCTGGAGTCCATGATCTCATTGACCATACTGGTGCTTCATTAATTTCCAAACGAGGAGGATGTTCAGGGTCTGTTGTTTTGGGGCCAAATGTTGGGTGGACCAGTTTCATCAGGGACACATGGAAGAAAAGAGAGATGCGGTAGTTAGTGGGAAGCTCTATTCAGTATGTGATTAGGTTAATCTGCTTTGAGATATTGAATAGCCCCACATATCTTGGGCTGAGCTTCCTGCATGGTAGACATGCTTGAGGTCACACATGGATACCCTCTGACCAGGTTGATAGTTGTGTTGAGGATGTCCTTGTCAGTCAACCTGGATCCATTGGTCTTGTACAGCCAAACATGCACACTTCTCCATACCTGTTCACTCTGTCTGATCCAATCATCCACTGCAGGCACTGAAGATGGTTCACCTAACCAAGGGAACACCAGGTATGATAGCCCGGCATGCATTGGAAGGGAGTAAGTCCACAATTTGTAACAATTCGTTAATAGCCAGCCAAGGGTGCCCCCATATAACTGTATGTTTGGGGGAATTTATCACATACAGAGAGATGGTTTCAGTGTTAAATAGTTAGATACTGTCTGATGAGTTATTATGGCACCAATGGGGGCATTGTGGACATCTGTGATGTTGATGGCTGGTATGAGTACTTGAACTAGGTTGTGGTGTATTAAATTAACCCCTGAATCCACTAACACTATAACAAATTTACAGTTATCATCAGAGGAGATTTCCACAGGCAGAGTAAAACTGTGAAATAAAGTGAAGATTCAAAGTTTTGTGTACTCATGTTAAATCTTGGGGATTCTTGTTCTTGTGAGGACATGAGATGCCTTAATGACCAGTTTCAACAGTAAAAGCATAGTCTTTCACTTCTACACTGGTGGCACTCCTCACGTGTAAGCTATTTGCATGTGCTCTGGAGATTCTGAGATTTTCTCTGCTTGAATGGCTGGAGTTTGTAAGACAGGGCGAACATTAGAACATGGTGAGTTATGGAGTAAACTGTCAATCTTGATAACCCTAGTAATGAATTCAGATATCGAAGAATCCTCATCCTGCACACAAGTTTAGCTTGCAGTTCATGGCTAAACCCCTCTCAGAAAACAGTTTTTAAAGTGATGTTATTCCAACCACTCTGAGCCGCTAGTGTCCTGAATTGTATAGCATAATCAGTTGCTGTTTTATTGCCCTGCCATAAATGAAGCAGCTAAACCGAATCATCTTTATCCCTCACTGGGTATTCAAACGCCTCATGAATTTGTTAAGCAAAGTAATCAAAAGATGTTTGGAACTACGTGTTGTTCTCCCAAACAGCTGTGGCCCAGGCCCAGTCAAGAGCTTTTCCAGTTATAATAGACATAAATGCACATTTCTCATATTCTTGGCTAAATGACTCCAGTTAGTTTGAAAAAATATATTTAAATTGACTCAAAAACAAAACAAAACAAAAAAAAAACCTCTCCACTTTTCAGCAGAGCCATCAAACTTATCGGGGAGTGCAAATCTTACCGGTTTAGTGTGAGCAAATGGAAGAGAGCGGACACAATGAGTAAGGCCATTGTGTGCGGCTCGTAAGTTGTTTAGCTGCTCTTGGTATCCCTTGAGAAGCTCACTTTGGTAAGTGAATGTGACCTAGGGCTGAGAAACTTCCGCTGGATTCAGTGAAGGCAAAGTATTCTGTGAAGAGCTGGACTTGGAGGCGGGTTCAGAATCCATGTGCAGGAAGATGACTAAGCAGACAAATCCAAACAGTGAGTCAGAGAGGAACAGTCCAACCAGGCAAACAAAACAGAGCAATTAACCAAAAGACAGGTTTGAAGAAGAAGGGTATCCACAAAACAGGCATAATGGTCATGAAACAAGAATCAAAACAGCAGGCAATAAAGGCAGTGGGAAATAATTCAATGATCAGAATTCAGCAGAGGGCTCCCTTTGGTGGCCGGCTGAATGGTCATCAGCCTCAGTTGTTACAGTAAGTCAGGGGCGGAGCCAGACATTGTAAACATTCGGGGCTTAGCCCAAATCTATTTTGTCCTATGACATTTTAATTTGGCATCAACAACTTTACTGACATGAAAGAAACTTTGTTGTATGTTGGAGTAAAGTTCATGAAATGATCAGTGTTTCCCACAGGATTTTGTAAAACTATGTTGAGTAGACCTCTGTTCCCCCCTTTATTATTTTGATGTTTAGTGAGTTTGGTCTGTTAATATCACTGTCTTAGTACATTAAGCCACGTTAAGCATTTTTCACGTTAATCGTTTTAGATGTGTTTTAGATCGTTTAGCATGTCCCGATGAGGGGAGACGCGACGCGACATAATGTTCTACTGTAACCGATGCCTCGTTCTATTTTGGATCTTTTGAAATATGTGTAGTATTTTATGTGTTTGTCACATGTTTTGCATGTAAAAGTAGGAAATATGAATGTGAAGTGAATTTGTGGTCTCGTTTCAAATGCATTGATCAAAATGCTTGCGTCGACTTCACTGTAGCCTATATGTGCGCTGGTTCGATCCTTTCTGTGTCCTGACCGGTGTCCGAATCTCAATCAAAGGCAAGCCCATTCATTCAAATGATTAATAATGGGAAATAACAAGCGCTTCCATTTTAGAGTCCTTGTTATCAGATCTGCTGAAGATGTTGCTGTTCATGTTTGACAGTGCAGGACATTTTACAAATCCAGATCAGACAATGTTCTACGGCCATGTCCGGAATAAAGAGTAGCCTATCCATGTCACACGGTACAGTTAGGGTGATATTACTTAACCCATGATATAAGATTTAGGCCATATCCAAATTATTCATCCCAGTATCAACGTCAGTAGGCTACACTTCTACACATTTCGGGCACACCACAAGGTGTTACTGTGGCCTCAACGCTTTGCTCTCGCCTACTCGGAGCTCGATTGCATTGTCTGAGGTAAACCACGCCCTCCTCATTACTCTAAAGGCCCCGGTATACTTCAAACGAAATTGAAGAACGAACTGATGTGACATCATTTCAAACAAAATCAGGCCAAAACGAAGTTCGTTTTGTGTTCTTTTTGGAAGTTTGAAACGGCTTGCCAAAGCGAACTTTCAGGAAAAGTTAGCTCCAGCTGCAAAACACCTTCGTACTACCATTGGTCTGTGATGATAACGTAATAGGAGGTGTGTGCCGAGGCTCCGCCTTCTCTTGCGTGGGACACGTCTTTAACTCATTTCGTGTATTTGAGTTCGCTGAGGTAAAAGGTAAAACATGAACACACTGGATAGCTGCTTTATACTACAAAATGAAGTTGTGCTTGTAAAAAAATGAGGCACTAACACTGTTTTTCATGTCAGCAATCTATTGAATAAAGTGCTATATGAAGACGTGACATGACTGGAGTGCTACTTTGCAGAGCTCATGCTAACATACCCATGTTGTTATGATCAGACGCTTTTCTTATGCTTTCTATAATAAATGCTTGCTGTTTTCTCATTTTTGTTGTGTTTATTTTGTTACTGTGAAGAAAGCGTACAGCACATATTTACATATTCATCTAATCGTCACTCTTAGCAGTGTGGGCGGTGTCAGATGTTCATTTACAGTATATTGGTGGTCACGCATTTCGAACTTCGTTTTACCCCTAAACGAAGAACAAAAAAGAATTTCATTTGAAGTATACCGGGGCCTTAAGGACAAAGAAATGTATAAATACATAAATGTAAAAATAAAGAAATGTAGAAATAAAGAAATGTAGAAATGAATAAATGTGGAAATTAACAAATATGGAAATAAATAAAAATAGAAATGAATAAACGTATAAATAAATAAAAGAAAAAATAAATGTGGATTTTTTTTTTTTTTTTGCTTTTCTATGTATATTTATTTATATATTTATTTATTTTTGCTTTTTTACATTTCTTGGTATATTTATTTATTTTTTAATTTTGGCAGACTTAGGATTCCATACAACACAGCTGAAAGGGTTGTTTGTTTGAAATGCGCCCTCTACTGTACAGGCATGAATTTCCTTCTGCCTGAGGCTTATTCATTTCGTTGACAATTAATAAGTTATGAAATTACCAAAAAGTCAATCAGCTTTATTTTTTGTTCTTTCTGTCTGTGATTTTATTAGGTGTTTTTTCCATTGGCAGTGGCAGTTTAAAACAGCAAGTATTTGAGTATTTGATAACAGGCTGTGCAGCAACATCCTAAACAAACCTTGCTGCAAATTACAGAGAAACAATTTCAACAGATTGTTTGTATTAAAAATTGAAAATAACGGCCTGTCATGTTTTAGTGTTTTATCAGTCTTATATCTGCACGCTCTCATAAGATCTGGCTAAAACCTGCAGGCATTTGAACACAGAGGGTTTGCAGTGTGACAACTGCAGTAAGTCAGACGAGACAGACTTTTATCTAGAGCGAGAGCAAGGCCGTCGCTCACATCTGTCTGATTTCAGCTGCATGCGCTCCGTGAGCTGCCGCCTGAGGCCTGAATCTGATCTGCTCATCCTCATTTGCATGATTCCCATGTCTGTTTGGTCTCGGAGGTAAACATGGGAATTATACGCCTGTCTCTTGGCAACCACAGGGCGCTTAAACTATTAGTGCTTGAGATGAGTTTATCGAATGCATTTACGTCAGTGTGTGAATGTGCATTTATGTATGTGGTAAACCTGAGAATAAAATCTACTGTATTGAGCTGCTTGTGGTTTACTGTTCTACAATCGCAGACTGAAGCTCTTTGCATATGCAGCAAGTCTGTGCATCATTTAAATACTGTGCCTCACATGTAAAATTAGATTTTTTAAAAATAGTGCATGCTGTTAGCATGTTGCTAATGGTGCGATACTCTAATTAACATACAAATACACATCAGACACTATATATTGGACTGATATATTTATCAATAGTATTAATTATTGATAAAACTAAAGCTTTCCCTGTCCTGTTCCATCTTCTTGTCTAAAAAAAAAGCCTTGTCTGTTCAAGTCCTCCCAGGAAGTTTGTATTTACGAGTTGGGAATTATGTAATTATGATGTTAGGTGCATTCAAATCACTTTGGTTGGAGCAAGATTCACGTTTTCTTCATAAAATTCAACAAGATTTTTAAACTATACATCTACAAAATTATGAATAAAGATGCTCATCTGTGTGTTTTTGCTTTGTTTTTATTATTTCTATTGTAATTGTACAGAACTATGGCCAGTGTTGGGGTAAAACATTACAAGTAACTTGAGTTACGTAATCAGATTACAAGTAACTTGTAAAGTAACGCATTACTTTTTTTCAATTTACAACAAAATACCTAAGTTCATTTTTCAAATAGACTGGCAGTTTTCACCCATGTTGAGAGAAATAAGGTAAGTGCAGAGGTGTTGTGTGCGATGTGTAAACATGATTGCTTTTGTAATAATAATACAATATAAATTATATTACAATATATAATTTATATTGTAATAATAAATTATTACAATAAAAAATTACTTTAGATTAGATTTAGAAATAAGAGTGTTGAACTTCCATCTTCTGTATCCTATTCTTCTTTAACCTAGAAAGGCAGCACAGCTGAAAGGTTTGTTTGAGCTGTGCCCTCTACTGTACTGGCGTCAATATGCATTTCCTGCAGACTGAGGCTTATTCAATTCACTTTTGATGTGAAAGGGCCTTAACATTTGCCAAATATAGATCTTTTGTTGTTGTTATTAAAAAACAAGCAAGTTCAGCCCAGGTAAGAAAAAGTAACACAAAAGTAATGTAACTCATTAAAGGTGCTACAGAGGATCTTTTCGTCGACTGAGAATCAAAGACTGTTACTGAGTTTTTGAAATGAGCGCATGCGTAAGAACAACCCCCCTCCTTCACAGCTCATTTCGAGGGAACGCCTCCCAAAACTCGTGCACGAGTATTGGAACACGAGTGTTTACCACCGGCATTCGCTGTGTCGTGTTAGTGGATTCATTATGTCGGACTCACCGCAGGTAACTCATAATCTGCAGTTGTTACTCCTGTCTCCTGACAAAAACATTGCATGCAGCGCCTGTGGAGTGTGGAAAGTTACTGGAGCGCGCAGCCGTGCACGTCTCACTCAAGGAACGTCATGGCAGTGATTGACAAGCCAGAGGGCTAATCGATTGGCTGATGTTTTTAAGGCCCTACCTCGTGCACAGATGATGTATATTAATATTATTCCTTTCAGTGCACCTAATAAATAGTCTTTTATCAGTTAGTAAAGACAGTTTCAAGTAATATTGCAAAAATGTATAAAACAAAACATCCTCTGTAGCACCTTTAAAGGATTAGTCCACTTTTAAATAAACTTTTGCTGATAATTTACTCACCCCCATGTCATGAGAAGGGTATGACAGTCTGATGGCACTGACAACACAGGGTGGAAGAACCATTAGTTGTTTTACCTTTTTTTGTAAACGGAGTTTGACTTAGTATTTGCACGTTCAACTTGTAAACGGCTCTGTTAAACACTGACTCGGTACTTCCGCCTACATCAAGCGTGACCTTTTCAACGTAACTGCGTATTATGTGACGTCACGAACGCGCATCACAGAACAGAGCAAGGCAAGCATTTGTGTTTATAAAACTTAAACTTTTTTTTTTTTTTTTTTTTAAATGACCAATCATTTTGCTAGATAAGACCCTTATTCATTGTCTGGTATTGTTTAAAGCCCTTTGAAGCTGCAATGAAACTGTCATTTGGACCTTGAACCGTTTGGTGCCCATTGAAGTCTATTATATGGAGAAAAATCCTGGAATGTTTTCATCAAAAACCTTAATTTCTTTTCGACTGAAGAAAGAAAGACATGGACATCTTGGATGACATAAAAGTGGACTAATCCTTTAATATTCATAAAACTAAAAGTAAAAATTGTAATGCATTACTTCTAAAAGTTATTTTTCCGAACACTGACTACGGTATTGTACGCATGCAACTTAGTTTTTTTTTTTTTTTTTTTTTGTTAATGGGGAAAAAAATCATTTTAACAAATTTACCATTAATACAGATGCTGCATTCATTACGTCTGACGTTTTCTCCCTGACACGCCACCAACCCCAAAAGTTAACAAAGAAAATCCAGAGTTTCCAACTCAACCCTTTCACATGTGTTTAAAATATTCTAGCTGATCCCCCAGCGTGAGTTTATTTAGAACATATCACTTTATTGTTTCCATGGTGATTTGTCATTGCTTGTCACGTGACACACAGCAGCCACAATAGCACTGTATGACTGATAATCTGCTTTCATTTCATTTTTGCTTTTTTATTCAAAATATTTACAAATTTGTTGACTATAGCATGAAATATCTGCTATTCTGCCGATTGTCAAATATGTGCAATTGGATGTTTTGCTGTTTAAACACCTTTATAATGATTGTGTTAGTTGAGATATACATGCAAAGGGTGCTGCCATGTTAGTTTCTAGTAGTTTCCAAGTAGAACTGTTGGATTTACAACATATGAATTTATCCACTTTTCCCGAAATACATGCAGTATTAACAAATATGTATAAATAAATAAACAAATAAATGTGGAAATAAATAAAAATATAAATTATTAAACGTATAAATAAATAAAAGAAAAAATAAATGTGTAACCACATTTAACAGTACATTAGCATTTAACAGTACATTAGCAACATGCTAACGAAACATTTTTGCCATTTTTCGCTATTGTTCTTGCTTGCTTACCTAGTCTGATGATTCAGCTGTGCACAGATCCAGACATTAATACTGCCTGCCCTTGTGTAATGCTTTGAACATGAGCTGGCATATGCAAATGTTGGGGGCGTACATATTAATGATCCCGACTGTTACATAACAGTCGGTGTTATGTTGAGATTTGCCTGTTCTTTGGAGGTCTTTTAAACAAATGAGATTTATATAAGAAGGAGGAAACAATGGAGTTTGAGACTCACTGTATGTAATTTCCATGTACTGAACTGTTGTTATTCAACTATGCCGAGGTAAATTCAATTTTTGAATTTAGGGCACCTTTAAGTCAAACAGAACACTGAAGAGATTACCACATATACATAGACAATAACTGACAAAAGAACTGAGAAAACATAGGGCTTATATAACAGGATCGTAATCAGGGAGAAATGGGAGAAGTGGGAACTAATTAACCCTCTGGGGTCGACAACGCGCTGCGTGTTTTGCTGGATTTTCTTCACATAGCAGCAAATTAGACTTCATACAGGTCATACAGATAAAAATCAATACATCATTTGAAACTGTAAAAAGTCTACTTTTGTATGTGTCCACTTACAATTGAAACAAAACATTGCGCTTTTGTAAAATAAAGAAAACAAACAGTACACCTGAGGAGGAGGAGGGAGGGAGGGGGCTTTGAAAGATGGCACAGAGCTGGTGATGGGGAGTGAAGAGGAGGAGTCATTGGAGATAGACACCATGTTGCAGCCGACGTTGGGAGGAGCCAGGATGGAGCTTTGGCAGAATGACCAGGTGGAACCCGGAGACCAACTTACGGAGGCAGAACCAGGGTACATGGAGTATCTGGCAGATCAGAGAGGCCGAAGGACCAATGCAACATCCACGGCAGTCTGGACAGGACCAGAGCATCCAAATCACTGGGCTAAACTGGCGTAGAGGGCTAAGACTCGATGGTGGGGACTTGGAAGGGAACTGGACCCATGGACCACAGATCTATCGAGCAGAGGTCCCCTCCTGCCTCTGGGATGGACTGAGCAGTGCGCGTAGACTCTGGTTCTGATGGTAGCCGGCTCTGGTTCTGGGACGAGTGCTGTTGCTGCCTCAGGCTCGCTGGCCATGATGGGGAGGCCGCCATCCCGGAGCAACCCCAACAAATTTCTCAGGAGAAGAGATGCAACCATGGGTGTCAGAACCATTGTATGTGGGTGGGACAAGACCCACCCACTTTTTAAGACCAATATATTGGACCCACTCACTTTTACCGTCTCTAATTCAGCATTTGTCTAATCCCCCCCAGGTGATGCTACTCCACAAACCACCAACAGAGCTTAAAAAATACCAAAATAAAAATAGTTTTTAAAACATCGCCAAGAAATGTCCCTTTACGACCACAACAAACGGGACATTTTTCAGACGTGCATTCCACCTTCGCCTCAGCGCCAGGCGCAAGTCAAACGAGCGCGGAAAAGGTAGCTTCAGTTGAACAACAGTGAACTGTGGTCAGATGAGATGTTGTCAGGATATGTCAGTAAAACTCCAATCAGCCGTTAGGCTATAGCCTACTGTGCTCGAGGCGCGAACTCAAGAATTGCTCGCGCAAATGCGGCGGCGCACACTGCATATTACTTTAATTATAGCTTAACTAAAGCGCAAAAGAAACTACGGGCATGCACCATTGTTATTCTGTTGTAAATGAAGTCATGAAATTACCAAACATGCTGCAACAAAGCTGCCTCAAAACTGTGCATGTATGCATTTGTTGACATGGTTTTAAAGCTATTGTTATCCAATTTGTTGGCCTTAAAATGTCTTAAAATGCATATATGTACACCAAGGAAATCAAAATTTTCTCGGGGAGCATGTCCCCGAACCCCCCTAGCATAATAAATTTTGTGACCTCAGTAATTATGAAATAGTGATGTCCGGTCGCGAACGAATCATTCTTTTTAACCGGTTCTTTTCAGTGAACCGGTCGAACCAATTCACCAAAAAATCGGTCTGAATCGTTCCAAACAGTTCGCATCTCCAGTTAGCATATACGAATCCACAAATTACTAAAGTTACTCACTTTTTGACGTACCTAACACTACCTCTCGAAATAAACCAACATCCCAGGGTTATTCAGTTACTTACTCCAACAGTACACTGACTTAACCTGCTGTGAAGAGAGAACTGATGATGATGGGCACGAGCAGCAGAGCAGCTGATATGAGTGCGCATGCGCGGCGTACATGAACGAACATACACGGCCTGTCACCGTTCTCGTTCTCGAGTCAAGAACCGGTTGCAACAGTTTTCGGATCATCAGTACACAACCGAGAACTAGAGGTCTTCACGGGTCCAAAAATTCATACCCGAACCCGAAGAGACCCGTAAATGTGCTACACCGAACCGACCCGGCCCCAACTATTTTTTTTAAAGTTGGACCCGAACCCGTGCAGAACCGAGAGATGCTATAAATGTACTACCCGGAACCAACGCGGACCCGTCTATTATTTGAAAGCTGGACCCGAACCCGACTGAGACCCGATTGGACCTGATCGGCACATAGGTCTATTCCACAGCAAATTGCTATCAATAAGTCAATAAACAAGTCACGAAAATAAAACGTTTTGTCTTACCTAATGTTAGTAGGCTAAGTTAGCTTTCTCCCTTGTACCTGACTGTGATGCACTTGCCAAGAAAGTTCATCCGTTATTCTTCTCTTGAAATGCTTAATCCACTCATTAGGCCTATTCCAGCTTTAATAGTCCACTTGCTGTCATGATGACAAATGTGGCTTTGCAGTTTTGCACTATTTTGTTGTATCCCGAGACTTGAGTCAACTCATAATAAAATAACTTTGACTGTTTGCCCTTTCAAATAATAACGATTGCTTGTTCAGTGACATGGCAGCTGACGTTAGCATTAGTTACTTATTTGCGATCATTTCTGTGCTCTCTAAGCCGAGTCTGACCAAAACTCTATAACAAGACAGTTCATTCATAATATTATTATAAATATAGGAGAAAGAAAGCGCGCTCGCATGAGACTGCACATGCGTGTTAGCTGGAGCAACCTGAAACGAGCTTTTAAGCGTCATAGAAAACATTTGTGTGATAGTTAATCTCAGATTTTGTTAATGATTTGAAATATGTTATTTAAATGTGAGTGTGCAAGGCTGCAAGCAGTTTTTAATATTTGAAGTTTGATTGCATTACTACTGCACACAATAGGAATAGGAAAAACTCGATGATCACCGTTCGCTCGCTTTAACTCCGCCCGCTCTGCTTCTGATGGCTGGGGTCGCTCGTGTTTTTTCACCTTTTTCCCGGCTCATACTTTGCAAGTTACAAAACACACGCACAGCGCTGACTGACTCCCACAGCCGGGTGATCTCTGAATAAGATTGGCTCGGGTATACACACAATGTTAAACAGACCCGGGAACCGAAGTAATAGATTGGGACCCGAACCGGACCCGGCTGACCATTTAAAATATAGACCAGAACCCGAATCCGAACCCGTACCCGTAATTTTTCAAGAGAATGAACAGCACAAGTTTTGTTGAACATCGGACAGTGTGATAATATAAAACATACTGGAAATATGTTTGACTTAATTCAAAATACAAAAATTTTATGTGCTTTTCCAAATACACCATAGCAGATTAATAGCATAAAATACTGTACATAATACTGTACATAATAAACTACATGCCAACATGAACATAATATTTTGTACACAGATCAAACTAATGTTCAGAAATAGTTCTACAAATGTATTTTTCTATATTAATGTTATTTAAAAAGCAATATAGTGAAAGTTGTGCAGTTGTGCTTTCAAGTTATTATTATTTTTTTTTTAAAGATTGGAAACATTTATTTGTTTCATAAATAATCAATGGACAGCTTATTTAATTTCTAAACAAGGTGATATAAAGATTAAAAAAATGACGTAATCAAACTACAGCGAGAGCAAACAAGCGACTCCTTTTGAATCGCTCTCGCGGTTCTCGAATCTCAATCTCGTTCTCGAGTAGAACTGGTTGCAACGGTTTTCGGATCATCAGTACACAAGCGAGAACTGCTTCTTTCGGACATGTCCGATTTGAGAACCGATGCGCTGATGATACAGCGCATGCGTGATTCAGCGTGTGATCTGAAGCTACAAAACAGTAACATCATAGCACCGGTTAACTAGGACAACTGATGCTATGAGAGGACTCGAATGAGGGGCCAATCTAACGAAACGTAAGTTTATTTAATTACAAATAAATCGTAATGTAAGAGGATCATGGTTTCTGCTCTGATGAAGACTAATTTATTCACTTTATAACTGTAAAACTTTGTTTGCACATCACTGCCTGTATATGTCATGTGTTTGGATGCTTTAGATGCAAAACTAAATTGTAAGAAACGCTTCAGATTATAATGTTTTAGTTGACTGATGTTATGATTACTGACTTTATATATTTGAATGTGTTAAGTTTTTTCATCCCGGATGACGTCATTACGTCGGAGCGTAAAAAAGAACCGGTGAACCGGTTTTTTCAACCGGTTTATTGAATCGAACTGTCCGAAAGAACCGGTTCGCGGAAATAAACCGAACTTCCCATCACTATTATGAAACCCTGCATACATCCCTGCTTCTTTTCTATCTAACGAAATCAAAGGTAAACGTGTATTCCTCCAGTTGTGCGCACTTTGGGACTAAACTTTGTATGCACTGTGTGATCAATGTGTGAAAATAAATGGGAGCAAAAATGCGATTGAATGTAAAGGTTTGTGTCTCGTTGTTCTATTAAAAAAAATCAATAACTACCGATTGATTGGCATTTTATCTATCTATCTATCTATCTATATATTATCATCAATGTTGAAAACAGTTGTGCTGATTCATTTTTATTTATTTATTTGTTTGTTTGTTTGTTTGTTTGTTTGTTTGTTAAACCCTTTTACTGCCGTTTCAAACACTTGTCCAACTGCACTGCACAGGGTTGTGGGTGACAAATTGTAAATTGACAAAGTTCCATTGGCCGCAAAAGAAGTGTCCCACCACTGCCTCTGAATTCAAATGAAATTATTAGATATTTCTTTTAGCACACTTGCCCTCTGACAGTTGAGTCTAATGTGGATATTGCTGATAAAAAGCATGCCTAATGGCTCTCCTCATCTTGCTCAATCTTTTTGTCTCAAAAAAAAAAAGCCTTGTCTGTTTTCCGTCATAACATGAAACAATATGTGGATGTGTGTCATCTCTAGAAACAGAGATGCTGAATGAGGTTATTGGTTTATCAGGCACTTTCAACTCAGCCTACTGAATGAGAAACAGACAGGTTTCTGTGAGGAGAAAAAAAAAATGACTCTGGTTCTGCTTGGAGGGTCAGGCAGGCAGCTGGTACTTCATGTCCATCATCAGCCCTGGCAACCAAACCCCTGGCAGCATTTCCACGACAACCATCCATCCATGCACATCTGGCACAGGCCTGACCAATCACACGACCACTTTGGGATCTGGCTGCCTCCAGTGCTCCTACTGCCAGAATCGTTATTAGAGACACAGACAGAGAAAGACACAGCTGAATGTTCAGTTTATACATACAACCCAACATACAGAACAACATTTGTGATGTATTTCCCAGACTGTGCAATTTGTGGAAACCACTATAATCAGTATCTGAGAGCCTCAAATAGCCCACTAGGGCAGGGAATATCAGCAGACTATTTGCCTGCTGTGTGATGAAAACATATATCAAAGTGTATTTCTGCTAGCTATTAGGACTTGTGCAAAGTCCTTTTTACTAGTCGACTGGTCATCCAGAAAAGTCACAGAGTACTCTGGTCGACTTGGCCTTACTAAAGGAGATATATGAGGCCCAAGCCTGTATAAATTATAAATAAATAACCTGAAAACAAATGTAATTAATTTTAGTTAAATAATTCTGAATTTCTTTGTTTATTTCCATGAGTTTTTTTTCCTTCATTTATTTTTTGTTTTTATTTTTATTTATTTTTATCATTTTAACTTTATTTTTTTATTTATTTTTGCATTTATTTATGAGCTCATTTCTTTTTATGTTTATTTATACATTTAGTAATTTTTACTTTTCTGTGTGCAACATAAATGAGGAAGCGTATGTTGAAGTGTCAGTTTAGAGGACTATATATTAATAATGTTTGCAAGTATTTAGTTTTATTTACCGGTATTTTTATTTAAATCAATTTTATTGTTTGAAACTATGAGGGTGAGGAGTGTTTTTAGACTAAGATAAATTTCTTTTTCATGTGATTACTTCCTCTTCATGGCCGGGTTACGTTTCTCTGTGTCGTAAACTACAGGGTGAGGCTTCTAAAATTTGGGGCATGATATTTAAATGACGACTGTTTTCAGTCACCACATTTATCAACGTACGTTCAGTATTACAATAGGATTGTCAGCGTACGAATGTTTGATAAATCACGTGAGCCCTGTCGTAGGATGATTTCTGCACTCGGATCTGCACTCATTTCTACATTAGATTAATAAATGAGGCACAATGAAACCGAACCTCACCATGACATGACTCACGGCGCGGCTGCTGACTCAGAAGTCCGAGGTGGAGCCAGAGCGACAGTGGACCAAAGTGGAGCCAGAAGGACGAGGGAGCCTGGCAAAAACTGAGTAATGACAGTCCATGGTGGAGCTGAGGAAGTGTTGAGCCAAGGTGCCGATGAGTCAGATGGGTCGGGGGGGCCAAGGTGAAGTCCGGGGCTTGGAGGCTTGAGGAGGAGCTAAGGGATCCACAGACCGAGGTGAAGCTGATGACTGAAAAGCCCCAGGCGAATCTATGCAGTGGAACCACTGGAGGAGCCAAGGGGCCAAATGGACACAGTGGGCTGGACGACAAACACTTGGTGCTGGACTGAACCAGTGGAGATGACTTGAACTACTTGGAACTGGGCTTTAACCAGTGATGACTTGGAACTGGGCTAATCCAGCGATGGTTTAGACAACTTGGAACTGGGCTTAACTAGTAAAGACTTACACAACTTGGAACTGGGTTTATCCAGCGATGACTTGCACGACTTGGAACTGGGCTTAACCAGCGACGACTTACACAGCTTGGAACTGGGCTTATCCAGCTATGACTTACACGACTTGGAATTTAGGATTAACCAGCGACGACTTAGACGACTTGGAACTGGGCTTAACCAGCGATGATTTAGATGACTTGGAACTAAATGGGACCAGGGGTGACTGGAGACCAGCAAGCACCTCACCCAGCTGATCAAACATCAATCAATTTTGTTGAGCTCCAGCTTAATTTACACAGCTCAGTCTCTGGAGTGTGGGCAGGGTTCCAATTTATTCCGTCATTTATTTTCGTCCCTCATTGGGCTTGGGCTCCAAGACGAAAACAGCCTCTGGTGATCGCTCAATCTTCATGGCTGGCTCAGGCTCCAAGTCAGCGCTGGGCTATGGCCTTTCCATTGTAGTGATTTTTACTTTGTCCATCCAAGGACGCGAAGTAAAATAGGGATTGGTACTCACGTCACCGCAGACATTGTGATTTTGGATCACATGTCTCTTAAGGTGTGGTTATGAGTACATCAGATAACCACTTTCCCCCCCTTTCTCTAGTTCAGGGCACCAGTCAGGGTCTTTCACTCCCTACAGGGGCTTTCATTCATTTAGAATTAATGTAAAGTGGTTAGCTGATTTATCTGAAAGATTGGTGAAATTGCTAACTTGTAGAGCCTTTTCTGTATTATCAGCACAAGGAAGACACAAGTGTAATAAAATAAATTTTATTAACAAAAAGATAAACAAGAATAACTAACACAACTACTAAATGAATACCATGAATGATAAAGGAATAAAGTGCATAAGATACATAGAATACAAGTGATTAAGTTGAGTGTGGCTATGGAAGAGTTACATTATCTTAGGGAAAGATAAACTGTTTCTCTGAAAATAATAAGGTGGAGAACCTTATTATGCACCAAACAAATAAACGAGAGATTATTTGTTATTAACTAACATCAGCTATATTACATCTAATGGAAATTAGGAAATTATATACTGATAAAATACAACAATGCCAAGGTCTCTGGAAAGAGGTTTGGTTAAGTGATATTTACGTTCCACTTGGTCGAGTCCGATGACGGTGACGTCTTCCACTGGTTGTGCCGGGTGACAATGCAGTGGGGAGAGGAGCCAGAATCTGTTTCAACAGTCTTGAACACGAAGCTCTGTGGGATGCTGATCTCCTAGAGCACCAAAGGGTCCTAAAATCTGGAACACGCAGACGAGGCCCTGGTGTAGGTGCAGAAGGTCCTTAACAATCTGGAACACGCAGACGAGGCCCTGGTGTAGGTGCAGAAGGTCCTTAACAATCTGGAACACGCAGACGAGGCCCTGGCGTAGGTGCAGAAGGTCCTTAACAATCTGGAACACGCAGACGAAGGTACCTTGAAGTGAAGGTTTGCTCTCCTGAGCTTAACCTTGTTGCGGATGTCGTCACTGTTTCGCTGGATGGAAACTTTGAACGTAGTGTTGGTTAACGTCTCTTTCCTCAAAAGCTGGAGGCTTAGAACATGGTCGTCTCTGTTGTTGTCTCTTCTGGATGGACCAGAGGCTCAGAACGGTATATCTGTTAATGTCTCACTCCTTACAGAGTTAAGACCCAGAACCGTGTATCTGTTGTGTCTCAGCTTCGCAAGCCGGGACTCAGAACAATATCTGTTATGTCTCACCCGATGGGAGACTCAGAACAAGGAGTGTCGGTAGAAAGGGTACCTTTATCCCTTTCCGATGAGGAGGAGATTGCATTTTGGCGCTTCTCCATTCAAGTGCTGTGATTGGCTGCTGGCATCAGAGGGGACACACACAGTGTGGCCCACCCTTCTCTCCCCTGTGGAACTCATTTGCATGAAGCACAAAGTTGGAAGTCTTTACAGTGTCTTTAAAGTTTACCAATGCATTTCTCACTTTCCAAACCACCACCAGAATACCTTTGGCAATATTCTAAACAAATAGAGACTAAACATGATGGAAAAAGATTGAACTGTCATTCAATTGTACCTTAACAGCTGTATTTGTATCAGATGTTGCACTACAAATGGCTGTCACTGAGAATACTTATTTCTGTGAATAAGTGTGAAATGGATGTGTAGTTTGCATCAGTTCTAAGGTTTTCAAACATAGTTTTGAATGGATTTGGATGGATCTTTGTGATCTTTCTTTGTTTCACCCATTTCTGCTAAGGTCCCAAGGAATTTTTATGGCAGTCTCTGGCCAACTTTAGGAAGTAGTGTTTAGATGGGTGAAGGGTAATAACTGCCTGTGGACCAATGAGAAGTCTTGTCCTTCCCAGGCTTGGTACAAGAGGTCTTCTTCTTACCCTCTAAGAGAGGTCTGGATGTTGTCCTTACATCTTTATCTGATGGCGTTGGACAGTTTGTTTGTGTTAGTCCACCAAGATCCAATCAAAATGTAGCAAACCTTTGTCCACTGTTACAGAGCGAGAGGGGCCCGGCCGTAAACTGGGCCCTGGAATTCACTACACCACGGTGGCCATGGCTGACTGCTGGCTGGGCTCTGGGTCTGGTGTTGTCCTCATCGGTGATGCAGACGGTGAAAAGTGAGTCACACTGCACCAGCACCCACTCCAGATACTCGGGAAAGCTCCCTCAAAGACATCCATGTGCAGTTGTGCCTTTCTATCCCTTGATAGAAAACACACAGCAAGCGGACAGGATAGTGGGTTGGCATGCCAAGTTGAGAAAAACGTCTTGGGTTATGTCTGTAACTCTTGTTCTCTGAGAAGGGAATGAGACAATGCGTCATAATGACGACATTTTGGGCAATGCCTTCGGTGCGCAAGTGTCTGAAGCACATGTGAAACATGTGCAACAATTAATATAAAACTTGATAAATGAATGCGTAGTGGCCCAGCCTGCCACAACACATATCTCCTGCAGGGAGACCCCCGAGAGCAGGGCTTTAGAAGACACCATGCTTCTAGTAGAATGAACTCTTACGGCCAAAGTTGAAGGCATACCGCGCACCTGCTGGACCAAAGAAATCGCCTCAACAATCCAGTTGCTGATTGTCTGCTTGGAGGCTGGGGATCCCTTCCTGGGCCACCCAAAGCATACTAATAATTGATCTGACTTCCTCCAGCAAAAAGATCTCTGGACATATAACTCTAAGGCCTGAACAGGACAGAGTAAATGACGTCTCTCTTGTTCCGCCGACATATGTGGTGGAGGATGGAAGGCAGGAAGGATCGTAGACTGAGCCACATTAGAAGGCACTTTAGGCACATAGCTAGAGCTAGGATGCAAGATAGCTTTCACCCTCCCAGGAGCAGATTGCAGGGAGGGGAAATAGAAAGAACTTGAAGGTCCCCAAATCTCTTGAGGGATGTCATGGCCAGCAAAAAAGCTGTCTTAAGCATGAGATACTTCTTGGACGTTGACTCAGGTGGTTCGAAGGGGGCCAGGGATAACCCCTTGAGAACCACAGCCAGATCCCAGGCTGAGACTCTGGTATGAGTCACAGGCCTTATCCTCCATGCTTCACAGAGGAACCGTATGACCAACTGCTGCCAGGTACACCTTAAGTGTGGACAGGGTAAGACCAGCAGAGAAGTGATCTCGGAGGAACTCCAGCACTGAAGTCACTGGGAAGTTAACTGGGTCCAACCCACGCTCTCTATGCCAAGTGGTGAAATCCTTCCACTTTAGGATGTGCGGTATCCTCATGGATGGAGCTCCAGAGTTAAGTATAGTCTCGACCACTCTGGATGAGAGACCAGCCTCTAGGTACTGGGTCCCCTCAGGGGCCAGACCCACAGTTTCCACAGCTCTGGTCAGGGGTGATATATTGTGCCCCCAGTCTGGGAGGGGAATCTCCCACAGAGGGCCTACCAGGAGTGATATGATGTCTGAGAGCCAAAGCTTCTTCCATATCGCCAGGGAATGAAGGCATCTGCACATAACCCTGATCGTACAGAATGAATTTAACCCCTTGGCTTTCAGCCACCACTGCAGGGGTCTCACGTGCAGGAGGCCAAAAGGTATAACATGCTTTACAGTTGATGGCCTCGCCTAGCTTTATCCTGGACACCGTGGTCAGGATGGTCTTGATACATGCAGGAGACAATCGTGCCCATGTCATGATCGAGTCCAGTAACACCCCCAAGAACGTTGTTCAGGTGTCAACACACTCTTTTTCATGATGAGTCTCAACCCCAGGTGTTTTATATGGCCAAGGACGACCTCCCCATGCCAAACTGCCATCTCTTGAGACTGGGCTGGTATGAGCCAGTCATTGATATAATACAATACACGGATGCCCTGGAGTCTATGCAGAGCCAGAGCTGCATCCATGCATTTGGTAAACATGCAAGAGGAGAGAGCTAGGCCGAATGGAAGAACCCAATATTGGAATACTTCATCCCCGAAAGCGAACCTCAGGAACTTCCTGTGTGTATATGTGTCCTTTAGATCTATCATGACTTATGGTGTGATTATGAGTACATCAGATGACCACTTCCCCCTTTTCCTAGTTCAGGGCACCAGTCAAGGGCTTTTACCTTCTCAGAATGTGAATACTCTCAACAGGGGCTTTCATTAATTTAGAATTAATGTAAAGTGGTCAGCTGATTTATCTGAAAGATTGGTGAGATTGCTAAATTGTAGAGCCTCTTCTGTATTATCAGCACAAGGAAGACACAAATGTAATAAAATAAATTTTATTAAAAAAAGATAAACAAGAATAACACAACTACTAAATGAATACCATGAATGATAAAGGAATAAAGTGCATAAGATACATTGAATACAAGTGATTAAAGTTGAGTGTGGCTATGGAAGAGTTACGTTATCTTATGGAAAGATAAACTGTTTTTCTGAAAATAATAAGGTGGAGAACCTTATTATGCACTAAACAAATAAGCAAAAGATTATTTGTTATTAACTAACATCAACTATAATACATCTAATGGGAATTAACACTCTGAGGTCTGAAAACGCGCCGGCGCGTTTTGCAGGTTTTTTTTCACATTGCAGCAAAACAGACTTAAAATACTCCGTCATTTTTTGTCATAGAGACATAAGTAATATATCAATTGAAACTATAGAATATCTTCTTTTATTTGTATACACTCAGAGTAAAAACACAATGTTGTGCTTTTTGTAAAATAAATAAAACTAACATGATGCGTGATTTCTCCTCTCCCTCTGAACGAAGTCCAATCTGATAGTTCTCAGAAAATGAACTGTAACTTAGTGAATACTAATCACAGAAAAATTAAACTTATGTCTAAAAAAACGTTAAGATGTCAGGTTTTAAATCATGTAAGTCAAATCGAAAACAAACCTTCTGTGTTTATGTAATCTGTATGAAAAGAGAGCCATGTCAGAAGTCCGTGATTCAGCTCATTATCCGCTAATGCGGCCACGCCCACGGAGCGAGCGCTATTCAGAGGCAAATTCAGAGGCAATACAGGCATTCATCGTCTCAATCGTGTATTTATTGTCTTGAAAAGTGTTTATCTGGATGTAAAAGTCATGTTTAGCGAGCCCTAGAAGACATGCAGTTAGTTCCTGTTTTCTTTTCTTCTATAGATGAATTTTAGATGAGTTTTTGTTTCTTTAGCGCCCTCCGGCTGCAGTATGAATTGGAAACTCCATTCATGGAATAGCCTCTTCTTCTTTTAGATGAATTTGTGGACTAAAAATGCACAGAGAGCGCCCTCCGACTTCAAGGATGAATTGAAAACACCAGCGCTCATAGTAATGACAATGAATATTAAATAAATATAACTAATATTCTATATATAATATAAATATAATATAAGAAAATTGACATAAGCATATGAGAATCCAATATTTCTCCAAATGTGCATGCTTTTAAACTAAAAGCCTATATTCAGACTCTTTGCATCACAGAAATACATTATATTTTAAAGTATAATATAAAACCATTACTTTATATTGTAATAATATTTTTCTGTATGTTTCATATATCATGATGAGCTTGAGACATCACAGAAGGTTTTTTTCACAGCCTACCTGACTGAAATGCCTCATTAATATGCAAGTAATTTCAGCTCATTACTATCCAATTCTTTTGTCTTCTCAGGTGAGAATGGCCCATTATTCAGTGGTGATTCACGCCTCCACGCATACTGTGTTTCTTGGCAAAAAGTGTCTTACAAAAACTAAATCAATATATTGTTTTATATGAAGGAGTAGGCAGCATAATTTTTACATAATTCTGAAGCAAAAACTCTAGTCTACAACCTCCAATACCCTAAAGTCTTGTGAACACAGATTTACTATACTTTTTTTGGCCTTATTTCAGTGACTTAAGTTTTTTGTTTTTTCAGTAACCACGCATAAACATTATTCCTTCAAAAACACAAACATGTACATACATGTTCCTCATATATTATTGTAGCCTAGTTTGTGCTGAATACTATACTGAAAAAAGCACAAATGTCAGGGCATGTCAAAACTTCTCCAGGCCCCAAATCAGCCTCAGACTCCAGAGGGTTAAGAAATTATATACTGATAATATACAACAATGGAAAGAGGTCTCTGGAAAGAGGTTTGGTTAAGTGATATTTATATTCCATGTGGTTGAGTACGATGATGGTGATGTCTTCCACTGGTTGTGCTGGGTGACAAGGCAGTCTCTGTGGGATGCTGATCTCCTGGAGCACCAAAGGGTCCTAAAATCTGAAACACGCAGATGAGGCCCTGGTGTAGGTGCAGAAGGTCTTTAACAATCTGGAACACGCAGACGAAGGTACCTTGAAGTGAAGATTTGCTCTCCTGAGCTTAACCTTGTTACAAATGTCTCTGTGTGTCTTCTGCCTCTCTGGGCCAGACACTCAGAACTTGGTCAATCCGCTTTTGTCTCTCTGTAGTCGTTACTGTCTCGCTGGACGAAAACAATGTAGTGTTAGTCAATGTCTCTTTCCTCACAGACTGGAGGCTCAGAATGTGGTTGTACCTGTTGCTGCCTCACTAGCTGTAGACTCTAGTTGTCTCTCTAGACTCTGTTGTTGTATCTCTGGACGAACCAGAGGCTCAGAACGAGAATGTATCTGTCAATGTCTATCCCTGTACATAACAGACTCAGAACAGGGTTGTATCTGTTAGTGTTTTAGCTTTGCACGCTGGGACTCAGAACGGTATATCTGTTATGTTTTTTCCCCTTTGAAGGGCAGACTCAGAACAAGGAGTGTCTGTTAAAAGGGTACCTTTATCCCTTTCTGATGAGGAGAAGATTGCAATTTGGTGCTTCTCCATTCGAGTGCTGTGATTGGCTGCTGGCATCAGATGGGACACACACAGTGTGGCCCAGCCTTTTTTCCCCTGTGGAACTCATTTGCATAAAGCACAAAGTTGGAAGTATTTACAGTGTCTTTAACTCCCTCGGGTCGGCGGTCATGTCAGCGATACCACCTTGGTTTTTTTCTTACCAGTGTGAAAGAGACTCAAAATACTCCGTCAATGTTGCACATAAAATTAAGAGTTATACACCATTTTAATCTGTGGAATATCTTATTTTATTTGTGTACACTCAGAGTAACAACAAAATGTTGTGCTTTTTGCAAAATAAAGAAAACTAACATGATGCGTGATCTCTCGTCTCCCTCTGAACTAAGTCCAATCTGATAGTTCTCAGAAAATGAACTGTAACTTAGTGAATACTAATCACAAAAAATTTAGACTTATGTCTAAAGAAACGTTGAAATGTCAGGTTTTAAATTGTGTAAGTCAAATCGAAAACAAAAATTCTGTGTTTATGTAATCTGTATGAAAAGAGACACATGTCAGACGCTCGTGATTCAGCTCATTATCCGCTAATGCAGCCACGCCAACAGAGCCAGCACTATTCAGACGCAAATTCTGAGGCAATACATGTATACATCGTCTCAATTGTGTATTTATTGTCTTCAAAAGTGTTTTGAATAGCCATAGTTAGCGATCTCTGGAAGCCTGTTAGTTCCTGGAATGTCACATGGCCTATTCTTCTTTAGGGGAATTCCTGACGATGGACAACGTTTCACAAGGATTACGTACATCTATTTTTGTCTTTAGGGACTTAATACGAACTGTGGATTATATATTTTTTTTTTGTGTGTGTGTGTGATTTTTGTAAGACCTTCATCGTTTGGATTTCTGTCTGACTTTCTGCCTGGGGGATTCGGACATTAACTGTATGGACTTCTCACCAACTTTTTCCAGATAATAATTGTTGTTTCTCTATTGCTCATAATTGTTTATATTTGGTGGTATTCATTGCAATGCTATTATGTGAGACATTCAACTATTAATTCTTATGAATATATCTCTTTGCATATTTTTGAAACTACTTTGTGGGTTGGTTATTGTACACACCTAGTAAGACAGGAAGACCTTTTTTTTATGAGCAAACAGCGAGTCCTCCCTAATATAGATGTATAGCCAAAGCTTGTGCATGACAGAGTGGCGGTTATAGATTGGCGCCCGAACAGGGACATCTATGTTTGTTCATTTTTTTTTTTGTGTGTGTGTGTATAAATTATAGTATAGAATGGCTAATCATGCTGCTTCGGATGAGGATGGGTTCGTGCCCAGAATGGACTTTTCCTCTGACTCTTTCACTACCCACAGAGAACCTCTTAGAGAATTAATTACAACATTTAGTGATTTGTACATCGATTCTGATGAAGATCATGAAGTTGGTGAGCAAGGGAACCTCGATGATATCAATCTTCCACCTCCACCACCTGTGGAAGAAGAGACATCTCGAGAAATACCAGAAGCTATTGCAAGTTTGATTGAGCGTGCAACTACACTGGAAGGACAAGTTAAAGACTGTGTGGAAAAGCTTGGTGAATGTGTTCCCCACCATGAATTTCAGACTAGATGCCAGGCCATGCGAACAAGTGGAAAAAAAAATCGAAGTGGCCATGCAAGACCTGGGTCAATCAGTAATAGACTGTCTGAAGAGACGTGATGTGCAGCTTGAAAATAAATTGAAAGCTTTGGTTCCACTGATGTCTACGCCTGTATCATCCAGATCTAGTGCTGGCATGTCTAAAACTCAAGATCAGACCTATGATGTGTCACAACACCTAGTAACGTTCCCAGGAAACTCAAGTTCAGCATATATTCCCCCAGTTAAGTTAGATTTTCCATGCTTTGGAGATGGACAAGACGAAGATCCCATTGTCTTTATCGAACGCTGTGAGGAATATTTTGCTGTACGCCCTCTGAGTGACCGTGAGATAGTAGCTGCCCTTACATCAGTGTTAAAGGGAACTGCCAAGGACTGGTGGCAAGCAGAGAAAAGAAATGTGCATGGATGGAGACAATTCAAGGAGATCTTTCTACGCTCATTCCTTAGTGAGGACTATGAGGATGTGGCATCACGGAAGCTATTGGAAAGAAAGCATACAGACTGTCTATAGACAAACAACAATTTGTAGATGCAGAAATACAGGAACTCTTGCACAAGAACATTATACAGCCATCCGTTTCACCGTGGGCATCTCCAGTTGTAGTTGTACCAAAAAAGGATGGAAGCTTAAGGCTCTGTGTTGATTATCGTAATCTTAATGCTAAGACTCATTTGGATGCATACCCTATGCCTCAGATTCAAAAAAATCTTGGAGTCTCTGCATGGAGCTGCAATATTCACTACACTGGACCTTAAGAGTGGATACTGGCAGATAGAAATGGAGGCTGACAGTGTTCAAAAAACTGCGTTTGTGACATCTGCTGAGTTATTTGAATTCCGGCGCCTTCCTTTTGGCCTGAAAAACTCAGCAACAACATTCCAAAGGTTGATGGAACATGTTCTGAGAAGCGTGAGAGGAAAGTGCTGCTTAGTATACATTGATGACATAATTGTATACTCCAAAAATGAGGAAGAACACCTTCAACATGTTAACCAGGTATTACAATGTCTTCATGATGCAGTGCTCATGCTCAATCTGGCTAAATGTAATTTCATGCATTGTTCCATTGCTTTTCTGGGTCACATTGTATCCACAGAAGGAGTCAAGACGGATCCTGCCAAGGTGACAGCAATCAACGCATTCCCCACTCCTCAATCACTAAAGGATGTTCAGCGTTTTTTAGGGTTAGCAGGCTGGTATCACCGGTTTATTCCAAATTTGTCAGAAAAGGCAGCTCCTTTGCACGCTTTGAAGCAGAAGAAAGCCACTTGGGCCTTTTGTCAGGAGTCATTTGAGAAAGAGTGCTTGGCGGTAGTGTGGACCATTGAAAAATGGAGGCCATATCTGGAAGGCAGGCCGTTTGAGGTTGTTACTGATCATGCAGCTCTAGCATGGGTATTTCAACATCCAAAACCATCATCAAGGTTGACGCGTTGGACCATTCGGTTACAGGGATATGAATTCAAGGTCAAGTATCGAAAGGCCCAATGTAATGTTGTTCCTGATGTACTGTCTAGGATTCCAGAACACGCCACGGTGGACATGATTGCAGTAGTCAAAACACCACAGTCTAAATTTTTGCCAGCTAATTTACCTATTGATGTTGCTAACATTGCCATGGCACAACAGAATGATCAAGAAATTCAAGTGCTGATTGCCGAAGTAAAGTCCAAATCAGATCAAGACCCTTCACGTGTGCACTATGTGCTGGAGAATGGACTATTGTTTCGTTGTATGCCAGACAAACAGATAGGTCACAAACTGCAATTAGTCATCCCATCAAGTTTGCAAAAAGAGTTCCTATGTTATGCACATGACAATCCTCTTGGCGGGCATCTTGGAAGGCTCAAAACCCTCCTCAGACTCCTAGAAGTGGCGTATTGGCCAAATATAAGATCTGATGTCTGGAAACATTGTAAGGAATGTCTGACGTGCCAGAAATACAAACCTTCACTTTCTAAACTATCTGGTCATTTACAGTCAACTCAAGTCATCGAACCTGGGTTTATGTTGGGGGTAGATCTTATGGGTCCCTTTCCCAAGAGCACTAAGCAAAATGAACATCTGCTAGTCATTGTCGACTATTGCTCAAAGTGGGTGGAGCTGTTCCCATTAAGACAGGCTAAAGCACCTCAGATCGCCAGAATCCTAGTGGAAGACATCTTTACTAGATGGGGGACTCCCGCCTATCTGGTATCGGATCGAGGGGCTCAGTTCACTTCAAATTTACTCAGTCTTGTATGTAAGCAGTGGGGAGTAGTACAGAAACTCATGACTGCCTACCATCCACAGACCAATCTAACTGAACGCATTAACCGTACATTAAAAACCATGATGGCATCCTATGTAGCTGAGCAACATCGACAATGGGACCGATGGCTGGCTGAGTTCAGATCTGCCATTAATACAGCTTGGCAAGAAAGCACTGGTTTCACTCCAGCTGAGGTCGCTCTAGGTAGAAAGCTTAAAGGGCCTTTGGAGAGAGCTATTAATTTCCACTGTACCCCTGATCCTAATAATATCATATACCCCACTTTGGATCGACATCATAACCTTATCCGTCTTGTCAAAGAGAATGTGGAACGTGCCCAGGATAAACAGCAACGATACTACAATCGTATCCGCAAGCAAACCCATTATCAGGTGGGAGATGTGGTCTGGGTACGGGCCCATCCATTGTCCAGTGCAGACGAAGGTTTCATGGCTAAATTGTCTAGTAAGTGGAAGGGGCCAGCCCAAATTACTAAGTGTTTAGGGCCTGTCAATTACACTGTATCTTTTGTTGACAATCCCACGAGTGTAGATACTTGCCATGTTCAAAATCTTAAGCCTTGTCATGGTTTTGCCAAGTCTTCCAGTGAAGGCGGGGATATGTAACAGTTTGAGAAACTGTTATCATGGTTTTTCGGTAGTTCTTCTGCCACACCATGCAGGGGGCGCTAGTGAGTTATAGGCAGGGAGGAATAACTGCTGTTTAGCCAGAGAAGGAGTGAGTCTGCTATGGAGAGGTAGGAATGGGCTACCTGATTTTGACTCTCAAGTCACTTCTGTTGAGCAGGTTTATCGCCCAATATAAGGGCTTCATGGTTTGTGACTACCGCTAAGTGGGTTAGCGTGGTACGCTAGTCCCACATGGTTTGGCCTGCTCGAATGGCAGCATGGGGCCTTTAATGGTTTAATTCATGCTGGGACAGCGTCGTGATTCTGAAGTGCAACAAATGCCTCAACCTGTGTGAATTCCTGATGATGGACAACGTTTCACAAGGATTACGTACATCTATTTTTGTCTTTGGGGACTTAACACGAACTGTGGATATATATATATATATATTTTTTTTTTTTTTTTTTTTTTTTTTTTTTTTGTGATTTTTGTAAGACCTTCATCGTTTGGATTTCTGTCTGACTTTCTGCCTGGGGGATTTGGACATTAACTGTATGGACTTCTCACCAACTTTTTCCAGATAAGAATTGTTGTTTCTCTATTGCTTATAATTGTTTATATTTGGTGGTATTTATTGCAATGCTATAATGTGAGACATTCAACTATTAATTCTTATGAATATATCTCTTTGCATATTTTTGAAACTACTTTGTGGGTTGGTTATTGTACACACCTAGTAAGACAGGAAGACCTTTTTTTATGAACAAACAGCGAGTCCTCCCTAATATAGATGTATAGCCAAAGCTTGTGCATGACAGAGTGGTGGTTATATAGTGTAATGACACTTTTTCCATTAATATGTTTATGAACAACTGAAAAAAGCACAAATGTCAGGGCATGTCAAAACTTCTCCAGGGCCCCGAAAATCCTCAGACCACAGAGGGTTAAAGTTTACCAATGCATTTCTCACTTTCCAAACCACCTCCAGAATACCTTTGGCAATATTCTAAACAAATAGAGACTAAGCATGATGGGAAAAGATTGAACTGTCATGCATTCATTCAATTGTACATTAACAGCTAAATTTGTGTCAGATGTTGTTCTACAAATAGCTGTCATTGAGAATACTTATTTCTGTGAATAAGTATGAAATGGATGTGTGTAGTTTGCATCAGTTCTAAAGATTTGAATGGATTTGGATGGATCTTTGTGATCTCTCTTTGTTTCACCCATTGCTGCTGAGGAATTTTTATGGCAGTCACTGGCCAACCTTACGAATTAGTCTCTAGATGGGTGAAGGGCAGAAACTGCATGTGGACTAGGGCTGCACGATTAATCGCATGCGATTGTCACGCGCATTTCGTCAGTAAAGCCGGTTCCCTGATTACCGCTAAATCGCCATCACCTGCTTTCAAATGGAGCGGCATTTAATAGACAGAGCCATAGATCACTGACAAGCCACGCAATATCGCGTTCATATCGCAGATGAATCGCCTTTGATAATGAATGCGATATTGCGTGGCTTGTCAGTGATCTACGGCTCTGTCTATTAAATGCCGCTCCATTTGAAAGCAGGTGATGGCGTTTTAGCGGCAATCAGGGAACCGGCTTTACTGACGAAATGCGCGTGACAATAGGGCTGGGCGATATATCGAATGCTTTTGTCACGCGCATTTCGTCAGTAAAGCCGGTTCCCTGATTGCCGCTAAATCGCCATCACCTGCTTTCAAATGGAGCGGCATTTAATAGACAGAGCCGTAGATCACTGATAAGCCACGCAATATCGCGTTCATTATCGAAGGCGATACATCTGCGATATGAACGCGATATTGCGTGGCTTATCAGTGAACTACGGCTCTGTCTATTAAATGCCGCTCCATTTGAAAGCAGGTGATGGCGATTTAGCGGCAATCAGGGAACTGGCTTTACTGACAAAATGCGCGTGACAATCGCATGCGATATATCGCCCAGCCCTACGTGACAATCGCGATTAATCGTGCAGCCCTAATGTGGAGCAATGAGAAGTCCTGTACTTCCCAGGCTTGGTACCAGAGGTATTCTTCTTGGCCTCTAAGAGCAGTCTGGATTTTGTCATAACATCTTTATCTGATGGTGATGGACAGTTTGTTTGTGTTAGTTCACTAAAATCCAAACAAAATGTAGCAAACCTTTGTCCGCTGTTACGGACAGAGAGGGGCCCGGCCTTAAACTGGGCCCTGGAATGTGTTGTTCCCTACATCTTGAACCTGAATCTCCTCAGAGAACAATTGCCGCAGATCTATAATGGGACGCAACCCCCTATCCTTCTTCGAAAATAATGTAGAACCCGGACACCTACTCGGGAGGAGGAATGCGCTCTCTGGGTTCCTTCACCAAGAGGGAGTGAACTTCCTGTTCCAACACCTGATCCTAATCCAGGTCTATGGAAGTCCAGGCCACCCTGTTGTATTTTGGGGGGCGAGATCCGAACTATAATCTGTAAACCCTTTTCTCCAGTATGCAGGACCCACTGAGATACATTCAGAAGGCCCTTCCATGCCTTGAAAAAAAATCTACTAGAGGAATCAGCCTCTCAAGGCCAAACTCGGATGTTTTGTTTGTGTTGACTTCAGTACCATAAAATGGAGGACCGGCAGGGAATAACCGAAGTCAACTTTGTTTTGCAAACATGATCACTGCATGGCTGCAAGTTTCTTGGGCGGACACTGTAGCATGCGTTCGCTGGAAACTGATGTGTTCCGAAGCGTACCTGATGGCGGGATACAAACAACAATTTTCGGAGGGCTCCGCGGAGGAGCGAATCGTGGTCGCTCCCACTGGGTGGGACCCCCTTAGAGGCCTGAGCTGGCGTCAGAACCTCTTGCCTGAAGCCTTCTTTGCCAGAAGAAAGGTCCTCGGATATGAGGAGTTTGATGACAGCTGGAGCTGCTCCCTGGCAGCAGCCCCTCGGGACCCAGAGCGGCAAGGAAGATATTTTTAAAATCTGGCTGACTGCTTCTTCGTCTCCTGGAACCTCTCGACGACCGTATTCCCTACTGAGAACTACCACCATTTGCTCCCCTCATACATTTCAAAGACACTTGGGAGATAGTGCCTGCTCAGTAAAGTACAGGCTACAAGAAACAGACATGTGTTCCTATAGAAAATGGACTCCTTCCTGTCTGTTAGAGTAGTTATGTGTTTGTGATTTGGTTAAATAAAACTTTTGTGCACGTTCTTGTAAGTTGATTCCGATCTGCTTATAAAGCAAGGTCAATTTAACGATTATGATCACAGCTACATGCTAAGAAAGCGTTATTTTTCTGTGGCCACGGAAAATATCCTTTCCGAAGAGTTGATAGACGATCAATACTGAGTGTTCGCTGGCCGAACAGATTAATTGATTGTAATATTAATTAATCTACATGAAGTTAGTTCGATTAACTGATCCAAATATTTATAATTAATTATAACGAGTTATGATTAATTATACATATTTCCCTTTTGAGCTAATTTGCTACATAACTTAGATTGAATTTTAGTAAAAAGGGAAGGGGGAAAAAATGGACAAAAACACCAGTAATTATTAAAAAAAAAAAAAAAACTAAATAAAATAAATAAATGAAAAATAACTACATAGGTCTGGTACAAAACAACAACAAAAAGAACAACAAACAAACTACAAAACAAAAATAGAAAATAGAATACAACAACAACAACAACAACAACAGCTCAGTGCTCAAAAAGGATGAAGAAACACCATGAACAGACCATAAAAGTATTTTATATGACTCATGAGCTATCAATTCTTCTGAAGCCAGATGTGGCAACTGTAAAATATTATAAAGAACAAAAAAAGTTGTCCTTTTATCTTCCACAAAATAAACAAGCAAGTAAATAAATACACAAAAGATTAAATAAATGAGTAAATAAGTATGTAAATAACTAAATAAATAGCTAATTTCATGAATACATTTTTATGAACAAACTGTGGCTATATCTGTTAGTTACATTACAGACTGTACTTAAACTGTTAGTTAGGCAAAGGTCAGGGACACAGTAAGTCTTCATGATGTTTATCATCCTCTCAGGAGTCCACACCGAGCAGACGTCTGTTCGGGACTCATTTGTAATGGAGGCACAGCAGAGCCATGGGCCTCCAGTTCAACGCCAGTCCAAGGTGACCTTTCTTTGGAATGAAACAGAGTTGCCCTCATGCTGCGTGTTGGTTACATTCCCAAAATTAAGAGAGACCCTGAAAATCTCAGGAAGGTCAGGCCACATTATTGCCTTCAACAGCTTGTAAACAGGGACAGGCCATTCGTTCACAGTCCAGAGAGAACCGACCGCTCTCACAAGACAACGTCAGGGTTACGTGGACATAATTATCCAATATATCAGCCAACACTATTGTTATTGGGCTGCAGAATTTTTCAGATCAACTACACAAACGCAGAGGTGATACTGATGTTTTAGAGAACGATATAGAATAGCACAATTTTCATATTTTGTATATGGTTTTCATGCTTGAATGTTCAAAAAACAAACAAAAAAACATTATTTGTCCCATATTTGGCATTGTTGCAGCACCTCTCTTCCTACTCTGTCAGTAACGCTCTGTTTAGTTCCTGTCTCTTTTAAACTCTTCCTTCAGAAAAGGGCAATTTCAAAACACTGCTTCAGTAAGCTTCGGAGCATTATGAATCTTTTGTGTCGAATCATGAATCAGATCATGTGTCAAACCGCCAAACTGCTGAAATCACGTGACTTTGGCGCTCCGAACCGCTGATTCAACACAAAAGATTCACTCTGAAGCTTCCTGAAGCAGTGTTTTGAAATCGGCCATCACTATTTAAGTCGTTATTTTGTTTTGTTTTTTGGTGCACAAAAATATTCTTGTCGCTTTATAATATTAATATTGAACCACTGTACTCACATGAACTGATTTAAATATGTTTTTTAGTACATTTATAGATCTTGAGAGAGGAAATGTGATTGGTGGCTATGCAGGCCACACTGAGCCATCGGATTTCAACAAAAATATCTTAATTTGCATTCTGAAGATTAACGAAGGTCTTACGGGTGTGGAACGGCATGAGGGTGACTAATAAATGACATTATTTTCATTTTTCAGTGAACTAACCCTTTAAGAGTGGTTGCTAAGGGTGTTGTGTAATGATACACAGAACCGTTGGGTGAAGCGGTCCTAGCCTTGTTTTATCGTGAATAAAACACAGCTGTTGACCAATCAGAATTAAGGACAGGAACTAACCGTTATATATATATTATATATATATATATATATATGCTGTTATATATAAAATGTGCTGTTATCAATAAAATATTGCATGTATATGCACGCCATATAAAATCCACCATATTTTTTGCGAATACTACACTTGTACTATGAACTGTAGTTTTCAAGGTCCCATGGCATGAAAATTTCACTTTATGAGGTTTTTTAACATTAATATGAGTTCTCCTAGCCTGCATATGGTCCCCCAGTGGCTAGAAAAGGCGATGGGTGTAAACCGAGCCCTGGGTAAATTGAGAAAATGAAAGCTCAGACGGCCCAATCTGGAATCTTCCCTATATGTCGTCATACGGGGAAAGGTTACCTCCCCTTTCTCTGCGTTGCCCGCCCATGAGAAAATGAGCTACTACAGTGAGATTCGAGCACAATATTGCACAATGTTGACATCATGGCTTGTAAACGAGCGAAGCATGGCAGTTGCTCAGTGTCTGGATGTACAAATGAACACCGAAGTATTTTTTTAGTTCCTTCATCCGAGCCTATGAAGAAACAGTGGGTTAATATTATTTTCTCTGGTAATGCACTGATACATGTTCCCAAAGTTTTGTATGTCTACGCCACACATTTCACCAACAACTATTTCCTCAACATGGGCCAATACAGCCCAGTTACTGTCGCTAATGTAAAGGTAGATAGCATCAAATGTGTGTGTGTGTGAATACACAGCTGATAATTATATATATATATATATATATATATATATATAATATATACGGTCTATAGCAAATCAGAGCAACATGAAAAGCCAACAATGTAGGCTAGCATTAGCTACATGATAACTTTAACAGCATACATAAACCAACTAAAGTACCGTATCCAGACACAATGTTTTAAACTAACCATTCGGAGACATCCTGCTGTAGCCGCTGAGTTGCAACTTCTTCATCCGGTGCTTCTCCATCCAGATCAGATTCTGGGTCAAACTGAAAGCTTGAACAACTGCGTGTCTACGAGCCATTGAGATACATCCACTGTCAACATTAGCGCATGGTACAGTGGCTGGCCGCAAGCCGGCCTCTCTCCTCCTCATTAGCATTTAAAGCTACAGACTCAGAAACGGCACGTCCTGAGGAAAGCTCATTGTGGGACTGGCTTGTAATGGCTGAAATTCTGCACCAAGGCTGAATTTCGGGAAAGAGACTTCAGATACAGTACTAGGGACCACTTAGGCCTATATAAAATCATCCAAAAAGTAGCATGTCATGGGACCTTTAAGAGTTTTTTTTAGGTGAGAATAGTTATTTAGACCCGAAATATGTTACTCATATTTAAGTTGTTTAGATGTTTTTGGAGATGCGAGCTCCAGGCCATCAGCGGGCATTTATGTTCGTGTACCAACCGAGAACAGCTTCATCTCGGCCAGTGCTTTGGGGATTTGCCGCTGTGTCTTGTAGTTTAACATGAGCTATAATTAATTTTGGGTACATAAAATGGGCAATCTTTGGTCTTATTAATCTATTACTTGTTCCAGAGCAAATCGAATTGTGCTATGTTAAATGTGATAATTTAATATTAAGGCTATATTTAACTTACATCCTCTAGCAGTGGTTCCCAAACTTTTTAGAGTGTCATACCCCCTGAGGCATTTAACATCCTTCTGCATATCCCATCTTTTCCACTTAGCCTACAGTCACATCTTTTCCATTAAGGAACAATATTTGCCACTTAAATAGATTTTCCAGTGGATTTTTTTTTTTACCTTTATAAAAACCTTTTTAAAATAAATAATGTTTTAAATAAAAAAAGGGGTCATTCTATGGAAATGTCAATTTTTCTGTCCCTAGCCTTTACAGAAATATTACACTTGAAAAACACGTTAGGGTTACAATTTCTTTATATTTTAAAATGAAACAATATGTTATTTGAACAATTACATCTTCTTGAGCCATCAATGTGGCAATATTTGTTTTTTAATTAATTATATAGAATTCCAAGCACCACAGAAGTGTTCATTCCCACCGTCATTTACAGAGGGAAAGTTCTTTATTTTGAGGTCAAAAACAGGTTTTTCTACCATTTCAAATACAATAATGTATACATAACTATCACATATATGATGTAAATGACATAAAAAAATAAATAAATAAATAAAACAAAGTGCTGAATAAATATTATAAAATATATAATGAAAGTAGTGGTCCCCTGGAATTACCGTTTTTTGTTACCGTTTAACAAAAATCTCTTATTTTTAAATAATAATCACACTGATGACATCACTTGACTTCCCTTATACTAATTCCTGAAGATCAGTGTTGCCAATTTAGTGATTTTGTCACTAGATTTAGTGACTTCCCTGCCCCTTTTGAGACTTTTTTCAAAAGTTTAGGGACAAATCTAGCAACTTCTTGGACAAACCTTATCTAGATTCTTATTTTGCCCACTGATCTATATTCATATTTATATAGATAAATGAATTTGCCATTGTGATGTCATCTAGTGACATTTAGCTACTAGTTTTAGCTACTTTCAATTGAAAGCAGTTGGCAACACTGCTGAAGATCTATGAAGAAAGGCCCATGGAAAGTCCACTGTCTCTTTGAAGTTATGAGAAATGTTCTCATTTATCTCATGATTTCATATGAAGCTTTTAGTTGAACTCACTCGTATGACCTACTTTATAGGGAATTAAAAAAAAACAAAAAAAAAAACAAAAAAAAAAAATGGATTAAACTACTTAATTTAGTGAATATACCATGATTGACAACATGTGGTTTGATACCTTGCAGCAGCCATTTTGTAAAATGCATTTTTCATGAAAATTGTCACTGATGTTACTGTCACTAGTGTCACCTTCCTTGTGGGTAATATCAGTGACACCCATTTATAGATAAACTTTATTCAAAGCTATTCATTTAGTTCTTTTGCTTAAAATAGCACTAAGATTTCGTGATTCTAACTTTTCTTATCATTGTTAATCATCCTTTGGTCCAGGGGCGAGGCCAGAAAAGTTTAAACGAGTATAATTGTATGGAGCGTAAAAACTGCATGCCTAATTATCAGGGGAAAAAACACAGCATGAATGAATGAATTTATATATGGTCAGATACTTCAGAGATGCATGCTTTGTCCATCATTAACAGCTGCATCTGAGGCAGTAAGTATTACGTTTTCATCAACTTACATACATTCATTCTACTTTCACATACATATATATTCTACTCTCACACGCATACATTCTACTTTCACATACATATATATTATACTCTCACACACATACATTCAACTTTTACATACATATATATTCTACTCCCACACATATACATTCCAGGGGAGTTTCCTCCGAGGAGGCAAGGGAGGCAGTGCCTCCTCAAAAAAAAAAAAAAAAAAAAAAAAATAGTATGAGAAAATAATCCATATTACACATAAAAGAACACAGATATTACAAATTATGACATTAAAAAGAGCGCAAGTCACTCATAATTCTTAAGGAACACTGCCCGATAGCGACACCCACAGGTAAAGTTACAGCAGGAGTCATGCTTCCCTTTGCTCTCATAGAAAACCATAGAAAACCATTAGACCCCTGGCATGCGGTGGGTTTTGTGGGGGGTAATTAAGAATGAATGGGGGAAAGTCACGTGAGAGGAGGCAATGTCTCCATCGCGCTATGATTGGATGTAATTGGTTATGATTGGATATGATTGGTTTGTGTGATAAATCCCGCCTCTCGTTTGTGCGTGTTCTGCACGTCAGTTTGAATGAACAAATGATGGCATCAGTAGGAAGACTAACTGAAAAGTAAGTAAACAGATCACCCAGTTAGATATAACTGCTTTGTCACGTCAAAATCAAACTTGAAATGGACTGAAAGCATGATGACTGTGGGTTTTTTTTAGTGCAATCAGCTTGGTGAAATTAAAAATACATCTTTGTGTCTGTGACAGACGGTGTTTATGGAGCATGACTGATGATCCAAATAGCCTAAGCTGACTATTAAAAAGAAAAACATCAATACACAAATAAAATATATTGTTTAAATTATCATTGCCTTTAGTTATTATTTTGGAATGAATGTAGAAATGCTTAAAACACTAACTTGATGAGACTGAATGGTTTTGATAAATAGAACATTTGTCACAATACATTGTTAATGTAAAATTACAAAATAGAATTGTATTTGGTTTCTTTTTCTGTTTTGATGTAATGTAATGTTCATTTAACAAGGAAGATGTGTCAACGTTAAGAGAATGAAATTTACATTGATTCATAAATAAATAAAAAATGTGCCTCCTCATTTCAGAACACCACTGCACGCCACTGATACATTCTCCTCTCACACTCATACATTCTACTTTTACATACATATATATTCTACACTCACACACATACATTCTCCTTTCACATACATACATATTCTACTCTCACACATGCATGTCTGAAGAAAATATGTGTATGTAAGAGAAGAATGTCCCTGCATTCCATTCGGAAGGGCTCATCCCTATGCCCTAATCCCTTCAAAGGGTTTACCCTCTGGAGTGAGAGCTTCGAAGGGATGAAGGGTGTAGGGGTCAAAAAATCTTTTTTTTTTTTTTTTCTTTTTTTTTAATGCACTTCTGCATCATCTTAACGAGACAATAAGGGAGGCGCCTTCTTTTTCCCCTGGTTTACTCTTTGTATTAATATGCATTCATTTACTGTAGTAACATTATAAGCTACTGCCGGTCCTTTACGTTAAATATAATGTATATTGTGTCTATGAATTTTATACATTTGAATTGACTGATAAAGGTAGCTGTAAAGCAATGTTGTTGAAGTACAATGTCATTTTGACCATAATAATGTACCAAATCTAATTCGTATAAATATTAAAGTAGTAGCCTATAGAAAACGTCTCGGTTACATATAACCCTTATTCCCTGAAGGAGGGAACGGAGACGTACGTCAGCAGTAACCGACAAATTGCAATATCCCAATTCATCGGTCACTACTGTCGTACATCGAACGTGACTGACTGAAAGGGAACGTCTCGGTTACGTATGTAACCCTCGTTCCCTGAAGGAGGGAACAGAGATGTACTTCAGTATTGACCCCCAGTAGTGGTGGTCTGAAATGAGTTCCGCCGCCGAACGCGAACCCACCTCTGGCAGGAGAATCAGCATCGTTACGGTGGAAACGGGACGGGAATTTTGATTATGTGCATGTGCGTGTTCCAGGGAGTATGCAAAAGATTTAGATTTTGCTTGGTTTGTTCAGGCCTGTTGCTGGGACATTCAAAAACGCTTAGCATGTACAGAAAAGCAGATGAGCCCAATATGAACGCAACATGTTTAATTACACGTTAATCATTTTCATCCCACAAAGAAAACGCTTAACGTGGCTTAATGTAAGTAAGACAGTGACATTAAAGGTGCCGTAGAACGTGTTTTCAAAAGATGTAATATAAGTCTAAGGTGTCCCCTGAATGTGTCTGTGAAGTTTCAGCTCAAAATACCCCATAGATTTTTTTTATTAATTTTTTTAACTGCCTATTTTGGGGCATTATTAACTATGCACCGATTCAGGCTGCGGCCCCTTTAAATTCTCGTGCTCCGCGCCCCTGGAGCTCACGCTTGCCTTAAACAGCATAAACAAAGTTCACACAGCTAATATAACCCTCAAAATGGATCTTTACAAAGTGTTCGTCATGCAGCATGTCTAATCGCGTAAGTATAGTATTTATTTGGATGTTTACATTTGATTCTGAATGAGTTTGATAGTGTTCCGTGGCTAAAGCTAACATTACACTGTTGGAGAGATTTATAAAGAATGAAGTTGTGTTTATGAATTATACAGACTGGAAGTGTTTAAAAAATGAAAATTGTCTCCGTGAATACAGTAAGAAACTTTAACCACATTTAATAGTACATTAGCAACATGCTAACGAAACATTTAGAAAGACAATTTACAAATATCACTAAAAATATCATGATATCATGGATCATGTCAGTTATTATTGCTCCATCTGCCATTTTTCGCTATTGTCCTTGCTTGCTTACATAGTCTGATGATTCTGCTGTGCACATCCAGATGTCCTGCCCTTGTGTAACGCCTTGAACATGGGCTGGCATATGCAAATATTGGGGGCGTACATAACAGTCGGTGTTATGTTGAGATTCACCTGTTCTTCGGAGGTCTTTTAAACAAATTAGATTTATATAAGAAGGAGGAAACAATGGTGTTTGAGACTCACTGTATGTCATTTCCATGTACTGAACTCTTGTTATTTAACTATGCCAAGGTAAATTCAATTTTTAATTCTAGGGCACCTTTAAAAGACCAAACTTAGTCAACACTATACTAATAAAGCATACTATATAGAATAATTGTTTTGTGCAGAATTTGATCTTTGATCTCTCACTTAGTAGGCTACATTAAGCAAGTGTTTGTTTTCAATCAAATGTTGGATTTCCTACATCTTGAAACGTTCAGTTTTACAAATGGGGACAATCTCTGAAGGATGAATAAATAATTTGTTTGTCATCATATTCAAAATAACATTTGAAGTGCTGGAATGTCCAATTACATTTACAATTACATTGTGTTTCTTATTTAAAATTTCCCAATATCTTCAAGTCTGAATTGTAATCAATAAAACTGGTTCATTGGTAAATTAGGTAATTGTGACAACTGCATTAAAATATAAACGCTGCATTTACTTTTGTTTTGTGTTGATAAAGGGGTACTTGAGCCTTATTGATAGAGTCGTGGGGGTACTTGAGGCTAAAAAGGTTGGGAACCACTGGTTTAGATAATTTAATCTGTAAGTACTAAATAAGCTAAATCATAGAAAAAAAAAAAGGAAAAAAAAGAATAAAATCAACCCTTTATGCTGGGTAAAATTAGCCCAACCTGTGTTCTGTCCTATGTTTACCCAGCCCTTGGGCTAAAAACAACGAAAAATGTACACATGCATGTGAATGTGTGTGAGAGTAGAAATTAATGTATGTGAAAGGAGAATGTAAGTGTGTGTGAGAGTAGAAATGTATGTATGTGAAAGGAGAATGTATGTATGTAAGAGTAAAAATGTATGTATGTGAAAGGAAAATGTATGTATGTGAAAGAAGAATGTATGTATGTGAAAGGAGAATATAAGTGTATGTGAGAGTAGAAATGTATGTATGTGAAAGGAGAATGTATGTATGTGAGAGTAAAAATGTATGTATGTGAAAGGAGAATGTATGTATGTGAAAGAAGAATGTATGTATGTGAAAGGAGAATATAAGTGTATGTGAGAGTAGAAATGTATGTATGTGAAAGGAGAATGTGTGAGAGAGTAGAAATGTATGTGTGTGAAAGGAGAATGTATGTATGTAAGAGTAAAAATGTATGTATGTGAAAGGAAAATGTATGTATGTGAGAGTAAAAATGTATGTATGTAAAAGGAGAATGTAAGTGTGTGAGAGTGCCAGAATGAATTATGGCTCGTACGGCCCCTCATAATAATGTGTATGTGTGTGTATGTATGTATATATATATATATATATATATATATATATATATATATATATATATATATGTGTGTGTGTGTGTATTTGTATGTATGTATATATTATACACACACACACACACACACACACACACACACACAGTATAAATATATACTGTATATTGAGTCACTTTGTGTTGAAACATTTTTTTCAATTATTAATCAATTATTTCCCCATCTGTCAGTGAATAGGTATGTTAATGAGACCAGAAACATGTATTTATAAAGTAAATAGGGTCAATTATGATTTATTATGATGCCTTGCTTTCTGAATGTGTCAGGTGACCACTGGGAATTGAAGCTTGTTAGAGGGTAAGTCATTGTCCTTTGAATTGAGGCCAATTCACTGACTTTGTCATTCATGGCCTGAAAGACAGGCGAGTGGGACAGACTAAATGAAGACTTATGGAGAAGATCACAGTAGCACTGCACCTCTGCAAACACACACACACACACACACACACACACACACACACACACACACACACACACACACACACACACACACACACACACACGTTGGGTTTCCATGCTCATGAACAGCATCTGATCACAGAAAGACAAATGCCTCACATTCAGTCCAGCTCTATTTGAGCTGTCGGTATTAGTGAGGCAGCATCAAAATCTGTAATGTGTTTGGCTTATTTCATCTATATGGAATTAAAAAAATTGTTATTAGTGTTGGGAAATTGGTGTATGCTGAATTATTCATATTTGAATTCATTCAATTGTATTCTTTTATTAAGGTATTTATTTTATCAATTTGTTCCTTTTTATGAATCTTATAATTATTTTTCGGTAGCACTTTTTTTTTACAGTCCTGTTCCCCATAATGTACATGGGTCAATGAAGTCAATGAGGATTTTTGATAGGCCAATTTTAAAATAATAATATCTATTGCAATTGTTAAAACATTAAGAATGTTGTGTACATATTAATTCATATTAAAATGTTAAATTAGGACTAAGTGATTTTAGTTTTTTTTTTTTTTTTTTTTTTTTTAATCTAGATGAATTGGCCATAGACTTAAAGGGGTCATGAACTGCGTTGTTGTATTTTATGTTTTCTGGGGTGCACTTATAATGTTAGTATGCTTTTTACATCCAAAATTGTCATAATTTATAAATAAAAGACATTTTTTTTCCTGTAAATCGCATAAAACTGATAAAAATGTTTTAAAAATACCATTCACTTAAGCATACTGTATCAGGGATTCATATTTCAGCCACAGAAATTAGATATTTTATTTTTAATTTAATAGTTATTGCTATTTTTGGTCACACCACATGATGTGTGGTTGCTCCAAATGGCACAAAGACATCAAAGAATCCTGACAAATAAAATATATCAGTTTCCACAAAACAGAGCAGCATGACATCATATTATAATGATTTCTGAAGGATCATGTGACACTGAAGACTGGAGTAATGATGCTGAAAATTCGGCTTTGATCACAGGAATAAATTTCAGTTTACTATATATTCAAATAGAAAACAGATATTTTAAATCATAATAACATTTCACTCTTCTCCTAGCAAGGTGTAACTCTATTCTTGCTGCAGGGTCAGAATTATATGGCCAACAGTTTTTACTTTGCTTGGAAGTGGCATCTGGTAAAATAGACTGAAATAGTTATAAATAAATAAACAATAAATTACTAATAAATGCATAATTACCAAACTGAAGTTACATGCTCTAAACAATTATTATTATTATTATTATTATTATTTGCATTTTTCTCATATTGTACAATACAAACAAACTATCTGAAATATTTTTATAAAATGACCCAAATTGCATAAAAATCTAAAATCTTGCATAAAAATCTAAAATAAAGTACTTTATGTATATAAATCATCAATTGAATATAAAAGCACAAAAACTGCCAATCTATGATGGAAAACATTCTGCAGTGGTCCCACCACATGATATTAGGTGGCACCAAATGATATTTTCAAATTCAGTAAAAATTTACATGCACAGAATTGGCCACCTAAACAAAACGAGCTAGCTACCCACAAAAGGTCACTATGAAATTTGTAATAAAAGTATATATTTGCAGAAATAACTTAATATTCATTGTTTTGTTTTGTTTTGTTTTGAGGTCATACCACATGATATCCAAATGTGCTAACTACATACCAGCCGTTAAAAAGGTTATTTTTTTTTTCCAAATTTAAAGGTGCTCTAAGTGATGTCACGCGTTTTTAGGCCAAAACATTTTTTGTCACATACAGCAAACGTCTCCTCACTATCCGCTAGCTGCCTGTCCCCTGAACACACTGTAAAAAAACGCGGTCTCTGTAGTCGCCACAAGCTCCGAAAACGACAACAAAAACAAACTGGTGCAGCCAGGGGCCCGTTTCAATAAGGAGGTTCAACCAACTCTGAGTTGAAACTTGAACTCCAAGTTGACTTACTCTGAGATGGGAAACTCTGAGTTTTCATTTTCAGAACAGCTGAATTGAGTTAGTTCAGTCGACTCTGAGTAGGTTGACTCTGAGTTGAGTGCGTGCACCACGACTATGAAAAGCCATGATCAATGGAGCTCCGATATTACGATTCACCATGGCAACAGCACATGACAAAAGGACATCCACATACTTCTGAGTGAATGCAAGTTTAATTTTTAACACTGTTATAATATCAAAGGTGAAAACTGGTAGAATGGTAAGTTATTGAACTAATATTCATTTTCATGGTATCCCACATGCAAAAAAAGAAGAAGAAAAAAATAATGCAGGATGCAATAATAAGAGTGTAAATGATTTTATCATTATTAAACACTCGTTAGGCAATTTACTTCCACTTTTAGAAAATCTTCTTCATTTTTACTGAAAATAAATGCCTTTCTGATGTGATGGGAAAGGGAGAATAGCGAGCTCAGCAGAAGGCAGATTCGAACCCAGTCAATCACATCACAAGTTAATTCTCCGCACCCAACACACCATTGCCTACACCACTGCAACCACTATAACATGGGACAATTTTAACCTGGTGTGACACTGGTGGGTGGAGCTACTGTACATTTACACTTAGTAATACCCAGGTGAAAAAAAAAAGTATACTTGAATGCATTAACCCTTTGATGCACAAGCTATGAAAACCCCTTCTAATGCGCAACATGGGTCAAAAATGACCCGTATTCATTTCCTATGTAATTTCAATCATGGTTGAGTGTTTCTTTGCTGAATCTTTGAAAGAAATGTATTTTATCATTAATTTATTCCAGGTATTCCTTAAATATCTTGTTTTTGATTGACAAAAATCATTATGTTCATTTTTTCTTTCTTACTTTATAAACAAACACAGTTTTTGTCTGTCTACATCAATTTTACACACATGGGTCAAAAATGACCCGTATTCATTTCCTATGTAATTTCAGTCATGACTGAGTGTTTCTTCGCTGAATCTTTGAAAGAAATTTATTTTATCATTTATTTATTTCAGGTATTACTTAAATATCTTGTTTTTGATTTTCTACAAATAATTATGTTTATTTTTCTTTCTTACTTTATAAACAAACACAGTTTCTACATCAATTTTACACACATGGGTCAAAAATGACCCGTATTAATTTCCTATGTAATTTCAGTCATGACTAAGTGTTTCTTCGCTGAATCTTTGAAATAAATGTATTTTGTCATTTATTTATTCCAGGTATTCCTTAAATATCTTGTTTTTGATTTTAACAAATCATTGTGTTTATTTTTTCTTTCTTTTTTTCATAAACAAACACAGGTTTTGTATTTCTACATCAATTTTACACACATGGGTCAAAAATTACCCATATAGAAACCTTTGCAAATTTTCGCAAGAAGGAACATATTTACTGCAGACAACTGTTCATCCGCCACACATTTCATGTCTCAACATGGCTGCTTTTGTATATTTGATGGATGAAAGACATATTATATTTCATATAATAGGCTGTATATTATATTTCATAATTTGTATTTTTTGTCATAAACCAATGCTACTGGTCACCTTTTACATCTATCAGTGTTCCTGAAAAGTAACAGTTTTGAACAAGGTTTCTGTCCAACAGTGAAAATATATAATAAGTGTATCGATCAACAGTGATTTTGAATTTCTTTATCTAGAGTGTTAGCGGCTGGTCCTCAACAGAACTGAGGTGGATGATGACATCACTGTAAAAAAAAGCTGAAAGTGTACTTTGCGAACAGTCAAACGCAATTTAAATGTGTATGTGCAGGGTTGCACATACACAGTTACAGAAATCCGGCGGAAATTATAAAAAGTTACAAAAATCTGTATGCTGACCCTCACGTACACATAAAAAGTGAAGTATACGTTGGCCTTTAGAAAGGTAATGACACACACATTCAAAAAAATTCATTCAAAAAGAAAGGAAAAATTAAAATAAGGATTTGGTTATTGAGTAATAGATGGAATAATGAATGATAAAATTAATTTATTGTAATATATGCGATATAGAAAATAACTAATTCGGGTCACTTTTGACTCATGTTGTATTTGTCCAAAACTGTTACATTTCAGGAACGCTGACAGACATAAAGGATGACCAATTGCATTGATTTATGACAAAAAATTAAAAATTATGAAATATATAGCCTAATATATTAAATATAATAAGACTTACATCCATCAAATATACAAAAGTAGCCTTGTTAAGATGTAAAATGTGTGGCAGATGAACAGTTGTCTGCAGTAAATATGTTCCTACTTGCAAAAATTTGCAAATCTTAAAGATTTCTATATGGGTCATTTTTGACCCATGTGTGTAAAATTGATGTAGAAACTGTTTGTTTATAAAGTAAGAAAGAAAAATAAACATAATTATTTGTAGAAAATCAAAAACAAGATATTTAAGTAATACCTGAAATAAATAAATGATAAAATAAATTTCTTTCAAAGATTCAGCGAAGAAACACTCAGTCATGACTGAAATTACATAGGAAATGAATACGGGTCATTTTTGACCCATGTGTGTAAAATTGATGTAGACAGACAAAAACTGTGTTTGTTTATAAAGTAAGAAAGAAAAAATGAACATAATGATTTTTTACAATCAAAAACAAGATATTTAAGGAATACCTGGAATAAATTAATGATAAAATACATTTCTTTCAAAGATTCAGCAAAGAAACACTCAACCATGATTGAAATTACATAGGAAATGAATACGGGTCATTTTTGACCCATGTTGCGCATTAGAAGGGTAGTGATACAAAAATGATTTTTATTAAAAAAGAAAGAAAGAAAAAATTAAAATGAGGATTTGTGATGATCAAAAACAAGTTAATTGAGGAATACCTGGAATACTGAATGATTAAAATAATTTCTTGCAAAGATATAGAAAATAAAAACTCAGCCGGGTCATTTTTGACCCATGTTGTGCATCAAAGGGTTAAGAAATACTTAAATACAAGCAAGTACATTTGTAGTACATTATTTTGGTGCTAAATAAAAGTGTCAAAGTTATACACTATAAATACACTAATTCAATGTATATTTGTACTTGAGTAGTACTTTACTGCACTTGGAAAAGTATACTAAATACCACCACTACTTAAATTGATTTTTAGTGCAATAAAAAAGTATACTACTACAAAAATATACAGAGGAGTTTTATTAGTGTATTTGTTAAAAGTGTGTTTTCAATGCTTTAAAATTAGTTCAATCTTAGTAGACTTTTATATAGTAATCCTAAGTTTAAATGACATTGATTTTCTTACAAATATATTACTAATGTACTAGTTATAAGTACATTTTCCCCCAGGTGAAAAAAGTGCAGTAGAATACACTTTATTTTAGTACACAGTACACTTCTATAATGTACTTAAAGTGCTCTATTTACGTGCACTTATTTTGTACTTAATATACTAAAAGCTCTTCTTTAGTACTTCTTAAGATAATCTTAAGAACATCTAAATGTACTCAACTGTGCTATTTTGAGACACCATGAATTTGAACTAAAATGTGCTTTTAACATACTATCTCTGTATTTAAAAAAAAAAAAAAATTATTTAGTTACCACTTGTAGTACACTTGAACCCATCTTTCATACACCTTTAAATATACTCATCAGACATAGGAAATACACTTATGAATAATTATTTAAAATATAAGAATAATATATGATAAATATATACAAAATGTATTCGTAATGTTGTAGGCAATAAATTAGAAATACATTTTGTATATTTTCATTATATATTAATCTTATATTTGAAATACATCATAAATCTATTTTAAAAGTGTTTGAAAGATGGGTTCAAGTGTACTACAAGTGGTAACTAAATATATACATTTTTTTAATACAGAGATAGGATATTAAAATCACATTTTAGTTCTTAAGATGATCTTAACCGTTTGATGCATAACATGGGTCAAAAATGACCCGGCTGAGTTTTTATTTTCTATATCTTTGCAAGAAATGAATTTCATCATTCAGTATTCCAGGTATTTTTTTTCTTACTTTTTGAATAAAAATAATTTTTGTATCACTACCCTTCTAATGCGCAACATGGGTCAAAAATGACCCGTATTCATTTCCTATGTAATTTCAATCATGGTTGAGTGTTTCTTTGCTAAATCTATAAAAGAAATGTATTTTATCATTCATTTATTCCAGGTATTCCTTAAATATCTTGTTTTTGATTGTCAAAAATCATTATGTTCATTTTTTTTCTTTTTTACTTTATTAACAAACACAGTTTTTGTATGTCTACATCAATTTTACACACATGGGTCAAAAATTACCCGTATTCATTTCCTATGTAATTTCAATCATGGCTGAGTGTTTCTTCGCTGAATCTTTGAAAGAAATGTATTCTGTCATTTATTTATTCCAGGTATTCATTAAATATCTTGTTTTTGATTTTCTACAAATAATTGTTTATTTTTTATTTCTTACTTTATAAACAAATGCAGTTTCTACATCAATTTTACAAACATGGGTCAAAAATGACCCATATAGAAATCTTTAATATTTGCAAATTTTTGCAAGTAGGAACATATTTACTGCAGACAACTGTTGGGAGACAATCTGCCACACATTTCACATCTTAACAAGGCTACTTTTGTATATTTGATGGATGCAAGTCTTATTATATTTAATATATTAGGCTATATATTTCATATTTTTTTATTTTTTGTCATAAATCAATGCAATTGGTCACCCTTTAAATCTGTCAGTGTTCCTGAAAAGTAACAGTTTTGGACATATACAACATGGGTCTAAAGTGACCTGAATGAGTTATTTTCTATATCGATATATTACAATAAATTAATTTCATCATTCATTATTCCAGGTATTACTCAATAAACAAATCCTTATTTAAATTTTTCCTTTCTTTTTGAATGAATTTTTTTTTGTCATTATCTTTCTAAAGGCCAAAGTATACTTCATGTTTTATGCGTATGTGAGGGTCAGCATACAGATTTTTGTAACTTTTTATAATTTCCACCAGATTTCTGTAACTGTGTATGTGCAACCTGCACATACACATTTAAATTGTGTTCGACTGTTCGCAAAGTATACTTTTAGCTTCTTTTTTTTTACAGTGATGTCATCATCCACCTCAGTTCTGTTGAGGACCAGCCGCTAACACTCTAGATAAAGAAAATTAAAAGCACAAGAATATTTAAATATTCAAATTCAAATACACTTATTACATATTTTCACTGTTGGACAGAAACCTTGTTCAAAACTGTTACTTTTTAGGAACACTGATAGATGTAAAAGGTGACCAGTAGCATTGGTTTATGACAAAAAAATAAAGATTATGAAATATATAGCCTATGAAATATAATAGGACTTTCATCCATCAAATATACAAAAGCAGCCATGTTGAGACGTGAAATGTGTGGCGGATGAATAGTTGTCTGCAGTAAATATGTTCCTACTTGCGAAAATTTGCAATGGTTTCTAATATGCACTTTTTTCACCTAGGTAGACACTCCGACACTTTCCGTTTGCATTAAGTTATTTTTATTACCACACTGGCAGATATTGATAATTTTACTTAAGTAAAATGCACTTAATTTAGATCCCCCCAGGAAACAAGACTAAATATCTTATATAATTTTCTTATATAGAAAATGCATCTTGATTTAAGAATTTTTAGATATTTGTACTTGAAATAGGATGAAAAATACTCATTTTTGCAGTTGAGTGGTCAAAAAAAAAAAGAGAAATTATTTATATATATATATATATATATATATATATATATATATATAATATTAGGGCTGTCAATATTTTTTTTTTTTAATCGCACACCTTAATAGCTATTAATCACACACTTATCATGAAATTAAGCATACACCATTTATCTTGTTTAACACATCCATTTTGCCATCATTGCCTATATCAAAAATACTCATTTTTGCAGTGTGAATGAATGAGTGAATTATTTAAACATCACTTGCACTTTAAAAAGGGGGAGGAGACCAAAGGAAACTCTGGGTTTACCAAAGAAAACCTGCTCCCGACCAGGTCAGGTTTACAGAGTAAGTTACCATGGTAACATGGGAGGGAGGAGGAGGAGGAGGAGGAGGAGGAGGAGGAGGAGGAGGAAGAGGAGGAGGAGGAAGAGGAGAAGGAGGGAGGGAGGGTCTAGCTAGCCTTTGTTTTGTTTGACAACACTTCGAACGTCAACAGGAAGTTACATCCACCCAGGATCACTTAGAGCAGTGGTTCTCAAACCTGTCCTGGGGACCCCCCACCACTGCACATTTTGCATGTCTCCCTCATCTAACACACCCAATTCAACTCTTGCAGTCTCTACTAATTAGCTGATGACTTGAATCAGGTGTGTTAGATGAGGGTGACATGCAAAATGTGCAGTGGTGGGGGGTCCCCAGGACAGGTTTGAGAACCACTGACTTAGAGCACCTTTAAGACAGAAGGCTTGTTTGAGATGAGCAAATTCTGCGCAGAACCGATCACCGGTGATCACCGCGAGATGCATGCCGGTTAGAAATGTGTCCGAGGGTGGGCCGCCTTGCTCTGATGTCATGCCGATGTGTGTCAAAAACCTCTCGCGAGTGCGAGGCGGACGTGTCGGATTCTGCAGTCGAGCGCAGTTGCTCTCCACCGACTGCGCTAACCAAAAGCACGATGGGAAACGACTTGCTGACGACACAGCTTAAAGCTTATTGGTTTAAACAACCGTGATGTATTGATCTGATTTAAAATATTTGATTTTAAAACTCTAATATCATGTTTTTATGTGTAAAAATAATGTGTGAATATTCCCAAACTCTCTGACACAGTGATCTCTCTATGGGTTATGCGAACGTTGTCATTTATAAAAAAATATATAAAAACATGTCTATAATTAAAGTAAAAATGATTGATACATCTTTCGAATGGAAACAAATAACAAGTATTTTGGGTGTATTGTTCATTGTGTTTATTTTCATATAAAAGCAACAGAACTTAAATTACATCCAGTTTATCAGCAACACAGCGCACGAGTGTGAATCCCGCGATATCCGCCTTTGATCTCGCAGGTGTCTGATGCACTACGAGAACGGAGAATTGTCCGTCTTGCCTGCACTTTTTTCACTCCTCCCCTCACTGCAGCCGCCTACTCTCGGCTGAACTTCAGGCGAGGCTAGGCGCATCTCAAACAAGCCTAGAGTTACAAACCTGTTTGTTGCTTCCATGGGTCCTTTGCAAATTAGTATATGATGCAACTTCCTGTCTTTGAATGGATTTCAACATGAAAGTCCCAAAGTGGTAGTTTTTTGATGGTTGCACCACATGATATTTCATAAAATCATCAGACAATGATGGAAATATAAATGCTTTGCAATTATGTAGGATTACAAAACATGTTGGAAATCATGCCAAATAGTGCAGAGAACGAATTCAAATAAATTGACCCACATACTATGTACATTATTTTGTTTTACAAGAAAATACTATTTCAGTTTTTCTACTTCAGAATTTCATGTTTAATTCAATTTGTTCCACTGCACACGACAAAAGCTCTTATGTTTCAGTAGTGTTTTGTTAGTCGTTAATGGTGTTCATGTGTTTCTGCCTTATACTGTGATCAAAATACACATCCGATCACAAACAGAAGTTAATTTTAAACACATGCTGCTGTCTGAAAGTGAGTTTTGAGCTAAAATGATTTTAAGTCTTTAATGCTGATGTTAGCTGGTAACCTATGAAATCATCCGCGGCGCTGCCATCTCCAGACCCAGATAAACTCTGCCTTTGTTCGCAACCACTCCCTCAAGCCCGAGCTGGCCCGCTTTGGACCAAGGTATTCGGTGGGGCAAAAAACCCTGGATGTTGGCAAGAAACCCCCGACGAGGCACGATCAAGCCCCAGAAGTGACAGTGGAAATGCGACTGGCCCTGGCACGCAATTCCACGCCCACCTTTGGCCCGACAGTGTGTGACACTGTCACATAAAATACATGTTTTACCGCTCTATTTATTACAATTATTTTATGTATAATAGAGTTTTAATTGGTTTATATGTTTTGTTTTGTTTTTTTTGTCCATTTTATTCCTCTTAACATTTTAAGTGTGTCTTTAAGAAATGAATGGTTGGCCTGTCATGTGACCAGTCACATGACAGGAAGCAAGACATACATCTGTATAAAGAGAGCAGCATGGCAAACAAACAAGAGACTCACTATTAGTCAACTTAACTGGATTGTGGAGTTACCAATTTTGTGGACTTACCCATCCAGTCACAACCTTGCAAACCTTTGGATTATCACTACCGTGGACATTTGTATATACACTGGTGGACACTCACATTGGGACTTTATCAGCACACTAGGATTCTTGGACTGTTTTAGGGTATGGTACTTTGGACTGCAACAGACTGAGATTTCCTGGTTTTATTGTGTTGTTTTAAAGTTCCTGTGAATATTGTAAATACACATTTCTTATTTAACTTTACCACTGTTTTATGTCTCATTCTTTTAACCACTAACAAACTCACACAGTAAAATCTGACCCCATTTTTAAATCTTGTGACTCAACCGATTTGGCTGATCATTACAAATGGAAACGTGGCTATTGGCTACATGAAAAAGAGGGGCAAGGCATGGTTATCACCTGGTACTTGGAGTAGGATAGATGAAAGAAGAGTAGACAAGGACAAACTACTGACTGCTAGATCACCCAGACTCATTGAGTGAGCGCAAGGAGAGTATAAAACCAAAGACAAAGATGTAAAGATGAGTGCTTGTAATGACAGGAGAACCTTTGTTGAGAAATTGGCACATGAAGCTGAACAGGCTGCAGCATGGGGAGAACTGAATATGGTTTATAAGATCACCAAGCAGTTGAGTGGTCAAAAAAAAATATATATATATATATATAATATAAGGGCTGTCAATAGATTTTTTTTTTTTTTTTCATCGCGCACCTTAATAGCGATTAATCACACACTTATCATGAAATTAAGCATACACCATTTATCTTGTTTAACACATCCATTTTGCCATCATTGCCTATATCCAGCAAAGTAAACCATTAGATTGACGTGTGATTTTCACAAAACTGCATTTTTCAGCTTTTTTCAAGGTCAATTTAGATGTCTTTCCAAAAAAGGACACCAAATAACCAACCCACACAGCAGGAGACTCCTAGGCAGATCCACATTCAAGTCGCCAAACCCGCGTGTCACATTAGTTTTGGCTCTGCCCAGACGATCAGCTCTGCCTCCTGGCGGCGCTGTCAATTCTACTGTCAATCAGCGGATCCTGCCGATACGGGTCCATTTCGCGGATACGTTCCGTAAGCTGCGATACCTCCTCGGAGTCCTTTTGCTGTGTGGGAAATGATATGATTTCATATAATTCATACATTTATGTACACCAAAAGCACCCATTAGGAAAAAAAAAAAAAAAAACACAGCAAAAAAAACGTTCCAGAATTCACAGTGTATATGTGCAACAGCAAAGAGCTTGTTTACATTTTAGACAAGCCAAGTTGCGATACTGAACAGGACCACATGGAGATGCCAAAAAACCCTAAACCAACCGCCTTGACCTGCATAATAAAGTACACAGCAACATACACAGGACAAATCGAAACATTATCCTGAATGTGTGTGAAAACGTGAATGTACTGAAATGTGTCTATGCATAAATACAATGTGCGATCAATGCGCGTCGAGAGCGATCACACATGATTTGTTTTTGTCCATCAATATATAACAGACTCACGCGTGCTTCTGTGTGTCACCGCAATTGTCTTTACTTGGATTGCAATTCTCCTCCATCAAAACTTACATAGCAAGAAGCTCGTTAGCTTTATCCAGCCGAGAAACATAGTTTTCATATCATCTGGCCATACAGCGGTGGGATATTTCGACATTCCGTTCAGACAGGAGCAACACGATGCAGTAAGGATCGCGCTCTTCACATTCAATGACACAATATGGCAGAGAGTTTGTGTTTTAAAGCGAAACAGACAATGCTTAAATGCGTCAAATTATTTTAACACATTAAGGATTTTGAATTAATTGCATGCGTTAACACGTTAACATTGACAGCCCTAATATATATATATATATATATATATATATATATATATATATATATATATATATAATTAGTACACCCCCTTTGAAAAGTAACATTTTAAACAATATCTCAATGAACACAAAAACAATTTCCAAAATGTTGACAAGAGTAAGTTTTATATAACATCCGTTTAACTTATATTATTAACCTTACTTTCATGTTATAACTTAGAGAACAAAATTTTTAGTTTTACTCAAATTAGGGTCATGCAAAAATGAGTACACCCCACAACAAAAACTACTACATCTAGTACTTTGTATGGCTTCTATGATTTTTAATGACAGCACCAAGTCTTCTAGGCATGGAATGAACAAGTTGGCGACATTTTGCAATATCTATCTTTTTCCATTCTTCAAGAATGACATCTTTTAGAGACTGGATGCTGGATGGAGAGTGATGCTCAACTTGTCTCTTCAGAATTCCCCATAGGTGTTCGATTGGGTTCAGATCAGGAGACATACTTGGCCATTGAATCACTTTCACCCTGTTCTTCTTCAGAAATCCAACAGTGGCCTTAGATGTGTGTTTAGGATAATTGTCATGTTGGAAAAGTGCACGATGACCAAGGGCACTGAGTGATGGTAGCATCTTCTCTTTCAGTATAGAGCAGTACATCTGTGAATTCATGATGCCATCAATGAAATGCAGCTCCCCAACACCAGCAGCACTCATGCATTCCCACATAAGGACACTGCTACCTCCATGTTTCACTGTAGGCACCATGCATTTCTCTTTGTATTCCTCACCTTTGCGACGCCATACAGTTTTGAAGCCATCAGTTCCAAAAACATTTATCTTGGTTTCGTCACTCCAGAGTATAGAGTCCCAGTACTTTTTATCTTTGTCAGCATGGGCCCTGGCAAACACTAGGCAGGCTTTTTTATGCCTGGGCTTTAGGAGAGGCTTCTTTTGTGGAGGGCACCCATGCATGCTATTCCTTTGCAGTGGACGCCGTATTGTGTCACGGGAAATAGTCACCCCACTTTGGCTTTCTACTTCTTTAGATAACTGCAGTGAACTTGCATGTTGATTTTCTTCAACCCTTCTCATCCGAAGACGCTCCTGTCGAGGTGTTAACTTCCGTGGACGACCTGGACGTCTCTGTGAAATGGTTTCAGTTCCATCTTTTTTAAATTTTTGTACCACTTTTGTTACATAATTCTGACTAAGTAAAGCTTTGCTGATCTTCTTGTAGCCTTCACCTTTCTGGTGTAAAGATATTATTTTCTTTCTCAGGTCTTGTGACAGTTCTCTTCCATGTGGTGCCATTGCTGACGGCATGAAATGGGAAGGGGTTTTAACACCCTTTTATAGTCAACTGTCTGCTGGACAGCTGTGTAATGAATAATTCGACTCACCTGTGGTTGAATTCTTGTTAAATTAGACATTTGTAGTCTAAAATTTAGCTTTGCTCCAGAGGCTTTCAGTGGGGTGTACTCATTTTTGCATCACCCTAATTTGAGTAAAACTGAAAATTTTGTCCTCCAAGTTATAACATGAAAGTAAGGCTAATAATATAAGTTAAACGGATGTTATATAAAACTTAGTCTTGTCAACATTTTGTGTTCATTGAGATATTGTTTCAAATATTACTTTTCAAAGAGGGTGTACTCATTAACACTGAGCACTGTATATAGTTCCATACCAGTTAAGGACAAACAAAGCAAGCTAATAACAACAGAGAAAGAGCAGGCTGCAAGGTGGGTACAATACTTTGAAGAAGTACTCAACTGTACGGAACCAGATGAGCCAGCCAATCCGGCCATAAAATCTGGTAAAGCACCAGGGATTGACTCCTTGCAATTAGAACTGCTGAGGGCAGACATCTACACATCAGCCAGCATGCTAACAGACCTTTTTCAGAAGATTTGAGAAGAAGACACTATCCCAAAGGAATGGAGCAAAGGCATCATAGTCAAACTGTCCAAGAAAGAATACCTCAGCAGCTGTAACAACTGGCGGGGTATTACACTTCTTTCTCTTCCCAGCAAGGTTTTCTATGGAATCCTGTTGAAAAGGGTTGATAGAGCCATAGACCACAAACTGAGAGAAGAACAAGCAGGTTTTCAAAGGGGGAGAGGATGCATAGCCCAGATATTTACATTGCGTAACATGCATCCATGTCTGGAATGGAACAAACCACTATACATCAATATTATAGACTTCAGAAAGACATTTCACAGTGTCTGTCCACCGAGAGAGCTTATGGAATACCAACCAACATCATGCAACTTGGGAAGTTCTATGAACACTTTAAGTGCTTGATGGTACATTGACAGAATCATTTGAAGTCAGGTCTGGCATACGGCAGGGTTTTATTGTCTCACCTCTTCTATTCCTGATCACCATTGACTGGGACATTGGTAACCAAATATATGTAAGGGACAATCCATGACTGTGCATTAAATGATATTAATGCACAATGTGGAGGAAACCACCTGACGCGAAATGGAGGTGCATTCAAAAAGTTTAATGCACAGCTGGCCGTGGATTATTACACCCCTACACATAAATGATTTTAGTTGTAAATAAAACAAATATTATTGGATTAAGTTTTACCAAAAAACTTTTACCAACTTTCAGTTTTTCTTAATTCAATGTGTTACTTTCCGTTTCTTTGTAATTGTTCATGAAATGTACTAGTCCACACACCTGCTTATGGTTTCTCTATCCACACACTCTCAAAGGATCAAAGATGATGACAAGTTGTTTTTCAACTTATTTGCCTTGCCGAGGTAGAGAGGCATTTAATAATTCATTTGCTTGTATGAATGATGAACTATTAGCCAGAGGCCTTTTCAAGAGTGACTCATAATAAAGAGAGAGAGAGAGAGAGAGTGTGTGTGTGTGTGTTTTGTCTTCGGGTCTGTCTTTTTTGGGATGAAATTCTATCAGGATCAGATGATGTGCTATGAGATATGAAATTAACATCAGTATCTCAGGGCTGCTGAGCGGGAACGCATCTAATCCCAGTCTACTTATTTATTTCTTCATCAGATTTATGTCAAAATATGCATGGCACAGACGCCACCGGAGCTCAGAGCGCACCGTTTCAATCACCGCGTCCAGAAAGCTGATAAATTAATAATTCCATGTTTCACTAAGATGAAGGATTATTTTATATATATTTTATGATTACGGTTTAAAGCAGAGGTTGATGCAGGAAAGGAGACCCATATTTCTAGGCGGTTACACGACAATAAACTTCTACATCTCATAATTCCTGTTTTACTCGAGTTTGAAGGTGAATTTACAACATCCACTTTAGTTTGCACAGCGCCGTCCTGGAGCAACATGTAAATACTACAGGACTAAAGTTAGATTTTATGTTGTAGCGTGATTAGGTGGATACGCTAAACCCGTCCAATCGGGTCTCAAGCAGTTTTTGGTCTAATTCTGGTCTCGTCTGTGTGCCATTCCCAACAATATGCTACACTCGGCTGTCCTATGAACTGTTATCTAACATAAGATTAACACATCATGACAATTCTGTGTCAATTCCAGTGATTCTGGTCTATCCAGCCCAAGGTTTGGATTGAAAGTTGGTAGGGACAAAGAGGCAGGAGAAGATTATAATACAAAATAAAACCAGTGATTAAAGCCAGGATTCATATGCAAAATGAATATCTATCTACAGTATGTATGTATGTATGTATGTATCTGTCCCTCTCTCTCTCTCTCTCTCTCTGTGATTTATGTATCACACAGTGATATTTGCCTTGATTTTTCTTTGTTTTCTTTACACATTACGTCTCATATTTCATCATGTTTTCCACTGGCGCTGTTGTGTTCTTGGTAAATAAATACACTAATTACACAACAATACTTAAATTGGTGGCAAATTTATTGGTTGTGGACATTATGCCGCACTTCTGGGTAATTATTCATATTTTTATAATTGATTTTGATTAAAAAAGTGACCTTGTTGTGGCAAAAATTAAGACAATTTGAAATGTGCACTGTAAGTTTGAACAAAAATCGCCACATAGGATATAATAGTGCCTGTAATTGAAGAGACACAAATATTTTATCACAAATATCATCTGATCTTTCATGAGAGATACAAGTGGGTACGAGGTCGTGTACATTAGCGGCCGCTCGCTTCAGTTGTCAAGTACAAACGACACGCCAGCGGGCAGATGAGTTCTCCATTCGCTCCTCCATTTTGTTTTCAGTGAGAACAAGCAGAAAGAGAAAAGGCTTTTATAATTTTGAGCTGACAGCACAGAACACACGCCACCTTTCTCTGAGTAACGTCCAGAAGCAACGGAGGAGGAAATGGTGCTTTAAATTGCCTCTCTTTTATCTGCCTCCTTCTATCCCTTATTTCCACTTCCTGTGGAGCATGACGGGAACATGAGCCGTTGTTTCAGTGAGAGCATGTACAGGTTCAGCGTTTCTACTCGACAATGGTACTTCACACAGTTTTCATAAATTCACGCTGGTCTGTGTTTGCTGATCGAGTCCAGAAAAGAATAAAGTGTCCCGTTCGTCTCGATGCTTGACGTTTACGAGCTGCTTCACGCTGACATCAGAAATCAATTTTAAGGTCAATCTATAAAACTTCATGGTAGCTTTACAGTTGTACTCGTACTTTACTGTAATTTATGCAGAATTATTCTCCTCACAGCATGTGATGGTTCAAAGACATGGCTCTGCGTAAACCCCCCTGAACGCTTTGGTGTTTAAAGAACAATTTGCTCAAAACTGAAAATTGTGTCATTATATTGACTTAGTATCATGTCATTCCAAACTCCATATGCTGATATTCTTTCTATAAAATGCAAAAAGGAAAATTTGATGTAATGTGATGAATTTGCATTTCATAAAAATAGAGCGTTCATATCAAAATAAGACAAGAAATCACCATAAAAACATCATAACAGTAGCTCTGCTGACAAACTAATGTGACTGTTAACTTGGAAGAAGGAAAATGGAAGAATCTTTTATTCCAAAGAGAAGCAAACATTAACTGTCACCTTCTTTTTGAGCGTAAATGTGAAAATACTAAAATGGTTGTAATTCATAAATGCTTTGGAATACAGGTGAATGGACAGTTACACCCCTAGATAGTAATATAATGCAGCTAAGTCAAAGTAATTAATATAATTTCACGTGATATAAATTTAGCTAAAATCAGATCACAGCCAAAAACATAACTGTTAGCCTTTCCTGCTCAGCTTCCAGATCACAGTAGGTTGAAGTTTTGCATTGTCTCAGTAAAACATGTGCTGGCATGTTTGAATTAATGTAAAAGACCTACTAATTTTTATTTATTTTTGTGATTTCAGGTCATGTGGAAAGACTGGAGATCTACAGCAGATGAGCATTGCAGTTCAGGTGTGAAAAAAAGTGCACTGTTCTTCTCATACAACAAATTCTTTGTTTAATTGTAACTAGATACACATCTCAAACTTTCATTCCAGCCAGATGGTCAGCCGGTAGCTGCTCGCATCTCAGCCTGCTACATGGAAAGTTCCGACCTTCACCTGGATGATCTTTACCTTCAACTCAACCTTCACTCAAAAAAATAACTTGTTGGTCTAACTTAATTCAATTATGACACCTATTTCCACACAGTTGAACTGATTTATTTGAACTTAAGCTAGGTTAATTGTACTGATGAGTAAAATTCATCCTAATTGAATGAGATCACACCAGTTTCATTTGATGTATTCTGTGAATGTTTCCTGAACATAATTCACTCTTGTTGATCCAACCAGTGCTATTGCAATTCAGACTGGTGCCCTTGTGCAGAGTTGCTCAAGTTTTCTGCGAAACATTTGTAGCATGCATGTAATGATCAGGTAAAGAACTTCTCATCACTGACTTTAGCACAATTAAAGCTTGTTGAGAACAACATAGATTTATTTCATGTAGCCACCCATAGCCTAACCACAAGGTCTACACTTCAGCATAATGGTAACCTCATAAAAATCGACATAACATAAACTCTTTTAAATGTCAAATATAACTGAACATCAAACTTTAAAAGGTATTTCCCTTTCCTAAAAAACACATTAAACGGCACTTAATTTCAACATTTACTGTCCCGATCTATCCCTATGCAAAGCATGCTGGGAACTAGAAATCCACTGCCCAGTTTCAATCAATGCAACATAAATGATTCATGTAGTCCCAACACAAATGGTTTAAGTTAACCTAACAATTTGCAAATTTAATTTCATTTAACATAATACAATTGAGTGCAAATGCCAATTAAGTAAAAAACTAAAGATTTGTGTTGGTTCAGCTTATTTTATTTAAATAAACTGAGCAAGCAGCTAGAATCATTTTTTTGAGTGTTGCCAAGACAGAAGTGCTCGTGGTTTCAGCCAGTCCCTCCTTTGTGTTATAATTGATCAGTTAAACAACACAGACCACATTGCCAGAACTGCCCGATCTTGCAGATTTGCCTTGTTCAACATTGGGAAAATCAGGCCATTCCTAACAGAACATGCTACACAACTTGTCATCTAAGCTTTTGTTCAATCCAGACTGGACTATTGTAATGCTCTCTTGGCCACTTGCATCAAAGTCAAGGCACTGATGTTTGTTATAGAACAATAACTGACTCTGCACCCCTGTATCTAAACTCACAGTTTCAGACTTATACTCCCTCTAGAAGCTTGCGTTCTGAAGGTGAACGGTGCCCTGTGGTGCCATCCCAAAGAGGCACAAAATCACTTTCACTGACCTTTACCTGGACTGTTCCATGCTGGTGGAATAACCTGACTAACTCTAACCATTTTAAAGAGACTGCTAAAGAAGCATTTTTTTTTTTTTTTTTCACTTGACCCATTATTTCTGTTTAACTAGGGGGGGAAAAAAAGAAAAGAAAAAAGAATTTCGAGTGTTTACACCTTCAAATAGATTACTAAAAAATGTGATAGGGTAAGGAAATAAAAAAAGCACAAGCTTTTACATAAAGTGTGGTTCTACCAAAATAACGTTTCCAAAGACACTGACCAACATATTGAAAGCATCTAAAATGTAAATCATTTACATCATCATGTAAAAATGTTAACAAATCCTTATTAAATCTATGAATATTACATTTCTAAATTAAAGAGATCATATTTTCAGGTTCCATTGTGGTATATGGAGCTGCCTGAAGTGTACATACTGCATGAAGTAGAATCGCTCCCTCGATTTTGACCAAGGAAGCGAGGGTCTGTCCATATAAACTTCCCTCATCCACTTCACGAAGTGGAACGCACTTCAAAATGGTGGCAGGGATTCCCCCGAGGAGAAGTGCTTAAGGGAGTTTGCGAGTGCGTGTCTAAAACTGGAGTGGAACGCAGCCCAGGGCAGGATAAACTATAACTGACAGAAATGACCAACTGATTGATAAAGAAACGGGTAACGAGGGAAGACAGGTGGGGCAAATGAACCAAAGACCAGGTAACAAGGGGTGCGGGGCCGATTGCAAAATACTAAAATAAGAACACATGGCAAACAGAAACAAACAAATGTGACAGAAGCCATGTGCTTACACAAACCACACACAAGACAGAATACCACAGACAAACGCCCTTATCTGCTATATGCCTAAACAGGAAACAAGATACAAGACAGACAGAAGTACACGGAGCATGGATGTCAGGATCCCAACACTGACAAAACAGACGTAAGAGCACAGGGCCTAGAGAACAACCCCAAAGCCGTACGCTCACACAAGGACAAGACAAACACATGAGTGTCAAGATCCTGTCACCAAATTAAGAAGAAGACCAATCAAGGAAACAGGACCCTGTCACATTTTGGCTAAATTGCTTAGTTGGGTACACTTAATATTCTGCAGTATTATTGACTGCATTGGTCTCAGAACAAAACTGAGTTCAATGATGATAGTATACTTCACTTAAAGTATACTTCACTTTTTACGTTTACGTGAGGGTCAGCATACAGTGTGCATAGTACACGAAATCCATTATCAGAATAGTATGCAAATATTGTACTTTGTGTGCGCAAGGTCGCACATGCACATTTAATTTTTTTTTGCAGTAATTAGTTTATCCACAAGGTACTAACAGTGCTGTCGATTCACAAGGTAGTCAATGAAAAACTGCATAAATAGAACAGTCAGGAATGCATGCAAGCTACAGTGACAATGTTGGCCTACATAGATAAGAGATTGTGTGAAAAGGTTACAAGGTTACCTTCATTTGTACAACTGTAGCATGAACAACTAATCATTCTGTTTCCGGTACTGCATGCATTGCATATGGGGCTGTCACGGCCCAGTAACTTCAGACACTGACGCCGGAACTAACGACTCGAACCCAAAGACATGAGAGGTGAACTAATCTTTCTGGGGAACAGATGTGCTAAATGTGAGGTGGAAAATGAAAGAACGACTCGGACTGGGAAGTGAGGTGAACTAACCCTGCTGAAAAAAAAACAGCATATGCTCATATATATGTAAGATTTGGTTTTGGAGTTGGGATGCTGGTTTGAGCTGGTTTATGCTGGTCAAGTGCTGGTCTTGGTCCATGCTGGTCCTATGCTGGTCCTGGACATAGGACCAGCTTAGGACCAGCACTTGACCAGCGTAAACCAGCTCAAACCAGCATCCCAGCTTCAAAACCTACCTTACCAACATATGTTGTTTTTCAACAGGGAACATACTGCATAGCCTGAAGACCCTGCTAAGCAATTAATGAATCATTTCTTACTCAATTTGACCATCATGGCTGCATTAGCCTATAGTTTATTTTTTATTCCAAATGTGATCAACGTTTGCCTAAATAGTATGTGTTGGGGAATTTAACATGTAGTATTTTAATTACATTCTGCTGAAATGCATGAAATTACTTGAAAAAAGATTTGTTCATTTTGCTGAACGAGATCCGAGTCTGTAAAATGATCCAAACTTCCCGCTACTAATTATTAGTTCATCCTGACACTGAGAATGAGCTCTTGAAGCTCCGCCCTCTTAGGCCAGGAGCAGCAGCAGCTCATTTGTATTTAAAGGGACACACTAAAACGGTGTGTTTTTGCGCACCCCCAAAAAGTAGCAATTTTAACATGCTATAAAAATTATCTTTGGGGTATTTTGAGCTAAAACTTCACATACACACTCTGGGGACATCAGCGACTTATTTTAAATCTTGTAAAAAGGGGCATAATAGGTGCCCTTTAAAGTTTTAGTTAATTACAATAACTCTGGTGCAAATGTCATTAATGTGAAATTAAAACATTTTATTCACTATTGACTTCCAGTTTGGGTTTATAAAAAGTGACTTGAGTCTGTTCTGATCATTTAAAAAAAAAAAAAAAAAAAAAATGCTCCAATTTCTTCATCCTCTGGAAAGACAAGAAATGAAAAATTCAAAAAGCAATTAAAGCCTTCATCATTTATGTAGCTTACATACATTCACAGAGCGATTTCATGTGCAGTCCTTCTCTCGGTCGTCAGGAGAATTTCTCTAATCAGAAGCGAAGAATCATCCATGTCCAAACGAGATGAGACTCCCCACGCTCACTTCCTGTTGCAATAAATTATGGATCTTTAATTGTCAGAGGAAATAAGCATAGCGACACACCTGACTGCCTAAACCACTAATAAAAAAATGAGAGCGAATCATTTCATTCAATTACTTCATTCTGAATTTGCCTCGGGGCAGAATGAAAGCGGCGGATGACAGGAGGTGTGAGGGGTAATCTGAAGGACAATAATGAATTAAATTTTAAGTGAAGCCATTTATTCTGCTGTCTGGATGATCACACACTTACTGAAAAAACACACACTCCATCTCATTACATAGTATACGTGCATCTCAATATTTGCGATCATAACTTTGTTAAGTGAATTAACTTGTACGTTTGTAAAGCATAGGATAATCTGATGGCATTTCCTGCATTCAAAGATGGACTTATAGCACTTAAGGCCTACTATTCAATTCTGTACTTTTATTATTATTTTTCAGAAATGATTTAGTAAAATTTAATTGATATATTGTCCTAAGCAACTCCTAACCCTAAACATACCCATTGGTAACCCTCTTGAAATATTTAAAGTCTGTGTAAAGTCAATTCTGAGAATTCTTTCTAAACACATTATAAATGTTTCAAATGTATTGCTGAAACACATTAAAGTCTGTGAACTATGTAGTACTGAATTGTGGAGTTAGATCGCTAAACAGTTTTTCACCAAATTCTGTGTTCAGGATTTTTTGGGCGGGGCTAAAACGGTGGCTCGATGATGCACTGGAGTCATCAAGCATGGCCCCTCCCCAACACTATAATAACTACAGCGTATTAGAATCAATTCAAAATGTTTTTTATTAGTTTATTTAGGGTTTTTTTTTTTTTTTTTTTTTTTTTCAGTTAATATTTATTTTATTTCAAGTCATAATCCGAGACTGAAAAATGAAAATGTAAATTATAAATAAGTTTGACACATATTTGGAATGTGTATTTATGTTTGTTTAATTATAAATCTCTTAACAATAAATGTTTCAAATAAGCTACTTTTTCTTTACCAAATTACTTTACAAAATAATTATAATAAAAAAATAAAAATAAAACAATTGAACAATATGCATTAATATAATCATCATAACATCAAAATTCAAAAGTAACAATTAAAAAATTTATTGATAATTGATAAGTCGTAGCTTGAGTTTCAAGGCCTGCTGTGAAGAAAATGTGCTCTTCCAGCTCAGAGACACATAACGGTGTAATGAGTTTCTTGTAGCATTTAATTTTATTTCCACCATAATAGCGCAGTGATTTAGGTGAGAGCCTCAGTGGAAACTATATTTCATTGATGCCTGCAGCAAGCAATGACGCAAATCAATTTGCTAAGCGTTTTTTTTTTTTTTTTTTTTATCTTCTGATCACAAATGATGGTCTTTTTGATGAAATCTGAGAGCTTTCTGTCCCTTCATAGACAGCTATGCAACTGGCACTTTGGCACTTCAGAAAGTTCATAAAGAGATCGTAAAACTAATCCATATGAATTGAGTTGAGTTCAAATTTTCTGAAGAGACACGATCACTTTATATGATGACCAGATTTAATTTAGGCTTTTATTCACATATAAACATTCATAAATTCACACATCAATTATGATGAATGGAAGCTCAAGCATGTTTGCTTGATGTGTGAGAAACAATGAGGTTTATTCTCGTGTGTTACACAGCACATTTGAGCAAGAGGTTTGTTCTTGCATGTCAAGCAGGTTTGGTTGAGCTTCTGTTTATGTTTGCTGATCAATGTTTATATGTGAATTATTATTTATTCATTTATTTATTGTAAAAAAGTGTATAGGGTTGTTAGCAACCCAAGGTATGTAATAGTGTAAGTCAGTTGTTCCCAAACTTTTTAGCTTGGAGTACCCCCTGAAGAGATTACCATCCTTCTGCGTACCCCCTCTCTTCCACTTCGACTGCAATCACACCTTTACCAGGGACAATATTTGCCCCCTAAATTAATTTTCCAGTGCATTTTTTTTTTTTTTTTACCTTTATGAATAACTTTATAAAATAAATAATGTTTTAAATAAAAATGTTCAATAGAGAAATATGCAATTATGGTAAAACTAAATAAAACTAACTTAAATATTAAACTAAAACCGCCAGTAGGTGGCAGCAAGTCACTGTTTTTATGAGCGAGTCATCGTGTCATTCATTCAGTAACGAAGCAAGTGGCTGTGAATGAATCATTGAATCACTGACTCTCTCGATTCGTTCAAAGCCGCAGAATTGCGAAACATAGACGTGTGTTGTAGTTCTGCTGTGGTTTTCGTTAGAACTATCATTTCATTGCAAAATAGACTAAATACTGACAGTGCTATTTAAAATGTACGTTTTATTTTTTTACCTGTTGTATAATAAATGTCACGTTTGCAGTCATGTGGATGTTTGGGAACAATTGCATTCTTGCTCGTTATCATCATTAAATACAAGAACTCACACAAGGTATGTTTTTGTATCGGAGAAAGTTTGAGTCTTAAATCGAAATTAATTCATTATCTGTGTCTATATTTGTTCTTCATGCAAGTAAGTGCTAAATCCCCACTTTTACAAAGGTGCATTGTCGAGAACGACAGTAATTTAGCGCGATTTAAGGCAGCAGACTCTGCATGCAATCTATCATATGCATGCTGCTTGTTTGGATGCAGTCATTTTTGACTGCAAATGATGAGGTAATTTGATTAAATGTACTGGATTTACGACATTTTGGCAGTTAGAAATACATGCTCTATTTTAATATTATTTTAAGGTAGAATTAAATGAATTAAACGCGTACCCCCTTTTGTCACCTCACGTACCCCAGTTTGGGAACCACTGGTGTAAGTATATCTTTTTCTGTGCAACGATAATTTAATCTCTGCTGACTCAATATGTGCAATTCACCTTTATTCCTTAAGGTGACAATGTCTGATACACAGGCCCTGAGTACTGTACACAATCAAACATTAGTGTCACTGGCACTTGATGGTGGATCTGGTGAAGAAACGGTCAGCAATCAAAATATTGATTTTGAAGAGGTTGAAAATAATGATGCTGAATAATAGTAATAATAGTAAAATCATCTGCTCAAATTGACCCCTTCCAAATTAAAAAGGTAATGAAATATGCTTTATTTTATCATTTTGTAATTGTTATTAAAATATCAGCAGATTTTATATTATTAGTTAGATATCCATATGTGTTAGATATAGATCCAGGCTGCTAAAGACCCAAATATGTAAAAATGATTGGCAAAGCATTCATGCATTTAAGGGTTAACCCTATGTAGGCTATAGGTGCATTTTTGCAGAAATGCAGTGAAGGCATGTTTTAGCTATTGAGGATGGAGATGAAGATCACTGAATAACGACTTGAATGTGAGTCTGTTCCTCTGGTGCATTTGTGGTGTATTTTATGGTCAGTTTTTGAGCCAAAGTCTGTTCAGAAAACTGATTTTATGTAACAAAATAAATAAGTAATGGTTAAATGATTAGAGAAAGGTTATTTAAGATTTTTAAGTGTAGTTGTCATGTCAACACAGTCTGGAGGTCAGAACACAGGACTCTGCGTTCACACTTGGTTAAATTAAAACGAACCCTGGTGCGATTGCTCAGTTAGTGCAGTTCATTTGAACGTATGTGAACGCTGCTATCCGAACCCTGGTGTGCACCAAACAAGCGGACCGAGACCGCTGAAAAGATTGGTGCGGTTCGAATGATATATGAATGCAAAACGAACCAAAGACATGTAAATGAACCAAAAACCTCACGCATCCTCACGCATGTCAGTTTTTCTTGTCATAGTTGCGATTTTGCCCATCACAGGCATCAGACGCGCGTCTCGTTTGTGTGTGTTCCTGCCGCTGTTTTGACTCCTTTACACATTTTATAAGCTCTTCACGAGTTTCCAGCTGGCCAAAATACCATCACACGCAAGCTACGCACCGCTACGCACACACAACGAGCACATTTATCTCAGCAAACAGCATTGTTTGGGATGTTCTGTAAGTTCCGTCTCAAAATAGGCAATACGTTATAAAATTCGATCAATCAGGTTGTGAATGTATCCCTATGCCTCAAGGTTCGGTATCTTTTGGTTTGGTGATATAATTGCCAATCTGAAGGCTGATCGGACCAGGACTAAATGTTTTTTTTTTCTTCTTTGGTCCGGACCAAATTAATCAAACGAACCGAACTACAAGTGTGAATGCACCCTTAAAGCCATCTAGTGTCTGGGGGTCATAGCAAAGGACAATCAGAACCAGCTAGAACAGCCTAGGACTCAGAACACAGGACTAGACCCACCTGTATTAGAACATCAGCCTACCGTCATACTCTACAACTAGGCCTACTCTACATTCCAGCCCTGAAGGTTACAGGGAAAGATGAGGAGTTGCTCTCTCTGTGTGGTTCCTCCAGGCCTTTTAAGCCGAGTTCAGACTGCACAATTTTCAAAGTAGTCGGGTCACTGTTCTTTTCACACTGCATGACTATCTTGGCCAGCATTCAGTCGCTGCTGTGTTCACACTGCACGATGGATCGGCGACAGGAGGTTTCACACTGCATGACTTTACAATAGGAAGAATCGCCGACAACTCTGTCTGGCATGCAAACTACGTTTCACAACCAAACACACGCGAGATGTGACACGGAAACAACGCGATATTACGCACACAAGACCAGAGTTCTAATGTGAGACTGGGATTATTATTAAAAATGGTAGCCCGCAAGAAGCTTGCAATATGAATTGCCTGTGTGCTGATTTGCAGCGAAAACAAGAAAAAGAAAAGAAGAATATGGAGGAGGAAATGGTTAGGGAGACGCGAGGAACAAGGATTGTGTGTTCTGCAACGAGAGTTGGAGGTAAATACATAACTTTTCAATGTGCTGCTGTTGCGGATGGTCAAGCAAATGTTTGTGCTTTGGTTCTGTTTGATAGAATTGTAATGTTTATGTGTACGAAGCCATGCTTGCTGATATTGTGGTCTATAACTCCTCCCTGAACTCCCCGCCGCTCTGTATCTTGCTCTCTCATTGGCTGTCAGTCATTGCCGATGTAGTTTTCAGTCAGAACACTTTTCACACAGCAGGATTTTGAATCGCCGACAGGTCCAGATATTTAGCATGCCAAATATCTCGCGGGCGTCGGCAATTCTCTCAGATCGCGTCTTTGCTCATTCACACTACGTGATTGTCACTCGCATGGACGAGCACCGATTTGCCTGTGATTTCGGCCATTTGTTGGCAATTTCTCAAAACCTCTTGGCGAGCAAAAATCGGGGCTAAAATCCTGCAGTCTGAACTCGGCTTTAGGTTGAGGCAGCTTCTTCACCACATCACCTTTAGGAACATGTGCCACATCATGTATTGCCTTGGCATGATGGCTTTTCTACAATGTTTATGACATTAAAAATAAAACATATGTAATGTAATATTACATTAAAATATGTTTAAGACTAAATTTAACTTGCGCCTCATGTCTCACTTTACCCCAAAGCATTTGTCTCACTTTACCCCGGCATCACATTTTAGAAAAAAAACGATCTCTCTTAGCAATTCAGGCTAATCTTCAGCTAGCATCATCACATGGTTTTATATGTTGATAGTTCATCAACATGTATGATATAAGTTTTTCGACCTGAATCAGTTTGCTTTGGCACAACAGTTAATTAAGTTGACCGCAAGAAAATTTAGTTTTACATGCAAAAAAAATATTTTTGTGAAAAAAACATGCTTACCACAGCACCATGAGGTCCTCTCCTTCATGGCCAATGAGAAATGGGAGGGGCTTGAAAACATAATTGTCACTTAACCACAAATGTGTTCCGTTGCCTAGATACAGGGGGTGTCTCACATTACCCGATGTCTCACATTACCCGACTCTCCCCTAATAACAAAATTTCAGCTTACCTCAATATGCTTTTTCAAATTAGATGGCGAGTTTTTGAAAGCCATTAGCTCATGGTACTTGGGTGCACAGAGCTTGCAGCGCATTCGAAAGGAGTTGTTTTTGCATCCAACCATGTCGAAAAAATCTTCCAGGTACGGCCAGGGATAAGGTTTGGCTGGTCTTCCTGGCTACCAACCTCCTCACTGGTGCTTGGTTGGGACATTTTACTTGAGTTATCTTCTTGAGTCTCTGCCACGGACATCTTTCTACTTGGCTACATATGTCTGTCCAATGTTGGGGGTAACTTGCTGGAGTGTGACGTGATTTGTGTCATGTGCAGGTGCGATGGATCGCGTACAAACCAATAGGGTGTCGGAATGGTATATGTTTATACTTCTCATCCAACCACAATCAAATTCACTCTATCGGGATGACGCGATTTATCTATAGCTATTTTTTTGTTTGTTTGTTTTTTTGTTTTTTTTGTTTTTTTTTACGATGACAAGTCGGAATGAAAACAAGCCGAAATGAAATAGGAGTAACGTGGCTATTTTTAAAATGTAAGGAGTAGAAAGTACAGATAATTGCGTGAAAATGTAAGGAGTAGAAGTAAAAAGTCGACTGAAAAATAATTACTCCAGTAAAGTATAGATACCCAAAATTTCTTCTTAATTAAGGTAACGAAGTATTTGTACTTCGTTACTTGACATCTCTGAACATAACCGGACTGGAAAAAGCTCTCTCTCAAACGCTCCATTTACACGCAAATCGGCAAATCGCTCTCATCACAACTTCCCAATGCTTTACGAAAATAATGAGGGAAACATATTCCTCAAAATATGAATTGTAAGCATTAAAATCAGAAAAAGACCGCAGCATTAAATGTAGCATTAACACATTAATGCAATGCGGGCAACAACAGCAATACTCACAAGCCATCCACTAGCATCAACATGACCAGGAATAACCCGCACCTGACAACAAAGGCTAGAGAGCGCGAGAGAGAGTGAGCAAGAGACGCAATCACACTTAAATAACTTCCTACCTGGTTCCCCGTATATACACTCAACAGCGCCACCCCCAGTACGAAATAGGAAAAGCACAAATCATTGACGACTCTCACATTCTTCCCCCGTGGAGAAAGATCCCCTAATATTCTGCAATATTATAAATATATATGCTCAACAGGAAAATGTTAATACATGAAACCCTGCAACAACAACAGCATAAAACACTAGTTCCTGCATTCAACATTTAGATTTCAGTCATTTGTAAATCATTTGGCCTTGCAATACGGAGTACTAATTAATCCAGGACATAATTTCATCAATATTAAAATCCTAGAAAATCCTCATCGTCTGACTCCTCAGTAAAAATTTTCACGACTTCCTCCCTTTCCTTACGATCAAACTCTGCAGCGGCAGGAAAGGCAGGCTTCAAATTGCACACATGGACTGTGCGCAAGTCCTCTCCATTGTCCTCACAACTCGATAATTTACTGGACCTAATTTTTCAACAACTCGATAAGGCCCAATCCATTTCACTGCAAACTTAGCTGCAAATTGTTGAGAGGCCTTGGAAAGGGGATGTGCTTTCATCCAAACCCTATCCTTCTTGGAGTAAGTCACATTCCTATGACCAGCATCATAAAAACGTTTCTGTTTCTCCTTAGCTCGAGACAAGTTCTTTTTTACCATCTCCTGTAAATTTTTAAGAACCCTGAGACTGGTCTGGTGTGGTTCTAGAACACATTCAAAAGGTCCTTTCAACCTTCTTTGCAAGAGTAATTCTGCTGGGGAGTATCCAGTACTCTCCTCAACAGCAGAATTGATAGCATACCTCAACTCTGCCAAATAATGATCCCAATGATTATGTTCACCAAACATGTAAGATGATATAATCCCCTTAACTGTCCTATTCATACATTCTGTGAAGTTGGTTTGGGGGTGGTATGCTGTTGTCAATTTTTGCACCACTCCCCACCTGCTACACAGCTCCTGCAAAATTTCAGAGGTAAATTGAGGACCTCTGTCTGACAACAAAAATTTTGGAACACCCCACCGTGTCAATATTTCCTTCCTTAACATCTGTACAATTGTCACTGCAGTAGCTTTTTAGAAGCGGAAACAACTCCACCCAATGGCTATAATAATCTACTACCACCATCAGCTGGGTGTTACCTTGCGTACTACAAGGCAATGGGCCCATAAGATCCACGCCGAGCAATTCATATGGTTCATGTGCTTCAGTCTGCTGTAACAGGCTAGCTGGTTTACGACACTCAGGCTTACATTGTTGACAACTAACACAATTTTTTAACAAACTCCGAAACATCTCTCCACATATTTGGCCAAAAAGTAACTTCCATTAACCTTTTTTTGTGTCTTATAACGACCAAAATGCCCACTTAATGGGTTGGAATGATATGCTTCCAACATAGTCTGGCGAAGGATCTGTGGGACATACACTTGAAAATAGGTTCCCTTGGAAGGATGAGTCACCTCATCCTCAGACCGCCCAAACAATGGCCAAACAGTCCCTCTCTGTGGTGGAATAATTCCTTTCTGCACCAGTAAGTGTACGGCTTGCATATGCTAGTACTTCTTCAGTCATACCAAATGTAGATGGTCGCTGACCAAGAACAGCACCCAAACCTGTTGAACTAGCATCTGTATAAACTATAAATGTGCAAGCATGGTTAGGGTGTCCCAGTATTGGTGAAGAGGTGTTACGAACTCCATAAACACAAACGAAGCCGTAACACAAAGAGCGACACGTTTTGACATGTGCCGCCCGGAGTCCCGTCTCCTGCTCCCACAAACACCACAAAGTCATCAGTTAAGTCAGAGAGGAAGATTGTTTATTTCTTAAACAGGTTTAAAGAGTGGCTTGAAGTCCGTGGGTCGGCCAAAATAACAAACAAAAGATAAAGAGCTACCTATTTTTAAATATCTTCCCTAGAACAAAGATAACAAAAGAAAAACATAGACTTACCTCCCTACTAACAGAATAAACAGGAGAAAAAGAATAACCAAACAAAAAGGGCCTTCCACTAACAAATGGTTTGTCAAGGAAAAGGCAGTTGAACAGTTACCAGCCTATACCGCTAACAATTCATTCTTCACACCAGAATGTAGTTTAAAGGCTAGTCCAGCAGCGTCACGCACACTCGCTGGTTCTACAACAGGAAGCAGGAGAGGGAACCCGTCAAACAGTCTTCCCTCAAGATTTTTATCCAGCAACCGATTCGCGACTCCACCCACACACACAGCTGCACCTGTTCACATACAATTAACAGAGCACAGAGGGAGAGCGAGAAAGAGAGAGAGAACACTTACACAAAACAATGTTACACTTCAGATACGTAACACTCTTCCCCACCCCAAAAGATTAACCTTAATCTTAAAAACTCTTACTCCATATTTTCAGTACTATGAGCTCTGGACAACGCATCAGCGATTAGGTTCTCAGTGCCACGCTTATGAGCAATCTCGATGTTAAATTCTTGAAGCGCAAGGGACCAACGCATTAAGCGCTGATTCGTATTGTACATACGGTTAAGAAAAATCAGAGGATTATGGTCTGTGTAAACTTTAATTGGGGTCGTAGAACCACCCAAGTAAACTTCAAAATGTTTTAACGCCATCAACAAGGCTAAGGCCTCTTTTTCAATTGTGCTATACTTGCATTGGGTGCGACTGAACTTTTTCGAAAAGTAACACTGGCTTGTTCACTCCCATTTCTGAAGTTTGTAAAAGAACAGCTCCAGCGCCAATAGAACTTGCGTCAACTTCAAGTTGGAAAGGGCGTGTGAAATTAGGTGCTGACAAAATTGGTGCGTTACGTAGGAGATCTTTGGCTCCTGAAAAAGCTTGTTGACATGCAGAAGACCACACAAAACTTTGAGTAGGCCGGAGGAGATTAGTCAAGGGCGCAACAAGAGTAGCAAAGTTGCGACAAAACCCTTGATAATAACTGGTCATTCCTAAAAAGCGGCGTAACTTTTATTTGTGGGGACTGGAAACTCAGATACAGCGATCACTTTGGCATCCACTGGGCAGACTTCACCTTGCCCAACACGCTTGCCAAGGTAGGTGACGTACGCTTGAGCAAATTCACATTTCGTTAAGTTTACTGTTAAGGATGCAACAGATAAACGAGAGAATACATCATGTAGTGTTTCAACATGTTCTTTCCACGTAGAGGAATACACAACAATATCGTCAAGATATAAATCACATTTTCGTATCCCATTAAGTACCAGCTACATCAGCCGTTGGAAAGTAGAGGGTGCGTTTCGCATCCCGAACGCCATCACGGAGTATTGACAAAAGTAATCTGGAGTAACAAATGCTGAAATATCAACAGCACGAGCGGTAAGGGGCACTTGCCAATAACCTTTGAGTAGGTCAAGTTTTGTAACAAATTTGGCAGGTCCGACTCTATCAATGAGGTCGTCTATTCTTGGTAGAGGGAAACAGTCAGGCTTAGTCACAGCATTAACTTTCCGAAAATCTGTACAGAATCGGAACGTTAAGTTAGCTTTTGGTACTAAAAGACAGGGAGAGCTCCAAGCGCTCTGGCTGGGTTCTGCTAATCCATTACGTAACATGTATTCCACCTCCGTTTTCATAAGATCACGTTTATGAGGATTAACTCTGTAAGGATGTTGTTTAATTGGAGTAACATCTCCAACATCGATATCATGGAATAACACATTCGTGCGAGACGGAACATCTGAGAAAATACTAGGGAAACTGTCAATCAATTTGATAATATCCTCTCTTTGACAGTCTGGCAGATGACCCAGGAAAACATGTATGTTTTTAAGAACGTTAGAATTTTCTAAGCTTTCTCCCACAACAGAAAACTTCTCCCCAATCTCATCTTCGACTTCGATGTGCGAAGCAGAAGAAACTACCGTAACCACGGGTTTAACTGACGTTTCACTTTGACCTCTTGCATGGTAAGGCTTCAACATGTTCACGTGACAAAGCCTCGTTTTATTTCTACGATCTGGCGTTTTCAGTATGTAATTTGTGTCATTCACTTTTCTTTCCACAATATAAGGACCAGTGAATCGTGTCTGGAGAGATGAACCAGGCATTGTTAACAAGGCCAACACCGAATCTCCAGGTTCGAACGAACGAGCAACACTTTTGCGATCGTAACACTTTTTCATCACTGCTTGCGAGCTTTCCAAATTCAGTTTCGCAAGTTCACAAACACGTGTTAACCGTTTACGGAGTGTATCAACATACTCAGTAACTGGTACAAACGTAGATTCGCTCATAAGTAACTGTTCATTCAGAAGTTTAAGTGGTCCATGAACTAAATGTCCGAATACCAATTGTGCTGGACTAAAGCCAAGAGAATCTTGTACGGTCTGTCGTACAGCGAAAAGTAATAAAGGCAAACTATCAGCCCAATCTTTTCCTTCTTCCACACAGTAAATACGCAACAATGTTTTAAGAGTTTGGTGAAACCGTTCTAAAGCGCCCTGAGTCTGAGGTCGATAAGCGCTAGACGTCTGATGTGATACCGAAACTCTAGACAACACCTGTTTAAACAGTTTTGACGTAAAATTAGTTCCGCGGTCTGTTTGAATTGTTCGTGGCAGACCGAAAAGAGAGCAGAATTTGATGAGTTCCTTAACAATTGTTTTTGCTTTTAAGTTATGCAGAGGAACAGCCTCAGGAAATCGTGTGGCTGCGCACATCAGCGTAAGAATATACTGGTGTCCACCTTTAGACTTCGGAAGTGGTCCTACACAATCTAGAATTAAACGTTCGAAAGGTTCCCCTACCACGGGAATTGGATGCAAAGGCACTGGTCGTATGACTTGATTAGGCTTCCCCGCAATCTGGCATGCATGACAAGAACGGCAATATTTCGCTACACTCGATCTCAAGCCAGGCCAATAGAAGTACTTTACAACATGCTGAAAAGTTTTGTTCACTCCGAAATGTCCTGCCATGACGTGATCATGAGCCAGTTCAAGCACTACTGAACGATAACATGTAGGCAAAACAATTTGACAAACGGGGCCCAACTCGGTCCCGTCTGCAGACATCGGAAGCCATTTACGCATCAAAACATCTTCATCCCAATAATAACCTATTCTTACACGAGCAAGGTCATTTTTCGTTTTCACAGCAGTTTCAATACAGCGAGACAGGGTCGAATCAGACTTTTGCGCAATACTGAGCTGTTTTCGCCCAGTATTAACTATTTGGTTACCTTTAGTGGGTACGTCAGAACCCATCTCTAATACATGGTCATCCACTGACAGAGACAGTTCTGTGGGGTCCGAACGTAACAAAAAAGAATCAGACAAATCAATTGTGTCAGCAAATTTTTGTGACTGTGAACGCGTAACCGCACACGCAGGAAACAAAGGAGAAGAGAGAGACGATGGAACGAAATCCTGTGTAAGAGACTCTGATACCACAGGGAAAGGAAAGACATTACCCCCTGCCAAATCGTTTCCTAGAATGAAGTTTACTCCCTCGACAGGAAGTTTTTCGCATACTCCTACATTTACCAAGCCTGAGACCAGATCTGACTTCAGGTACACAGAGTGAACAGGAACTTTAATACATCCTAGCTCAATTCCACGAACTAAGATATCAGTACCTGTATACGTCTCTGCTGACAGTGGAAGCGCGTCTTCTCGAATGAATGAATGAGCGGCGCCAGTGTCTCGCAAAATGGATACAGCGTTCGGTCTATCTTCCGGAGAAATAGAGACTGAACCACTCATCAGAAAAGGCTTAAACATTTCTGTTTTAGGTAACAACAACCCAGCATTTCCCGCTAGCGGCTCAAATACCACATGTGCAACCCCTTTCGCTTGGGAAGCTGCATTCTTTTGTTTCCACGCCGTGCAATCAGCAATAAGATGACTGGGATCAAGGCAGTAGAAACATATACGCTTAGACTCTGCACGCTTAAACTCATTTCTCGCAGATGCGTTCGTACGAATATCTGTTTTCGAGGAACGTACCACTGCAGAATTCCTTTCAGGATACTCTTTTACGTTTTTATTCTGACGTGCCGTATAAAAAACTGTTCGGTGAGTTAATACGTATTCATCAGCAAACACTGCTGCTTCAGACAAAGTAGTAACTTTTTGTTCATTCAAATGTAAAACCAAGCTCTCATGAAGACAGTTTTTGAACTCCTCCAACAATATTAACTCCTGGAGGCGCTCAAACGTTGTCGCTTCAGATGCATTACACCATTTCTCTAACATAGCCTTTTTCTCATGCGCAAACTCCACAAAAGTTTGTTTAGACACCTTGCTATGACTTCTAAATTTCTGTCTGTACGCCTCTGGTACAAGTTCATATGCTCTTAAGACTGCGGCTTTCACTAGATCATAGTCTAGAGAATCTTCAATAGGCAATGCAGAGCAAACCTCTTGTGCCTTACCTACGAAATTACTCTGTAACATTACCGCCCACATGTCTTTCGGCCAGCATAATTTCCCTGCCACTCTCTCAAAAGCAGTGAAATACGCATCCACTTCCGATTCTCGAAATTGAGGAACAAGTCTCATGTAGCGGGTAGGATCAAACTGATTTGCTCCATCAACTCCCTGCGGCTCACTAGCGACAGGATGTGCTCGCTCCTCCTGTTTAGTTAAACGAATCAGCTCTAATTCCCGCAAATGAAGCACACGTGTTTCGTATTCTTGGCGTTTAATCTGTAATTCTAGCTCTTTCAATTTCAGTGCCACATCAGGATTAAACTCGTGCATAGGAGTAATTACAGACTCCTCTGGCAAAAGAGCAAGGGAAAGCAGCTCGGAAAAAAATTCCTGCTTTAATATCCGCCTTTACTGCGGTGGGCGAAACAGATATTTTAAAATGCCTGGCAATTTGCAGTAATTCTTTTTTTTTAAAGCGATGTAATTGCTCAACAGTCGGAGCCTCAACAAAAGCTTTTACCTCCGCTTCCATAATAGCCTACTAATACTCCCCTCTCACCCAAAATGTCTTATATAAAAATTTGAACACAAGAATGAAAAATTTTACTCACCAAGTCTTTGAATCTTTGTAACGGAAGTTACAGACTTTGATGACAAGCCCCCATTATGTTACGAACTCCATAAACACAAACAAAGCCGTAACACAAAGAGCGACACATTTTGACATGTGCTGCCCGGAGTCCCGTCTCCTGCTCCCACAAACACCACAAAGTCATCAGTTAAGTCAGAGAGGAAGATTGTTTATTTCTTAAACAGGTTTAAAGAGTGGCTTGAAGTCCGTGGGTCGGCCAAAATAACAAACAAAAGATAAAGAGCTACCTATTTTTAAATATCTTCCCTAGAACAAAGATAACAAAAGAAAAACATAGACTTACCTCCCTACTAACAGAATAAACAGGAGAAAAAGAATAACCAAACAAAAAGGGCCTTCCACTAACAAATGGTTTGTCAAGGAAAAGGCAGTTGAACAGTTACCAGCCTATACCGCTAACAATTCATTCTTCACACCAGAATGTAGTTTAAAGGCTAGTCCAGCAGCGTCACGCACACTCGCTGGTTCTACAACAGGAAGCAGGAGAGGGAACCCGTCAAACAGTCTTCCCTCAAGATTTTTATCCAGCAACCGATTCGCGACTCCACCCACACACACAGCTGCACCTGTTCACATACAATTAACAGAGCACAGAGGGAGAGCGAGAAAGAGAGAGAGAACACTTACACAAAACAATGTTACACTTCAGATACGTAACAAGAGGAAAGGTGCATTTTCAAAATCTCAAAAGCAACCTGACATTCAGCTGACCACTGGAAACGAGCTCCTTTTCGTTTCAAGGCATTTAAGGGTTCAGCATGTAATAACTGAGACAAATCAGACACAATTATTTGTTAGTTCACCAATAGTTTTAAGCTCACTCTGGGATTCGACTGTCCCCATCCCCCAAGAAGTTCTCAGTTACCAGTTTTATTGCACCAATAAATGCTGCATGGAGAGCAGAGAAGAGACACACAAAAATGTGCATTTTTCCTGCATTATCCACACATAACACAGACTCTCTTGCATTAATGTATATACAGACTGTTCTATAAGTGAACAGGCACAATCCCAGGAAATGAAATATTATCCATTATTACTGTTGCTGTATTACAATCATTGTATTCACGTATTTATATGTATGTTTTATGATACATTTAAGGTAATTTCAATCATGCCATGTTTAGTGTCTATACGTTCGTAGCGGGAAGATTTGAATGCTTGTGTATGCGGTATGTCCATACCTGTGCAACACATCAGTATTACAAGAATCTTTAATAGTTCTTATTCAAGAACTTAGCTTGTTAATCTTCCTTGGTCATAAAAGCCCCGACAAGGGGGTGTGTGGTCACCCGGAAATACAACACCTTCATTGGCTACAGCAACCTTAAGAGGTTGGACTTTGACCAGAGGTTAAAAGCTAGAGAACAATGCCACTCCCTCTCTCTTTCCTTGAACCTGGGACCACCGAACAGACATCTCCTTGCTGCAAGGCCTCTTCAGGCCAAGGCCTTGTAGGCCTAGGCCTGCTGGCCTCGACCTACAAACCAGCCATGTGCTCATCATCCAACATGGAAAAGACTGGCAACAACTTCAGACTGAATCCTCAAGATCTCTCCTCAGATGGCAGAGCCGATGCTCCTCAGCCTAAAGGCATCTTGCAAGTATCGTACATTTGAACACTAAATAGCAATTTAGTATTGATGTGTAAAACTTACCTTTGTCAGCAAAGGTGTTATATTACTGAGGAAACTGATGATTCTCTTCCAGATTGCCTTTGACTTTTTCCTTTAGCTCTAGTAACAGTACCTCTTCCGGTTCAACTCTATCATTACTCTTTCTGACCTACGTATGTGTGTGACCCTTTGTGTATGTTATGTTATGTTACGTGTTTGTTAGTTTAGTTATGTGTTTGTGAGTTAGTTAATAAAAATTGTGCACGATACATGCTTGGTTCTGACTCTGTCTGCTAATAAGTTGCTTCTTAAGTGATTTAGATCCCGATTTAGATACAGTACAATAAGAATGTTATTTTTCCATAACCTGGAAATTAACATTTCTTAGAATTAATAAACAATCAACACTGAGTGTTCACTGGACGAACAGGTTAATTGATTGTAATATTAATCTTAAATGTAGCTACATCCAGTTAATCCGATTAACGGATTTACATATTCATAATTAATCATAATTAATAATCATAATGAGTTATGAATAATTATTAATATTTCCCCTTTGAGTTAATTTCGCTACAGGCAATAGCTGAAAAATTAGGAACATACCTATGATACCATCCTCACCCCCAAGAACAAGTTTACTATCACAACGCTTTTCACTGTACCCTTACACAACTACATAGATGGCCACTTCTGCTACTATTAATGATATTTACTACATGCAATACTGAATTTGCACTATGTGCTGTTGCTGATAATACAATTTGCAGTGTTGCAGTATTTTGTCATGCGTGCTGCTGGTGTTAATATATTCACAATCATTACCATCTGACTTTGCTAAGCATAGCATACTGCTGCTGCTAATATTATTTGCAACATTAAAATCGCTATGCATATTGCTGCCTGTTAATAAAATCTCTAACATTACCGTCTGAATTTGTTATGCATGCTGCTACTGTTACATGCAATCTAAATTGCTACTGCTGTTACAGCTGGACTAAAGTATTATATTTGATGTGGCCCCAAAGCAAATTTGATAGTGAACCCCATGTTATATATGATGACACTTCCGAACCTCGCAGCATACGAACAACTGTTGGTCCTCACACTTATTCAATGAATTACATAAAAATAAAGTCCTTTCAAGGAAAGTCTGTTTACTCGGCGGCCATATCAAGTCCTGTCTATTTTAATGGGGGAATCTTGAAATCTCGAAAACTGCTTGCCAAACTCACAATTAAATAACACATTTCAAAACTGCAACAAATTTGACAGGAATTGTCCCATAAATGTTGTTTGTTATTCCCAAATATGTTTAAAAAAAAGCTTATTTTTAGGCTAGACCAGCCAATGTGCATGTGTAGTCCTAAGCACGAGTCTCAGGTTTCTATGGGAACCGGCAGATGCAGTGACGCAAAGACTTTACCAATCAACGATTAGCTGTTTTACTTAGAAGGCGGAACTTATTCTGCCATATTATGTATTGTATTTTCTACTATTCATTAAGTAAAAGGAGTGAACTTCTTTATCTATAGAACAATGCTCTCCCATTCACTTGTCTGTGTTAAGGCAAATACTCTAGTGTTTTGAGCAGTGATTGATTCTGACTGATATAAACACACTCAAGGTCAACTACATGTCCGTGATCGGCCACTCTGCCCATCGCTGCAAAACGCGCTGCAAACGGAAACAATGATGATATCCAGAGCACAAACATAGATATCAGTGCATGTTTGCCAATTATATAAATACAGCATCAACTAGGGTGCTCTTTCTTTGTTTGAGAAATACTTAGAAAACTGCCTTGACACAATCTAGGTTGAAATAATGTTATATAATTCTTACGTGACAGCAGTGATGTCACTTACCTTAAAACTACTAATAGGTGACGAAAAGATATTTGATTAGCACGAATAGCTGTTCATCCTGTAGTTATGAAAATAGTTTATGCCCAGACATTTTGTGCCTGAAATGCAGCTGCTCGTGTGCTTCATATGTAAATTCATTAGCCAACACATGACTCTTTACTCATTTAGCAAGAGACACAGCGTATAACGTTATGTCTGCTAATGTTCTGTTGCTGTTGATATTAAATTGCAATTTGAATTTGTTATATATGCTGCTGCGCAAAACTAAGATTTGCTGTAGCTCTGCTTGAGATACGAATACAAAAGCGAAAGTCTATTTCATTTTGAAGAGTTCAGCAAAGCTTATCCCTGCATCTTCATGCAAATACATTGTCTGCTTACTGCTGCAGCATAAATGCAATAAGCATATTCGCTAGCTGCTAACATGCCCAGCAATTCACTCTGAGCATTTAACACAACAGTTAACACGAATTAACCTTGTGTGTGGCTACTTCATAAGAAACCGATAAAACAGACCACGCAAAATGCACAGTGATATAGCACAAGAAAAACTATTCACTTATCTATATGTGTTGAATCCAGAGGAACACTGAAGTGCGCTGCAAACTGCTATAGTGAATGTAACCAGCCATTTAAATGTGTGAGCAAGTTTATTGAGTTTGAGTTTATTGGCTGCAGAAGTGACATGAACCAATCAGCTGTGCCAAGTAGTTAATGCTGTAATTATCATCAGCTTGCATTAAGGACCCATCAGCCTGCGCCATCTAGAGTTTCATGACTGAACTATGTATTTATGATGCAGTTTTACAACTTTGCATACTGTTTACGTTCACATATAGCTACATTACACACTGCATGAAAGTGTGAAACTTTTTCTTGCAGTTAGCAGTAGTTCCCGCAGAGACAACTGTTCACATTTCAGACACAAGCTAATGTTGTGATTAGTAATTAATTGGCAATTCTTTATAATTTGTCATAAGGGCCATTCACAAGACTACACAACTAAAAACAGAAAACTTTTAATGCATCTTGGCCATTCATTTACATGACAACAGCGTTTTGGGGGCCTGAAAAAGTTTTTGAAAACGATACCGTTATCGTCTCCATATAAACTAACCACAAGCAGTTGTTTTTGTTGTGTAAACATACTCATATTTAGTTAATAGTTCTTAATGAGGCTAATCTCATTCAGTAATTAATGTTCCCTTTCAATACGGTTCACTCGCATGGGGAAAACTCCTTTTTCTCAGTATCCTGAAGCCTGATTGGTTCACATCTGTGCACAAGCACAGACAAAATGACATTTCATCTTGTCTATACAAGTCATGCAGAAATGCTGTATCATCAGAATCTTTCTCCTTCAGTGGGGACTCTGAAGACAACACAGAAGCCTCTCTACTCTGTGTCAAAGCAAGCCTTTGCAGCAGAACAACGGCGCCTTGCAGCTCATACCTCGCAGCTGACATGTCACTCGAACCTGCAGCTTTCCTGTGAAAGAACAGAAAGAGCAATATCTAATGTCTAAAAGAGCAGTGATGTTTGATGCAAAATGTTGTGTCCTGACTGTAGCTTGGACAGGCACCCTGAATGCATCACTTGCCTGGGAAGCGCCCACGCCATGGCTGCACTCAGTGAGACCAGCTGCTCGCACTGCGAGAATGAAAACGGCGCTGACAGCTCTGCAGCTGAGAACAGCGCTGACAACTCGGAATCTGAGGATGACGCTTCTCCCCTGCTACTCTCAGGTGAGACTCATAGAGCATATTTCACTGTAAAAAAGCATATTTTCACCGCTGTTTGTTTTTAAAACACTGCACCTCAGCTTGGCGGGCCAGTCTACGCCAAGCTGAGTTCATCAAAGGCGGATGTTCTCACTGCAAGAGCACAAGTTTTGCCTCACTACGCTCGCAGGCCGCTTCCTCTAAGGCCACCTCTGCACTACATACAATGACGGTGCTTCAAGTTTATCAGGCCTAGCTTCTCCATAACATGGATGAGTCTGGACCTGACCCTGTCACCCTGTTCAAAGAGTTATACAGCGCCATGAACTTAGCCCTGCACGCTACCAAAGCCCCCTGCTCAAGCCATCAGGCCACGCTATGGCCAGCCTAGTAGTGCTGAAATGCCACTCAATCTCACTGGGATTAAGGAGAAGCAGTCCTGATGCCTCAGGACGGAGGAGGAAAGGGTTAAGACTGGAGTGGAGTCTGGAGCTGACTCGGGGAGTGTTTCAAGTTTAAGTCCACCTACATTAATCTGCTAATCCCCTGACTGTTTTGTCGGACAAAATGGCAGATTTGGCGTTATGATTAGTTAGAGGTCAGTTAAAGGGGGTCAGTTATAGGCATTCAGCATTGAAAGCTATCTTTTTTTTTCTTCTTTTTTTTTTTTACATTTATTTGGCTATAAATAATAAAGAAACAACTTTTAATTTAAATAAACTTAAAACAATCTTCATATAAACCCATTATAATAAATGTAATTTACCCATGTCCTTTAACCCTCAGGGGTCTGAGGATTTTTGGGGCCTTGGAGAAGTTTTGATATGCCCTGACATTTGTGCTTTTTTCAGTTGTTCATAAACATATTAATGGAAAAAGTGTCATTACACTGTATTCAGCACAAACTAGGCTACAATAATATGTGAGGAACATGTATGTACATGTTTGTGTTTTTGAAGGAATAACGTTTATGCATGGTTATTGAAAAAACAAAAAACTTAAGTCACTGAAATAAGGCCAAAAAATATATATTAAATCTTTGTTCACAAGACTTCTGGGTATTTGAGGTTGTAGACTAGAGTTTTTGCTTCAAAATGAGGTAAAAAATTATGCTGCCTGCTTGTTCATATAAAACAATAGAGAGATTTAAATTTTCTAAAACATCTTTGGTCAAGAAACACAGTATGCGTGGAGGCGTGAATAATCATGAATAATGGGTGATTCTCACCTGAGAAGACAAAAGAATTGCATAAAGAGCTCTAATGAGCTTCATAAATAATGAGCTCTTTCAGTCAGGTAGGCTGTGAAAAAACCCTCTGTGATCATGATTCAAATCTCATCATAATGTAAATCAAACATACAGAAAAAATAGCAATACTGTGAAATATTATTACAATTTAAAATAATGGTATTCTATTATATTCTTTAAAATATAATGTATTTCTGTGATGCAAAGTGTCTGAACAATTATGTTACCTCTATGGCATTTCATATAGGCTTTTAGCTTAAAAGCATGCACATTTGGAGAAATACTGATGGATTCTCACATGTTTGTCAATTTTCTATACAGAGGAGTAATATTTATTCAGGATTTATTGTCATTACTATGAGTGCTGGATACTGTGTTTTGAATTCATACTCGCAGCCGGAGGGCGCTGTGTACACCTTTAGTCCACAAATGCCTGAGCACTAAAGAAGAATAGGCAATCAAGGAACTAACCGAACTAACAGAGGCCAGAGATCGCTAACTATGGCTATTCAAAACACTTTTCAAGACAATAAATACACGATTGAGACGATGAATGCATGTATTGACTGAATTTGCCTCTGAATAGCGCTGACTCCGTGGGCGTGGCCGCATTAGCGGATAATGAGCTGAATCACGGACTTCTGACATGGCTCTCTTTTCATACAGATTACATAAACACAGAATATTTGTTTTCAATTTGACTTACACGATTTAACACCTGACATTTCAACGTTTTTTTAGACATAAGTCTAATTTTTTTGTCATTAGTATTCACTAAGTTACAGTTCATTTTCTGAGAACTATCAGATTGGACTTCGTTCAGAGGGAGACGAGAGATCACGCATCATGTTAGTTTTCTTTATTTTACAAAAAGCACAACATTTTGTTGTTACTCTGAGTGTACACAAATAAAAGAAGATATTCCACAGATTAAAATGGTGTATAACTCTTAATTGTATGTGCAACATTGACAGAGTATTTTGAGTCTCTTTCACACTGGTTAGAAAAAAAACGCGGTGATCACGCCGGCGTGACCGCCGACCCGAGAGTGTTAATATATCAGCAGTGAGTGATTTTCTCTTTTTCTTTTGTTCTTTGATTAACGTTAATGACATCACAGCATCAGGTTTAATAGGTTGCTGTCACTTTAAGATCTGCCACTGCTGTACATGATGTGACACACATCCCATTTTTTAAATGCACTCTTTACGTTCATTTAAGAATTCATTTAACTCGTTTAACTGTACCTGCGAGGACACTCTACAGATTTTGTATTTTGGCATAATTTTGTGTGTTTTTGTCCTTTTAAGTGCTGTCTGAAGCAGCTTTCTGTTTGCACGAGTCTGTGTGTGTCACACAGACAGAAGATTCACTTCACTTAACTGCATTCTCTTTTGTGTCTTATCGCATGTGAATGGTTTAAAAGCATGTACAGTCATGTGAAAAAGTTAGGACACCCTGTTGAATTCCATGGTTTTCATGGGTATCAGGGAATAATAAAAAATTATCTGGTCCCACACATGACATATCACACTGTGTCATTATTTGTTTAGCAAAAATAAAGCCAAAATGGAAAAGCCATGGGTGACAAACTTAGGACACAATTACTGTTAACATAGGAATTAAGAGTGTAAGTAGCAGTCAGGCACTGCTAATCAAATGTCTTTGATTAATCGATCATCAGCAAATGTAATCACCTCTATTAAAAAGTGAAGTTCTGGCAGTTTGAGCATCTGGAGCCTTCTGATGTGTGTTAACACAATGCCAAGGAGGAAAGACATCAGCAATGATCTTACAGAAGCAATTGTTGCTGCCATCAATCTGGGAAGGACTACAAGGCCATTTCCAAACATTTAGAGTCCATCATCCTACAGTGAGGAAGATTATTCACAAGTGGAAGACATTCAAAACAGACACCAGTCTTCACAGAAGTGGACATCCCAGCAAATGCACCCCAAGGTCAGACCGTGTAATGCTCAGAGAATTTGCAGATAACCAAAGAACTACCTCAGAATCTACAGGCCTCAGTTAACATGTTAAAGTTCTACCAGAAAGACTCTGGAGGCAAGGTAACAATGATATTTATTAACAATCAGCAAGCAAAATATTGTAAGATAAAGTTCTTTGGCGTAGGCCCCACCCTTAGCTCACATTCTAAAGGGTTGCGGACTCTGCATTTCCTGCCTGAAGATGAAAGCAGGGGCGTAGCCGACCCCCTGGGAGGTATGGACAGGGACCATCCTGGTGGTGGTGGGGAGGATGAAGGTGAAGGTTGGCATCAGCATCTGCGGACTCAGACATGTGTCTGCAATCTTTTATAATCCAAGTATAAGATAATGATTGGGTAGCTCTAAACTAATAGGTGACATAACATTGAGTCTTCCTGGCAGAACTTACACTAGAGCTTTCATTTCAAGACAGTACAATTAGAAAATGACAAGTCAAGTATGGTGTGTTTGGAAGGGTTTCTAGGAGAAAGCCTCTTCTCTCTAAAAAAACATGGCAGCATGGCTTAGGTTTGCAAAGTTGCTTCTGAACAAACCATAAGACCTCTAAAATAATGTCCAGATGCGACCAAAGTGCCAAGTTTGGTGAAAACCAAAAGTGCATATCAGCACAAACACCTCATACCAAAAGTCAAGCATGCTGGTGGAGGGGTGATGATTTTGGACTTGTTTTGTAACCACAGGACCTGGGCACCTCACAGTCATTGAGCAGACCATGAACTCCTCTGTATTTCCAAGTATTCTAGTGTCAAATGTGAGGCCATCCGTCCGACAGCTAAAGCTTGGTCAAAATTGGGTCATGCAACAGGACAGTGATCCCAAGATCACCAGCACATCTACAGCAGAATGACTGAAAAAGTAAAGAATCAAGGTGTTGCAATGGCCCAGTCAAGTCCAAACCTCATCCTGACTGAAATGCTGTGGCGAGAGCTGTGCATTATCAAATGTCCACAAACCTCAATAAACTGAAGCAACGCTGTAAAGAAGAGCGGGCCAAAATTCCTCCAGAACGATGTGAGAGACTGATAAAGTCATACAGAAAATTCTTACTTCAAGTTATTGCTGCTAAAAATGGATCTACAGGCAGTTGAATCATAAATTTGTCACCCATGGTTTTTCACATGACTATATATATATATATATATATATATATATATATATATATATATATATTCATTTTCACTTTCCCTTTCTTAGATCGGCACCCTGCTCCCTGCCAATCATCATCGAGGTGATGACGCCATCTCCATTTCGTCCCAATCGGTGGATGCCAGAATCTTTAAAAGGAAGACACTGATATAATGGAGAGAGATGCCTTTGTTCATTGTCTGTGGCTACTCTTTGGATTTTGTGATTGAGTCGCTGTTAGCTGTGGGTATTGTGGGTTCCGACTCTGTGTATTATTTTCATGAGTCTCGGATATGACCTAATGTCTCAATTCTATCCCCATTCATTTTGAACATCATTTGGGAGGTCTGTATGTATATGGGTGTAACGAGGTTAGTAGATGTGGGAAGAAGGAGGCGGGAACCGGCGAACATTCAACAAAAGTTTAATCTCAAAATAAACAAACAAAACGAAAGTAATGCCGGCAGACCCTCGCGGACGTCTGCCGGCCACACAAACATAATAAACCATAACATAAAGTCCAGGCCTGGTCCTCTCTCGTCCTTCACTGTAGTCGCTCCTCCTTTTATGCTCCCGGAGCTCCTCCGTGAGGGACTCAAGGCCGGTGCGCCTCCCAGGTGAAGCTCATTAACACTCGCGCCACCGGCCTCGCGCCGTTCCCTCACGGCTCTCGCCCGCCCTGGTCGCCACATACCCCCATCGCCCCTCGCAGGCCGGGGGGTACTCCCGCGACTGCGCTTACTCCCCCCCGGGGCCTGTCTCGGCGGCCGCAGCACCTGGGGGTAAGGACAGACGAGACGAGAGAAAGGAGACGGAAGCAAGGGGAGCGACAGGACGAGAGAGGGGAGAGAGGAAAAAGAGAAAAAAAAATTCTTGGTCCGGTTCCCCGACACACTGCCGCTCGGTCCTCAGCCTGCCAAGAGGCGCTTCTTCGCGGTGCCATGCGGTGGCACTGGACGCTCGGTGGACGGCCCGATCCTCGACCGCCTCCTGGCGGCCGGCGATGGCTCCACCGACTGAGGGCAGCCGGCAGCGAGTCCCCCGTTCCCTGCTCCTCCCCTTTATGGCGGACGGCAGCAGGCTCCGGCCCACGGCGAACGGCGGCGACTCCTCCGCTCCCTCTTGGACGGCAGCCACCCCACCTCGTCCCAGGGGCACGGCCTCGAGCTCTCCGTCCCACCTTTCACTAGGCTCCAGCACCACCGCCTCGGGCAGCCTCTCGCGGTCTACACACACTCCCGCGCTGCCCGAACTCCGCAGCACCGCGATCCCCCTCAGCAGCGAGGGCTCTCCGACAGCATGTCCCTCCTTCCTCCCGGGTTTCGGCACCAATGTAACGAGGTTAGTAGATGTGGGAAGAAGGAGGCGGGAACCGGCGAACATTCAACAAAAGTTTAATCTCAAAATAAACAAACAAAACGAAAGTAATGCCGGCAGACCCTCGCGGACGTCTGCCGGCCACACAAACATAATAAACCATAACATAAAGTCCAGGCCTGGTCCTCTCTCGTCCTTCACTGTAGTCGCTCCTCCTTTTATGCTCCCGGAGCTCCTCCGTGAGGGACTCAAGGCCGGTGCGCCTCCCAGGTGAAGCTCATTAACACTCGCGCCACCGGCCTCGCGCCGTTCCCTCACGGCTCTCGCCCGCCCTGGTCGCCACAATGGGTAGAGAAGGAGAGGAAAGGTTAGGATATCATGTGATATTCACTATGCATCACGCAGTAAATAAGTGTATGTATAGACCCACTAGGTAAGTTGCGTGCGTCACCTGTTGTATTTTTTTATTCTTAGCGAGTGTAGTTTATATTAGGGTATCCTTGGATACTGAAGATTTTTCTTTTCTTTTCTTTTTCTTGTAGGTAGTTTAGTATTGGTACCTAAGTTAGAGTGTTATGTTTTGATAATTTCTTTTCTTTGATTGCAGTCAATTTCCCTCCTTCTTTTTCCCTGTCTGGGTTAATTTCTTTTTGTTTTCTTTTGTGTTTCCTTTTTATGTAAACACCTGTTGTTTGCCTTCAGAGCTCTGGTATCATTTGCTTTCATTGGTATCGGATTGAAGTCAGGCCCCGACAGTTAATGTTATTCCCCATACACCTTAATCACGCCAGGGGACGTAACAATATATATATATATATATATATATATATATATATATATATATATATATATATATATATGAATAAAAGAAAGTGCATTCTTCGCTAATGGCCTTGAGAAAATTCGATGAGAAGTTCATTTTCTCAATAAGGTTTGTCCCCCCCCTCCTCTTTCTTGGTTGTGTTTTGTTGGTTTGTGGTTGTGTAGGTCCAAGAAATTCACTGAGAACATTAAAATTAAATCCCTGCAGATTTTAATTATAATCTCAGAGCTGTTGGCCTCATGTAAAGACCCCGGGCAGAAGTTTAACCCACACACATGTCAACATCCTCACAGAGTACTTTCAGAGGTTTAGACACAGACAGGCGGACAGGTTTACAGATTATATTTTTCATAATTAGAAGAGTAGGAGCGGAAGTGAATATGTGCTTATTAGCACAATTAAAAACAGCGAGACGCACAATCATGGGCTCAGAACAGCATTAACCCCGCAGGAGAACACTGTAGATGGGCGGATGCCACAAATACACAGTGAACATGGAGGAGTTGCTGAAGTGAACAATCTAAGCTGAAGGGAGCTCTTGATCTCTTAAAGTCTCCATGAAATCAAAATTGACAAATAGTTGTTTTGTTTGTTTGTTTGTTTGTTTGTTTTAAATCGAATATTGCAATGTTTACTATAGATGATTTACTTTTGCACATCATTATTTTGTTAAATTCATGTGTTCGCAATCTTTAATCAAAATAACTTTGCCTCCCTCTTGCAGCGACATCTTTTTTTCTGATGACGTGTTAACTAGCATGGTCCTGTCACTCACAGGAGATCCATCAATAGCAAACAACAATCATTCAACATGGACATAATCAAGTCCCGTCCTATTTGTTCTTGTTCCAGAAGCTGTTTCACTCAGATGTATCTTACAATAGGGAAGAAAAGATAATTACTATTTCCATTTCACGCTAACTTTAAGACCTTTCAGAACTCAAATCCAAAAAGAGCAAGTACTGATATTAAGCAGTAAAAGAGTCTCATTCTGGACTTTCTGACGTCAGACCAGGGGTGTTTCCTCTGAGGAGGCAAGGGAGACAGTGCCTTCTCAAAAAAAAAAAAAAAGAAAGAAAGAAAGAAAGAAAGAAAGAAAGAAAGAAAGAAAGAAAGAAAAGTAATATAAGAAAAATAAAATAATGCAAATATGACAAAATGTGACATTAAAAAGTTTCTAAACCATTAAAATATCTCTAAAGTAACATTGTCTAACAGTAACATTGTCCAACAGTGACATTCTTCCAGTAATGTTAATAGAATGTTCGTTCAAAGTAATCTGGTCTTTAATAATGTTCACACAAAAACATTATACAAGGATTTTTTTTTTTTTTTCCCTGAAACATTTCAGCTGGACTTTTGTTATTTTTGTTAGCTGAGTTAAATTGCATTCAAGGAATAATTTTGTCAACCCATGACCTTAGCATTGCTAGTGCCATGATCTGCAGGAAGGAAATCACTCCCGAAACACCATGGGTGTCCAATCCTGTTCCTATGGGCTACTGTCCTGAAGACTTTAGATCCAGCCCCAGTGAAACATACCTGAACCAGGAATTCAAGATCTTGGGATCATTGGAAACATCCAGGCAGGTGTGCTGAAGCAAAACTCTGAAAGAAGGCCCCGAGGCCTCCTAGAACAAAGCAATGTGTTAAAAACTACTGAGCAGCTGCGAAGTAATACCTTGTAACCACATTGTAAACAACATTTTAGCAACAGTTTTCCACATTCAAACACTACTCATATATTCTTAGAAAGCATAAAAATCTAGTTTCCTGTTTACTGTTCAAAAGGTCTTTATTTGCAGATTTATCTACTTGCAAAAATAATGATATTTAACTTTGAGCATTTTAACACTGCTCTGCTCTTTTTCCTCAAAAATAAAGCAGCAAGGCGGAGGAGAAGCTTTCTGACAGCCTCCTCAAAATGGCATCTGCAAATTACAGGCTGTTACGTTCTCTTAGCACCTATTAATTATATCAAAGATGAGAGCGGCCAGCCGCACTGTGATTTATTACACCACTAACTTGTTGTGTCACTCTTGGGATGGAGGGAGGAGCAGACGACAGGAGAGAGAGAGACAGCGGCACTGGACCTCGACGACCCAGACAACCCTCAGCGACCTCACCTGAGAGACAGACAGACACGGACAGCGAGACAGGTTTCTAGTTGGCAGTTTGGCTCAAACCTCAACTTCGTTTGCAGGCAATTAATCTAAAGCCTCTTTTATGAAACACAGGAAAATCTGATTCTTCAGTTGAAGCTCAAAATCAGAGCCAAAAATTGACTTAATGGCTAAGCTGAAGCTTTTACACTTTGCCAAAGTAAATCTGCCACTAAAGCAGGGTCGTAAATTAATGGGGGGATCAGGCAAAAGTTCCACCAAAATAAGCAAAATGCCCCCCAAAATTAAGTGGGCAAAAAAACTAATACAATTATGGCTGTTGCGATTAAAGTGAAATGTGAAAATGAATGAAAAGTTTTGATTGTGACATTACATTTCGACCTGCTCATGTAGCATCTGTTTACATTCACAGGCATAACCGACTGTGTTTAAGTCAAGTCAAGTCAAATTTATTTATATAGCGCTTTTACAATTGGTAATTGTTTCAAAGCAGCTTTACATATTAGAAGCACAGAAAAAAGGGAAGTGGTTAAAAATAAGCTGTACAAACAAGCGTGGTAATAAGTAACATATACAAGATGGTGCTACATTAAGCCAATGTCGGCTGACTCCCAGGGGTGGAAAAAACCCCCTAGGAGAAAAACCCAGCGTGCTAACACTGGGAAAAAAGTCCTAGGAGGGAAAAAACCCCTTGGAAGATATATATTTATATGTAAATGGATATGGAGATCAAAATCTGAATTATACATTTTTATTATAGAGATTAAAATAGATTATATATAAATATATATAAGCGGATACGGGGATTAAAAATCTGAATTATAGATGCAGCCAGAACTGGATCTGTAGGCCCATTGTCTCCTGGGCTACGTTGTAGTCAGGTCCAGACACAGGTTCTCCATCTGATCTGGATACGGCCTGGATCCAGCACCCGGCAAACCTCAGGATAAGCAGAGAGACAGATATTAGCGTAGATGCCATTCTTATTCTGATGTACAGGTAAATCTAGTGTTATAGGAAATGTTCTCGGTTCCGGCCGACCTAATTATTGCAGCGTAACAATCCTTTAACGGATTTGAAAAATGTTAATGTATTGATAATGTGTTATGTGTATGCAAGAGCAAAGAGATGTGTTTTTAGTCTAGATTTAAACTGACAGAGTGTGTCTGCTTCCCGAACAATGCTAGGAAGATTGTTCCAGAGTTTAGGTGCTAAATAGGAAAAGGATCTGCTGCCTTCAGTTGATTTTGATATTCTGGGTATTATCAACTGGCCTGAATTCTGCGATCGCAATAAACGTGAAGGACTATAATGCATTAAGAGCTCACTTAGGTACTGGGGAGCTAAACCATTTAGAGCTTTATAAGTAAGTAGCAAGATTTTAAAATCTATACGATGTTTAATAGGGAGCCAATGTAATGTTGACAGAACTGGGCTAATATGGTCATACTTTCTGGTTCTAGTAAGAACTCTAGCTGCCGCATTTTGGACCAACTGTAGTCTGTTTAAAAGCCGAGCAGAACAACCACCCAGTAGAGCGTTACAATAATCTAGTCTTGAGGTCATGAATGCATGAACCAGCTGTTCCGCATTTGTCATTGAGAGCATATGTCGTAATTTAGATATATTTTTTAGATGGAAGAAGGCGGTTTTACAGATACTAGAAACATGACTTTCAAATGAAAGATTGGTATCAAAGAGCACACCCAGGTTCCTAACTGAGGACGAAGGTTTAATGGAGCACCCGTCAAGTGTTAGAGAGTATTCAAGGTTTTTTCGTGAGGAAGTTTTTGGTCCAAAGATTAGGATATCAGTTTTTTTCTGAATTTAATAATAAGAAATTTCTTGTCATCCAGTTTTTAATGTCAGCTATGCATTCTGTTAGTTTTGTAAATTTGTAGGTTTCGTCAGGGCGCGAGGAAATATAGAGCTGAGTATCGTCAGCGTAGCAGTGAAAACTAACACCATGCTTCCTAATTATCTCTCCTAAGGGCAGCATGTACAGAGTGAAAAGCAACGGTCCTAGTACTGAGCCTTGTGGTACTCCATATTGAACCTGTGATCGATACAACATCTCTTCATTAACTACTACAGACTGATAACGGTCAGATAAGTACGATTTGAACCATGCCAAAGCAATTCCACTAATCTAATAACACTAATAGAGAAATACAGCCACGATCGGATGATAAGAGATCGTTTGTAACTCTAACGAGTGCAGTCTCAGTACTATGGTATGGTCTAAATCCTGACTGGAAATCCTCACAGATTCCATTTCTTTCTAAAAAAGGAGCACAGTTGTGTTGAAACTGCCTTTTCTAGTATCTTTGACAGAAAAGGTAGATTCGAGATTGGCCTGTAATTTACTAAATCTCTCGGATCTAGTTGAGGTTTTTTAATAAGAGGTTTAATAATAGCCTGCTTAAAGGTTTTTGGCACGTATCCTAGTGTTAAGGATGAATTAATTATATCAAGAAGTGGACCTACGACCTCTGGAAGCATTTCTTTCAGTAGTTTAGTCGGCATTGGGTCTAACATACATGTCGTTGATTTTGATGATTTGATAAGTTTAGATAATTCTTCCTCTCCTATTGCGGCGAATGATTCTAGTTTTACCTCAGGGACACTACAGTGCACTGTCTGAAGCGAAACTGTAGACGGTTGCATGTTTATAATTTTCTCTCTAATATTATCAATCTTGCAAGTAAAGAAGTTCATAAAGTCATTACTGCTGTGTTCTATGGAAACGTCAGCAGTTGAATCTCTGTTTCTAGTTAATTTAGCCACTGTGTCAAATAAATACCTAGGATTATGTTTGTTTTCTATTAAGAGATTTGAAAAATAAGTAGATCTAGCATTTCTTATAGCCGTTCTGTACTCAATCATTTTTTCTTTCCACGAAAGGCGAAAAACTTCTAGTTTTGTTTTCTTCCAACTACGTTCAGCTTTTCTAACAGCTCGTTTTAGAGCCCGAGTGTGCTCATCATACCACGGTGTTGGATTAGTTTCCTTAATCTTCTTTAGACGTAAAGGAGCGACTGCATCTAATGTGCTGGAAAAGAGAGAGCCAATAGTTTCTGTTGCAGCATCGAGTTCTTCTAAGTTGTCAGGTATATTAAGGCGATGAAACTGCTCGGGGAGATTATTTATAAAGCAATCTTTAGTGGTAGACGTGATGGTTCTACAATATTTATGGCTGGGTGGTGGTTTTGTAGCCTTGGCTAATTGTATTATACACGAGACTAAATAATGATCTGATATATCATCGCTCTGCTGTAGAATTTCAACAGCATCAATATCAATTCCATGCGACAGTATTAGATCTAAGGTATGATTACGACAATGAGTAGGTCCTGACACGTGTTGTCTAACTCCAATAGAGTTTAAAATTTCTGCAAATGTCAATCCAAATGCGTCTTTATTATTATCTACATGGATATTAAAATCACCAACAACAAGGACTTTATCCGCAGCCAGTACTAACTCTGATAGAAAATCGGCAAATTCTTTGATAAAGTCAGTATGGTGCCCTGGTGGCCTGTATACAGTAGCCAGCACAAATGTCAACTTACATAATGTTACATAAAGCACCATCACTTCAAAGGAATTATATTTGAAATTCTTTTGAATGATTTTGAATATATTACTATAAATTACAGCAACACCTCCCCCTTTGCCTTTCTGTCGAGGATTGTGTCGATAATCATAACCTTGAGGACTAGATTCATTTAAAGTAATGTAATCGTCTGGTTTTAGCCAGGTTTCTGTCAAACACAGCAAGTCTAGTTTATTGTCTGTGATAGTTTCATTTACAATAAGTGCTTTTGAAGAAATAGATCTAATATTCAGTAACCCAAGCTTTATCATTTGTTTATCTGATTTATCTGTGATTTTAATTTTTTGAACATCAATTAAATTTTTACCCTTAAAAGGTTTCGGAAGTTTTTTGTATTTACTAGTTCGAGGTACAGACACAGTCTCTATGTGATAATATCTAGGTGAAAGTGTTTCTATGTGTTGGGAATTATTTGAGTTCTGTGACGTGAGGCGGCTAGCAGACGGTCGGTTTAGCCAGTTTGTCTGCGTCCTGATCTGGGCCCTGGTTTGTCATGTTTCAGCTCTAAGACTATTTGCCAAATTTCTAGATAGAAGAGCAGCACCATCCCGGGACGGATGAATACCATCTCTTTTCAACAGATCAGGTCTGCCCCAAAAGCTTTTCCAATTGTCTATGAAACCTATATTATTCTGCGGACACCACTTAGACAGCCAGCCATTGAGTGATGATAACCTGCTAACTATCTCATCACTCCGACGAACAGGAAGAGGGCCAGAACAAATTAAAGTTTATGTGAACTTTGTGTGTTTTTGACAACTTTGTGTGTATTTGACATGTTTAAGCACAATAAAACATGAAAGAAATGTAGTTTAATATTTACGTCTGACAGCCAGCTTTCTGTGTGTGTGCTTCATATGTGTGCACTCAGAAAACAATAAATTAGAAGTTTAAACAAATATAACTTTAAAACGCATGCAGATGATAAACTTTCATGATGAAGAAGAACTGCAATGTCCCTGAATGTCATCGCAATATAGATGATAATCGCTATTCTGGATAGGGGCGGGGAGCTGCAGCTCATTTTCATTTAAAGACATGCACAAAAACAGCATGTTTTTGCTAGCACTCAAAAAGGGGTATTTACAACATGGTATAATAAATGATCTGTGAGGTATTTTGAGCTGAAACTTCACAGACACATACTGGGGACACCTGAGACTTAAATTACATCTTGTAAAAAGGGACATAATAGGCCCCCTTTAAATTAACTCAATTAAATCATGGACAGTGGTTCATATGTGACTGAAATATGTTATTTCTACTAAAATTTTTCAGATAGGATGAACACAATTTAAACAAGTTATTTGGACATGTTTAAGTTTACATTAAGTATTTGAGTAGAGATAACATGTTTCCATTATGTGGACCCATTGTCTATAATTGAACTGAGTAGTTTAAAATCTGCGTGAACCGGAAGTTGAACTTTACTTTAGTGTTGTGATGTATTTCCAAGTGAAATGGAGTATTGAATATTGAATTTTATTTTAGCACACGTAATGCGGCACCAGGTGCGATGCAAGTCATTTTTGCTAGTTTCAGCCCAGCGCACATATAATTTTCACGTCCTGCGCCACGTTGTTTAAATAGCAAATGCATTTGCGCCTATTTGTGCGCTCAAGGGTGTGCTGGTCTAAAAACGAGGTGTGTTCAGGTGCATTGTTGGCACGTTACTATTTTGAGGCAACTGAAATAGACTGCGCCATTGACCAACTGAAACCCGGTCTAAAGTCAATGGCGCAGTATTTGTTTTGTTAATTTTTATTCAGTCATGATTCAGATCGCGTGTCAAACTGCCAATGGCTGAAATCACGTGACTTTGGCGCTCTGAACAGCAGATTCGACACACTGATTCATTTGTGCTCCGATGCTTCCTGAAGCAGTGTTTTGAAATCGGCCATCATTAAATAAGTCGTTATTTTGTTTTTTTGGGCGCTCCAAAAATATTCTCGTCACTTTATAATATTAATATTGAACCACTGTACTCACATGAACCAATTTAAATATGTTTTTAGTACCTTTATGGATTTTGAGAGAGGAAGTGTCATTGCTCCCTATGGAGGCCTCACGGAGCCATCGGATTTCAACTAAAATATCTTAATTTGTGTTCCGAAGATTAACGAAGGTCTTACGGGTGTGGAACGGCATGAGGGTAAGTAATAAATGACAGAATTTTCATTTTTGGGTGAACTAACCCTTTAACCTCGTGCATGAGCAGGTCCATTTCCTCACTATAGATGCATTCAGTTATTCCGCTTGCAAATTCCGTCATGTAAATCCATGGTGAGAACCCAACTGGCTTTTAAAGGGAATGGGACACGAGACTCTGGTTGGTTTATTGCACATTACGCCCAAAAGCACACCCATGACTCCAGGGCCAGCGCTACCTATAGGCAGAGCAGGCAGTTGCCTAGGGCCTCAGGCATGGAGGAGGGGCCTCCATTACCATAACATCCCCATAGCTCTTTTTCCATTGGATATGAATTGACAGTGACTCTCACCTGTAATGAAACCAACTATTGTCACCGTATCAAAGTGGGTCCCACCTTCTGAATATATGAAAAAAGGTATGAAAATGTAACTTTTCTGCAGCTGACTGACTTTAAGTCAGTGAATTATGATTGCGCTGAAACGAACATCATTTGTGGGGTGCAAAGCCAAAGGCTAAACAGGCATGCAAAGAAGTGCAGTTCGTAATGTAGGTGTTTGAGTTGTCAGCATCTCTTTTGGATTGATTGTAATGTATTCTAAAAATAAACGTGTTCTGTCCATTGGCATTATTTCTGGATTGATCATTTAACGGTTTATGATTTTAAAAGAGCGCAAGCGCCGTCGACCCGTCCAGACTGTACACTTTGAATTTGTGCATAATGAATGACATCGCATCGGGAGCTGTCTATGATACTGAAGTAAAAGCAAAGTTCGAATTCAAAGTCAAAGAGCTAGAGTAGACTATTACAGCACTAGAGTATTTTTTTTCAAAAACAGTAGGCCTACCTACCTCAACTGTGTGTATCTTTTAAATTCTGCTTTTTACATTACTGTTCTTCCGTGATACTTACTTTCATTTATCAAAACATAAATATTGTTGTTATATTTATTGAAAAATAAGCATATAATTTTATAAAGTAGGCTAATCAAGTATTTATGCTTAGTAGTTTGTCTCATTCACTTTTATAGTAGGCTAGTTGATTTGTGTACACTCTTTAAAGGTGCCCTAGATTCAAAAATTGAATTTACCTCGGCATAGTTAAATAACAAGAGTTCAGTACATGGAAAAGACATACAGTGAGTCTCAAACTCCATTGTTTCCTCCTTCTTATATAAATCTCATTTGTTTAAAAGACCTCCGAAGAACAGGCGAATCTCAACATAACACCGACTGTTACGTAACAGTCGGGGTGTACGCCCCCAACATTTGCATATGCCAGCCCATGATTGAGGCATTACACAAGGGCAGCCAGTATTAACGTCTGGATGAAAGGCATTAGACAAGGGCAGAACGTCTGGATCTGTGCACAGCTGAATCAACAGACTAGGTAAGCAAGCAAGAACAATAGCGAAAAATATGGCAGATGGAGCAATAATAACTGACATGATCCATGATATCATGATATTTTTAGTGATATTTGTAAATTCTTTCTAAATGTTTCGTTAGCATGTTGCTAATGTACTGTTAAATGTGGTTAAAGTTAAAACTGTATTCACGGAGACAAGAGCCGTCGCTATTTTCATTTTTAAACACTTGCAGTCTGTATAATGCACAAACACAACTTCATTCTTTATAAATCTCTCCAACAGTGTAGCATTAGCCGTTAGCCACGGAGCATAGCCTCAAACTCATTCAGAATCAATGTAAACATCAAAATAAACACTGTACTTACGCGATTAGACATGCTGCATGACGAACACTTTGTAAAGATCCATTTTGAGGGTTATATTAGCTGTTTGAACTTTTTTTATGTTGTTTAAGGCAAGCACGAGCTCTTGGGGCGTGGAGCACGGGATTTAAAGGGCCACACACCCTGAATCGGCTCATTTCTAATTATGCCCCAAAATAGGCAGTTAAAAAAATGAATTTAAAAAAATCTATGGGGTATTTTGAGCTGAAACTTCACAGACACATTTAGGGGACACCTTAGACTTATATTACATCTTTTTAAAAAAAAGTTCTAGGGCACCTTTAAAAATTAAGGTTCTTTGCTTGCATCTGTGGTTACATGAAGAACCTTTAAAATCCACAGAACCTTTCCATAACACAAAAGGTGTTATGAAAAAAAAAAAAAAAACTTTGTTACATTGTTTTAGAATGTTCTTCACACTAACTAAAAAAAAAAAATGGTTCCATTAAGAACTGTTTACTGAAAGGTTCTTTGGGGAACAAAAAGTGGTTATTTTATGGCATCACTGTAAAAACTCCCTTTTCGAACCTTTATTTTTAAGAGTGTAGTGCATATTTGAAGTATTTCACTGCAATACATATGATAATATAGTCTAAACTGCTTCAACAGGAGGGGGAAATCCTTTCCAAAAATGATTAAGGCATGTTCATTTACTGAAGTGGTTTTCCTTTTCTTTTCTTTTCTTTTACTGTAGGCCTATAGAGTTGGCAAAACAGTTTGTTATCCCAAACAGGGTGGGTGTGTTAGGCTACTGTAAATAAATTACTGAAGAAATTACTACCAAAAAAACAAAAACAAAAACAAAAAAACACGATAGCATCCTCAACAAACAAGAGATTATCGTAGTTAAAATTTGATTAATATGGACATATAAAAATAAAACAAATATATATAAAAATGTGTATATAAAAATATACACATTTTAATAAAACAATCTACTAATACTCTACTAATACTCTAATGACAGTTAATTGTAGGTGCAACGTTAATAAGAGTCAAAAGAATGTCTGAAGTGGACCATCAAAATATAACCCTTTTTTTCTGTGTATTAACTTGCATGGCTTAATTGTTCACCACAAGATAGCAATGTGCACTAACAAAGTAAATAGTGTCCATTTTGATTTCATGATGACTTTAAAGTATCATTTTTTGAGTGTGTAATTATAAAAAATGCCCTTATTTGGAAGCTTGTTAGTTGCAACTTTTTATCTCACAATTCTGACCTTTTTCTCAGAACTGCGAGTTTATATCTCACAATTCTGACTTTATTTCTATTGCGAGTTTAGAAAAAAGTCGGCATTGCAAGATAAAGTCACAATTACCTTTTTTATTCCATACAAACTCCCATACTTATTGCCCTTTATAGAAAAATTCATTTCTGATGCAGCACTGAAGCACATGTAAGTTATGATAAACATTTTACCATGAAACAAGAGCTAGAAGAAAATGTAATTAATCAAGAGTTATGTTGAATCAGCTTTGTCTCAGATGCTTTTTCCTAAAACACCAATGAGCCAATAGTTGGCACAGCTGGGGGGAAAAAATTCATGTGAAAAACATATCAAGGGCTTCTTCTCGATCTCATTTCTGTTGTCAAAGCCTGATCATAACAGGTAAGAGATTGTCTCTCACATGCATCCAGACATTCACCTGTGGCTGATCAGATGCTCATATGCTCAGAATTGATGACCACTTTCAAAATAACCCATTTGGTTTGAACCTGAAACACTCCATCAGAGCTGATCCAATGACCTTGCAGCACAAGTCTGAGCCATCCAATGGAATTGCTTGTTGTGGCAACCCATGACATTCATAATGAATTTTTTCCCGGAGGGGAATTTTTACATGGTCTGTGGTTCATTCTGCCCCACTTACTCCAAGTACAAATGCGAGAGAAGACTATGAACTTCTGTCAATTTACACCAGAGAAAAATCGATACGTCAGCAGGTCAAGGGGCTATTAGGAACAGACAGTGGACTAAAACACTAGATTTTCCTCCAGTGAGAGATCATTCATGTGTACACATTATATGTTTCTATTTGCTGTGGAAGGCCATTTAACACGCACACACAGCATACTCTACTCAGCATACTATGAGGCAAATGTTCTTTTTCGGTATACATTAGAAATAAGATATTTGAAAGAACAGTGGAGTAAATTGGCTAGTGATTCATATTAAAGCACATTTTACAATGGATAAGTTATTTAAACCCACGTGACTTTCATTCTACTGTCGAATGTATATGTTGCACTTTTTTGTGACGGTATTTGGCCATGGGGTAAAAAAAGAGAGAGAGAAAAAAAACAAAAAAACACCACAGATAATAAATAAATTAATTAATATCAAAAGCAGTCATAGGGAAGATGCTGTATCAGTTTTTTATGGATATTAAATAGGACAAAGAACAACAAGATAGGGTTTTAAAAAAGAAAGAAAGAAAAGAAACCTATTTTCCAATTCATACACTTATAGAAAAATACTATTATAAAAACTAATATAAAAAAAACTTTAGTTAAACATTCATCTCTTCACTACCTTATCCTGAATTTAATGTCTTACCCAGATTCAAAACTAAAGAGGAAGCTCGATTAGCAGATGTCTCACACATACGAGTGTTTCCCATGTTGTGGATTTCAGCTGTAAACGAACATTGTTTGAAAGAAAATGTAATCACTCCACAGCTGTAGTCCTTTTGCCATCTGCCAGCCAGAGCTGGCACTGCCTCCCTCAGCACATTCAGCCGGTGGTCGCTCAGGTCCGTTTGGACAGACTGTGTGAAAGCTCTCCAGACCTCAGAACAGCACTCTGAGACTGACCTGGCAACCTGAATCGAAGCGCTGCCACTGCCAGTGCTGCTCTGGCAACCTGGAGGACGTGCAGGCCAAATGTGCTGAAGGTATGGAGATAAGACAGTCCAGAACTTCTATATACAACTCAAAACATCATCTTTTCTGTCCTATAGTCAGGGCCACATTAACAATATGGTTAGGTGGGACTGAAGCCCCAGGGCCCGAGCTAGGAGGGTGCCTGTGATTGGCTGTGGAGTAGATTGACTGGCCATTGGGAGCACCTGAATTTTTCCCGGTGGGCTGATCGCCAAAACCCCACCACACCCCCATATATTAAGCGCTGTTATTTAGTGGAGCACCTGGGAAACAAAGTCAAAGACCAAAAGCCAAGCGATGAAACAGCACTATGCGATTAAACTCTGCACATCCAGTAGTCACAGTCTGTGAGCAGCTGGATCATCTCCCGCACAGTGCTGACGAACCCACTTGATGCTTTTGCCGCTCTATTAAAGCGATAATCAGCGCAAGTCGCTGGTCTCATTTGAATTTGGAGCTGTCAATCAAACAGCTCCATATCTCTTAGTTATATCGCGTTTGCACTGTTAGTGATGATGAAAGCATGTGTTAGTGTACAGAAGTTGAGTTGCAATGACGAGATCACTGCTTTCATGCGCTCAACAACATGTCTGTGATTGGCTACAATGTTCATCACTGCAACCTTTCATGCCACAATCTAAATATAATGCCATAGATCTAAATGTAATGCAGCACTTTTCATGATTAGTTAACCTTGAGAGCTGTAATAGTAAAAATGCGCTAAAAGAGAGAGTAGCTAATACTAGGCTATTTCAAATGGAAAGATGTTAGCCAATCACAGCAGTGAGCATTTACATTGAAGTCTCACAGCAGACACACCTCTTAAAACAGAGCGTTTAAATCAGAGGACTAAAATCAGGGTAGCAAAAATGCCTTTTATTTCTAAATGATGACAATTTTGGATGTAAAAAGCATACTGACATTATAAGTGCAACCCAGAAAACATTATAAAACAATAAAACAATGCAATTCATGACCCCTTTAAAATGTTTTTCATTAAAATACCATAGTTTATTATTAGTAATGTTGTTGTTGTTAGAAACCATAAAACCATGGTAATGAGGAGCTTGGTTTTTGCAAGTGTCTTGATCTTACAGTTAAATTCTGGATTCTATGCAATAACCATGATAACGTTTCATTAGTGCAACTACAAAGGAGAATTTAAGAGCTTTATAGCCTGGATGAATTAAGGATAAAGCTATTCCTTTTTCTTATGTGTAGATATGTTCAGTTCTAATAAACTTTAACTTTAAAATATTAGCTAATTCAATAATAATAATAATAATTAGAACCTTGCCATATAATGCCATTTTAATATTGTTAAACACATTTGCACTATATTCAAAAATATGTACTATTTGTACAGGCAGTTGTATGCGCAAAAGTTGTTGCTGTTTCTGGAAACCTGTATGCTTTGACCTCATATTTGGTGTTAATGCATTTATGCTTTTAATGTGTTATATTTTATATAGAGATACAATACACTGTATCTCTGTTTTAAAGATATGACTTTTTAAAACATTAATATTTTCTGTGGTAGGAAACAGGGACGTGCACAGACATTTTGGGGGGCAGGGGCTCAAGTGGAAAAAGGGGCACTTCTCATAATTATTTATTTAAAAATAATAATAAACCCTTAAATATATTAAGACAACTTTGACTTCCCTCACACTCACGCAATTGTTTTATACTCCACAGATTTCTACAAAATAATCATTTCACACAGAGACCATGTTCTTCTTTATTATTCACTAGGTTTATCACAAGAGAAGTCAACAGCAACTATTTTAAGGTAGCTATATATTTAGAATAAATGACTGAACCAAGGAGAGGGACATAGTTTCACTAATAATTTGTTTATTTTGCACAAATCAATAAATCGTTTTAATTTTTTTTTTTTGGTGTTATTGGAATATTTCTTTCATGAAGTGGACAATTTTAAGATTTTGGTCTATTTTTTCTGCCATGTCTTTTACTCTAATGGAAAGAAAACATTTAACCCTAACCCTACACATTTAGATGGTGTTTGTTTTAAGCCTACTGCTGTAGATTTCTTCTAAATTAACCAAAAGAAGCTAATCTGCATATTTAAACACATCAAGAATTTTTTTCCTGAACTGTTATTAATACATTATATATTATAACAAATGCCTGCAGAGGGCGCCAAAAGCCTGCTGATTTTTGTTGTTAGACAGCACAGCACGATCAAATCCACGATCAAAGCCACCATGATTAAAAATATATTATTAGTTAAATAATAATATTCGGCCACTTCTTTGTGATAAAAATGCTACAGCCACTGTAATTTCTTCAACAAGAATATGTGCACATCAAACAATTACATTTTTATTGAAGTATTATCCTGTGTAAGCATAGATTTAAGAATAGCATTATGTAATGTTGTATTATGATTTTTAAATAGTTTTAAAAAACCATGCATCCTTAGAAAACTGTCTAATAATGTGGTTCATGGATGCTCCTCTTCTGGTATTGACAGCCCAACCGATATCTTTAGCATGGTTCAAAACGCAATGCATAGCACAATAAAATAATTGAAATTATAATATGACATAAATTTCATTAGTATCAAATCAGGCAGAAGTGTTGATGCTGGACAAACTATTAATGCAGCGTTAAATGTATAAATAACCCTTAAATAGCCAAAACTTTCAGGTTTGTGAAAATAGGCTAGCCTACCTGAAAGCAATGCACGGGATGGATCCATCTAGGGCTTTTTTCTTTTTCGCTTCTATGGACAGCAGTTGCATTTTCGCGGGAATAGTTGTCACAAGTTTTCAGCCAGCAGCAAACTCGAGGTTTGGCGGGGCGGGCGCGCGCGCGTGCGTGCGGGCGGACATGAATGGCGTGTCGCGGAGTGAGGGCATCTGAACTCGACAAAGCCGACCTGATATAGTTTTTTTTATTATTATTTGTTTTATTCAGTAAATATATTTGTTTGACAGGGAAGCTGAGTGCAAACAGGAATATATATTCATTTATTAAAAAAAAAAAGAAAGAAAAAAAAAGGCACCCCAGAAAAAAGGGCACTTTCTCTCGAGGAAGAAAAAGGGCAGGTGCTCAAGCCCCTTTTTTGTCTATGTGTGCACGTGCCTGGTAGGAAATGTTGTGGCATTTTCTATTCTATTTTCTATTCTATTCCTATTCTTGAGGGATGCGGAACATGTGTTTGGGTGGAATGCTGTCTTCTCTTCGAGAAAGCTGGATGCACTATGTTGAGAGAGTTGAGCGCCTGCACCCCGCAGTCAGGTCCCTCGACCACCATTTCAGTGAGGCCGGATTAAGGCATCCTATGCGTGGGGCGTACATAGGCCTCTTCTCACTTCAGAGAGTTGTCATGTTAAGGCCTCCGCTCCTAGAGCTTGGCCATCTACTGCGAGCATTGTCAGGCCTCCTCTCACTTTAAAGAGTTATCGTCATAGAGGCCTCCACTCGCCAGAGCTCTGCTAGGAAAGCATCTGTGAGTTGTAGGCTCTCTGTGAGTTTCCTTACATGGTATCCTATACATGGGGTGTAGTTAGCCTCATCTCACTTAGAGAGTCGTCATGTTGAGGCCTCTGCTCCTAGAGCTTGGTCATCTACTGCAAGCATCATCAGGCCTCCTATCGCATCAGAGAGTTATCTTCTTAGAGGCCTCCACTCGCCAGAGCTCCGCTAGGATAGCATCTGTGAGCTGTAGGCTCTCTGTGAGCCTCCTTACATTGTATCCTATACATGGGGTGGAGTTAAGCCTCCTCTCACTTAGCGAGTAATCATGTTGAGGCCTCCGCTCCTAGAGCTTGGCCATTGACTGCAAGCATCATCAGGCCACCTCTCGCATCAGAGAGTTATCTTCTTAGAGGCCTCTGCTCGCCAGAGCTCCGCTAGGATAGCATCTGTGAGTTGTAGGCTCTCTGTGAGCCTCCTTACATGGTATTCTATACGTGGGGTGTAGTTAGGCCTCCTCTCACTTAGAGAGTCATCATGTTGAGGCCTCCACTCATAGAGCTTGGCCATCTACTGCAAGTGTTGTCAGGCCTTCTCTCGCTTCACAGAGTTATCTTTATACAGTCCTCTGCTAGGACACAATATGGCAGATTGTAGGCTCTCTGTGAGTCTGCTTGCACATTATCCTATGCGTGGGGCATGGTTTGGCCTCCTCTCGCTTTAGAGCATCATTATGCTGAGGCCTCCACTCCTAGATCTCGGCCATCTACTGCGAGCATTGTCAGGCCTCCTCTCATTTCAGAGTTTCCTTCATTGAGGCCTCTGCTCGCCAGAGCTCTACTAGGACAGCATCTGTGAGTTGTAGGCTCTCTGTGAGCCTCCTTATGAGATGTACTGAGTGTGGGGTGTAGTAGGCCTTCATATTGAGCCCTCCGCTCCCAGAGCTCGGCTAGGCGGTGGGGTAGTATGCTAGGTTGTTAGGCTCTTTTGAGTCTTCTTGGCTACCTTAGTGTGGGGTGTTGCTAGGCCACCTTTCATTTGAGAGTGTTGTATTAGGCCTACACTCTGCAAAGCTTCACAGCACAGTTAGCTCTGAGTGTTAGGCTCTCTGTGAGCCTCCTTGGACACTGGCCTGAATAAGAGAATGTAGTTAGGCTTCCTCCCTCTTTGAGGCATCCTGTTGAGGCCTCCGTTCCTAAGAAGCTCCGGTCTATGAGTTGCTGGTGTAGGGGTAAGGACTCATTTGCGTCTTTGACTTACCTCAGCCAATAAGACACTGATCCCTTAAGCATGGCAACGTGGGTATACTGTTCCCCGTAGCGCCCTCTATGGGATGCAGCAGGAGTTCCCATATGAAAGGAAACATCTCAGGTTACGCATGTAACCATGGTTCCCTGAGAAGGGGAATGAGACACTCCATCCCTTTGCCATGCTTCAGATATTCCGGCACGTCTCCTTCAGACAAGAAGTAGATTACTTTTTTCAGGTGCCCTTTTATACTCTCAGCCAAACCTCAACTCAGCCTGCCAATTCCTATATATAGTCCATTCAGTATTATCAGCAGCTTTATCGCGTTTCTCAGGAGCTAATTAAATGGCAAATTCGGCGGGTGAGACCGCTATGAATTGTTTAATCTGGAATTTAGCGAATTTACACGGATGTTCATGTTCTTGAACAAACACACTAATACGCTGCATTGACTATAAGCTACTCAATTTGGAAAGTGATCTGAAACAATGTCCAGATGAGATCTACACTCATCACACAAAGGGGAAGGATATCAAGAAGGAGATCAAGAATCCATGTCACAGCTGGCTGTATTTCACCCTCCATAAATTTCAACATCTTCACAAAGCAAAGCTCAGTTTCTTTTTAAGCTCTTTCAGTGTTTCCCACATTTTGTGAAAACATAGATTGCAATAACTGATGTGATTAAATTTCAAACTGCTGTAATTTCATGTATGTGCCACACTTTTCAAAGTCAAATGTTGTACCTGCTCACGCAGTGCTTCAGACTGCTTCTAAGTGGTTTGCAATCAATGTATACTATAGTGCACGTTTATGCCAAGTGATTGCTTATGCTGATATGACTAATGCTGTTCAATATTGACAAAGTTTACTTTATGGTATTGTAAAATATTGTAAATGGTTGTAAGAACATGTATTTTATCTCCCTCATCTGAATGAGCAGCCCGCAATAGTAAACATACACATTTCAAAATAAGAGTCTGAGTGTATTTAGGGCTTGTTCATAAATAAGTCACTAAATAATATACACAAACTTTATTTTAATTTGATTCAATTTAATTTAATTTATATTCATTTAATTTCATATCATTTCACTTAACTCTGTTAATTTGAAGTAAACTATTGCAGCTTCTGACCATTTTTTTGTGCTGTGGGTAAGAGGATTTTCCACACAGCTACAAGTATATTTCAAACCTGTGGGAAGCACTGTTTTGCTGATTGCTATCAGGTTATTGGCAACATGCTTGTTTAAGGCATCTGTTTCTTATGGTTATTCAGTTTGTTCCTTAAGCATTTAGGGTATTGGCCACATGCTTTTGTCTTAAGCTCATTCAGGTAACTGCTTTTAAAGACTGCTCACTTCAGCTCTTGTAAGAAGAGCACCCCTCGCTGCTACTCTCTTCCTGTAATGGGTATGCTGCTCTCTTCTGCTGCTTTTAAGAAGAGCACCCCTTCACTGCTACTCTCCTCCTGCAAGGGGAATGCTGCTCTTCTCAGATGCTTGTAACAGAAGAGCACACCTTCACTGCTACTTCGCTCCTATAAGGGGCATGCTGCCCCCAGTTTGCTATTTCAGAGGGATATGCTGCCCTTTTCCATAATGTCCTATTTTGTGTTTCCATCTTTCCAGTATACTTTTTCCAGTACCAGTGTTAAAAAAAAAAAAAAGGAAAAAAGGTTGTGTGTGTGTGGGTGGGTGGGGATTGGGGAGGGGGCATTCAGATTTCGAAGTCAGTTTGTGGTTGGGGATTTGTCAGCATATGGTTTTGTTTTAGGGGGTTATCGCTGCTCTCCCTGCTCTTATCCATGCTAGGCTGCATGGATGGGCAGGGAGTTCTTGCCCAGAACAGAACCATACCGCCAATCCAAACTATCTGCTAACTGCCAGTCATCTTTGACAATATAATTCAATTTCTCATATTAGCCTATGCTCATATTGCCCACCCCTTGCCCATCTGTACATACCAGCTGATATACAATGTAGTCTTGATTTGGGTGGTCACTTTGAAAGGGTTTAAATCTTCTAAATCAAGTAAAATGACTCAAAATCAAGTAATTTAAGCATGCCAAAGTCAACTTAAATCATATAAAATGTAATTTGTAGACAGTAAAAATGTTGAGGGGCTAGTAACTTTGGAAAAGTGAGTTGCCAGTGACTGGTGAGCAAAAAAATTAATGTCAAGCCCTGATGGGCAGGGAGTTCTTGCCCAGAACAGAACCATACCTCCAATCCAAACTGTATGCTAAATTCCAGTCATTTTTGACAATAGTGATCCTGACAGAATTATTATTATTATTTTATTTATTTATTTTTATGGCAGAAATAAGCTTCCATACTGAAGGTATTGGTATCTTATCAATATATCAACTAATATCAACATGTATGTAAAGCAGCTCTACAGAAGACAATAGTGTCATTATTCAGCTCAATTTAGTTCAAGTTTTTTGTACCTTTTTGATCAGCCTTCATATCAGGTGTGATTCCATGATGCTATAATTTCAGCTCACTGGGTTTTGGAACAGAGTTTGTGTGACCAGAATAAACTGCAATGTGGACTATGTTGACTGTCAAATGTTTAACTGAATGATGCTGTTCAGAATGACTTAATCAAAAGGAATAATTACACAAATAAATACATGACAAAGATCTTAATGTCAGCAACCCTCATTGAAGAATCATCAAGACAAATGTGAGGAAAAAGTGCTGTACACTGTAAAAAATATTTTTCAAAGTTGTAAATAAAGATTTTTTTGGAGTATGTTTTACAAGAAAAACACTATTTCAATCTTTCTACTTCAAAAATCCACTTTAATTCAATGTTACTTGACTTGTCTTTGTAATTATTTGTAAAATATAGCATTTTCTAAGTGAAAATTATTGAATTGTTCAAGGTAAATCCTACACCATTTTTTTCAGTGTATAGGGAAACAACAGCATCTAAATCAGAATATAATTATGTTTATGAATGATTGAAAAACATTTGAGACATTTTCATGTCTTTACAATCCCAGGAAATTACAGATGTTACTGACACCAGTTTAAGATGATGAATGAGATATGGAAATGAGCAAGAATTACACTAACCAAAGGAGGGAGGAGCCAATCTGCTTTTAGTTCTAATTGGTTAGATGTGATGATGCCAACCAAAGACTGAAAATAGATCAATAGATAGATAGATAGATAATGGATGAATGGTTAAATAAATGTCTTGTTATTTTCATTGTTAATATTATATTATATTATAACCTTTTTAATTTAGTGTAATCAAATGTGTCCAAACAGGTTTGACATAAAAACTGCGGCTGTTCAGAGTGTTGATCTGAAGCCGAGGATCTGGCATCCCAGAAACCCCTTTTACTGCAGCCCTGGGGTCACAATGAATGAGCTGCATTTATCTGAGTCAAACAGTTGCGCTCTGTGATGGCCTCTTTCTCTCTCTCTCTCTCTTTCTCTCTCTCACACACACATACCGCCACACTACAGATGTTGGCCCTGCATGCTGATGTTGTTCGTAATCAAATGGTACATGATTTTAATGGGATATGCTGAATTTTTGTACCCAGTTTTGTTGAAGGTTGCCTGCTCAGACAAACACACAGTGAGACCAAAGGATCCGTTTTAATCTCTGCTCCTCTGTTATCCAAAAATTGCATCCGTGAAATGTTTCAGGATGGAATTTTTCAAAATGTTACCAGGAGAATTTCTATTATAGCTGCATTAGATGAAAAAAATAAATATGACTTTCAGAATAAATCCTTTAAGAAACCATTTAGATTAAGATGAACACTGTAAAAAAAAATGTAATTTTAACTGTAAAAGACTGTATAATTTCAACAGTAAAAACTTGTTAATTGGTTAATGTTAAGTTCCCTTATACAGGAAGAAAAAAAAACATAATAGATCCAACCTTACAATTCATGTCATTTTACAGTAAAATACTGTTTCTGGAAGTAAAAATTGGAACAAATCATCTTATAATTTATAGTGAAAAGTCCCTGACATTCCCAGAATTTCTGTGACACTTCACAATTTTAATAATTATGTTTCTTCTTAGTTTTTTTTTTTTTTTCTTTTTTTTTTTCAGTTATGTGCATTAGTTACCTAGTAACTAAGTACACTTAACTACCAGTGTTATTTTAGTGGATTTCAGTATATGTTAAAAGTACAAAACTTTTTAGTTTTAACTCTTTAGATTTTAGTAGCAGTATGGCACTGCTATTTTAGCAGAAAAGGACTGTTGAACTTGATGTAAAATGTATTTAAACAAAATAGATTGACAGACAGACAGAAAGAAAGAAAGATTTTTTTTAATGATTATATCATATAATTACAATTTTAAATTGTATTTAAAATACAATTTAAAAATGTACAGGTTCTGTATATGTTCACGTTTGTTGTATTTTTGTACAGAATTATTTTGGCAACCTCAGCTGCCTTTTTTTCTGTAAAAACCTTCTTTTAAAAAGACATGCTTACCAAGGCTGCATTTATTTGATCAAAAATACAGTAAAAACAGTAATATTGTGAAATATTTTTTACAATTGAATGTACTCATTTTCTATTTTTATATAAAATGTATAAAATATATTGAAAAAAAAAGAAAAAAAAAAAAAAAAATATATATATATATATATATATATATATATATATATATATATATATATCAGTTTACACAAACATAACAAGCAGCACAACTGTTTATTAACACAACTGTTTATTATTAGCATAAAGAAATGTTTCTTGAGCAGCAAATCAACATATTAGAATGATTTCTGAACGATCATGTGTCACTGAAGACTGGAGTAATGATGCTGGAAATGTAGCTTTGCATGACAGGAATAAATTACATTTTACAATATATTCACATAGAAAACAATTATCTGATGGTAATAATATTTCACAATATTACTGTTTTGTTTTTTGTTTTTACTGTATTTTTGATCAAATAACTGCAGCCTTGATGAGCATAAAAGGCTTTAAAAGCATTACAAAATCGTAATTATTTTAAACTTTTGACCGGTATGTAGCTGTATACTATATAGGCCTATATTATTACATCATACTGCCCAAACCTCAATTATCAATTATGATGTTAAAATAAAATATACAGGCTACTAAAATGTAATATAATTACAAAAAAAATAAAAAAAATAAATGAAAACATGTACAGAGCTCTGTGCAAACACAATATCCACCATTACAAAGACTGTTCTGGTGCAATACCACAATTAAAATAACCAATACTGATATGCTCCATCCTCATAAAACGTATTTTCCACACGCCAGTTTTGATGAATGGCTGGCCTGTGAGGGAAGCTGAAGTGGTCGCGATGAGTTTCTCCATCTATACGTGGAGCTGAATGGAGCAGTCATAAATCTATTGGGGTTCCTGCCGGCAGTCAGGACTGATCTGAAACAATGTGAGAAAAGTCACACTAACAACAGAGCTCATAAAAAACCTTGAGCTTCTTCAGTGGTAACATGTTAATGTCAGCACGTGAAAGATGGATGTGTCTTTGCATTCTAAACAGTCATGTTTGTGTGTTCCATTACTCCTGAACTGTCAGAGATATCACGCTAACCATCAGTGCTGGGTAGATTACTTACAATTGTAGTCCGTTACTGACTCCAAATTACTTGACAATAATTGCAGTTACTGTAATCCATTACATTACACATTTTAGGTCATATAATCTGACTTTTTGATTACTTTTAGATTACTTTTGACCAAACTGCTTCTCACATTGAATTGAATAGGATAATATTGTACCGTATTGATATATAAATACTAAGAGAAAGAAAAATATATTCCATTCTTTACAACATGAAGTGCATTAAACATCACATTACGTCAGGGTTTCACAAACTGGGGTTTGTGATGGAACTGCAGTGGGTTTGTGAGTTTAATGAAAAGCTAATAATTTAAATACATCATAAAAATGAAAAGAAATGAATTTAAAATAATATAAATGTGTTTGAAAGTCAAACGCCTTACAAAGACAATACATGGTTAAATGACTTACTGAGTTATAACTGAAATAATAATTAATGTGTTTGTCAGGAGTTGATTCAATATGCAATGTTGCAATGCTGAGAAAACACTCCAGTGGTAAATCCAGTGGTCAAAAGCTATGTTTCCTCTCATTTTTCCATGTAATTACAGCCACCTGACTAGTGGCTGGTCTTTGTGTGCAATTTCACAAAACTAGAATATTTTCTGAATGTACATAAGTGTCACGAATCCTGTCAGTTCCGGACTACACTTCCCATAATCCTCCCTGCCAGTCACATGCACACATTCCACACCAATCACCAATTGCCACATACAGCTGTATGTGTATTCTTTTTAATTGTCAACTTAGGCTATTTTGGATCATCAGTCATGCTCCGTAAACACCGTCTGTCACAGACGAATTGTATTTTAAATTTCACCAAGCTGACTGCACAAAAAAAAAAAAAAACCCTGCAGTCATCATGTTTTCAGTCCATTTCAAGTTTGATTTTGACGTGACATAAAGCGATGATATCTAACTGGGTGATCTGTTTACTTACTTTTTTAGTAAAAATTAGTCTTTCCATTGATGCCATCATTTGTTCATTCAAACGGACGCGCGGAACGTGCACGTCAACAAGAGGTGGGATTTATCGCACAAACCAATCATATCCAATCATAACCAATTACATCCAATCATAGCGCGATGGAAACATTGCCTCCTCTCACGTGACTTTCCCCCATTCATTCTCAATTACCCCCACTAAACCCTCCGCACACCGGGGGTCTAATAATTTTCTATGGTTTTCTATGAGTGAAGGGAGGCATGACTCCTGCTGTAACTTTACCTGCGGGTGTCGCTATCGGGCAGTGTTCCTTAAGAAATACAAGTGATTTGCGCTCTTTTTAATGTCATAATTTGTAATATTTGTGTTGTTTTATATGTAATATGGATTATTTTCTCATCCTATTTTTTTTTTTTTTTGTGGAGGCACTGCCTCCCTTGCCTCCTCGGAGGAAATAGAAATATATATATATTTTATATTTATATATTTTTTCACGATATTAGATTTTTCACACCACGGTTATTGTGGCCAAACAATTTCACGATATCAATATATATTGCGATATTTATAGAATCTATAGAGTCTAAATAATCAGTCTAAATAATCAGTCTAAAAAAGTTTTTCTCTTTCAGGGTTGCTGCACATTTTTTAAAGTCAAATTTAAGGCGTTTTAAGACCTGAAGAAATAAAAATTAATACTAGCCTATACATTATGGCTGTTACCAATCAAATGAAATTATTATCAACAAAATCCATCTTTGCAATACAGAGGTGACACAGAATGAGAAGTGGCATTAATATATTTACACAGCATTTACAATTTGTCTACATAAATTTAATTCAATATTTAAATATGGATTTTTTTTTTCTAATTTTAACTTTTTAATTAAAATGTACCTTAAATATGAAATTAAACTAAACTGCCAGTAGGTGGCAGCAAGTCACTGTCTTAATGACTGAGTGAGTCAACCAAACCGATTTGTTCAAATGACTGATTCATTCAGGAATGAAGCTCGGATTCATTCGTTCTAAACGCGGATTCAGTCAGTAATAAAAACATTTCTGTTGCACGGGGGCTGTTCTGCTGTTCATAATTTAGAAATTTTCATTGGCGAAATAAAGGGAAAATAAACAATATTAACAATACTGTGTCTAAAATGTAGGCTAACTCACATTGTTCATTTAACAATAAGTTGAAGGAACATTGCATTTGTGCTGATTTGGGGGAAACGGCACTCGTGCTCGTGTGATATTGTAATACAACTACATATTATAATATGATATAATGACAAAAAAAATCGTCGGGGCAAGAAATGCCCATGTAGGCTATCTTGAATTTTGAGGGCATATAACTGCAAGCATAGCTACATCATGCTGAATAAGAAGGTGTAAAGAAAACGCGGCAGGCTTATTAAAAGAATCACGCTTTATTTAAATATATGAACACAGAAAATCGCTGTTAACAGGTTAATATAACATTTCCCATTCCATGACTAGTAAAATAATCACAACTTACTCTCTGTAAAATGGCGTAATCTGCAGGGTGATGGACTCGGTGGGTAAAGGTTGGTGGTGTTGCCAGGGGCGGACTGGCCATCTGTGTAATCTGGAGAATCACAGAACGGCCGGCGGGCCGGCCCACCACCCGCCACGCACGCAGTCATCATCTGTTTTTCCCCCCACTAATCCGTTTTACACTCCAGTACTGTAGGTGGCAGCAATGCACGTTTAAGTTGGATGCCAGCTGCACTGGCCGTGGCCGCCAAGTAAGCAGCAAAGACTTAGATCAGTGGTCTCAAACTGCCGGCCCGCGGGCCATTTATGGCCCACCCACCCCCTCTACCCGGCCCGCAAATGATCTCAAAAATAAAACATAATCCGGCCTGCTAAACTATTATTATTATTATTCTCTAGTTGCTACCTGTCTGATATGCAAAGAAAAGGTCGCCGTTCTATGGGGGCATGGCGTCACATAAGCGGCCGCGCCGCATTGTCCTTCTTTCCAATGCGCTTTCGCTCCAGTGGCGTCTGTCGTTGCTATGCAACCATGAGCCGCGCTCGCAATCGCTTCTATTATGCTTGCCTAAATTACAGTAAAAGCACTCGACTTTAAGTCACGAGCGCCGATTTAAACCACTGAAACGCGTCCGATGCAGCCATTAAACGTTAAACATACAGATAAAGTTTATACACTTAAAAATCCAGTTATGGACAACAAAAACAAAGAAATTTCAAGTTTTCGAATCTCTTGTCATTAGTTTCTGGCACCGTAGTGATGTGAAGTATGAGCGGGAGTTTACTCAGGGTGATTATTTTGACTTTATTTTGAGCTTCGCGTCGGGTGGTTCTTCGCCTCTGCGTCGTGCATTAAAATCCTTTAATGCATGGCTAGCCGTGGATTATCCCTTACTTATATATATATATATATATATATATATATATATATATATGAAGAGTTCAGTTGCAAAAACTAACTCCGCAACATTTTTAAAAAGAAAAATTAACTGTGTGTTTTTCTCCACATGTAGCACATTCTGAACCTTAAATCCTTTTTGTCAAAAAAGCCAGTATTGTCCACTGTCAAGGCATCGCAAGTTCACGTTTGACAGCAGAAACCGACAAGTCCATTTTAGCGAATTCACGCGCAGTATTCAGGTCAGGTGACAAGGCTTCTAATCACTTCAAAAAGACGCGCTGGCTGCGGGGAGTTTCGTCAAAGCTGACTAAAAGTGATCGAGGATTTATATTTTCGACTCCTGCAAGTCCTTGTACACATTATACACGTCTTACATGCTGAAACCTTGGTTGTCCTTTGCATTTGTGTGTGTGTGTGCAGATCTGTCAGTATGTGTGTGCGTTTGTGTGCACACGAGTGTTTGAGTATTGTGCAATTACAAAGCAATTACTTGTTTTGTTTACCTCAGAAACATGTAATGTGGAGTTTCTGCCAAAAAACGACTGTTGGAGTCATCTGCTAAGTCACTTTTGCTTCAGTGTTCTGTTATTATATAAAGGCAGGAACACACCAAGTCGACGGTCGGCCGTCGGGCAGTTTTTGTTCGTCGGCCGACTAAGTTTTCTCAGTGTGATCTGCTCCGTCGGCTGAAGTTGGTCCTCGTCGGCTTTTTTTCGGCCGATTCGAAATGTTGAATCGCCATCGGAGCTTGTTGGTCCGTCGGGCCATCTGATCATTCTGATTGGCTGTTCAGATACTGCCACCTGCTGGTTCGGACAGGCATTTAATCTCACGCAGGTGCAGAATGGACGTGCTACTTGGCCATCGGCTGTTTAGCGTTGGTTTGGTGTGTCAGGCCAACTTTGGACACAGACGCTGCTGACATGAGCCAACCCCACAGTCTGCTTTCGTCGCCACTAGTTCGTCGGCGTCGGCTTGGTGTGTTCTGGCCTTAACAATGTTTCCATTTACTTTACTTCCTAAACTACTGTTATTGAACTACTGTTATTGAACTGAACTGAATCAACAATGAACTGAATTGATTGATACATTTGATGGCAAAAAATATCCATCACACTCTTATATTGCAAAGGAATCACACGATCATATCAGGATGTCTTAGACATTTCTAGTTGGGCTCTTTTGACTTGACATCTGATCATTTGTATTAAAGTTTATACTGTAGTAGAATACTGAGGTTTCAGATTCACAAGCCCAATTAATGGATTGGACAAGAATTACATGCATGCATTGTGCATTTTGGATAAGCAATAAAGGTATGCATGTATTGCGTGTATTATTGTACTGATTAGAATCAATTCTTAGATTTTGTATTTGAGGGACAGAGATTTTTCATTGTCAGTTCGATGCATTTTTACACCCCCGCCTGATCTGGACTGAGAGTAGAGGGAGGGAGTGACTGGACCGACGTCCCAATGATTCTTTGGGATGGGGTCATTTATACGCCATTATCTGCACCATTAAGTAGCACATTGGCAGGCTCAATGTATTCATCATAATGACCTTGATTAGCGTCTTTTTCAATTATTAAAAAAAAGCAGTTTTTCTTCAACACTGATTTGAGAACAATGCAGAAACTGTGTTGTTCTGAATGTCAAGCTTTTCTTATGTTGATTTGTCTTTGTGGCATGGGTGCTGATTGGTCAACATAACACTCTAGTCATGCTAAAATACACAATATACTAACAGATATGACATGAAACACCTGTTCAACTAAATACTGTATATCTGTACTCTGTGTCAGATGACCAGACAGCACCCCATTAAGCTGGGCATTTACCCACAATCATTCATTCAATCAATCAGTCAATCAATAAAGGTATTTGATTTACTTTTAAAGAATTTTCAGGAAGATACTGCTAGTAAATTTCAAAAATAATTCGAAAAAAAATGGCAAATAAAATTTAAATTAAAGGCACAATATGTAAGATTTTTGGATTAAAATATCAAAAAAAAAACCAAAAAAAAAAAAAACACTAGAACAATGTTATTGTCAGCAAACAGAAGGAGACAAAACAGGTAACTTCTTAGCTGTGAATAACAGTCTTTCTTTTGTAGTTGCCAACTGACACAAACTGGATTGCTCTAGACTAAAGATGATAGAAGACTGAAGAGGATTGCAGACAGGATCTACTACTACTTCTACCACTAAAGATTGCTTTATCAATAATCTTCCTGATCAGTTTCATCTCCTTAGCATACCAGATAGCTTAGAAGAACTCGATGCTACAACAGAAACTATTAACTCTCTCTTTTCCAGCACATTAGACTCAGTTGCTCCTTTGCACTTAAAGAAGATTAAGGAAACTAGTCCAATGCTGTGGTCCAACGAGTACACTCAGACCCTTAAGAGAACAGCCAGATAAAAGGGGCGCAGCTGGAAGAAAATGAAACTAGAGGTTTTTCACATTTCGTGGAAAGCATTTTTACATATAGAAATGCCTTAAAAACGGCTAGATCTACTTAATTTTCAAATCTCTTAGAAGAAAACAAACACAACCCTAGGTATTTATTTGATACAGTGGATAACTTAACGAGAAATAACACTTCAACTTCTGATGCAGAACAGTTATTTCATGCGTTCATGACCTCAAGGCTAGATTACTGTAATGCTCTACTAGGTGGTTGCCCTGCTTGCTTGATTAACAAACTACAGCTCATACAAAATGCAGCCGAAGGAAAGTAACGGCTCCAGCTGTGTTGCCAATTGTGACAATATGACAGCAGTTATTTCCTGATCTCCTGGATCTTCTGCTCAGTCTGGCCATTAGACTGAGGGTGGTACCCAGAGGAAAGGCTTACTGTGACCCAGAGGAGTTAGAAGGAGGCACGCCACACTCTGGAAATAAACTGTGGACCACGGTCGGATACTATGTCTTCTGGGATTTCGAAGTGGCGAAATACATGCTGGAAGAGGGTTTCAGCGGTTTCAAGAGCTGTAGGTAAACCTTTAAGCCTTAGAAAAATGATCAATGACCACTAGAACACAGGTGTTTGAGTCAGAGGGTGGCAGGTCATTGAGGAAGTCTATTCCAATGTGTGACCAGGGTCATCGTGGAGTTGGTAAGGGAACTAGTTTACCTTCAGGTAGCTGCCAAGGGACCTTGGAGATGGCACAGAATGAACATCCTTTGATATACCGAAAGACATCCTGGACCATTTTGGGCCATCCGTAGCGATTGCTGATGAGCGAGAGGGTCTTCTGGCTGCCTGGGTGTCCAGAGCCCAGAGATGTATGCACTGAGTCCATGAGGGATAGGCGAAAGACAGTTGGTACGTAAGTCCTTCCCTCAGGACCTCCTCTTGACTGATGATGGGACTGATGATGATGGCTGGAGGGAGAATGGGCCCCAGAGGAGCAGAGGTTGGTTCTGGTGTATGCCTGTAGCGAATTAGCTCAAAAGGGAAATATGAATAATTAATCATAACTCGTTATAATTAATTATAAATATTTGAATCAGTTAATCAAATTAACTTGATGTAGCTGAATGAATATTACAATCAATCTGTTCGGCCAGCGAACACTCAGTATTGATCATCTATCAACTCTTCAGAAAGGATATTTTCCGTGGCCACAGAAAAATAACTCTTTCTTAGCATGTAGCTGTGATCGTAATCGTTATGATTGACACTGGTTTATAAGCAGATCAGAATCAACTCGTAAGAATGTGCACACAACTATATCACAAACACATAGCTAGACCAAACACACACAGACATACAAATCAGGCATACAATGGAAATAAGAGAGTGGAAATTAATTTAACCACCTTTGTTAACAAAGGGGTTCACAACTTAATTCTAAATTGCCATTTAGTGTTCACATGTAAGATACTTGCAAATGCCTTAGCTGTTGAGGAGCGTCCGGATAAGCAGTCTCAGGAGAAATTCTTTATGGTTTGGTCCGATGGTGCTGAAGTTGTAATCAAGAACTTCTGCATTGAATAAAGAAATGATGACGAACTTGCCCTGTTCATTTTGACCCTGTTGTCGAGGAAGTTGTGCATGGCTTGAAGTGATTGAGGCCTGTTGGTGCGGCTGTGCTGGCCTGGCTGGCCGGGTGAGTTGACCAGCAAAAGTGGAATCAGCAAGAACAAAGGCAGAAGAGCAGAAGAGCGCAATCTGAGTGGGGGCTTTTTAACCTCTACAGAAGTCACACCATTGAGTTTTGGCTTGACCAATGAGAAAAGTGCAATTTCCAAGCGGGAAATGTTCCTTTGTTTGAAAGTGTACTCATTTGCATGAGGGGAGTGAGCTGGCGGTTTGTGTCCATTAATACTCTGATAAATATAACAAACATACAATGCATTCTCTAAGATGGTGATGTTCACCAAAGTGTGAGTCATTAAACAAGGAGTATTTTGAAATGAATCACCACCTAGATGGGCTACATTATCTAGAAGTTCTGTCCTCAGGCATGCATAACACTATACGATATACAGTCTTTCTACAGGTATTTTTCTATCATGTCTTAAGCAAGCAGTCATTCAGCCTCTTCTCAAAAAGTCCACTCTGGACCCTTTGGATTATACAAATTACCGGCCAATTTCAAAACTGCCTTGTATTTCAAAAATATTGGAGAAAGTGGTTTTATTTCAGTTGAGCTCTTTTTTGGCTAATAATGATGTGCTAGGTGCTTTTCAGTCTGGTTTTAGGGCAGGACACAGCACTGAATCTGCTTTATTGCAAGTTTCCAATGATTTGTTACTCATTGCAGACTCGGGTAGTCGAGGACGTTTAATTATGCTCGACCTTAGTGCAGCTTTTTTTTTCTTTTTTTTTTTTTTCTTATTAAACGTTTAGAGCATGTTGTGGGTCTGAGAGGGACTGTTTTAAAATGGTTTTCTTCTTATTTGAAGGGACGATCCTTTTCAGTGAGGTTTGGGGGATTTTCCTCTTCTTCAGTTCCTATTGACTATGGAGTACCTCAGGGCTCCATTTTGGGCCCTATTCTGTTTTCATTATTTCTGTTGCCTTTAGGCCTTATTTTCAAAAAACACAGAATGTCTTATCATCTTTATGCTGATGATATTCTGATTTATCTACCTATTAGATCTGGAGGATCAACTTCTCAGTCTTCTTTGCTACTATGTCTTGAGGAGGTGAAGTGCTGGCTAGAGCAAAACTGCCTACAGCTTAATGAGAATAAATCTGAAGTAATCATTTTTGGGTCAAATAAGGTTGACTGTGACATAAATGATGTGTTAGGTTCATGGACAACAAATGTGCAGCCCCAAATAAGAAATTTGGGTGTAATTTTTGACTCTGCTTTAACGTTTGATCGTCAGATTAAAAGTGTGGTGAAAAGTTGCTTTTTTCAGTTGAGGACTATTGCAAAAATGAAATCCTTTCTGTCTGCTGCTGATCTTGAGATAGTGATACATGCATTTATCTCTTCCCATTTGGATTACTGTAATGCACTTTATTTTGGAGTAAGTCAAACTCTTATTTCAAAATTGCAATTGGTCCAGAATGCAGCTGCAAGACTCCTTACTAATACAAAGAAAAGGGAGCATATTACTCCAGTTTTGGAAAAGCTGCATTGGCTTCCGGTTAAATATTGGATTCAGTAAAAGGTGTTACTGTACGTCTTTAAAGCTGTCCAAGAGTTGGCCCCAGAATATATTTCGGACCTGATTCATATGAACTCTGGTAGATCTCAAAGATCATTTAATTGCTTACTGCTCTCAGTTCCGAAAACACGTCTGAAAACCAAAGGGGATCGTGCATTTTCGGTTGCCGGTCCAAGACTCTGGAATACCCTTCCACCTGACATCAGATCTGCACCCTCAGATGATGTTTTTAAATCTCGCGTGAAAACGTACCTGTTTTCTATGGCTTTTAACTGTTGACTTTTGGATGATGTATATTGTTTTAAATGTTTTCTGTTATTGTATAGTTTTTGTTTTTTGTTTGTTGTGTTGCTGTACAGTCCTTTGGTCTACTTTGTAGTGAAAAGGGCTCTATAAATAAAGTAGACTTGAGACTTGTAGACTTGAGACAAAAGAACAATATACAAACAGTAATAATACACAAAATGTACTGGGGAAATGCATGTTCATTCATCTAAGCAAATTTGTCAATGAATTAGTGGAAAGGATGCCATTTCTATGGGCTGCATCTGTCTTTGAAGTGTGTGAGTGAAGCAGAAGGGTGATAGCGCTCAGTGGGGGAGCCAGACAATACATGGGGAAGGGTTGGAAGAGTAACTTTTACAATTGTGTGTTTGATCAATTCAGATACTACAGTACGGAACATAGCACCAGCTTTCTGATTCTATACTTATATTCAGATTCTATTTCTGGCCTATAACATAATCTGAAGTAGAAACGGTTGAAGAACAGGGCCCAGTGAGCTTGTCGTGGATTCAATCTCTTGGCTTCAGATATTCCAAGAAGATATTCTTAAGATATTCCAGATTCCTGTGGTCTGTGATTACTTCAAACTGATGTTTTGCTCCCTCCAACCAATGTCTCCATTCTTCCAACACAAGTTTGATGGCCAGCAGTTCACGATTGCCAATATTGTAGTTGCGCTCCAGCGGGGACAGTTTCTTTGATTAGAAGGAACATGGATGGATTATTCGAAGCTCACCCTGCTGCTGAGACAAAAAAGCTCCCAGTGATGGATGCATCAACCTCAGTGACGAAGGGGATTTCAGGGTTGGGATGTGCAAGGGTAGGAGCTGTGCAGAAGGCTTCTTTCAATTGCTGGAAGGCATTGTCGCATCTGGATTCCAGGTCCGAGACTTGAGCCCTTTGTGAAGCAATGATGTGAGAGGTTAACTGATCTTGCTGAAGTTGGCAAACCCTAGGAAGAGCTGTAATTCTTTTATGGATAATGGTTGTGGCTAGAGCTGCACGATTAATCGTTAAAAGATCACGATTTTGAATCAAACACCCACGTTATCTTATTCCTAGATTGCAACGATTCCGCTATGTCTATTATGCCCGTTTCCTATCACAAGCTTCAGCGAAGCGTGAACAACGCATGTTTTATCGCTGCCCATTTTGAATGAGAGGGTCGGCCATCGCGCTTTCAATGTGAATGCTATAATTGATTAACGTGAGCAGCGACAAAATGCATACTTCACTTTCCGCTGACTCTTGCGATGTGATACAGGCTTTAAACCAAAGACTTCAGGAACTTTGGTTAACACTCAGAAGTCGGGAAACGCACCGGCACACTTTGCTGGATTTTTTTCACATAGCAGCAAAATCAACTTAAAATACTCCATCATTTTTTGTCATAGATACAGAAGTAATATATCAATTGAAACTATAGAATGTCTTCTTTTATTTATGTACACTCACATTAAAAACTAAATGTTGTGCGTTTTGCAAAATAAAGAAAACTATCATGATGCGCAACCTGTCATCTCTCTCTGAATGAAGTCCAATCTGAAACTCCCTCAGAAAATGAACTGTAACTTAGTGAATACTAATCACACAAACATGAGACATATATCTAAAGAAACATTGAAATGTCAGGTTTTAAATTGTGTAAGTCAAACAAAAATATTCTTCATAAACAAATATTCTCTGTTTATGTAATCCATTTGAAAAGAGAGACATGTCAGTCGTTTTCGAGTCAGCTCATTATCCGCTAATGCGGCTACGCCCAAAGGGTGCAAGCGCAATTCAGACACAAATTCTGAGGCGATACATGCAACAGAGTGAACGCCCACGTCAGCTCGGAAAATGCATCAAGCTTAGTCAGTTTCATGTACTTTTCATAATTTTGAGATGCGCTGAGGAATAATTCTAAAAGGATTTACCTCAGAAGAAGAACATGACTGGATTCAGTTCCATTTTGAGGATCAACTTGATCAAGCCTAGGATTGTATGTCATGCCATGGTAAGTTTTTTTTATCCCTAAATTTTAATCGTGATATAGACTTGTGTCTGTCAATATTAAGCCGCAAAAACACTGTTTAAGCATGAATCCTGCATGTTCTGTGTCTCTGTGTGAATGATTATTGGCTTTTCCCAAAAAAATATTGCTATACTGAGATGAGTGAAATCGACTGAATATGTAATAAATACTGAAATAAAATGTGTTAGCAACATATTAAACTGCACATTAACATTTATAGGCTCTATAATATAACAAATAAGATACATAAAATGTCATAGCAATATGAATGTTTAGACAATATTTCTTTTGGCCTGTTTTGGACAGATGAAGAGTTTACTGTAAAATAGCCTTTAGTGCCACATCAATGAAGCTTTTGTTCGCAAGGAATGATGAAAGCTTTGCATCACAGAAATAAATTATATTTTAAATTATATTAAAATAGAAAACCAATATTTTAAATTGTAATAATATTTCATCATATTGTTGGTTTTTTTTTTCTGTATTTCTGTGTTTTTAATCAAATAAATGCAGGCTTGATGAGCTTGAGACTTCTTTCAAAAACATTATAAATAGTAATGTGTCAAATCTTTTGACCAGTACTGTAATTAAAAATATAGGCCTATACAAAATTTTCTTCACATGATGTGCAATAATACGTGCATGCATGAGATCACAAAAAAAATCATGTTTTCTGTTAAGAGTGGACATTATATTAACGTTAATACAATAGCTGATATGATCCTGTTATCAGCATGTTCACAGAGGGTTTTATTTTATTTATTTTTTTTATCTCATAGATTTGAGAATCATAGTGACCAGATATTTGCCCACATTGGACTGCATGAGTATGATACTGAGATCACTGACTGGAAGCAGGAAATGTTCTTTTTTCTTCTTTTTTTTTTTTTTTTCCTACAGTGCAGAGACACCAAATGCCAGGTATGTGATGTTCACATATATCTTTGAACAGGATTTATTTCCAGGTATAACTGTGTACTCAAAATGTGTCTTTGACTCTCATTTATCTAGTTAAATATATTTTAAATAAACTTCAAACAAAATGATATATTTCTTTTGTCATTGCATTCATTTTTAACTCAGTCACATTCCAGACTGAATGGCTCATTATGCAGCTCATTAGGGGCAGGGTCTTAATCTCCTCAGGTGTGAATCATAACATTATTCATGAAGATTCACGCCTCTTCACATACGGCCTGTGTAAACAAATTAGAAATTTAAAATCAATACATTGTTTTATGCGTCCGAGTTGGCAGGATGATTTCCATGTCATTTTGAAGCAAAAACTCTAGACTAAATTATAGTTCCCAAACGTCTTGTGAAAAAAAGTTTTTGTATGTATTTTGAGACCTTATTTCAGTGGCTTATTTTTTATTTTATTTTTTTCAAAAACCATACATATATGTAATTCTCTCAAAAATACAAACATGTACATACTTGTTGCTCACATATTATTGTAGCCTAGTTTGTGCTGAATACAGTGTAATTAGACTTTTGTCATTGATATGTTTATAAACAACTCAAAAAAGCACAAATGTCAGGGCATGTCAAAACTACACCAGGACCCCAAATCAGCCTCAGACTCCAGAGGGTTAACCCTTGAAACTACGATCATCACACTGCAACATTGGAATCTGCATTAATGCTGCCGCTGATCCAGAGAAAGCATCTGCCATAAATGTACAGTATGAAGCAGCCTCACTAACAGTCTTTTCATCCACACATTATCATTATTTATATGTTACAAACATTGAAATAACGGGATAAAAGTGTACTGGGATAAAAGTTTACAATTTGGGTATAAACTTGTCTACGGTACCGATTAAAATAGAGTAAATCACCTTTTGAAAGCATTTGACAGTACACATAGGCCTATTGTTTTTAGCCAGGAGGTGGCAACAAGTAACTTTAAAAAAAGAAAAGAAAAAAAAAATCATTGAATCATTAATTCAAGAGATTAATTCATAAACGCTGATTCATGCAATAACGAAACAAGTCTTTTTAATGAGACATTGACTCCTTCATTCATTCAAATGATTTTTTGATTATTTTGTTCAAATTAAAGGATTAGTCCACTTTCAAATAAAATTTTCCTGATAATTTACTCACCTCCATGTCATCCAAGATGTTCATGTCTTTCTTTCGTCAGTTGAAAAGAAATGAAGGTTTTTGATGAAAACATTCCAGGATTATTCTCCTTATAGTGGACTTTAATGGCCTCCAGACAGTTGAAGGTCGAAATTACAGTTTCAGTGCAGCTTCAAAGGGTTTAAACAATACCAGACGAGGAATAAGGGTCTTATCTAGTGAAACGATCGGTAATTTTAGAAAAAAATACAACTGTATATGCTTTATAAACACAAATTATCACCTTGCACATGCTTCCGCTTTCCATATTCTTCGAAACGCTTACGCTGTATGTCCTACACCTTCCCTATTCAACTTACGGATCGAACGCGGTGCCAGTTTCGTTTTTTTTCCATAAGTAGAATAGGGAAGGCGTAGGACATACGGCGTAAGCTTTTTGAAGAATACACTTCTCAAGCTTCAGGTATTAAATTTTTCCTTAGTAAATTGCCTGAAACTGTCATTTGGTGCTACCAGATGGCAGTAGAAGGCAACTAAAATAGTTCAAGGTTTCAAGGTTTTGTCATTTAAAATCCCTTTTAAACTATATAAATCCTTAAAATAACATTACAATTCACTTTTTGTCAAGGTTTACCACTTCATTTGTTCATTTGACATATGTTTTTGCAATAATATAACATTACAATTACACTGAGACCTGAAAATGATGATTTTTAAAGGGGAAACCTGGAATAAGCATTTTATTATCACATTATTGATTTCAAATATCCACTTCTTCCACAAAATATGTGTGTAAGCATGTTTAATTAATGGAGTTAACATGGAAAATAAACTTAACACAAAACAGACACTTTTAAAATGAAAGTGAGCAAATAATAGGTCCTCTGCTGCCACTTGTTGTTTAAAATAGTAATTTCGTCATACTACTTACTAATATTGTTCTTTAATTTGTGTTTAGATTTAATAAAATCATTATTTTAACATTTACTTATTTATGTTTTATTTTTTTTTTTGTCAAAATTCATCACTACATTTCCGTTACTACATTATGAGTGAAATTAAACCTGAAAAATATATTTTACTGAGATTTGCAGAAAACATCTTTACCCATCATGTATTTTAAATACTGAATCTACAGAAAAATATCTGTGTGTCTGTGTTTATGTGTGTGTAAGCATGCTTATTGTGTATCCAGTATTATTGTTCGAGCCTTTTTTTTTTTCCTGTTTGTTTTAGCATATGGCATAGCTGTTCCTTCTACGAATTAAATGGTTACATGCTTGCTAAATAAAATGTGATATCTTTTTGAGTAAGTGCTTAAAGGACTTAAATGCTTGAACAACGGTAAATGCTGCTTGCAGCTTTAATTTTCTTATTTATTGTTATTTTCCAATATATTCTTGATGCTCCCTAGGTTTTGTAAAAGAGTTTAGTAAAGCAGGGTTTATGGTCATGTGATGTTTGACAGCAATGCATTTATTTGCTGACCTTTCTCTTGAACTGGGTGCAAAACATTCAACTATCTCCCCTGAGAATTAACAGCTGTACAGCTTTTGCTTGTTCTGTGCTGCTTTTCCTGTTTCAGAAATGGATGAAAAGAGTGTGTCAACCTGCTCTCAGAACTCGAGTTTCATTTCATGCTCGGCAAAAGGCCATTCCCTCTCGTGTCCTCTCGCTATTGTGATTTCAACATGCTGTGAAGCGCTGACTCAGCGGTAACGTCACACACCATTAGTTTGTAGCACAATGATGCATATGCGGATATTTTGTGCCTGCAAAGTAGCAATTAAAACTGATCGCCCACAATACTGCACTAGCCACATTCATTTACTCATTTATTTCTGTGCGTTTTATACTGGAAATAGAAGAAGGGTGGCATTTTCCACAATAGTATGGTAATAATCTGTTGAGTTGAGATAAATGAAATAAAAAATGCTAGTGACTCAAATTTAGTGCTAGTGAATAGTAACCCAATTAACTAGTCCCTGATAAAATAACTGAAGCTAAATTTGCAACTCTGTTTTGGCATATTTATTCATTATTATTAATCAAAACCATACACAATCATTAGGATTCTGTCCCTAATTTTGGTATGCAAAAACTGGCCAGTGTAATATTTAGTGTGACCTCCAAAGTTTGACGTCTTCTGCATGTTCAGGTTAAGCAGCATTTATTCGAAAAAGAAATAAAGAAATGACTTCATTTTTTTAATCATTTCAGGCTCTGTTTTGTATCCTTCTCGTGGAAAGTGCCAAGAGCATTTCTGCTTGTGTGCAAACGTCAAGAGCGAGAAAAATAAAACCAAATTATTTCTGCGCTTCAAACAAATCTGACAGCTTCTGCGCTAATGACGCCACATGTGGCATCTACTGCGAACGGAAGACACTGAGATCTCGGCGCAAGTCAATTAAAAACATGCAGGCTAAGCGATAGCAGTGTGCTTCCGCCCTCCGTTCCAGGCAATTTTACTGTGTTCGCCTCCCATTTATTTCCGACCAGCCAAGTTTGGAAGCCAGCCTGTAAAGGAGAGAGATAGTGAGAGAGATTCAGGCAATAAATTTGCTCGTGCTTCTTGCACAGGAAGACAAACAAACTCTATTCCATACAACTTGAACAGTAAGCTCATTATAATCAAAATATTTCATTTACATATAAATTGAGTTAAATCGCGTTACACGCTGGCTGTGCTGCTCTGATTACCGCATCTTATCTGCAGCGCTGCCTGTTTGTGTTGCCCGAGAGCTGCATTGTTGACACTATTGAAATCTGGCAAAAGCTAGCAAGAGCGTTCCAATGAACCGAACTGTACCATCAAAAAAAAAAAAAAAATCAAGCTGGCAGAGAGTCGCGTTCATAGCCCTGGGCTCCCATTGTTTATTCTCTCATTGTGTACTTTCATTCAGTCAAAGAATGGTCATTAGCACAAACGCTGGTGGCCTCTCGTGCCTTCGAGACATTATGGGTTTCCGTCAAAGTCGGACCGGGTGACGCCTTCGGTTAACCACATTTGGTTTACCAAGTCATTTGAGATGCAAACCAGTGGCCAAACGCAATGGAGAACATGAAACAGCCTGGTGTTTGTCTTTGCAGACAAAATTCTTTTTAATCATAGAGTGATGATGATCTGTCTTTTAGACCCCAGTGTTACCAACAGATCAGTATAAATTCCATGCAGGAAATGTGGCATGATTAGAGAAGAAAACAATGGAATGAGCAGCGTGGATTGAAAACACCTCAGGCAAACTGCACACTATGAGACAGAAGGTCTGTGTACATTTAAAGGAGCAGCTCACCTAAAAATGAAACCTCATTTACTCACTGTCATATTGCTGCAGACTTATTTTTGTAGGCCAGAATACAGTAAATAGTTGCATTTTAGCACTTGGGTTGTTGAATGAGTTTTTGGTTAAAGGGGACCTATTAGGCCCTTTTTCAGTCTTGATTTTGTTTTGGGGGCCTACTAGTATAGGTTTTAATGCCTAAATGTTCAGAAAATATTATTTGACATTGTTGCAGCACCTCTCTTCCCAGTCTGTCAGCAATGCTCTGGGGTGTGTTTCCTATACAATGACATAACTCAATGCTTAACCACCATATATGATGCATCGCTGTAGAAATGATCTAGCTAGTCACGACTGTTTCCCGAAACCAGTCACACCTCTGTAATTTGAACCACATTAGTTCAACTGTTAATGACGTCACGTGCAGGTGGTATAGTAATAACTTCTGCTAATTAATAATTTCAAGATCCCAATTAATGTATTTAATAGTATTAGTTAATTTTCCATAAACAACAGAAAGCCGTTCATTTTTGATTCACGCTAATATGCAGTATTTGGTGTACACTTTTCCCGTGTACATGCGGTTCATTCAGTCAGCAGCTTTCTCCATGTAACAATTTTTCGGAAACGCTGCTGTAACGAACTGAGGACTACTTCACTGTTTTTGTTCCTTGTTGTTTTGCTTTATTTGATGTTTGATTCATCGTGGGTTCCCTCATATGTCATACTTTGAGGTTCCCGTATACAAGGACTGTGGCTGTCAAAAACCAAAAAGAGACAGAAATAAAAGTAATCCACGTGGCTCTGGGATATATTAAAAATCATTAAGTCAGCCACAACAACAGTTTAAATGATTAATTCACAATCTGATCCGGGTGCATCTCACTGGAGATTAAGATTATCAGTCATAGTTCTCTTGCAAAGCATCATACTGACCACTTTTATCATGCATTAATGCCATTTTGAGTGCTTATTTAAAATTAAAGGGATAGTTCACCCATAAATTTAAATTTTGTCATCACTACTCACCCTCAAGTTGTTTCAAACCTTTATAAGTTTCTTTCTTCTGTTGAACACAAAGGATATTTTAAAGAATGTTGGTAATCAAACAGTTGACAGTAGCCATTAACTTATATTGTAGAAAAAAAAATAGGGAAGTCAGTGGCTACCTTCAACTGTCTGGTTACCAACATTCTTTAAAATATCCTTTGTGTTCAACAGAAGAAAGAAACTGGTTTACTGCTTACAGGTTTGGAACGACATGTGGGTGAGTAAATGATGACAAAATGTCTGGGTGAGCTATCGCTTTAAAAGCTTTAAATGTTGTAATTTAAATGTAGTGATTTTTTTTAATATTATTATTTTATTATAAATGCAGTTTCTTAAATGAAAAGTGCAGTTTTAAGCATTCTGGAGCCATAAGACCCTTTTGAAAAAGAAGTGTGCTTAATTTTATTAAATGTACTTGTAGTGTACTTCAAATCTTATGATAGAATATTCATGTAAAATTCTGTATAATTATGACAGAATATTAATATTTTGGCTGAACAAACCTCTTTAAGATTTACTAATTCTTGACAAATGTCAAAAAACAACAGCAACAAACAACATAATTTGTACACTAATTTATGGAAAAATGATGAAAAAGCCCATGTGTCCAGCGATTATATATATATATATATATATATATATATATATATATATATATATATATATATATATATATATTAATCAAGACACATTTAAATGACTCGAGAGATTAAGTCTTGTTTTCTAGGGAAAAATAAATTTTTTTACACATAATTTTTTATCAAAATACAAGACTTAATATTTAAGACTTACTATATTTGTATTGGAATAGACAAAAACAAAATAGAAAATAAGGCAAAAATAAGTTAAAAATCAATTTTTGAAGTGCATCTTAATTTTTTACTGGAAAACAATACTGAAAACAACAGCACCTGAGACTGCTCATGTACACTAGTGATGGCCATGTGCTGCAACTAGTCACAGCAATGTGGGGAAGAAAGAAAAAAAAACAACATCTCAAAAAAGTCGACAGATTTAATCTTGTAGCATGCACTAGGCTTCAATGGACAAGAAACACTGCAGTGAAGAAGGAGCAAATGTGACGCTGCATGCTTAACTCTCAGGGCCTCGGGATGTGCCAGTAACACGCTGGATGACAAATGGCTGCTTAAGAGTGTTTTAAGAGGATTACTGCCCCTCCCAGGAGACGAGGGAGCGAGCGAGGAGGCCGAGCATCTCGTTCAGCCACATTATCCAGCTCCTGTTGATTTATCGGCTATGAAGGCACGCGGCACAAACATGCACCTCCGTGAAGCAGTTGTGCTACGGGAAGTCTCGCTTCTAATCCCGTCAGTTTCCTGAGGTCATCAGTGGGAGTATCGCCAGTCAATTAAACACTTGCCAGAAAAAGAAAAAACTAAAAAAAAAACCCATGAAGACAGTACAGCATGTATGAGCATATCATCACAAATATTTGCATCCTCAAAACATGAGGAATGGAAATGAATATTATGGCCACAAAACATCAAAAACATATTTGCTATACCACAACTAGATGTAGGCTATTCTTATGGTTGTCAGTGGGATTGTATTTACACCTGAGAGCAAAACATAATGTAATGCAAAAATACAGAGCGGGACATATGTCAGTTAAGAGGTGTTTGCTTAGATGGTAAAAGTTTGTGAGCATTATTTAATGCATTATTACAACATTCTGTAATGAAAATATCAGATTGTTTTTAAAAGCCAGCTTTGAACTTCAAACGTAACACATCCAATGAGAATGTAGAGTCTGAACTCTATGCTTTATCATTTAATTTTGACTGTTTTAAGTCTTTTAAACTCAAGTGTTTCATAATGAGAAGCTCTTAAACTTGATGCACTAAAACTTGTGGTTATATATCATCTAAGTAGCCTACATATTAATAAACTAGGTCTTCTCTGACAAGGTCAGAGACATTTACAATGTGTTGGTGTGTTTAATAGACAGTCTCTTTGTGTCCTGGATATTGATATTTTGTCATTATTATCCCTAATGAATTTATGATGCTAACTGCAAATTCTAAACCATCAGCCATTTCAACTTAAAGATGAACTAGATGAACCTCCCACTAGAGGGAGCCACAGGACAAGGAATTTATCAAGCCTAATGTTTTTCTGTCAGTTTCCATCACTTTGAATGGAAATAAATGCATTGATCTAGTTCATTTGTATAATTATGGTGTACTGACAGTATTGACAGACATAATGACCAACACAATCTACCAAAAGCAGCACAAATTAGTGTCTGGTTTTAAGACATGCCTTTTTTGGGCAGTAAATTATGGCGCAAATACCAATAAATTGACTAGCGCAAACCTTAGTAAATCACCTTGATATATATATATATATATATATATATACTCAGCAAAAAAAGAAACGTCCCTTTTTCAGGACTGTGCATTTCAACAATAATGTTGTAAAAATCCAAATAACTTTACAGATCTTCATTGTAAAGGGTTTAAACAATGTTTTCCATGCATGTTCAATTAACCATAATAAATTAATTAACATGCACCTCTGGAATGGTCGTTAAGACCTTAACAGCTTACAAAAAGTAGGCATTTAAGGTCACAGTTCTAAAAACGCAGGACACTAAAGAGACTTGTCTACCGACTGTGAAAAACACCCAAAGAAAGATGCCCAGGGTCCCTGCTCATCTGCGTGAACGTGCGTTAGGCATGCTGCAGGGAGGCATGAGGACTGCTGATGTGGCTATAGGGCAATAAATTGCCATGTCCGCACTGTGAGACGCCTGAGACAGCGCTACAGGGAGACAGGAAGGACAGCTGATCATCCTCTTTTAGTGTTCATACAAATATTTACACATTAAGTTTACTGAAAGTAAAAACAGTTGAAAGTCAGAGGACGTTTCTTTTTTTGCTGAGTATATATATATATATATATATATATACCGATCAGGCATAACATTATGACCACCTTCCTAATATTGTGTTGGTCCCACTTTTGCTGCCAAAACAGCCCTAACCCATCGAGGCATGGACTCCACTAGACCCCTGCTGAAGGTTTGCTGTGGTATCTGGCACCAAGATGTTAGCAGCAGATCCTTTAAGTCCTGTAAGTTGCGAGGTGCAGCCTCCATAGATCGGACTTGTTTGTTCAGCACATCCCACAGATGCTCGATTGGATTGAGATCTGGGGAATTTAGAGGCTATGTCAACACCTCAAACTCATTGTTGTGCTCCTCATACCATTCCTGAACCATTTTTTGCTTTGTGGCAAGGCACATTATCCTGCTGAAAGAGACCACAGCCACCAGGGAATACCGTTTCCTTGAATCGAGTGTACAACAATGCTTAGGTAGGTGGTACATGTCAAAGTAACATCCACATGGCAGGACCCAAAGTTTCCCAGCAGAACATTGCCCAAAGCATCACACTGCCTCCACCAGCTTGCCTTCTTCCCATAGTGCATCCTGGTTCCATGTGTTCCCCAGGTAAGCGACACATGCGCACCTGGCCATCCATGTGATGTAAAAGAAAATGTGATTCATCAGACCAGGCCACCTCCTTCCATTGCTCCATGGTCCATTTTTTTCCTGCTTCTAACACATCAACTCTGAGGACAAAATGTTCACTTGCTGTCTAATGTATTCCACCCAATAACAAGTACCGTGATGGAAGAGATAATCAGTGTTATTCACTTAACCTGTCAGTGGTCATAATGTTATGCCTGTTTGGTGAGTGAGTGTGTGTGTGTGTATATATATATATATATATATATATATATATATATATATATATATATATATATATACACTCCTATATGCCAAAATAGCCATTGCCAGATAGTTATTAACTTTTTTCCTGCTAAATTGTAATATACTATTATGATAACATAAAAATACTCATACTGTCCATGATATAAATAATCTAATGCTCATCCAAACCTAGAGGAAGCTGATTTACAGAAGAACACACTGATGCTCGCCTAACCATATTGATGAATAATCACTGGTGGATTCGTAAATAACATCGAAGCTAGCGGGATGCTGATTAATGTTATGATAGCGATGCCATTTTCTGACTGTCCAATATTATGATTGTGACAACAATCATTTTTCAAGATTCTGCGATGGACTTATTGATCAGCAATGGTGAAATATGGCTGCAAGAAAAACTCAGATGACAGTATGAATCTAATGAGGATTGTAGTTTTTCTACACTGATCTACTCTCGGTATTTGAGCTGTATCAAAGTGAAATCAGTTTCATGATCATGCCGACCTCACAATACTTGTCCTGAAAATAAGTAATTAAAAGGTAATGTTTCCTCCCTGAATGTCTCTCAGCATGCAATTTTCTGCTTGTTTCAACAGACCAACAGCATTTTCTGCCAACTCGCATGAAGACTTCAAAGCTAACTCTAGCATTTGATCTCTCACACTAACACACATTCCTATAGCGTCAACACAGAGGGGCCTGAAAATGTGGGAAATCCTGCTGCTCATGATAGATCGAAGGACCACAGAGTCGTCTCAGATAGAATATTTGTCCCGTTTCAATTAGTCAGAGAAGATCACTGTGTGCTTTCTGGTTTAGCTTTGTGCTTGTGGTCTACAGGTCAGATGTATCTTGTGTCAGTTCATTGCTGCCCACAGACTCCCTGAAGGTTCCCTCAACAAATATCACACAAGGTTCAGTCTGGGGACTTCAGAGTTCAGATGAGTTAGTTTTGGAATTGCCTTGTAAGAAAGAAATGTGCTCAATTGTACTAAATGTGCAATTGTAGTGTACTTCAAATCTTTATATATATATATGTATATATTTGTATTACATTTAAAGTTATTATATTTTAAATGTACTACAGTAAATTGCAACTTCATCATTACAAATATATGACATATACAAGTTTCAATAGAAATTAAAGTATATTTTAGTTTACCATAAATATGGTTAAAATGCATCAGAACACTTTATTTCAATCAAGCCTAATGTTTTTCTGTCAGTTTCCATCACTTTGAATGGAAATAAATGCATTGATCTAGTTCATTTGTATAATTATGGTGTACTGACAGTATTGACAGACATAATGACCAACACAATCTACCAAATATACCAAAATACTTTAGTGTTTTGTATTTTTGTAGTTTTAAAATACTGTAAAATACTTTGTAAGAAGTCTACATGATGACATCATAAAATTGCGGCCTCTGATTGGTGCCTACTCAGTAGTTTGCAGAGATTTGCTGAGATCAGAACATAAAATTGATCCATATGGAAGAAGGTGATCAAGGTAAGAAACGTGCAGGCTGCCAGTTTTCCATCAAGTTTTTGCATAAATTGCTATAATTTTTAACAGTTCATGTTAAGTTTTCCTATACTTATGATTAACAATCAAATGATTAATTGAAAAAAAAAAGTTGCTATGAATACAGGAACCATCAGTTGTCTTCTTATGAATGTCATTGAGTCAGTGTTGCTGATGCAAAGTAGGCCATTTGTTACCAAACACCAAGTAACTAAATTAGGAAACTGTTGGTTACTATAAAAACTAAACTTCATCTGGGAGATCACAGGGATATGTTAATATTGGATCTGTTAAAGCCACAATATGTACATTTTCGCCCTAGAGGTTGCTTATTCAAAACAAAGGCATAGCTTGATGACGCATTGATTTCACGGAATCATGGGATGTATTGTCTTCACATCTACAGTGGAAAAGAATCGGGACGAGACTCAGGCAGAAATCATGTTCATGGATGAGATTATTAATGTTACTATAGTATGAAGCAGAGCAGGGCCGAGTGCTGTGAGAGCTGATCGAGGCCACTGGAGCGATTGCTAATGAGAGACGAGTGCGACACACACCTCGAGAGCAGCAGGACTTTTATTATGCCACAGACGCTGCTTCCGCTTCTTCTGGTCATGTGCATGTAGGGTAAAGCAGTGCTGTTTATCATATTAGATACATTTGTGTGTTGAAAGTTGTTATAGTGCTACTCAATGCATTCGCTCGGTGGCTGTTGCACACTGCAGTAACTTAAATTGATATTAGTCATGGTAAAACATGGTACTTGCTGTAAATCAAGAAAACAAGATTCAAACAAAAAGACAGCTATATAAAATGAGTAGTTTTCTGTTAATGAATGTATCCAAACAGTTGCTCATCTGTCTAATAAAACACATAATATACTAAAGTGTCTTTGATGTTTCCATGGTTTTGACAAAATAAAACCGGAAATCGAGGGTAATGATGTCATTGATAGGCGACGCATGGACACGGTCTGTGTCCTGGTTAAAATTGCTCATTTCTCTGGATTTAAACAATTTTGGAAATTTTTTTGGGATAATGTAAGTACACAAGTCAACAAAATATAAATTGTTCTAGCGGTTTGTGGAAATTTTAATCCAAAATTCCTACATATTGTGCCTTTAACTGGTTGCATATGTCAGATTTATTGGATGACTCAGCAGAGAAAAGCTGTTGCTATCAAACATTGTTTACTTAATCAGCTGAGTCAGTGTAATGGTGAAGGGATCGATCAAATAGGACAAATGATGGAAGGTTTGCGAAGAAATTTCATGCTCCCTTGTAAAAGTATTTTGTAGTATTTTTAAAATACAAAAATACAGTAGTTTATTTTGATACATGGTGTGGCTGCTATATTTTGTAGTTTATTTTGATACACTTAAAATTAAGGTATTTGGTAATTTATTTTAAAATACATTTTGATGTATTTTTGCCCAACCCTGCACTTAAGTATATTCTTTTTAAAATATATTATTAAGTACCCTTTTTTAAAATATGCTAAAGTGCACTTCCTTGTGTTTTGTTCGTTTTAGGAATGAAAATATGGTTGCTAACCAAATGTGATGTTTCTCTCAAACAAGTTTGCATTCACATTGTTCTCATTCTATTGGGTCAGTAATAGATTATGTTTAGTGTATATATATATATATATATATATATATATATATATATAAACGCAATATCACACTCGTAGCCGTGCGATATGGCTGTATATCAGCACGGCTGGGATTCGTCCGTAGGTAATCACAGCGTGCTGATATACAGCCATATCGCACGGCTACGAGTGTGATATTGCGTTTATACAACAGTTCGACGGCACGAGTATGTAAATAAATAAGAAGAACAACGGAGTGTCTTTAAAACCCTCTTTTGTGCAGCACTACTTCCTTCCGCCATGGATTCAAATCTCAAGTTGACAGTTGGACCAAGCCTCCGTTACTAATTCTAAAACGTCACTTTAGAACTAGTAACGAAAAAACGTTGAGTCGCTTCATTGAAACTCATTGAATTTTGTACAGTATTAGAGAGTAGGGCTGGGCGATATATTGAATGCTTTTGTCACGCGCATTTCGTCAGTAAAGCCGGTTCCCTGATTGCCGCTAAATCGCCATCACCTGCTTTCAAATGGAGCGGCATTTAATAGACAGAGCCGTAGATCACTGATAAGCCACGCAATATCGCGTTCATTATCGAAGGCGATACATCTGCGATATGAACGCGATATTGCATGGCTTATCAGTGATCTACAGCTCTGTCTATTAAATGCCGCTCCATTTGAAAGCAGGTGATGGCGATTTAGCGGCAATCAGGGAACCGGCTTTACTGACAAAATGCGCGTGACAATCGCATGCGATATATCGCCCAGCCCTATTAGAGAGAGAGAGAGAGAGAGAGAGAGAGAGAGATCGCCTGAGAGTAGGCTATTACCTGTCTTATATATTGCATAACATTCATTCTTCAAGTCGACGTCCATACTATTATATCCATTATAAAAATCTGTTTGAATGTCCACTGAGGAAAGCGATCTTGTATTTGTCATTTGTCCATTTGACCACAGCGCTAAAACAACTTCCTTTGCAAAAGTTCCTTTCAATTTAAAAGTCTCTTGTGCCTCACTGACTCATTCACCTGTAGTTGCCGCCATCTAATGGCGTATTAATGTAACTTTCATTCAATCCATATCATGCACTAATGGACATATTTATATAAAATAATATTTATTGAACAACAAATAAACACAATTGTTCAGTCAAACATAAAGCACTACTGTGCCCGTGACGGTTGTCAAGTGTGCCGTGGATAATTACCAAAATGCCAAAAAAAAAAAAAAAACAATAAATAAATGCTACACCTTGTAGCCTATCTCTAATTTTTGTTTTAATATAAAAAAAAAAAAAAAAAACAATGATATAGGTCACCCTTTACGCTTGGATGTGAGTTTTTACCATACAAATATTCAACGAAAAGGATTTTAAAGAGCTTGTGCTAAAACCTTGTAACTCCATTGGATCCTCAAACTGTCAGTCAAACCTCATAAATCCGCCTCACCTCGCGAATGAAGTGCGCACACAGTTTGGACATCTCGTCTATGCAATGCAAAGGTAAATAAAGATCTGCTGTTTGAATAAAAAATTGTAAAGCGTTTTCTTTACTCAAAACAACACTGTCTGTAAAGGGTATGTATTTAAAGGGAGCAAGAAGAGGAAGCGGAGAAGAGTCTTCGTCTGATATGTCCCGTCTAGTTGTAGCCAATATGCTATATGCTATATAAATGATAAGGTAATTATTATCAAATTAAACATAGCACAATTCGACTTGCTCTGGAACAAATAATAGATTAATAAGACCAAAGATTGCCCGTTCTATGTACTCAAATTGAATTATGTCTCGTGTTTAACCACTATAAGAGCCAGCGGTAAGTCCCTGAAGCACTGGCCGAGATTAAGCTGTTCTCGGCGCGTGCACAAGCACTGAACGGCCGCTGACGCTCTGGAGCTCGCATCTCCGAAACCGTCAAAACAAATTGTAAAATAGGCGCTATTATTAAATATAAGTCACATAATTCAGGTCTAAACAACTACATTCTCGCCTAAAAAACTATTAAAACTACAGTTCGTGGTACAACAAGTAGTATTTGTAAAAATTACGGTTGATTTGATCAGTCGCCATGACGGTAACTTCAAGCGGAGTGATACAAACGGTGAAAAGGCAGTAGGAGTGCTGTTATCACTGAAATATCGCATGGCTATCAGCCAATGAGATTCGAGAACCAGACAGAACTGTTGTGTATATATATATATATTCTTCCGAGGAAGCAAGAGAGGCAGTGCCTCTTCAAAAAAAAAAAAAAAATAGGATGAGAAATTAATCCATATTACATATATAAAACAACACAAATAGTACAAATTATGACATAAAAAAAAAATGCAAGTCACTCGTATTTGGCACAAAAATGGCACAACAAAGCAAAAGGAAAGAAAATGCTACGTTTATAATACATTTTTAGACTTTATTCAAGCTGTTAATCTAAGAATGTGAAACTGATGTATCTTGCAGCACAGGGTGAAGTCAGTATGTACATTAACGACGATTTGAGAGAAATATAATATACATTTAATGTAAAACAATGTACATGGCGCTCTGTGGCGCGGCAGGATTTTAAACAACTTCCTGAGTCGTTGCGCGGCGCTGAGCTTCGCGTCCGGTGTGCGACCCCCTCTAGACCCCCTATAGCATGCGATGGGTTTTGTGGGGGATAATTGAGAATGAATGGGGGAAAGTCACGTGAGAGGAGGCAATGTCTCCATTGCGCTATGATTGGATGTAGTTGGTTATGATTGGATATGATTGGTTTGTGTGATAAATCCCGCCTCTTGTTTACGTGCACGTTCTGTGCGTCAGTTTGAATGAACAAATGATGCCATCATTGGGAAGACTAATTAAAATATAAGTAAACAGATCACCCAGTTAGATATCACCACTTTATGTCATGTCAAAATCAAACTTGAAATGGACTGAAAACATGATGACTGCGGGGTTTTTTAGTGCAATCAGCTTGGTGAAATTAAAAATACATCTTCGTGTCTGTGACAGACTGTGTTTACGGAGCATGACTGATGATCCAAAATAGCCTAAGTTGACTATTAAAAAGAAAAACATCAATACACAAATAAAATATATTGTTTAAATGGTTACAGCCTTTAGTTATTATTTTGGAATGAATCTAGAAATGCTTAAAACACTAACTTGATGAGATTGACTTGGTTTTGATAAATAGAACATTACATTGTTAATGTAAAATTACAAAATAGAATTGTATTTGGTTTCTTTTTTGAGTAATGTAATGTTCATTTAACAAGGAAGATGTGTCAACGTTAAGAAGAACGCACATGAATTTACATTTGATTTATTAAAAAATAAAAAAACGTGCCTCCTCATTTCAGAACACCACTGCACGCCACTGATATTGTAATGTATGGGACGGAACAATGGAGTTGGAGAGCCACATGCAGGCTTTATTAATATGAGTGTAGTCGTACAGGCAGAGGTCAAACACCAGCAAACAGATATAGGAAGGCAAGGCAAAAGAGTAATCCAAACACAGGCAAAGGTCTAGGCAGGCAGCAAACAATCAAAAACAAGGAAACAGTCCAGGGTCAAAAACACAGGCTAGGCTAGGCTAGGCAAGGAACACGGAGACAAGGGGTGCTTCTCAATTCTTATTTGTGCGTCCTTGTTTCCTTTCCTCGCGTCTTAGTTCCACCCCTTCAGGATGCGAGGGAAGGACGCAAGGAATAGTTTGAATCAAGTGAAATGATATATCCTTGCTCCCTTTAGTGTCACTTCAAAGCGTCATCAGCTGCGCTCGAGGGATCTACCCACATGTTATTAAAGTTTGGTTATTTTAAAAAATTATAATAAATATTAATAAAGCAAGATGCCCTGTTGAAATATATGAGATATAAAGTTTATTTAAACTGCAAAAGTAAAGAATACATTTAAATTATTTTGACAGACATGAAGGGGGAGGAGAATTTATGCATGCGTCAGGTTTCTCGACAAGAAAGACTTCCGCAAAGGATGCACCTCTGTGTCCTCGCTCATAACTTCTCGGGAAGCCTTCTCACTCCTCGTTCCTCACCTCCTCGCAGTGAAATTAGAAAATTGAGATGTCCTTCAAGATGGCTGAGCTGGATCGTTTTCCGGGTCATAGGATTGAGGACGGAGGAGGGAGGAAACGAGGAGGGATATTGAGAAGCACCCAAGGTCAGATACAAGGATAAACAATACTCAGCCATGTGTGTGTGTCTGAGTGCAGCTTATAAAGGGTCACTGATGGGAAACAGGTGTGAGCGCATGATTGCTTCCTAGGTGAGGAATTGTGGGAAATGGAGTCTATATAATGAAAATAGTGCACGGACCCAGGGCACATATAACACATATATATATATATATATATATATATATATATATATATATATATATATATATATTAAAACTATTTAACAGCTAGTTTTTGTCTTTATAATAGTTTTACTTAATAATAACCCTAATTTGCAAGTGACTATGAGAGGAATTACTGTATAATATCAATTACTTCCCATAAAAAGTGGTCATAATGAAAAGTGCAGTCATAACAGAAGCAGTAGTGAGATATTTAATGTAAAACTTATTACATTAATCAAAGGAAGGACTACAGTGATCAGGAAGATTTTTGGAGTTGGAGTTTTGTCTATCTGGATTCACTGTATCATCTCTATATGCTGATTAAGGGTGTAATGATTCAAATTTATCACGGTTTTGTTCATATATTATGTCAACTAATAACTTATTTCAATGTAAGATCACTATTTGGTATCAAGCAGTTTTGTTTTCTTACAAATGGGATAGTGTGGATAATAACAGGATAATAACCTGTTTGTTATTGTAAATTACACAACTGACTGAAATATTTGATTCTGACTGGTTCTAAGCCATTTTATTTTCTGAACATTATGACTGATATTACTGTATATTCATTTACCAGGCTTTTACATGTTATCCAAACCCCATACTACTTTTTCTGCTTGTATTAACTTCACTGTATTAATTTTATTTAGATGCACAGGGTATAACTCATTTCGCATTTCCCTTCAAGCTGCCAATCAAACTCATCTTTGTTAGTTTTCAGTCATTATCTTTCAATATCTCTTTCTCTATCATTACTGGCTTTGCATTTTCTCAGAGGTAAAAGATCAGAAGAAGGTTATCCTTCCTCAGCCATTAGCATCTAACATCTAAATGTTCTTCATTATCACACTGCAGTGATCTCACGGTGAGTCAGCGGAACCCATTGCTCAGACGTCCATAAAGGTTAATGAACTTTGCTGATTGGAGCCTCTAAATTAGTTTTGTGACTTTTTCATATAGAAGATTGCGTGGAATCATAATGAAAACCAGAAAAAAAACAAAAACAACAACAAAAAAAAACATCTGATTTATACACACACAAACGTGTATTTTTGTAATTTATACTGTTATAGTGGCAAGAAAAAGTATGTGAACCACTTGCAGAATCTGTGAAAATGTAAATAATTTTAATAAAATAAGAGGGATCATACAAAATGCATGTTATTTTTATTTAGTACTTTCCTGAGTAAGATATTTTACATAAAAGATGTTTAAATGTAGTTCACAAGACAAAACAATAGCTGAATTTATTAAAATAACCCCATTCATAAGTATGTGAACCACTGGTTCTCAATACTGTGTGTGGTTACCTGAATGATCCACAACTGATTTTTTGTTTTGCTGTGGTTGTTCTTGAGTTCCTTGTTTGTTCTGAGCAGTTAAACTGAGCTCTGTTCTTCAGAAAAATCCTCCAGGTCCTGCAGATTCTTCAGTTTTCAAGCATTTTTGCATATTTGAACCCTTTCCAGCAGTGACTGTATTATTTTGAGATCTGTCTTTTCACACTGAGGTTCAAACATTCACTGATGCTCCAGAAGGAAACAAAATGCATTAAGAGTTGGGGGATGAAAACTTTTGAACAGGATGAAGATGTCACAATTTTTCTTATTTTGTTTAAGTATCGTTGTTTTTCATTTAGTAATGCCCTTTGGAAGCAACAGAAGATACTTGCATGTTTCCCGAAAAAAAAAAAAAAAAAAAAAATGAAGTACAATTTACCTTGATATTTGAATTCAAAAGTTTTCACCCCCCAGCTCTTAATGCATTGTGTTTCCTCGTGTTGCATCAGTGAATGTTTGAACCTTTTTTAATAGTTGAGTTTGAGTCCTTCAACCATCCTCATTGTGAAAAGACGGATCTCAAAATCATTCAGTCACTGCTGGAAAGGGTTCAAATATGCAAAAATGCTTGAGAACTGAAATTGCTGCAAGACCTGGAGGATTTTTCTGAAGAACAGAGCTCAGTTTAACTGCTCAGGACAAACAAGGGACTCATGAACAACCATCACAAAAAAAAAAAAAAAAAAAACAGTCGTGGATCATCCAGGTAACCAAACACAGTATTGAGTTCACAAACTTTTGAATGGGGCCATAATATGCATTTTGTAAATTGACATTCCCCAAATTCTCTGTGTGACACTTTACATTTGATGGCTTTTCATGTTAATAATTATGTTTCTTCTAAGATTTTGTCATCAGTTGGGTTCCACTTCCCTTTTGGAGTACCCAAAGATGTCATTAGCCAGTATAGAGGTGAGGACAGGCAGAAACCTGGACAAAGATCATGCAGGTAGACTACTTTAATGTCAAGTTCCTTGCCCAGGTGGTATATGACACACTGCCAATTAAGGCTCATAGGAACATCTTCTCAGCAGCTGCCCAAAGGCCTTGGGGGAAGGCCGATATTGCTGGTGCCATAACCACTCAGGGCAGTGGCTGATAGCTAAGACCATAAATACCAACAAAGTCCATCCGTTTTGCGAAATCTGGAGAGAAACACCAGGTATATGCTAAAACAAGGTTAGGTCTCCGCTACATAGCCTTTGACTGGCTGTTTAAAGTTGACCTGGGCAAACAATTGAAGTTCCCACCACAAACTGCAATAACATCACTCCGGCCAGACATGATAATTAGCTCTGAGGCCACAAAACAGCTGATCATGCTGGAACTTACAGTGGAAGAGTGGATCTGGTGGAGGCTTGCCAGGGCAAAGGCTGGAAGACATACTGTGAGCCCATAGTAGGCTAGATGCTTCACAGGTGAACACTTTGCAGAGTCTTTAGCTGGCTGGGGATCACAGGAGTGACAAAGAGAACAGTCATTAAATCCATATGGGAAGCTGCAGAAAAAGCCACTAGGTGGCTAAGTGTCATGATCCCAGCCAATGTTCCCCTGTCATGTGTGAACTTTTTTATTATTTCCTGTTTTATGCCATGTTTTGTAGTCCATTGTAGTTTTTCTTGTTGATTGTTAGTTCTCTGATTGTTCCCAGGGGTGTCTTGTCTACCAATCACACACCAAGCTCCAGTGACCACGGAGCTTGGCCCATCACAGTCACCAACATGCCCAGCTCTGATGGTTACTAGCCCAGTGCTTTATGTACCTGCCTGCCTTCCTGCCTCCAGCCATCATGGCCGCCACGCCAGAGCCTCCAGCCACCATGGCCGCCATGCCAGATCCTCCAGCCGTCATGGCCGCCATGCCTGAGCCCTCAGCCAAGATGGCTGCCACACCTGAGCCCTCAGCCAAGTTGGCCGCCATGCCTGAGCCCTCAGCCAAGATGGGCACCATGCCTGAGCCCTCAGCCAAGTTTGCCGCCATGCCTGAGCCTTCAGAGATTGCAGCGCTGACCATTATTGCCTCAGCCATTTGTTGTGTGTGGGCTGCACACACAGCGGCTCCAGTCTATGAATCTGCTCCAGAGCCCGCTCCAGTCCAGAATACACTCCAGAGCCCGCTCCAGTTTATGAATCTGCTCCAGAGCCAGCTCCAGTCAATGAATCCACTCCAGAGACCGTTCCAGTCTATGAATCCACTCCAGAGCCCGTTCCAGTCCATGAATCTGCTCCGTCATAGGGATCCTTAAGTCCATCTGCGCTGCTGTGGTGGTCATCTGCTCCACCGTGGGGGTCTTCAAGCCCGTCTGCACTGCTGTGGTGGTCATCTGCTCCGCCGTGGGGGTTTTCAAGCCCATCTGCACTGCTGTGGTGGTCGTCTGGTCTGTCGTGGGGGTCTTCAAGCCCACCTGCGCTGCTGTGGAGGCCACCTGCCTGGCTTGCGCCGCCCTGGCTTGCGCCGCCCTGGCCGCCTGCTCAGCCTGAGCCATGCTGGTCATCTGCCTGGCCTGCTCCAACCTGGCCACCTGCTCAGCCTGCTCTGCACTGGCCTCCTGATCAGCCTGTTCCACCCTGGCCAACTACTCTGACTCAGTCTCCAGGCCCTCTTCTGCTCCATGGGCCTGGCCCTCCATCTCCGTTCCACCACCCTCCTGGACTGTTTCCTGTGGAGCATCTGGAATCCGCTCTGTCATGATCCCAGCCTGTGTTCCCCTGTCGTGTGTGGACTTTTATATTATTTCCTGTTTTACGCCATGTTTTGTAGTCCTTTGTATTTTTTCTTGTTGATTAGTTCTCTGATTGTTCTCAGGTGTGTCTTGTTTTCCAATCACCCTTTGTGTATATATACCCCAGTGATTCTCATGTTCTTTGTCTGTTTGTATCATGGTTGGAATCTCCTGTTTGTGGCCTAGATTTACTTCTGTTGTTTTGTTTTAATAAAATAGTCACTGCATTTGGATCCTCCTCTCTGTCATTTTTGAACTGCCTCATAATACTAAGAGGGCTGATCCATGGGCAGTTGCTACTGGGATGCAGATCGGGGGGACGTTGACCTGAACCTTCTCCCACTGTTCAACACAGTTTACATACACATCAAACTAAATATGCTATTAACCCTGGCCATAAGAACAAAACATTCTATCTTTGTTTCATCAGTAAAGTTTGATCGTGTCCATGTTTACATATTAGCCACACACAAATTTTCTAAAGTGCTGTTTTAAAACAGACAGCTCACAGTCATGAGGTGTCTACTAGCTTCAATGAAAGAGCAGGAAACTCTGTCAGGAACTATATATACAGAAATATTTTTTTCTATGTGCCGAGCGGCAGAGGTCTGTTGTGCCATGATCAGAGGAAACAATCCCTCCATCACTGAAACTGAACTTGAGACTAAGCAGGCACTTGGTGCAGTGTTGTTGTTGTTGTTTTTCCTTGTTGTAGCTAGACAGACATGGTCACTATAAAACTATTGTTATAGCAATAACTACTTAAAGATACTTTTTTTTTTTTTTTACCTGCATGTTTGGCTGACAAAAAAGTTTGGGAATCGACAATCTGCAGAATGGGGCATAGATTTGTCGCTAGGCACTAAAGGGGTCTGAGACTTATCGATGATGCAGCCAAAATATAAATAAGAAACAAACTGAAATGACAGAGCAATCTGTACATCACTTGCAAGGACAATGTAAGGATCTATTTTTGACAAATGTAAAGGCCCTTGAAATGAAATGAAATGAATAAGCCTTAGGCTAAAGGAAATGCAAATTCACACCTGTACAATAGAGGGCACAGCTCAAACAAACCTTTCATCTTCGCTGCCATTCTAGATTGTGTAATATTCTGAGTTTACATTTCTCTGTTTTTATTCATTTTGATGAATACAAAATCTGTTTTTTTTTTTTTTTGCAAGTTGGATGAGTAAATGCATGCTCACAGTCTAGAACTATGTTTTGATATTAAAAAGATGTTTTCCCTGGTGAGTTTGTCAACTACGTTACAGACAAACTATATGCCACTACGTACACTGATTAAGTGCTACACTTTAAGTGACTGGTCTGTTCTGCCATATGTACAGTGGTTATTTTAAAAGACTTCTGATATATTATTTTTTTTTTTTTTTCAGATGTTTGTGTAAATTTCAAATTTGTGTTTGATTGCTTTTATTGTTCTCCTCATTAGTGGGTAACTTTGGATAAAAGCATCTGTTAGATGATAAAATGTAAAAAAATATAATTATCATAAATGGACATGAAAAGTACCCTAAATCAAATCGCGTTGATGGTTTGTGTTTTTTCGTCTGCACACTCTGAATTGAAAGTAGCTTCTGAGATCTTTTCCTGCACGGAATCGTCAGAGACACTATGAAGACACAATTACTGTTGGGAAACTAATAAAGCGATTCTGTAATATTCTCATCGTGTCGCACAGGGAAAAACGCCCATGCAAACGCTGCTAACAAAAGACACACGCATGGCTGCTTTCCTCCTGACAGATGCGAGAAACCTGCGTGCTACGGCGGTGCCGTGGGCGACGATTGCCTCCGATTGCCTCTGATGTGTGTGATCTTTGACCCTACACCTCTGCCTCTCGCAGCTGGCAGCAATGACAAGCTCCTGGATCTGGAGCGATGGAGGTTTTGGCTCAAAGGTAGCACAGAAGTTGTAGAAAAACTAAGGCGCCACGTGTGTCTGTCGCCGCAGGGCTGAGAGTATCTCACTGTTGCTCTGGCCAGGTGCCTGCCTGTCTATCAGGTTCACACAGATGGTGCGTGTTTACAGACAAGTGCGGTTGTTGTGCTAAATGATGAATTGTTTATAAGATCAAAAGTCACTGGTGAAATATAACGTGCCTGGAGTGCAGAGAGACAGACAGATACAGTGATAGACAGACTGAGAGGAGACGCACCGTCAGAATGAACAAGTTGTGTGTGGGCGACTGACTGGTTTTGACAACAAAATCCATCTTATGAATATTAATGATGCTAGGAATATTAATTTGTATAGCATTTTCTCAGAACTCCAATGTCAACAGTTTATAACAAATTACTATTAGAAACAAAAAGGTAACACTTTACAATAAGGTCTCATTTGTTAACAATAGTTAATGCATTAACAAACATGAACTAATAATGAACAATATATATTTTACAGCATTTATTAACCTTTGATAATGTTAGTTAATAAAAAATGTTCATGATCATGTTAGTTCACAGTACATTAACTAATTCCAACAGATACATATTTTGCTGTAAAAGTACTGTACATTGTTAACTAACGTTAACTGTAGTTAACTAATGAAACTTTATTGAAAAATAAAAGTAAAATAAAAATGACATTTCAAACAGTGTTGCCAGATTGGAAATGTCCAAGTATTGTACCAGAAGCTCAAAATTATCATACACAAGTTTTTAGTATAGATAAATGAACTAAATTAATAACTAATGATTTTTACAATGGAATGAATCAATACTGAACTTAAGCTGGACAATCACACTAATTTAGCTGCTATACAGCCAAAATTAGGTTCTGCATTAGAATCTGCATTGTAAAAAGGCACTATAAAAATAAAGGTTGATTAGTCAAATGTACAGAATACAGATATTTATCTAGACTCACAACTTTTTGACATGACCAGCAAATTACCACAAAAGATAAATAACTAGGAGTACCTTAGTGGGAAACAACTGACCTAAGTGCCACGGCAGGAACATTAACTTGTGCTCATGAGAGAGAGTCATTCTCCACGATGATTGGCAGAGAAGATGTAACATGAGATGAGATAGAAGACATGCCTAACAACGTTCAAGTTCTCCTTACAATCATGATAGAGGATCCACAGCTAGATCAGTGAGTATAAGCTGATTATAACGACCATCATTTGAAGTGTCACAAAATTCTGAAATTATCGTACATTATGGAATTTTTTTCATGATTGATCGTATATCGTACAGAGGTCAATATTATCGTACAAATACATTATACATTATACATATATTTAGACACATATTTATTTTTTCAGTTATATTAGAGTCATTTCACATGTCCAAGTTCAGTTCATTGTGTATTGGGCTGAATTTTATTTTTTTGCTTGTTTTAATAAAATTATTTTTATTTCTTACAATCAAATAAGAACTATATGTTCTTGATGATTTATTTGTTATAATTTCTGCTAATCACCTATTAAAGTAAGATACTGTAACACTTTAGAATAAGGTCCCATTAGTTAATGTTAGTTAATGCATTAACTAACATCACTAAAATGAGCAATATATTTGTTAGTGTTTATTAATCTGTGTTAACTTTAGTTAATAAAAGTGCATTTGTAAATTCATTGTTAATTCATGTTAGTTCAAAATCTAATAAATAATATTAACAGATACAACTTTTAATAATTTATTAGTAAATTTTGAAATTAACTATTATTAATAAATGCTTATTTTTCATTGGTAGTTCATGTGAACTAATGCAGTTAACTAATGTTAACAAATGCAGCCTTATTGTAAAGTGTTACCTAAGATACTTTTCACCACATCAGTCATATGGTTCACTATGGAAGCTTGTTTCTGCCATGAAATAAAAAATAAAAAAGGTAATTGCAAGTTTATATCTCGCAATTCTGACTTTTTAAGACGCGATTCCAAGTTTTTATCATGCAATTCTGACTTTATAACTCACAACTGTTAGTTTATATCTTGAAATTCTGAGTTTATATCTCTTCGGTACCATATCAGACATACACTATATTGCCAAAAGTTTTGGGACGCCTGCCTTTACGTGCACATGAACATGCCATTCTTAATTCGTAGGGTTTAATATGGAGTTGGCCCACCCTTTGCAGCTATAACAGCTTTCCACAAGGTTTAGGAGTGTGTGTATGGGAATTTTTGACCATTCTTCTTGAAGCACATTTGTGAGGTCAGGCAGTGATGTTGGTGAGAAGGCCTGGCTCGCAGTCTCCGCTCTAATTCATCCCAAAGGTGTTCTATCGGGTTGTGCAGGCCAGTGAAGTTCCTCCACACCAAACTCACTCATCTATGTCTTTATAGACCTTGCTCTGTGCTCTGTGCACTGACGCACAGTCATGTTGGAACAGGAAGGGGCCATCCCCAAACTGTTCCCACAAAGTTGGAGCATGAAATTGTCCAAAATGTCTTAGTATGCTGAAGCATTAAGGGTTCCTTTCACTGGAACTAAGGGGCCAAGCCCAACCCCTGAAAAACAACCCCACACCTTAATCCCCCCTCCACCAAACTTTACACTTGGCACAATGCAGTCAGTCAAGTACCGTTCTCCTGGAAACCGCCAAACCCAGACTCATCCATCGGATTTCCAGACAGAGAAGCATGATTTGTCACTCCAGAGAACACGTCTCCACTGCTCTAGAGTCCAGTGGCAGTGTGCTTTACACCATGCATCTGATGCTTTGCATTGCATTTGGTGATGTAAGGCTTGGATGCAGCTGCTCAGCCATGGAAACCCATTCCATGAAGCTCTCTATGCACTGTTCTTGAGCTAATCTGAAGGCCACACAAAGTTTGGAGGTCTGTTGACTCTGCAGAAAGTTGGCGACTTCTGCGCACTGTACGCCTCAGCATGCGCTGACCCCGCTCTGTGATTTTACGTGGCCTACCACTTCGTGGCTGAGTTGCTGTTGTTCCCAATTGCTTCCACTTTATGATACCACTAACAGTTGACCGAGGAATATTTAGTAGTGAGGAAATAAGTCACGAATGGACTTATTGCACGACAACCTATCACGTTACCATGCTTGAATTCACTGAGCTCCTGAGAGCGATCCATTCTTTCACAAATGTTTGTAGAAGAAGTCTGCATGCCTAGGTGCTTGATTTTATACACCTGTGGCCATGGAAGTGATTGGAACACCTGAATTAAATGATTTGGAGGGGTGTCCCAATAATTTTGGCAATATAGTGTATATATATATATTCAACAAGTCAGTGACTTGTTAGTCTCCGGTAGCCCTGACGGCAGAAGGTCTGGACTCCATAGCAGCTTTCATTGGCCACGGACCAACAAGAGGTCATCTGACTGACATGTCAAGCAACCAATCACAGTTCGTTTTCTTCTGTGTCATGTTTAGGGGCATGAAAATGTAACATCTATGTCCCTACAATAACAGACCAGTGTGTAAAACTCTTCTATGCCACAAACTTTGCATAATTCATATACTTAAGCGGTCATTGTCACAGTTGTAAACACAACAAGTTGTAAACACAACAAGGGGATTTGGCATCACAACATCTTTGTTTCAAGACGGACAGTTAAAGACAGTTCAGACCGGTTTTGTGAACTGGATTAATAATTAATTGAAAAGACATGTTCATGAATCAGACATCACTACACTATATTTCTGCCTGCACTGACACACACACACACACACACACACACAAACAAACATTGCGTTTCCATGTTTTATGGCGACATTCCATAAACATGATTTGTCCACTGTACATATTCTTTCCCCTAACCCTAATTCTACCCCTAAACACAATCCTCACAGAAAACATTCTGCATATACACACATCATAATAGACTAAGTTCCATAATTATGTTTTTTTAGTTCCATTGTCTTCTATTGCATTTTTACTGAGCTAATATTTTCTTTCCCCCAAATCAAAGCCTTAAAACCTTATTGTATTTTATTATTTCCATAAGAATTATAATATACTGTAATATAATATAACATCAAATAATAAACATACTTCCTAAACAATATCCCCTCTCTCTCTCTTTCTCGCTCAAATTCAGAATTTTCTTAATCTTTTCCACACTGGGTTGTCTATTTGCTCTTTCATTCCCTCCTCCTGATATTTCCACTTTTCATTTTCATCTTTGTCCTGCTCTTTTCTTTTTCCCTTTCAGTCGTCTCTCTCTCTCTCTCTCTCTCTCTCTCTCTCTCTCTCTCATGCTGTTATCCCTCTTTAGCGGAAGGGCAAAAATCTAATCAAGTTGCATTTGAATATGGCATGGGGCTAAACGAGAAACAGAGCAAGAGGAGGTGAGAAAGGTGAGGAGATACAGGACAACACTGCCCCCTAGCTGCACCAAACCACACAAAAAATGAGTCAAACATTCGAATGATATTTTGGGGACAAATTTGAGCTAAACCTTACAAAATATTTCAAAACCTCCATTTGTGGATGACTTCATTTGTAAAAATGAAAATAAAGTTTTTCTAAATTGTAAAAATTTAGAAAGTTAGGGCTAGATTACAGTATTTATAACTAGCTGTAAATAAAAACAAGTCTAGGAATTTGCCCCATTTAGGTAGCTATGTAAATGTGTGTGTGTGTGTGTGTGTGTGTGTAGAGAGAGAGAGAGAGGATCTATATTATATTATATTATATTATATTATATTATATTATATTATATTATATATTCAGCAGTTCTGGTCCTCGAGTCCAATTGGCTGAGAGGCCCTCCAGCAGTGCCATACTGCACCAGTATCAGCACAGTGACTGTTCACAATTTGTATCACTCCTCGTTATTTTAAAGATATTTGAAAATTTGCTTTGACGTTGTCAGTGTTGTGACGTTTGGGTGATCTCCATGCAGTCAGCACTCTTGTACCCCGCCAATAACAGCCTTATAGCAAATCCTTCTGACATTTGCTACTGACTTTTATCTCTCTGTAGTGAATAAACATGGAATATAATTTGTTTTAGGTAGGGGTGTGACAATATATAGTGTCACAATATATCACAATACAAAAATGCAACAATATGTTTCGTGGATAGTGACAATATGTATTGTGTATAGTTCACCCAAAATGAAAATTACTGTATGAAAAAAAAAAAAAAGTTTACAAAGTTTAGTAAATTTAGTGCAAGTACATTAAACTACTATATATATATATATATATATATATATATATATATATATATATATATATATATATATATATAAAATGTTAAATATAATGTATTGTAGCGTATCGCTACTAAGAGTGAAAACTAAGAGTACAAAAATGGCCGGACCCCGTACTCCCATGACAAGCTGTTAACACTGCTTCCCACATTGTTCTGGGCACTACCACTTGCCATCTGTCCTTCCATGCCCACTGGAGCACTCCGTCACTCAGCCGCAGTGAGTTGAATTTGGACCACAGTCCCTTTCTGACCAACGAGCACCCTGTAATGTCCCCCCAGTCGGGTCTCCGCTGTGCCTCCAGCCAACGTAGCACAGGCCTCAGGTCCTCATCTTGCTCCTACTGCAACTTCCACTCTAGTGTGTCAACCACCCTCAGTGCCCCACATGAAGGTTGTGCTGGTTCGTTCACCATACACAGTTCCCTGTCCTGTCTCTCTCTCTTTTCACAGTGACGGCAGCCCTCAGCAGCACAGGGGCGACGTGACAAAGCATCGACATTGGTGTGGCTAGACCCGGGTCTATGAACTACGGTGAAGTCGTATGACTGGAGTTCTTCCAGCCATCATGCCACTTGCCCTTCAGGCTCCTTGAAGGACATCAACCATTGAAGCGCAGCATGGTCTGTCCTTAACATGAATGGTGCACCACACAGGTAGTATTTGAAGTGTCTCACTGCCATTATCACTGCAAGGAGCTCATGTCTGGTGACACAATAGCGCCTCTCGCATTTATTAAAGACCCTGCTAAAGTATGCCACCACCTTCCTCCTGTCTGGTATTTCCTGCGATAACACTGTCCCCATGCCGATGTTGCTTGCATCTGTGTCTAACACAAAAGGCAGTGCGGTGTCAGGTGGAACCAGGACTGGGGCTTCAATTAATGCTTGCCGCAGGGTATCAAATGCCTTCTGGCACTCGTCGGTCCAGACAAAGGCATGATCTTTTTGCTGGAGGTGGAAGAGCGGCGCCCCTATGCACGAGAACCCCTTTACGAACCTCCTATAGTAAGAGGCTAGTCCCAGGAAACTCTTCAGTTGTCTCAGGTCAGTAGGAGTTGGCCAGTCTCTAATGGTGTGAATTTTTTCCTCCAGGGTGCCTATGCCCTCCCTGCCCAACTTGTGTCCAAGGAACTCCACCTCCCATCTCATAAAATGGCATTTATCTGGATGCAGTTTCAGGCCTGCTGCTGCCACTCTTCCCAGTACCCGATGGAGAGAATCGAAAGCTTCATCAAACGACTCACCATGGACTAGGAGATCATCCAGATATACAAGACATTCATGGCGAGGGACTCCAGCCAACACTTTGTCCATTAGTCATTCAAATGTGGCAGGAGCATTGCAGAGCCCGAAAGGAAGGACCTTGAACTGACAGAGGCCCCTATTTGTGCGAATGCGGTTTTAGGAGCGGACTCAGGAGACAAGGGCACTTGCCAGTAGCCGCTCCTCAAATCAAGGGTGGAGAACCAGGACGAACCAGCCACCAAATCGAGGGACTCATCCACTCTAGGCAGGGGGTACGAATCCTTTTTTGTGACTTTGTTGAGCTGCCTATAGTCTATGCAGAATCGCCACATGGGACTATTTTTCCACGGCACCATGACGACTGCTGAAGCCCATGGGCTCTCTGAGGGATCAACTATACCCGCCTGCAACATTTCCTCCAACTCCTTATAGGCTGCTTCCTGCCAGGTCAGAGGGAGATGACGTGGCCTTATTGGGATGGCATCTCCTGTGTCAATAACATGCTGCACTAAGTGGGTTAAGCCCACTTCATTCTCATTGAGAGCAAAAATGTCCTTAAAGTTCTCCATGACCTCCTACAAGCGCACTTTTTGTTGCTCACTTAAGCCACAGTTTTTGGACCAAATGTCTCTCACAGCCGAGAGACGGGTCTCTCTCTCATCATTGAACAGCTCAACATCCGAACAATAGCCATTCTGTGTAGACGGAAAAGGGGGGGAAGGGGATGCAGCATTACAACCGGGCATGTACCCATCTGAAGTAATGGGCGGTGATTCCACAGAGTGAGGTGGTGGCCCACAGGCTGGGTTTTCTACACAAAGGGCATGCCTGGATGTGTCTGCTGAATACACAGATAGGGACACTGGAGTCAGGCTCAGAGCAGGGTGGGTCAGTTGCACTGAACGTCCATCAGGGAGGGTAAGTGAGTCTCTACATAGGTCCAACACACAGCCAACGGCCCTCAAGAAATCCAGCCCCAGAATGCAGGGGTCCTGCACTTCAGCCACCCATGCCTGGAATGAGACGGGCAGACCCCCTATTTCAAAAGGGGAAGAGACCTTTCCCATTTATTGGTGCAAAGTCACCAGTCACAGTTTTCAGACGAGCAGACGACGGTTCCAAAGCTGTCCCCACTGGGACCAGATCAGGATGAACCAGGGTTGCATTTGATCCAGTTTCCACAGGGCAAGCGACTCCCGCCACTATAATGGGTATATGATAGAAATTTCCAGCATAAGACCAGCCCACTACCAGAATAGTCTCTGTAGGTCGTAGTTGAACCCCTTCCTCCACCCGTTGTCTCTTGTCTGCAGCCAGGGGCGAGGTAATGGGAGGCGTGGGACATATCATTATGGGCCCGTGTCCCCTCGTCTACATGGGCCCTTGGGCGTTTCCCTGCATTTGACTGATCCTGGGGCACTGTCTGATCAGATGGCCTGGCTGACCACAGCCCCAGCAAACTGAAGGTCGGCGGCGTGGGCGGGGCTCTAAGGTGGAGCGGACTGGGCACATCTTTGCAGCATTTGTATAATTATCCATCCATGCAGGTGCCCTGTGGCACAATTCAGTCATTTCCACAGCTCTCACTATTGGTGTAATTTTATCTGCATCAATTTCAGCCCCCAATATCTCCCTTTCAATAGTCAGTTCCAGTGCTTCACTCAGTGTGGCTGGGTGAGCCAGCTGCGTTTGCACACGGAGCTCTCTTGGGCTGAGTGCCTGGATAAATCTGTCTCTAGCGAGTTCTGGACTTATGGTGGCATTTCAGCATAGGCGCGTTTATATAAACATTCAATGTCATTGGCCAAAATGCGGAGGGGCTCACCTTGCTGTCTGTGTCTGTTATGAAACTCTGTCCTCAAAAGGACAGGCTGGCTACATTGTCCAATCCGTCTATGAAGAGCTCCGACCAATGCATTATAATCATTCCATTCTGCAGGGCTCAACAACAACAGGCAGGCAGCAGCATCATCAGTGAGGCACAATGCTAACTGCAAAGCTTTATGTTTTTCAGACCAGCCTGCAGCATCAGCTAACAGTTCAAACTGGGCTTTGAATGCATCCCAATCCTTCTTACCGGAGAACCGTGGTGTTTTAATAGCGAGTGTGTCTGAGTCTCTGATGTATTCGCTGTGGGCCTGGGCGCCGCCATGTTTATTTACAACCTGCGTCTTCACATCATCGCGAGCGTGCATTGTGCCGGGCTGCACATGCGTCATCATGTCGGCGCCAATTTGCTGATGTACAAACTCACTGCGCGGGGCAAAGGGAGGCGCGAAGTCAGCTTCAGCAGCTTGTAACATGATAGCCTGTCTCATCTTGGCTGCGTCGCTCGGCACACAGCGTGGATCTGCCGCGGGTCCGTGTGTCCATAAGCACTCGCCTTTCCCCCTTATGATCTCCTTCGGCATCTCTTGTTTCACTTTCGGCCGTGCCCCGTAATCCATCTCTACGGTGAATGATAGTATCGTGCCTTAAAGTCCGTCACTTCTGACACCAAATGTAGCGTATCACTACTAAGAGTGACCAGGCGGGTTTTTCCTCGTTCTGAGATTTTATTAAGAACTGCAGAGTTACTGTTATGGCCGTAACTCACGCCGTACACATATAAAACAACAGTAATATAGCTCGTTGCTCTGGCTCATGAACTCACTCTCCTAGCTCTCAACTCTCTCACCAGCCACCTGACCACCTGAACCCCTGCCCCTTAAAGTGAACAAGGGACTAGCAGCTAGAACCACTTCTTATTAAATTAACACTGTTGAACATCTTCACATTAACTAGTTTCTTCCTGCATTCATATTGACATTACAGTATAAAAAATTGTGGGTGCTGAAAATGCCAGATTTTTGTTACCAGTAAAAAATCTTATGTTACCTTAAGTCAGTGACAGAAAGCAAACATATTCGTCTAAAATAATTCTGTATTTTCAGCTGCAGAATCATGAATATTTATTTTATTCTGGTGTCACCATTGTCACCATTCTCAAATCCAAGCTTATTCATTTCCACCCCCAATGTAATACCAAATTTAGCATTTTAATCAACAGTACTTTTTTGTTAACCTTTTACCATATCTTGTAGTATCGCAATAATATTTTATCGTGAGTTCAGTATCGTGATATGTATCGAATCATGACATGAGGGTATCGTTACACCCCTAGTTTTAGGTTTATCTAATGGCCAATCTTTGATCATATGAATCTATTATTTGTTCCAGAGCAAATCATTTTGACTGAGGTCAAAGTTAAATTTTTATAACTTATTTTAATGGTGTACTAGAGCTCTTGTAAAATAGCTATTATTGTTAATTAATAAAACAATATTATTATTTAACACATAATGTTTTATATAAATACCTGGTATTGAGAAAGTCTGTGTGTTAATGGTGGGGATTTTTCAGCGACTTCAAAGGTTACATTGTTACGCACTAGGTGAGTGGCAAGGGACTTTCTTTATGAGTGAGACAGACCATTCACTCAAATCAAAGCACTGATTCTTTCAAGAATGAAACAAGGTTTTAAACAAGGAGATTATTTGAACTTTGCACACCACCTTGAGCAAGGCTCAACAATCAAGCAAAGATCTGATGCTTCATTTCATAGAGATCATTGCTAGAGGCGTTAGCCTGTCATGAGAAAGAATGCTATGACAAAGATACTGCTTTCATCAGCACCCACAGACACTTCAAAAGTAGTGTGAATAATTATTAATTACGAATTATACTGATTTTTAGAATGCATTTTAAGAATACTTTTCCCATCAACCACTTATTATAGCTCCTACATAACAGCTCATTTTTATTAGATCTTTTCTTTGGGTCATTATATTTGCACCAATTTCTGCTCGTTCTAAATCAGATACAGATAAAGTAGCACAGTAAGGATTGCATTTATATGAATGCATTATTGAGAGAGCAATTGCGTGTGTGAATTAATTCTACCTGGCAGCTTCTCTCTACAAATAGTGAAGCTGTGGGTTGTAGATAGAAATATATGCTAGAACTTTTGAGAAATCACAGAATACAGTGTTGACAATACATTTCTGCACTGCTGAATGATTCTGTGCACGTGATCTTCACGTGATGTATGAGTTTAGCTGTATTGTATGTGTGTGCATTACAGTGCAGCCTGCATTAGTTTAGAACAGTGTTTAACTTACCTGTACAATAAGCTGTTTAAAATGAGCATTCTCCTGTTCAGTTTCGAGCATCCAGGTGATATAATCACACGTCCTGTGGAGCGCTCTCAGAGTATGCATTTATTAGTCATTTTGGAAACGGAGTGTAAATATGGACTTCAAAGATTTCTTATGCTGTTGCACCCTCTAGGACCAGCAACTAGGCAACATCAAGCTTAAAATGTCATAGCAGAGCATTAAAGTCGACGAGTCGGTGCAACCCCGACCGTGAAGACAGTGAAATAAATGTAAACACAGCTTTTGTGTCTTTATTAGCTTTTCCGCATATATTCTGGCCCTGATAATCATCACATACACTAGCTCCATTTCTGTAAGTCTACTTTTGTGAATGAAAGACTCTCTCTAGCCATTGCTCTGGCCTTTAGGTGCATTCATGCGGCCTCGTAATTCCTGTAGTTATGAGATTCTAGCTTGTAAAAAGCGTTCACATCCTCGTAGAGCTCGTAATTACAGCTTGTAAGCTGGGAGTTTTCTGAAAGCTCCCAGATGTACCACGTGGCCGCTGTACCACCTGACTGCTGTAGATTCATAGGCGTTGATAGTGGTGCCATGGAAACGCATTATTCCCATTTAAAGGACATAAACAGCTCCGAATATAACGTCACGTGTTGTCATCTCAAGATTCCGGTAAATACAAGGTGGCTTGAATGCAGCATTTGTTAACAGCCCCTTGTGCCACCTGCTGGTGAGGACAACTAACAGCAGTTGGAGATCAGTACTCTACTTCTGTTCCTACAGCTCCCGGATGTGATATGTTAAATGTTCTGTCGAATTTGAACCACTGAATTTGTGGAAGCAAATTTGTAAATCAAAATAAAATGGACTGAAAATGGCCTGTCGAATGTTACAGGATGTATTTTTAAACAGACCGAATATATACTCTTTTCAATTAGTGCAATTCAACAAGCTTTTTATTTCAAAAACATTTGTCATGAAATTTCTTCTATAGAAACACTATTTGTCTGTGCACTTGCACAGATGTGAACCAATAGGGCTTCATGATTCGGAAAAAACAGGATTTTTCCCCATAATTAAGAGTTCCCCGATAACTGAGAGACGTTGCAGTGGGTTTCTCATCGGAGCATTGTTGGCTGCACGCTTGTATACGGGCGCTTACATTGCTGTTTCCCGTGCAGCGGTGGGGTGCAGACGGCGTCGTCATACGGCTCGGTGCTTGTTAAACTGCCAGACCGGCAGTTCCAAGTTTGGCCACGTTCACACTGTCAGTTTTTGGGATTGACAATAGGGATGGGCGATATGGCCTAAAAAAATTATCACGATAATTTCAGGTATTTATTGCGATAACGATACCAATGACGATAATTATATATATATATATATATATACCATAAACTTGATAGTCATTAGTCAGCAAGAAAAATAAGAAAACAAACCATTTAAAACAAAACGAACTGGATTAGAAACTGAATTATTTAAGTATAAGTATCATAACTTTATTATTATAAAATATACCTAAACTGAGTGCTTGTAATCGAATCAAACGCATCATTTTATTCTGGAGACTGAACTCGCGCTCTGCTGCCACACTGGAGCGCGCTCACCACCTACTGGGCAGGGGTGGGAATTACATTTACAAGCTACATCAGCCTCAGTAATCTTTCAAAATGACGGACGGCCTTCATATTTTTTCCGTCATTGCTAAAAAACAAAAACAGTTAACGCGACCTCATATATATATATATTATATATAATGTCACACGACCGCGGTGGCGCGATTGTCATGCCGACCGTAACAGCCCTAACTGTATCAAAAAGTAACAATCCCAACTATGTCTTCAGATAGTTTACAAAATATATCTGACGCAGCTCTCCGTGTACGCGCTTCGGATGAGTACACACAAATCTCCTCACAGCGCGCGCAAGTTCTCTTTTGCGTCTTACAGTTGAATGTTTAAAGTGGCAACTGGCAAGGTTTAAATGAGTTTAGTTTAAACAGTAGCAACGTGAGATGTTCAGGTCTCACCTGCACTCGCGCGCTATCAAAACCCGGGTGATGATGGCGTGAATGACATACGGCTCATTCATTGAACATTTGTTTATAGTGATTACCGTAGTTTGCTCCACATCTGATTTTCTATAACCAAACCAGTTCCAAATTGTGAAGGGAACTCTTCGCTTAACAACAAGCTGCTCCTCAGCCTCACGTCTTTCGTCATGCTTGTTTTAACTCCACACATGAACAGTGAATCGGTCGCGCACGAAATACGTCAACAACTAGACTTATCGTAATTATCGCGAGGAGACAAATTTTTATCGTGAGGAGAATTTTCAACGGTATTTATCGCAAACGATAATATCGCCCATCCCTAATTGACAACCGCATTTACTTACAGGTGTGAGTCTCGAAATGTCCAGTTCACACAGCAACTTACAGTAGCGCCTGGAACTGTTGTCTGAACGTGCAACGAGAGTAAAGCCCCTATTCTCTTACTAGTAACCATTACGACAGTTACCAACGTAATATTAAAGATGGCGACGTCCATAAAACTGAAAAGTCTCATCACTTTTGACATGACAAGAGACCAATTGAACCGCGAGTGTATCCATTCAAACTTCATTAACCAACAGCAGTATGTAAACACGCGATAGCCGGAGTGTTTAACCGTTGCACTCGCGGCACATCTTTTGCGACGTCTCGCGCATGACACGGCATTTGAATTTGGAAAAGAAACACAACTGATGAGAGCCGCTCAGGTGGAAAACAGTGATTGGATCTAACACCTTAAGATGACGCACAGCTCATATCTCTGTCGCTGTAAGTTACCGAAAGCGAAACGACACAAAACACCTCAGGAGAGTGGCTCTCTCACATTGTATGAAGTGAGAGACAACTAGTTGTCCAGTACGGTTCCGTTCACATAGCGCGAAAATTCCAAGAATGTGGTTGTGAGTCCTGAAAATAACTGTAGGCTACTGTGTGTGAACATAACCATATTAAGGACTCAAATACAGGACTGCCAACTGTATTCTGCTGCTGTGTGAACGTGGCCTTTGTGAACTAGAACTAGTGTGCTGCAGAGCTGTGTTTATATGCTGCTATCAGTGCGTTTACTACAGTGTTGGCCACTTGGAATATCAGCTGAGCGGAAGCTTGGCTAGCTGCAGTTTCCACTGATTGCTGTGTATTGCCTCACTCTGATGTCTTGAATGTTTGGATGACCATCCAACAGTCGCCACTGTGTTCTGTGTTTTTTTCTGTTTTAAAGTTTATGGACGAACAGTTGTTTTTGCTTAAAGGTGCCCTAGAATCAAAAATTGAATTTACCTTGGCATAGTTGAATAACAAGTGTTCAGTACATGGAAAAGACATACATTGAGTTTCAAACTCCATTGCTTCCTCCTTCTTATGTAAATCTCATTTGTTTAAAAGACCTCCAGAAAACAGGCAAATCTCAACATAACACCAATTGTTACGTAACAGTCGGGATCATTAATATGTATGCCCCAAATATTTGCATATGCCAGCCCATGTTCAAGGCATTAGACAAGGGCAGGCAGTATTAACGTCTGGATCTGTGCACAGCTGAATCATCAGACTAGGTAAGCAAGCAAGAACAATAACGAAAAATGGCAAATGGAGCAATAATAACTGACATGATCCATGATTACGTGATATTTTTAGTGATATTTGTAAATTGTCTTTATAAATGTTTCGTTAGCATGAGGTTAATGTACTGTTAAATGTGGTTAAAGTTACCATCGTTTATTACTGTATTCACGGAGACAAGAGCCGTCGTTATTTTCATTATTAAACACTTGCAGTCTGTATAATGCATAAACACATCTTCATTCTTTATAAATCTCTCCAACAGTGTGTAATGTTAGCTTTAGTCACGGAGCACTATCAAACTCATTCAGAATCAAATGTAAACATCCAAATAAATACTATACTCACATGATCCGAAGCATGTATACAGCATGCATGACGAACATCTTGTAAAGATCCATTTGAGGGTTATATTAGCTGTGTGAACTTTGTTTATGCACTGTATTACAGTCGAGAGCTCGGGGGGCAGGGAGCACGAGATTTAAAGGGGCCGCAGCCTGAATCGCCGCATAGTTAATGATGCCCCAAAATAGGCAGTTAAAAAAATTAATTAAATAAAATCTATGGGGTATTTTGAGCTGAAACTTCACAGACACATTCAGGGGACACCTTAGACTTTATATTACATCTTGTGAAAGAACGTTCTAGGGTACCTTTATTTTTTATTTTTTTTGTATTGTAACTTTGTTTTTCATTTCTGTTGATTTAAGGCTGGTTCAAACTGTGCAATTTTGGCCACGATTTGGTCGTCTGAGACAAATTTTGCAAATCCTAAAAGATTCCTAAATCCTATAATCCTAGCCTAAAATCTGTAGTCTTTGATAGCTAGTTTGACATGTTCACAGACAGCCGGTTAATGAATGTTGCGATCAAATTTTACCTTAGACGAAATTCTGGCAGTGTCAGAAGATTTGGCGCACAATCCTCCAGTGTGACTTCTATGACGACGAATGTTAAATTGTTTTCAAGACAAGCCGTGATCAAAATTAACAATAGAGATGTCTTTGTTAGCCACCATTTTAGTCCTGCGTGTAATGCAGCTCACAGTCATCGAACGTGTATGGGTTGATGATGTAAAACACCGGACAAGTTTTCATGTGCGCGTCCATTTTAAACGTGTCTTGACTGTTGTACAGTCTGAGATAAATGACAGCTGGGATCCCACAGTGTCACATGAGGATCATGTTCAAGCATGTTCAAGTTGATCATGACAAGCAACCATCGTAAAGGACTATTATGAATCGCACAGTGTGCAACCAGCTTTAGCTGCCTGTGAATCTGTCAGTATTTGAACTTGTAAAAAAAAAAATTCTTATCTGTTGATTAAGGTTTCTGTGAATTTGAAGCCATCTGCAATTGTATGGTTGTTGTTTTTTTTTCAATCTTTAGTTGTTTTTTGATTCAATTGTTGTGAATTTTATAATAAGTAAGGAGTGTGTGTGTTTGTGTGTGAAGAATCTTTATATATATATATATATATATATATATATATATATATATATATACAGGGCTTGACATCAACTTTTTTGCTCACCAGCCACTGTGGCTAGTGGTTTTCCAAAGTTACAAGTCACTCAGCATTTTCCCTGGCCACAATTTTGCTGTTGGAAAAAATTGCATCTTATATGATTAAAAAGTTGACTTTGAAAAAATTGCTTGATTTTAAGTCATTTTACTTGATTAGCTAGATTTAAAACCCTTTCAAACTTTCAAATGCAGATTGACCACCAAAATCAAGACTATGGGTCTCATTCATGAAACACGAGCAGAATGAATTTTTGTGTAAATCGTGTGTAAAGTGGTTCTGGCATAAATTTTCGGATTCATTAAAATATTAGTATTTTCCAAATGTTAGTTGGTACGAAAGAAATCTACACCTGCTCCCAGCCACGCATAAATAGTGCGTTTAACATCCGAACGTTTTGCTCATTAATAAGGCTGCATTTTAATTCACCTTAATAAGGTACATATTTACACAGCATTTTGAAAAAATATTATATATAGTAATTACATACGTTTTTTCTTTTTACTTTTATTGTGAGAGCCAGTAATAGCATCTTCAAATGGAGCACTTTAATCAAATAATTAATTGATTTCAATAGGGCTGGGCAAACTAATGGCCCCTTAATTGTTATGGAAATTGTTTCCTATAAAATGGCCAAAATCCTTTGTTTGGTGTCATAATATGATGCCCATATATAGTTGTCAGTCGGATTTAATGGGCGGGATTTATGGTAATTGAGAATGAGCGTGCACGCGCGTCCCATTTACGACTGATTGGAATTCATTAACACACACACATTTCACTATCACTTCTGACGTTTACGAAGTATTTGTGAATCAGGAGAAGAGTTTTCGGGAAGGTCTCTTTACGCGCAAATCACTCACATATATACTCGTATATTTAACAATGTTTCATGAATGAGACCCATTGTGTGGCGGAGTGGGACGGTGGTACAGGTTGACACACATAAGCTCAAGTTTGACTACTTGTAGAAAATTCGACTACACCACCTGGGAGGGGTTCACCCAGGAAACAGTAATAAACCCCAAAGTTTGTTATTAGGTCACACAGGTTCGATTCTCTTAGAAATAAGTGTAGGCAGGAAACGTCGGCATCACATAAAAATACAAAATTCACAACTTGAATCCAAGATAGAAAAATCACTTAAAATAGACTCAATGATATGGTACCATTCATAACAGCTCTCTCAGTGACAATGCAAAATAAATGTACACAAAACAAAATTTCAAAAAGACAAAAACAGCACACAAAAATAATCACAAACTTAAATTATACCAAGTTACAAAAACAAACTTAACAAAAGGAAATGTCCTCACTGGTAAAAAGGTCCAGTGACAGACAATTACACAAATAACAAAAAACAAACAACCAGAAAGAAGAAACATTAAACAAAACCAATTTACACAACTTCCAAATAAACAAAACAATATAATATAATTACAGGGCTGGGGTTTACCCACCGGAGTGATCACCAGCGCTAGTTATCCAAAAGCACACTTCCACACACACCCCACCGTGAACTCAGATCACACACTCATACACTTCAAAAGTGTCACACGGCAAACGTTGAAGCAGCACCACCACCACAAAAAGATCTTTCACCCGTGGGACCCCAGCTCCTGAAAGAAAGCAAAAACAAAATAAATCAATCTCAAACAGGAATGAATGAAAAGCAAATTGCAGTCACAATTCCACCGTAACACGATGGGCAACAGTCACCACAGCACAGTACAAGTCACCATATACAAATCTGCAAAAGAAAAACAAAAAAAATAAATAAATAAACGAAAAATTATTAAAAGTTTGAGGAAAACAGGACTCGAAGGAGCGGCCACGTAGTCCTTAGGCCAGCCCCAATAAATGTACGATCGTCCACCCCAAATTAAACCAAAAAAAGTCAGTTAAAACAAATCACAGAAACCAGACGGCAGCAGCAGAAGTCCCTTTAAATAAATAGTTGTAATCCGATATCGTTCGCTCGGCGCGCTGCGGAGACAGAACCGAGCTGCAATAATAATCGCCCAGGACGAAAGGGAGAATCCTATAGCATGCGTGAATGATACAAACACAAAACAGGGTTACCATTAATTGCACAATCACTCGCCGAAATTCCCACCCGTAAACCGAACAAAACTTACCAAATGCGGATAGACGAGTTTTACAATCAGTTCACCGCTCAGGATACACAGCCTTCAAATAACCCGCTGGTAAAACTGAAGTACAGGGACTGCACATTACTCAAACCACCCGCCCCTCAGTGAAACGAGACCTAGCTTACAATAAAACTTCCTCATACCTGAAAGGAGGGCAGTAATCGCATCCAAAACAGCATCCGGAGAAACACACAAACCGATGAAAAGACAGGCTGGTGTACAACAAGCAAGCTATTAGTGCAACAAGCAATAATAAACAGTTAGCAAAATGCTACGTGCTAACAGCACATACCTGAAACCGCTGAAACAAAACAGAAAAAGGGGGAGAATACAGACGTGACGCATCCCAGGCTGCAACCAACCAGAGCCATATAGAGAGAGAGTTGCGACAACTCCATAGACTCCAATGGAACGGTTTTTTACAGCAATGGCGGCTCGTGGAGCCTCTCAATAGTTCCCGGAAGTAGCAGCCGCGCCGTAGAGTTACAGCAGAACAGACCGCTTCTGATGTACTTTTAAAAGGTAAGCCGTTTAAATTATAAGATTTTATATTATCAGTACATCTGAATCAGATTAACTTGTGTATTAAAACATGCTAGCTGATATTGCTCACTAAATAAATAGTTTCAAGGGATGTTATCAGATAGTAGATTAGATAATAGATTAAAACAGCTTATTCATCGTTGTGTAATTAGAGAAAAAGGCTTCTAAACGTAGTTAAATATAACTTTGGGGCTTGTGGTGGGTGAAAGTGGTAAAATGAGAATATCATTACTTAGTACAGTATTGGGTAACGTAATTTGTTTATATTACTATAGTTGTTATATTATCACAGCAACTAGACTTACCACAACAAATTAATTCAAGTACTTGTATGTATGTTACTGTTTTGAATGTTACTATAGTATGATTCAAAAACACTATGGTATTTACTATAAATTACTATAGTATTTTTTTATTACCTGGGAATAAAGAAAAAAAAATCCTTATTTTAGAATTTATATTTGAGAATGTATACATTGTGATTCTGTTGACTGTCTATTATGTGTCAGCTCAGCTGATTTTTGGATTGATGGGGAGAGGGAAGTTTATAAGTGAGATTAAAAAAACAATGCTTAAAAGCAGCAAAAATATTTTTTTTAAATAAATAAATAAATATATAGGCTAAATGGGAAATCATACTAAATACCAAAACTGTATATTATATACTACTACTGTATTTAATTTCTCCCATTTTGTTTCCTTTTATCTTGCTTTCCATACAAGCACAAAGGGGATTCAGATCCTGAAGACTCCATGCAATGATGCTGCACCCTCACCGTCTCTGCTCCTTGGATTTTGCAAGCTTTTCCTTGCTCCTTATTTTTAATAAACCTTTAATAAACATAAAAGTTCTGTGTTGTTTTTTGTTAAAAAAAAGGGCAGATACACCTGTATGTAATTAACACACAACTTAGCACACAATCTTTAGTTCTATTTAGATTGCTCCTGCTGACTTGAACATAACTTTCTCCTTTCCGTGTCAGTGGGGAAACCATGCATTTATACTGCTTTCTCTGAACAACTGCATAATCCTAATGCAGCACTGCAAACCATAACAGAGACTACAAGAACATTTAGGAAAGGACAGACGAAATGCTTGACATGCAGTTTATTATAAATTTATAAATCCATTGCACTAAATCAGTGCAAAAGTCAATGTGTGTGTATAATCATGTTTTATTTTAGAATTGAATATATTGTGCATGAATATATATAGTAATACGTGAATGGGGTTCATAAGAATTGTTAACATTAAGATTAATTAAATTTCACTTTATTAAATTTTACATTTCACTTATTTGCAATGGGTTTTTAAAGGCAATCACCTGTCACCTGCAGGTCTCCTGTCCCTGTGAAACCATAGTGAACATGACATAATTGCCCTTAACTAACAAACAAGTTTAAAAACATAAAAATACTTAAAATCTACTGCAACGCGATCTTTAAACAAGGTAATGTTAGCCAGAAATATGTTAACAAGGCAGGCAACGCTGGTTGACAACACTAATCCTCAAATATTAGCAGCTTTTAAAAACAACATTGCTGTAACTACATACACATACTACATTCACATGTCGGTGTATTACATAAATATTGTAAACCGATGCATTTATTGACTACAAATTACCAAAAATCACGGTTCTGTCTCTCTAACCCTATAATTTTGAATTGCCGCCGAAGAACTTCCTGGAACTATCTGAAGGCTACACGAATCACGTGACGATCAAGCGTTTTGAACTCTGTCTCTCTATGGCTCTGCAACCAACCAGCCCTGAAATAGTGCCCACTCGCTGCTGATTGGTGCTCATGAGCGTCAATCACCAGCCTTACCTCATTCATACTGTCACATATGCCTACATGGAGGATGAATTGCAAGAAATGCGAGATTTAGTGGTCCAATTACAGGCAGATAATGAGAGACTGCTGCGCAGTGGGCATTGGTTGAATTGCCTGACCCTGGCGCTACCTCTATTAGCGCAGCACCGCCAGATACACCCCGGTCAGCTGATACGCCAATGCAGTTGAACGTTTTGTGTTTGTTCCCTGAGAATGACGATGTCCAAGATTTAATGGCAGGACTGGTATTAGCATTGATGAGTGGGTTGAAGAAGCCCAAGCATATATGTGCACTTGTAACTTGTACTATGTCACGTGCCAAACAAGCCTTCTTTCTATACAGTAATTTGGAGGGGGAGGCCCGCAGTGAGATTAAATATCATTCAAGCACCAATAAAATTCATACAGATAGAATTATTTCTGCCCTTCGTGAATTGTATGGTTCTGCAGAATCATATGTTGCACTTCAGGAGGCCTTTTTTTTCTCTGAGGCAACAAGAAGGAGAAACATTGTTAGAGTTCTCCCTAGACCTGATGAGCCTCCTGGAGAAAGTTAAAAGTCAAGCGCTGTATGCTATTCCAAATGCTGATATCGTTGTATGTGATCAGTTTGTTGAGTATGTGCTGAGAGCTGAAACAAGTGATTTGATTACAGCCCACTGCAACATTGTTGGATGTATGGGGGGAGGCTATTCGATGGGAGCGAGAGGGAATGCTAGGTGGCACGAGGGGTAGGAGTCAATCTGTACCATTGGTAAGTGGAATCCAATATGGGGTTCAGGGAGGGTCAGGTTTGGATTGTGGGGATCAATTGTTTGAGTTAACTGAACTGCAGGAGGTGCTGCGTCAGCAGCAATGACAGATTGACCAGCCTTGGCACGTAATCAAAACGTGTATTCACGTGATAGCTCTCCCTGTTTGAGTCCTATAATTTGTAGGAGGTATCAACAACCCGGACATATTGCTCGAAATTGAGACAGGGAACATCGTCCCCCTCGCCCTTTGTCGCAAATAGTTGGTCCCACCAGATTCCATATATCGGCTATGTGGAACTAGATATCGAACTTTGCGGTAATTTGATTCAGGGTTGTGGCATGTTAGTGAGTTAGTCCGAGATCCTCCTGGTGGCAGCCCTGATATCCCTGATGTTCTGGGAATGAATGTGCTCAGTTGCTGTTTTCAGGAGCTTTTCGGCCATCATGGGGCTATGCTGTTCGAGGATTCTAAGATTATTCAGGCATTCCAGGAATGTCAAAGGGCCATGCATGCTTCGGATCATGGCAGTAACGTAAAGGTAAGGGAGCGGAGCATATGTCGCATTTCAGGGGGCACTATTAAATTTGTAGCAGCTACTTGCTCTGCCCAGTAAATGGGTTGCATAGTGCTGTTTGAGCCCCCAGAGACAGGTTTTCCCGCAGGTTTATTGGCCCCTTCTTCCTTGGTACAAGTAACCAGGGATACCATTTATGTACCAGTAGTTAACCCTCTGGAGTCTGAGGCTGATTTGGGGCTTGGAGAAGTTTTGACATGCCCTGACATTTGTGCTTTTTTCAGTTGTTCATAAACATATAAATGACAAAAGTGTCATTACACTGTATTCAGCACAAACTAGGCTACAATAATATGTGAGGAACATGTATGTACATGTTTGTATTTTTGAAGGAATAATGTTTATGCGTGGTTATTGAAAAAACAAAAAACTTAAGTCACTGAAATAAGGCCAAAAACAGTATATTAAATCTGTGTTCACAAGACTTCTGGTTATTGGAGGTTGTAGACTAGAGTTTTTGCTTCAGAATTATGTAAAAATTATGCTGACTACTCTTTCATATAAAACAATAGAGAGATTTAAATTTTGTAAGACACTTTTTGTCAAGAAACACAGTATGCGTGGAGGCGTGAATCTGCATGAATAATGGGCCATTTACACCTGAGAAGACAAAAGAATTGCATAATAATGACCTGAAATGACTTGCATATTAATGAGGCCTTTCAGTCAGGTAGGCTGTGAAAAAACCCTCTGTAATCATGTCTCAGCTCATCATAAACAGCAATACTGTGAAATATTATTACAATTTAAAATAATTGTATTCTATTATATTCTTTAAAATATAATTTATTTCTGTGATGCAAAGTGTCTGAACAATTATGTTACCTCTGTGGCATTTCATATAGGCTTTTAGCTTAAAAGCATGCACATTTGGAGAAATATTGATGGATTCTTATATATTTATGTCAATTTTCTATACTGAGAGGTAATATTTATTGTCATCAATATGAGTGCTGGATACTGTGTTTTTAATTCATACTTGCAGCCGGAGGGCCCTCTCTGTGCACATTTAGTCCACAAATTATTCTAAAGAAGAAGAGGACATTTCAGGAATGGTGTTTTTTATTCATACTTGCAGCCGGAGGGCGCTCTCTGTACACCTTTAGGCCACAAATTCATATAAAGAAGAAAAGGAACTAGGAACTAACGGCATGTCTTCTAGAGATCGCTAACCATGGCTTTACCATCCAAATAAACACTTTTCAAGACAATAAATACACGATTGAGACGATGTATGCATGTATTGCCTCTGAATTTGCCTCTGAATAGCGGGTAATGAGCTGAATCACAGACTTCTGAGATGGCTCTCTTTTCATACAGATTACATAAACACAGAATGTTTGTTTTTGATTTGACTTACACGATTTAAAACCTGACATTTCAACGTTTCTTTAGACATAAGTGTAATTTTTTTTGTCATTAGTATTCATAAGTTACAGTTCATTTTCTGAGAACTATCAGATTGGAGTTCGTTCAGAGGGAGACGAGAGTTCACGCATCATGTTAGTTTTCTTTATTTTACAAAAAACACAACATTGTGTTTTTACTCTGAGTGTACACAAATAAAAGAAGACATTCTATAGTTTCAATTGATATATTACTTATGTCTCTATGACAAGAAATGACGGAGTATTTTAAGTTTTGCTGCAATGTGAAAAAAATCCTGCAAAACGAGCCGGCACGTTTTCAGACCTCAGGGAGTTAACGTCGGGACCATTGATGTAGTGCTTTACCCCACTGCTGTAATCGGTACACTGCGGGAGGTGTGTCTTGTGGACTTACCTGTCGGGTTGAGTGAAGTCCCCTCAGTGAATGTTCAGGTAGTATCTTGCAGTGTTTCTACCACCTTAATGACAGAGCAGATTGATTCAGTTGAATTGGGAGCATTGACTGAAGAAGAACAGAAGCAGGTTAGAGCCCTTCACTAGGAGTTTCAAGATGTGTTCTCCATTCATGAAGGAGATTTAGGATATAATAACCTCCTATTGCATGAGATCCCTCTCACTGATAACATCCCGGTCTGACAGCGATACAGGCGTATTCCACCATCATAATACGAGCTGGCAAAGACTCATATTAGTCAGTTGCTAGATGCACAGATCATTCAAGAGTTGCAGTCCATATGGCTCTCCGATTGTGTTAAGAAAAAAGACGGTAGTCTTTGGATGTGTTGAGTTTTCAAACCCAATCCTCCCAACACCACCTTTTGTACGCCTTTTGGGCTTTTCGAATAGAACCGTGTGCCTTTTGGCCTTGGTAATGCACAAAGTATGTTCCAGCATTTGATGGAACAGCTTTTTGGCGACCAAAGGCATCAGTCTGTCTTGTTATACCTTGATGACATTATTGTGTTCTCTTCATCAGTGCAGCAACATGTGCACCGACTGAGGGTGGTGTTGGGTCGTTTAAAAGCTGAGGGACTTAAAGTAAAGCTGAAGAAGTGTGAGTTTTTACGAGAAGAGGTAAGTTATCTTGGGCATGTTATCTCCTCTCAGGGGGGTAACGAAGGACCCAAAGAAAATCGAGGCTGTAGTCCAGTGGCCTCACCCTACAATGGTGTCAGGCAGCTGTTGGCTTCCTGCCCAAATGAGATTGTGGCTATTGATTTTTCCATCTTAGAGCTGTCTCGTTCTGGGCAGGAGAACTTGATTGTGATGACCAGGGAGGCAACTTTGAATCCCAGTTGATACAGCAGTTGTGCAGTCTCTGGGCATCTTGCTTAGCGCAAGTGCTGTTTTGTTATAATACCACTCCACACCAGGGCCCTCATTTATCAACAGTGCGTAGAAAAGGTTCTATATTTTGTCCAACGAATGAAATTTAATGTGCCTAAGTACAAGAAAATCCACATTTATCAAACGTGCACACGCAGTTCTTACACACGCGAGTGAGCAATCATTGTTGATAAATCCCACATGTGCGTAACCATGCTCGTTCACGTTCACGGTCATTAGCATTCGGAAACGCCTCCAATGAACCATATATGGTGACAAAACTTCCCTTTAAAAATCACTTGATTGTGTTTTTTCTTCACCGCAATAATGGCAAAGAGAGCAAAGAAGAGGAACTTCACAAACACAGAAATGGAGTTACTTGTAAATGAAGTTGAATCCAACCAACAAATATTGTTTAGTTCATTCACTGCAGGAGGAATTACAAACAAAAGAAAAAATGCTGCATGGGAGAATGTCACTAATGCAGTTAATTCCGTTGGGTCTGAAGAGAGAACTGTCCCAGAAATTAAAAAAAAAAAAGTTTTTTTATTAAAGTATTGGCTAAAAAACGCATCACAGCACACAGACAAGAAATGTCCGCAACTGGAGGAGGACAGACAACAACAGAACTTCCCCCCTTGGACAAGCGCATAGCCTGCATCATCGGCGACACAGCTCTGTCTGGGATTATTAAAGACCATGACACTGATGCTCTTTCAACACAACAAACCGGGCCATCTAATATTGTGTTTGCATACATTTTATTTCAATTTTTAAAAACTTTTAATGAAATCATTCATAGGATAAACTCAATTAAATTAATGTGAACATGTGTGTCCTTAATAGCGACACCCGTTGTGCCTGAGGAGCCAGACCCATCCATTGTCCCTTCCATGCGCCGTGCGCCAAGAGTGCTGAGCGAGGCGGTGCTACAAAATCAAGAGGAAACAACAAAAGCCATTAATGACCTAAAGGGTCAACTGAGCAACATAACGAATGTATTGATTCAAATCAACAAGTCTCTGAAACAGATTGCCTCTTGCGCAAATACAATAATAAACCATAAACCGCTGACTCCTTGGGTTGGTTAGGGGGGTCATTAACCATGGCTTTAGCGGGTAACCTTGATCACCTAATGATGAAATAGTTTTAAGTAATTGTACATAGCCCTGCAATATCATTTTAAACAAGCCTTAAATTCACCAATGAGCCAGCCATCCTCAACAGTGCCTTCTTGGAGACGCACACCCACAGAGCTATTCTGCAGAATGAATGAGTCGTGTGTTCCTCCAGGCCACCGCGCAACAACGTTTAATAACAACAAATTTGCATCACAAATTATTTGCACGTTAACAGAATGAAACCCTTTTCTATTTACATAATTACATTCGTTGGTTGATGGTGCTTTTATGGCGATGTGGGTGCAGTCTATGGCTCCAATTATGTTTGGGAATCTAGCAATAGCATGAAAGTCCCATTTTATTTCGGCTTGTTGAGGATTTCAGTAAGGCAACTGGATGTAGGTTAGGGCCAAGGAAATAACTGCATCCAACACCGCCGGCATGATCCTACTCACTGATGGCTGGGATATACAACATATGTTTCCAACCTCTCTCTCCAACATTGGTCCTAAATCACGACACAAATCCAGCAGTGCATTTTTGGGAAAGCGGTACCTACTTAGAAGCCACTCTGTGCTCTCACCAAGCAGATCAGCACGACCTTGGAAAATACGCTCTCTGTGGAGCGCATTGTTTGCCAAGTCTTCCAATAACGCAAGATAAGCCATTGCACTGAGACAAACATTTGTCACACCTGTCTTTTATAGGGTTTAACACCAATTACGCATCGTGTTTAAAACTAGACAAATGATAAATTGAGTGTTTTATAATTAAAGGAAACACAGGACATATGTGGATTGCTTAATGCATACTGTGACACTCTGAAATGCTTATTATGTGTAGTGTCACTATTCTACCACTAGATTCTCTGCGTAAGCATGCTCAGAGGCTTATGTTTACACACATTTCTACGTATATGTCACATATTCTGCACCTGCTGTTTCCTGCTACTCCCCACCAGAGGTCACCGGTTCACCATTGTCACATTTTCATGGCACACGCAGTCACACATCACTCTGGACTACATTTCCCACAATTCCCCATCTAGGAACCAATCACACACTCACACCTGTTTTCCATCAGTGACACTTTATAAGCTGCACCCAAACACACACACATTGCTGAGTATTGTTTAGCCTTGTTTTCACCCTTGTCGCTGTGTTCCTTGTTCCCTGCCTTGCCTGTGTTTTTGATACTGGACTGTTTCTTTGTTTTATGATCGCTTGCTGCCTGTCTTGACCCTTGGCCTGTGTTTTGGATTACTCTTTTGCCTTGCCCTCCTGTATCTGTTTGCTGGTGTTTGACCTCTACCTGTACAACTATGCTCATTTTAATAAAGCCTGCACGTGGATCTCCCACTCCAACGTCCAGTTCCCTTCGTTACAGAATACTCAGCCATCACCAAGATCCAGTGGCTTGTTGAGCGTTCCCAGTGCAACTATAGATCCGGTCAACCAGCTACTAGCTCTGCGTCAGGGAGAGCTATCAATTGAGAATTATATCCACCAATTCTGTGAGTTGTCTTTTCTGGTTCCTTTTGATGAGGTGTTTTTGAAGGACATTTTTCGTTTGGGACTCCATGAACCATTAAGATCCTGGTTCCCTGAAGGAAAATTAAATTCCTCTCTGAGAGACTTTATGGACTATGCGTTAATACTGTGTGGTTCACCGTTTACTGTGGAGGAAGCTCCGGCAGCAGCCGAGCTTGTACCATCACAAATTTCTATACCCTCCAGTCTAGTTATTACAACCCCAAAACTCTCTGTACTCCCAAATCCAGTAACTCTCTCGCTAGTTCCTGATCACATAATGGTGGCCGCATCAGATTCATTTTCTGCATTTAAGACCATTCCAGAGCCTCATTACATCTCAGCAGACATCCAAGAGCCTTGTCACGTCTCAGCAGCCATGCTAGAGCCTCATTACATTTCATCAGATCTCCCAGAGCCTCGTCTCATCTCAACAGATCTTCGAGATCCTCGTCTCATCTCGGAAGATCTTCCAGAACCTCTCCACATCTTGTCTACCATCCTGGAGTCAAGTCCTATGGCAGTTGGCTTTCCAGAACCCTGTTCTGTTCTATCAGGGGAAATCAACTTCAAGCGTCAGAGGTTGGCATCCAGCGTGGAGGATCCACCGCTGGTGTCAATACGTACTGCTGGTATCCTGAAACCAACTCATATTAGTCATGTGCTTTATGCACCTTCCTGTTCTATCGTTCCCATACCTGAGCCAGTTCACAACATGGCTGCCACTTCAAAGACCGTTTACAACGTGGCTGCCATGTCAGAGGCTCCAATCAAGATGGCCACCATTCCTGAGCCAAGTCATGTCACAGTTGATCTTCCTGAGCCAAGTCAAGTCACAGTTGATCTCCCTGAGCCTAGTCAAGCCACAGTTGATGTTCCTGAGCCAAGTCAAGTCACAGTTAAACTTCCTAAGCCAAGTTAATTCACAGATGATCTTCCTGAATCAAGTCAAGTCACAGTTGATCTCCCAGAGCCTCACCACGTCTCAGCAGACCTCCCAGAGCCTCACCCTGTCTCAGCAGACCTCCCAGGGCCTCGCCCCGTCTCAGCAGACCTCCCAGAGCCTCGCCCTGTCTCAGCAGACCTCCCAGAGCCTCGCTCCATCTCAGCAGACCTCCCAGAGCCTCGCTCCGTCTCAGCAAATCTTCCAAAGACCACGGCATGTCTCAGCAGATCTTCCAGAGCCACGGCACATCTCCGCTGGTCTTCCAGAACCACGTCACGTCTCCGCTGATCTTCCAGAGCCATGTCACGTCTCTGCTGATCTTCCAGAGCCACGTCACGTCTCCGCTGATCTTCCAGAGCCAGGTCATGTCTCCGCTGATCTTCCAGATTCTCATCCCATCATGGCCATCAAGCCAGCATCTACGGACAAGATGGCCGCTCCGCCAGCATCTACGGACAAGATGGCCGCTCCGCCAGCATCTACGGACAAGATGGCCACTCCGCCAGCATCTACAGACAAGATGGCCCCTCCACCAGCATCTAAAGGACAAGATGTCCGCTTCGCCGGCGTCTACAGACAAGATGGCCGCTTCGCCAGCATCTACGGACAAGATGGACGCCCCGCCAGCGTCTATGGACAAGATGGCCACCCCACCAGTGTCTACAGACTCAGCTCAAATCGCCGAGTCATCTCCAGCCTCCGCTCCAGTGCCCGAGTCGTCTCAAGACTCCGCTCCAGTGCCCGAGCCCACTCCAGACTCCGCTCCAGTTGCTGAGCCCGCTCCAGATTCCACTCCAGTTGCTGACATTGCTCCAGACTCCACACCAGTTGCCAAGCCTGCTCCAGACTCTGCTCCAGTCGCCGAGCCCGCTCCAATCCACGAGCCCGCTCCATTCCACTATCCGGCTTCAGAATCCGCTCCAGACCAAAGACATGCGGACCCTCCCAAAGAAATTTCAGAGAATCTCTCCGAGGCACCTGACCCGCCGTGGCTCTCCGAGGCACCTGACCCGCCATGGCTCTTCGAGGCTTCCGACCCGCCATGGCGCCTAGAGTCCCTGGACCCGCCCTGGAGACCTCCTTACCAGCCTGCGCCACCCGGGCCAACTACCCAGCCTGCACCACCCTGGCCACCTACCCAGCCAGATTACCCAGATTACTTTTTTGCCTTGCCCTCCTGTATCTGTTTGCTGTTGTTTGATCTCTGCCTGTAGGACTACACTCATTTTAATAAAGCCTGCACGTGGATCTCCCACTCCGTCATCCAGTTCCCTTCGTTACAGTATAAGTACAAGTTGGTGAATCCCACCCTTTGCATGAAACTGTTCTTATGCACTCGTTATGCACAAATCTGTCCGTACGCACCGTTGATAAATGAGGGCCCAGGCCACAAGAGAATCACCATATTTCCTCATGTTTGGGCAGGAGCTTGGCAGAGTACGAGATCCAGTGGCAGGTAGAGTTCACCAGTGAGTGGAGGTGCACCAGGCATGTTTAAAGGTTGCCTTTGAGGGTGCTCGAGGTGGGCTGCAGGTTGCTGCAAACCAACGCAAGGTAGAACATGATCGGCGGGTTAGGGATTTATGGGTTTTTATGATCTGGAACACAACACAACCATCACAATTCAGTACTGTCTGCAAACACCAGCTAGCAACTTGTCAACAGCTAACCACTAGCTAGCTTCAGCGTCACTAGCCAGCAGTCACGTGGTACACGTGGGAGCTTTCAGAAAACTCCCAGCTTACAAACTGTAATTACGAGCTCTACGAGGATGTGAATGCTTTTTACGAGCCAGAATCTAGTAGTTACAGTAATTATGATTATGAAATACAAATACAAAATACAATGATATGGTGTGAACGCACCTATACTTCCACGAAGTCATATGATTTCAATCATTTGACTCCCCTGCTTGGATAGAGACAGAGCACATTTAGGCCACGCCCACACTGGGGAGGAAAACAATCCAACCCTCTCCATTGACTTTTTCTGTATTGCGTGAAGCTGCCTCCTTGTCATTTCTTGCTTCTAACAAAAGACAGAACAATGCCTAAAAGCTGCTGTGTGACAGGGTGTAGAGCAAACAAGCTAAAAAAACCCAGAACTAGGCTTTATAAGCTACAGAACCGTAAAAGCCAGCCTTTAAAAGTGGATACAGGCAATAAGACATGAAGCATCAGCAGGAATAATGGGTAGTGTCTTAATACATCTCCTCTCAGAAATAATCCTTTGACGTGGTTAAAAATAATATATATATATATATATATATATATATATATATATATATATATATATATATATATCTCCTAATATATAGCATATCCTGTTCTTGATTACGTTCCCCCTCCAGTGGGCGTAGTTCTCAGAGTAATATGACACGTTGCTCTCTGTTTCAGTTGCCTGTATCCACTTTAGTGTCCTTAAACACTTTTTTTTGGGGGGGTCGACAGCTCATAAAAAATTAGTTTTGTTTTTGTTTTTTTTAATTTGTTTGCTGTACACCCTGTTACATAGCAGCTTTTTGACATTGTTCTGTCTTTTTGTTATGTCAGAAATGACAAAGAGGTAGATTCACGCAATACAAAGTCATTGTTTTCCTCCCTGGTGTAGGTGTGGCCTAAATGCGCTCTGTCTCTATCCAAGAAGGGGAGTCAAGTGATTGAAATCATATGACTTTGTGGAAGTAAAGGTGCGTTCACGCCATAGGTGCGTCTACCCCTCCGGTGGACATGGTTTTCAAATTATGACGCGTGTCGCTCTGTCTCTATTCAACATCAATCATGTTCACTTTAGTGCTGTAAAACAGTGGTCGGGAACCTATGGCTCGCGAGCCATACCTGGCTCTTTGACAAAAATCATGTGGCTCGCCATGTCTCTCACACTTTACCAGCAACAAATGATCGATAAAAAATTAGACATCACTAGATCAGCAATTCCTTTGTTGTACAGATTATGGAAGTTGACAAAAAGTTTATAATAATAATAATATATTTCAAGTTGTACCAGTGTGTGTGTTCAGTGCTATTCTTTAGTGTCATGACAGCAATCAACGGCAAGCCACTTACATTTCCGTGGTGGAGCTCAGATTCAAGCTGCTACGCAGGTTGTTTGTGGTAATGGTGAAAAGCAAAAATGTAAAAAATAGTATGTAAAATAGGGGTGTGCAGCGGAGCCAATATCTGTATTTGTAAGAATCTGAAAATTATTCGTATCTGTATTCGGATAAAACAAAAGACAGAACAATGCCTAAAAGCTGCTGTGTGACAGGGTGTACAGCAAACAAGCTAAAAAAAACCCAGAACTAAGCTTTATAAGCTACCGAACCGTAAAAGCCAGCCTTTAAGGAGATAAAAGTGGATACAGGCAATAAGACATGAAGCATCAGCAGGAATAATGGCTAAATTGTTGGAATTTTAGTGTCTTAATACATCTCCTCTCATCTGATAAAACCAGAAGTGGGCGGCTTTACCTGGAAGTTTGTACAATTACTTGAGAAGACCATTATGTCTATGCTATTACACTATTATCTGTTTTCTTTGCAGATATCTCTAAAAATGACGACTTGTATAACTGACAAAATATATTTTTATGATTATAACATTTATTTAAAGGGGTGATGAACTGAGAAATCAAATTTTCCTTGAGCTTTTGACATATATGAGGTCATCATACTATAAGAATATCCTGTAAGTTTCAGAACTGAAAACTTCCTTGTTAGTCCAATAAAAGCTTTTATTGACACCAGGCCCAGCAAACAACAGGTTTTTCATAGTGGGGATCCTCAACATCAAAGGGCAGCAAGCACCGCCTCTGCAGAAGAAGATCAACACCTACTTTATCACTGCCTGTTTAGCCCCGCCCACCAAAATCCAGGGTAGGAAAAGTACCTTTTATTTCTAAATTATGACAATTTTTGATGTAAAAAGCATACTAACATTTTAAGTGCACCCCAGGAAACATTATAAAACAATAAAACAACGCAGTTCATGACCCCTTTAAATGTCTTCTAAAGACAGGAACACACCAAGCCGATGCCAACGAACTAGTGGCGACGAAAGCAGACTGCGGGGTTGGCTCACGTCGACAGCGTCTGGGTCCAATGTTGGCCTGACACACCAAACTGACACTCGACAGCTGACGGCCAAGTAGCACGTCCGTTCTGCACCTGCGTGAGATGAAATGCCTTTCCGTACCAGCAGGTGGCAGTAGCTGAACAGCCAATCAGAATGATCAGATGGCCCAATTCAACATGCTGAATCGGCTGAAAGAAGCCGACGAGGACCAACTTCAGCCGACGGTGCGGACGGTAACTGTTTGAGCCAATAGCTTAGATGGTAGTGCTTCTGGATGTACGTGCAGTTGTGCTTCGGACGATACGAGTTTGAATCCTAGCTTAGGGACCGTTCACGATACAATAAATGAATAGGCTTAGGCTATTTAAATATCTTCTAATTAAAACAATAAGGCTTCCTAAGCAGTTCGGAAAAGTATGGAAATTCATTTAAGTAGTTTTCAGGTCTGGAGAAGTATGGAAAAGGCGACAGGAATGCAGCTACTTGATTTGCGCTCAGTTCATTCATAGAATTTACATTCATTCACTTCACACACTCATTGCGTAGTGATTTTAGAGGTTTACGTAATATTGTGCTTTCCCCTGACTCACCGGATCCTACGTAGCTTTGAAATTTATGGAATTTAATTTAGGCTAAGTAATTTCCAGGGGCCGTATTCACAAAACATTTTATCTTACCACTAAGAGTTCTCCTAAATGGCAGTAAAAGTTCTTAAGAGTTTTCTCTTAAAACCTATTCACAAAGCTGATGAGACAAACTTTTACTAAGGAATAGACTGAAGTCTTAAGCTAAGAGTAAGGGCGGGGTTGACCTCGTTGCTATGGAGTATACACACAGTGATTTTTTTTTTTTTTTTTTTTAAATAGAAATGTTGCCATATTCAAATAAAGATTTTAAAATACAAATGTTGTCATATTCAAATAAAGGTTTTAAAATGTAGGCTAAGTGTCACTAATTAAACTAGTATATACAGTTAATTGTCCACCTCTTGGATGTCTGCATCTCAAGAGAATGCAGAATTCAAGAGACAAATTATGTTTTATAAACAAAGTTTGGGAGGAACACATTTAAACTGTCTTTCTAATCAGCATGTTTAATATAATGTATGTTTAACCATTGTTTAAGAATGTTGAATTTTCTATGAATATCTGATTACTGTACTGTATTTGTATAAATACATTTACATTTTAATAATTCATCTGTTAGCTACAGCCATTGTAGGTCTCTGACTAAAAACTGATACCTAGTGGTCAAAACCAATAGCAAAAGTAATAGGTCAGTACTAGTAAATGCAGACAAAGATTTTGGTTGGCTTTTTATGTTTGGTGCGGAATGGGTGCGGTAGGGGGCCCAACTTCATTTTCTTTCATAGGGCCCAAAATTGCTAGCGGCGCTCCTGCGTGTGGTGGAATCAAATCGACACCATTGTTTTTCAAAGAGGCGTAAGTGTTGAGATGTAATCAATTTCATTATAATATTGAATCTGTTTTTGTGTGTATTTCTGAAACAGTGTTATTGAAAGTTAATCTGCTTATTCAAGTGGGGGGAAAGTGCTCTGTAGGCCCTCTGTATGTGTTTCCGGTGCGAGCGTGAAGCATTAGAAGGAAAATCGACCAGCCCTAATTTCAACAACAGTTTACAAGCTTTAACTTTTCTAATGTTACTCTGATTTCCCAAAATTTGCATAATTAACGCTGCACTGTTTCAAGTGCAGTCTGGAATAAAAGATCTCCGTTTATGTGTCCTTTGTTATCACTAACTCACATCCCAGGCTACATACATATACATTGTATATTGAACAGTAGAACATGTGTTTGATGTAGTATTATAGAGGCAACAGCAATGCGGTTATTTGATTTGTGCTCATTCCATTCATAAAGTTTACACGCATTCACTTCAAACACTCATTATTGCATAGTGATTTTAGAGGTTTATGTATCTTGCTATGATCCCCTGGCTCATCTGTTATCCAACAAACATGAGGAGTGACTGTTTCAGCCTTCTGTCATATAGCTAGATGTGTTGTTTTTATATCTGTATGATAATCCACACAGCTTTCAGTGGGCAGGACTGTTGCCGTTATTAATAAAGAAACACAAATTAATGAGAAGGTAAAGAGTGGGACATGCTTGATATTCCCTATATTGATAATCCCCTAGTGGCAGGATGCTTCTTTTAGCACACTCAGAGTGGAACACGCAGACAAGCACTGAAGCCTTTGTGTCAAAATGCTTGCATTGCTGAGTATTCACATAAACAGTCGGCGTACGCACTAGGCATGCACCGATCTGCCTTTTTCACTTCCGATTCCGATACCTGGGATTCAGTATTGGCCGATACTGATCCGATATTCAAGTAATAATAAAAAAGTGCTAAATTACCTAATAAACTGTATGCCTCGGTGTGTGGAAGGAACTGGGATCATTCTTTTGTGCAAGGCATCAGGCTTGACTTAAACATTACTCTCCTAACTTTGTAAAACAAAATACCACAGACACACATGTAGTGAATTATTTATTAAATAATTGTGCATCAATGCAACAACTGTAAATAAACCAATAGCTTCACTAACCTGGTAGACATTCAAAATAAACAGCTGATTCCTTCGTCCATGAATCATGGCTTGTTTTTCATGAATGTTTGAGTCATACATGACATAAACTAAATATATTTATATATAAATAGGCTATACTATAAAATTAAAAGATATTTCTTTTTTAATGCGTTTTTTTAATGAGGCAACAAGTTGCATATTTGTGTATTTTAGTGACCTATGTGGACCTAATAAAGTTACTATTATTAAAACGTTTATATATATATATATATATATATACATATACATATATATATATATATATATATACATATATATACATATATATACATATATATATATATATATATATATATATATACATATATATACATATACATATATATATATATATATATATATATATATATATATATATATATGACTATATTATTTTTTACTTTGGCTCTTTTGGAAAACTGCATTAACAAAAGCTGAAAAATTGTCTCTTTGGTCAAAAAAGGTTCCTGACCCCTGTTGTAAAAGAAGAGATAAATGCACTGGAGCTTAGGTGTCCCACTTTAAATAAACCTGAATAAATAAACAAACAAACACCATACATATAGGAGGAAAGAGGTGGGGAAAGAATGAAGAAACGGAGGAAAAGTTTAGATATTCTGAAATTAGGATGTTTTTAACATTTTGTTGAGGGTTCACCCAACTAAAAAGGCCAACTAAAATGAACATGAACACGCCAAGAGGAGCACACCCAGGAATGAGGAGAAACACCCTGTTTCTCTCATACAAGGCAGTGTAGTACACAGGGATGGAAATTAACTTTTTTGTCCACCGGCCACTGTGGCTGGTGGATTTCAAAATCTACCAGCCACTCAATGTTTTTACCAGTCACTTTCTTGTTTTTAACTGACAATGTGTAACTGCGTGTGAAAATTAATACTACAAGATCTACAATACTTAAGCAGTTTATTTAATCTCAATGAAATACTGACATTTTCTCTTTCTCTCTTATACACACACAAACCATGAACTGATATACATTTTATTAAATGAGTAGGGAAGATTAAACAAAAGACTAACATTCCTCCACCCATCCTCCCCACTCCCAGTCCAATTTACTCCTGCTCATCAGAATCAGATTCTGAAGTTTCAGAGGTGCTTTCCTGAGTGTTCTTCTTCCCCTCCATGAACTGTGGCCTTCTAGGCCGGATGCTAGCCTGATGCCAGAGCTGGATAGCAGGGGTGGGGTCATAATTCTCAATAGAGGTACTGGATAGCTGGACAGTCAGTAGGTAACAGAGGCTTCTTGATGTAAGACGGGACCTCCAATCACTTTTCACTAACTTCATTTGATTGAAGCCTCTTTCACAGTCTGCAGTAGAGGCTGGTATGGTGAGAATGAGGTCAACCAGGCTGAGGATGTCGGGGCACTGCGGTTGCAAAGACCTGTTGATTTCTGGCCAGGTCTTCATGTGGAGACTCTCTCCCGTCTCATACAGTCTGGTCTAGAGAATGGTCCACTGATCTGGGATGAGCTCAACAGCGACCCCCGAGGATGTCAGGATGCTCTGGAAGTGTGTAGTTAATTCCTCCACTTCTGATTCACCAAATTCTGAAAAGTGACGGACATAATGAAACAACATTGAGTTATATGCTTTCATGACTTTGTAGATGAAATGTTATGTATGAACCTAAACCACGTACCTTTAGAGCGATCTGCATCAGGCCAGCTGTTCAGATTCACTAACTTTGTAGCTTGGAGAATCCCTATGGTCATGTCGGTGAAGCGACTTTGCAGACTCTGGCAGAGTTTGTCGAGCAGCTCAGACTTAGCCTTCATGACACGGTTTAGGACGCTGTCATCATTCTCGTGCTGCTTCATACAGGCTTTTAGCTTGGGCCCAGGTCTGTGGTACATTTACATTAGTAAGTTTATTTAAGATATTCAGCTAAGCAGCAAACACATTAACACAACTTTTCAGTTCTCACTCTGACACTCACTTGGTTTTGTATTTTGTGAGCACTGTTTGGGTGGCTGTCAGGCAGCTGTGTACTTCAGCCACTGTGATAGCTGAGGTTTGAAGAGTCAGAGAGAGGGTGCTGAGGTGAGTCAGGCAATCATGCATGAAGTTGCAAAACATGAAAAATGCTGGATTCCGGCAGGTTTGGAAGTAGTGGCGTGCTTTGCTCTTCTGCACTGCATTCACCCCTTCAGCATCTGGTGACTGAATCTTTATACAAAATCCGTCAAATCAATAAAGAAAAGTCATTAGTCAATTTATAATTTTTATATAAGTGTTTTATAAGTGTAAGCTAGTTTGATTTATTAAATTACACTGAACAAATTCCTGACAGTAAACGGACCTAACCTTTTAACTTAACATTCAAGTTCTCTACACTGTTATTTAGCCTACCTGGTCTAGGTGCTGGGTAAGTCCCTGGTAACCCCTCAAAAAATAGTCAATGGCCCTAAAGAGGTGAGAAACCCACCTGGTGCCTCCAACCCTAGTTGGTACAAGGGGATTCTGGCCCAGAATCTTGAAGCTGTGCTTTAGGTTTGCCCTGTTGAGAGCACTTTTACAATAGAATGTATGCAGCCCTGACAGCACATCTTCAATCTGTTTTGCCATAGAGCAGCTCTTAATGGCATCCTTGAAAGCTAGTTCCAGGCGGTGTGCCATATAGTGAATACCCAGGACGTGCATGTTACTTCCTCTCAGCCTGCTCAGTACTCCTTTACGTGTCCTCACCATCAGTTGCACATGCCACCAACTTGGCCTGCCACTCTTCTCCACAGACCTCCCTCATCATGTTATCTATTGCCTGAGCGATGTTCTCACCGTCTGCTTTCTCCACATCCTGTATCCCTACAAAGTGGACCTCCACCTTGCCTCGGTTGCACAAGCGTGTATACAGCATTTCCTGTTCCATCACAGCAGTGTCAGTAGACCCGTCAGACATAATGGAGAGGAATTTCGCTGTCACTATCTTTGACTGAAGGGTCTTCCTCTCAGCTGCTGCTATGTGCTTAATAAATACCCTGGCTTGCTTCTGATTCACGTATGTGCAACCTGTGCTAATTCCCTTTTTCTCATCTAATCTATAAAATGAAAATGGAAAAATAAACAATGAAAAGTAAAGTTAGAAGTAAATATCGTACCATAGCACTAACATTATAGGCTACTTTATGCATATAAACTAGCCTAGCTAACTGACATTAGTTACATGGGCGCTATATTCTTCTGACCTTATTCAGCATTTAATCTAAAATCTACTATTCAACATTTCATAGACAAAACAAAAAAAAGACTTACTTGCATTGCCATTCGTAATCTTGAAATGGCCTTCCTTTTTTCGCGATTGGATGGGCACTCCTTTTGGCTGGTGGCGGGTGCTAATTTCCATCCCTGGTAGTACAGTATTTCAGAGGAGGTAGCCCCACCCTAACCCACAAGTGATTTGACAAGTTGATCCTTAACTTCATCATTCAAGGACTGCATCCACTTCGCACTGTGGAGAGATCAGAGTCGACTAAAATCTAATTTAGTTAAATTGTAATGCATTAAGTAATCATTTCTCTATCAATACACAGATCCAAAACACTGATATACATCTGATATTCTCCAAACTGTTTATGTTCACTACAACCAACTGTACTTTACTTGCCAAAGTGCACGTTTTTGACAGTTCAAGTGCAAAAACACATGAAAGAGAGCTCAATTCAGTACTTGTCAAGGACTGACACTTATCATTGAGGTACTTTTATACACTTTAAAAAATGCTGGGTTAAAAACAACCCAATTTGGGTTATTTTGGCAACCCAGCGCTGGGTTGTTTTTTGTAACCTAAATTTTGGTGTAAAAACACTACATTGCTGTATTTAAATTAACCCAGAAATCTTAGAAATTATAAAATCACTTGTACACACAGAATGACTATCAAAAGGTAAAAATTTATTAAGAACAAGGGCAAACATTGTCAAAAGTAACAACATGCATGTGAGATGAAAATCTGAAAAGAATTGCAAATCAACAGCCACACAGTTTATACAGATAAATGAAATTGTTTTTTCACATTTCAGTGAAAATTGATGAATAGAACTGGCATTTAGGACCAAATAAGACTTTTTTGCATATTATCCACTGCCAACAAAAACACTACACTATAAAATTATTCACTGGTTTCAACTTTAAGTAATTGTATTAAATATTGCAATAATTTATTCAAGCAAACAAAGGTAACAAGTTAACTTCCAAAGTTCACTCAATTTCAAACTTATAACTATAAATACATAACCTTAAGTTGTTTACAAAACTACTTGGTAATAAGAGTTTTAATAACTAACACAAGTTAACATGACTAAAGTTTTTTTGTTTGTTTGTTTTACAAACATGACTGAACACAAATAAACCACAACATTAACACCGACATTATAACATTTGTTAGTTATAGAATTCTCTGAGGCAAGTATACATGTGAAAGAATGTTTGAATGAGAGTGTGAATTCCTCCACTAAACAACAATGAACAAGCATTAAACATTTCTCAGATTATATGCTAAAAGTCTGGCAGCACCAGTGAGTGCATTTGATTCGATTATTATTGACCAACACATATGATTCATGATTCAATATTTGAGCTGGGCGATATGGCCAAAAATATTGTCACAATACTTTTTTCCATATCATTCGATAGCGATATTTGTCACGATAATCAAATACCATTAATGGGGAAGGAAATTCTACATTTTTGTTAGAACTTGAGAACAAATGCAAACAATTTGTTCACAGTTAAACTCCACAAAGTAAGCTGATTTAAAATTTAGGGCCCCATGAAATCCACTTTATTTTTCCCTAAATTCTGTTTTCCATTATATTTAAAGGTGCCGTAGAACGCGTTTTCAAAAGATGTAATATAAGTCTAAGGTATCCCCTGAATTTGTCTGTGAAGTTTCAGCTCAAAATACCCCATAGATTTTTTTTTTATTATTCATTTTTTTAACTGCCTATTTTGGGGCATCATTAAATATGAGCCGATTCAGGCTGCGGCCCCTTTAAATTCTCATGCTCCCCGCCCCCAAGCTTGCGACTGCCTTAAACAGCATAAACAAAGTTCACACAGCTAATATAACCCTCAAAATGGATCTTTACAAAGTGTTCGTCATGCAGCATGTCTAATTGCGTAAGTACAGTGTTTATTTGGATGTTTACATTTGATTCTGAATGAGTTTGAGGCTATGCTCTGTGGCTAACTGGCTAATGCTACACTGTTGGAGAGATTTATAAAGAATGAAGTTGTTTTTATGAATTATACAGACTGCAAGTGTTTAATAATGAAAATAATGACGGCTCTTGTCTCCGTGAATACAGTAAGAAACGATGGTAACTTTAACCACATTTAACAGTACATTAGCAAAATGCTAATGAAACATTTATAAAGACAATTTACAAATATCACTAAAAATATCATATTATCATGGATCATGTCAGTTATTATTGCTCCATCTGCCATTTTTCGCTATTGTCCTTGCTTGCTTACCTAGTCTGATGATTCAGCTGTGCACAGATCCAGACGTTAATACTGGCTGCCCTTGTCTAATGCCTTGAATATGAGCTGGCATATGCAAATATTGGGGGCGTACATATTAATGATCCCGACTGTTACGTAACAGTCGGTGTTATGTTGAGATTCGCCTGTTTTCCGGAGGTCTTTTAAACAAATGAGATTTATATAAGGAGGAGGAAGCAATGGAGTTTGAAACTCAACGTATGTCTTTTCCATGTACTGAACACTTGTTATTCAACTATGCCGAGGTAAATTCAATTTTTGATTCTAGGGCACCTTTAACTATATGTGATAATGCAGTGACGCACAATTAAAGGTATCTTTTCCATTAAATCAGAGTTTTTGTCCTATCCAGCTGTGACAGCGACATGCGACGATTCTATTTTAGAAATGGTTTCTGTTTTCTGCAACATTGCAGCTCAAACACAAACACAAAGTATGATACCAATTCCTTCCTAACCAAACGTGATGCAATAAAATTCTAGCAAACAAGCAGTTTGTTTGTCTGTCCACACCGAATGCAATGTGACCATGAGATGCAACAAAACCAATCAAAAATTACAGCCAATCAGAACAGCGTCTGGACACGTTCTTTTGGCAATCCAATAGCAGTCACAATGAAATGGATAAGTACATAATCAAATTCATTATTCAAAGTACATACTGAGTGTACTCTAAGACAAAGATTGTTACAGTAATTCAATATGTACTCTAAATGTTTAAAATAAATGGTGTAATAATTATGAAGTTGATTATGTACTTATCCATTTCATTGTGACTGCCGTGCGCTTGACAGAGAGCATGCCAACACCATGTTCTGATTGGTTGTGGTTTTTGATCAATTTTGGCGCATCACTTGGTCACGTTGCAATTGGTGTGGACAGAAAAATGGTTTTGCGCTAGAATCTTATCCCATCGCATTTGGTTAGAACATGGTGTTATATGTTATTTATGATGTCTTTACTACCTTACTGGACCTTGAAAGTGGTAGTTGTGTTGGCTGTCAACAGAGGGAGAGAAAGAGCTCAGATTGCATTAAAAAGATCTTCAGCTGTTTTCCAAAAATTAACAAAAATCTTACAAGTGTTACGTTCGGCTGTTGTAAAGATAAGGCGTTCACGGATATCCACAATCAAATGGGTTTATTAACACAACGAAGAGACAACATCCAAACACTGGCATATAACATTTAGAACAGACAAGGAGTGAAGGGAGTGAGTCCATTATAAAGGGTGTGCTGACGATCAGGAACAGGTGCAGGCAATCCGTGATGAGGAGGAGAAGACGAGGGAAGTGAGTGCAGGTGTGGAGAACAGGAGGATCGTGGGAATTGGAGTCCAGAAGACACGGGATATGTAACAGTACCTCCCCCTCCCGGTAGGCGTGTCCTCGCGCCGTAGATGTAACACCGGGGAGGGGGGGTGGGCGTCCTGGAGACCTCACGCCGGTGCAGGGAGAGGGACGGACATCACCGGAGGTCTCCAGGACGAGTCTCTGAGCCCAGACCGCCATGGCGGGTCTGGAGACGATGGCGGCCATGGCGGGTCAGGGGCCGTGGGCTGCCATGGCGGGTCAGGGGCCGTGGGCTGCCATGGCGGGTCAGAGGTCGTGGGTGGCCACGGTGCTCCTTGAGGCCCACCCACATGTGTGAGTTTGAGAAATGGCCTGGGTTTGTGGGTAGGATCGGGCTCATGGCAGGCTGAGGCCGTAGATTCAGCGACGAAGACTGGAGATGCAGGCTTAGCAGCGGAGACTGGAGATGCAGGCTCGGAGGCAGAGACTGGAGATGTAGGCTCGGAGGCGGAGGCTGGAGATGCATGCTCGGCGGCGGAGGCTGGAGATGCTGGCTCGGCGGCGGCTGGAGCTGCTGAAAGAGGTGTCCAGTCCATCCCCTCATAGATGATTAAAATCCCCACAGGCACTGGTGCTGGCTCTGTGCAGACTGGAGTGGCTTGCTCGGAGAGGACTGAAGCGGCAGGCTCGGAGAGGGCTAGAGCAGCAGGCTCGGAGATGGCTAGAGCGGGCTCTGGAGTGAACTCACTGGCTGGAGCGGCTTTCTTCCTCACAGAAACACAGGTGGCCAGGCCAGTTAGTCAGTCTCCTTCTTCCTCTGCATACCCCTCCAGTGAACTCCTTTCCTGTTCCACACTGGACGCACACTCCTCCGCTGGGTCCAGAAGGGGTATGCGGAGGAAGAAGGAGACTGACTAACTGGCCTGGCCACCTGTGTTTCTGGAGGGACTGGACGAGATGGACACATATCCTGAACCTCATCAACAAAGAAATTAGATCCGTTTAAATACAAAATTAGATTAATGGTTTCGCTCAAGGAAAAAGAATCTTCAGGTTCATTCAGGATTTCTGCACAGGAAAGTTATTTGTAGAGACAGATATGTTTTTAGCTACACAAGAAATTGAATGAAACTGAACTACAGAGTAGCATGCAGACCATTTTGGGGTGGAAAAACAATCATACAGTATTTTAAGTTCATTAAATTATCAATTGCTATCCTAATACTTTCCAATTCAAGACTTTTGTTTCCAATGGACTCCATTGGAAGCAACACAACAACAAGCTCTATATAAAATTTCACTAAAAAAAAAAAAAAAAAAATGCGTTGCTTACCTTTGTATGAAGTCCAGGATAAGTGCCATCTTTGGTATTTTGTAGCTCACTGCCACAATGGAGGAGGAGATGTGGTCACTAATAACTTCTTAAATGACAGCAATCTTGAATGCCCATCACCTTAAACAAATAAAATATTACAAAATTGAAAACATTAAATGATCACTTCAGAAAACCACTCCAAACATAGATGTGTAAATCTTCCCTACACAATTTGTTTTTCTACTGACAAAAATACTTGAAGGGGTATTCAGCAGCCATCTTTTCCTATCAACATGTTTCCTCAGACTTTAAATTTAAATGTGTTTTTTTCCAATATTGAAAATAATTAATAAAAACTGCTAATAAAATAAATACAAACCCATGAGTATGCAGGGGGTGTTTGCGATGCACAGCAGCAGTTATGTCCTGTCAATAGAAAAGAAAACAACATAAACACTATGAATCAGCAAATTAATGAGGAGAGAGCTGGTAAAGAATGACTACAGCATATATATGCGCATATATATATATATATATATATATATATATATATAGATATATATAGATAGATATAAAGCCAGACGGCAACTAATAACGTTACGTAAATGGCTTATTTGACATGTAACAAAACACAATTCTCATATTTTTACCACATAAGTGTTAGAACTGCTTCCACAAATCCGAAATCCGACTTTAAAAAGAAACTTTGACCGAGAACATCTGCGTGTGTAATGGTGCTTGCATCTTGAACCTTTCGCACTGACCAGGCTCTTGTTCTTTTGTAATTCAAAATTCGTATAAAGCCCTGTAAAACACAAAATGGAAAATTCCTTCAAATTAATACAGTACATTGTACCGTATTTTTACAGACTTTTTTTTTTTTTTTTACAGTGTACTACTATCTGATAAAATGGCCTAGGTGTGTTGGTGCCAACAATCTCAATTCTCATTGATAGAATGGACAAGAACATAATGCAAACATACCCACTGGTAGATGCCATCATGAGGACCCAACTGATGATGGAGATGAACTGGATACTTCCCATTACTCTGAACAAGAACAGTCCTGAATGAAGTGGACAGCTACTTGCAATCTACCGAAACCAATCTGCTGGTGATGAAGATCTTCCTGAAGTACAACACAGGAGTCCCTGCTAGTGCAGCTTGTAAACAACTCTTGACACCTGGTTTTTATTACGTGGATCACAAAACGTTTCATAATTCCGAGGGTTCATCGTTAGATAGCATTGATCTGGTGATCCCATGAATGAGTGTCTAAGGGTTTTAACTGATCTCAGGTCCATTTTTTAACGTAGATTGGTTTTTAATTAATTTAATAACATTTATTAAAATTATTCAAACAAACAGGGCTGGGCAACAAACTCAAACTCCTCTGACATTTCTCTTTAAAAATTCTCATTCTTGACTTCTAATTTGTGACCCAGGGGCGGACTGGCCATCTGTGTGATCTGGAGAATCACAGAACGGCCGGTACTCCAGGACGGCCGGCGGGCCGGCCCACCACCCGCCGCCACGCACGCAGTCATCATCTGTTTTTTTCCCCCACTAATCTGTTTCACACTCCAGTACTGTAGGGGGCAGCAATGCACCTTTAAGTTGGATGCCAGCTGCACTGGCCGTGGCCGCCAAGTAAGCAGCAAAGACGTTAGATCAGTGGTCTCAAACTGCCGGCCCGCAACTGATCTCAAAAATAAAACATAATCCGGCCCGCTAAATTATTATTATTATTATTATTATTATTATTATTATTCTCTAGTTGCTACCTGTCTGATATGCAAAGAAAAAGTCGCCGTTCTAAGGGGCATTTGCCGCATTCTCCTTCTTTCCAATGCGCTTTCGCTCCAGTGGCGTCTGTCGTTGCTATGCAACCATGAGCCGCGCTCTCAATCGCTTCTATTATGAGCGCGCTTGCCTAAATTACAGTAAAAGCACTCGACTTTAAGTCACAAGCGCCGATTTAAACCACCGAAACGCGTCCGATGCAGCCATTAAACGTTACCGATGCTCAAACGGCATCTTGGAGAAATGTGGCCCAGCTGTGTGAACACAAGCGCTGCAGGTGTCTGTCAAGAAACAGAAGAGTGTACAAATGTATTCAGGGATTGTATTTGTTCAGTGCAAGATTTTAATGTTATTTAAGCTAACATAAAGTAAGGGAAAATACTTCCACTAGATGTTAAAAACTAATAATGTATGTAACAATGAGAGATTTTTATTTTTTTGGCAAAATAAAGTTGATATATAGCTCCAGTTTTTTTTTGTTTATTTCTGACCCCTCCACGCCACAAGTGTTGCTGGTTTTGTTCCTAAATTACTGATTTTTTTATTCCATATATCTTGTTGGATGTGTCAGAAGTCGCACTAGACTATTTCAATTAGTAGTATTATATTAGTAATAGTATTAATTATATTACACTCTGTAACAATGAGAGAGACACTGCTGTTTACATTTAGTATGGTAAATAAGATATTTATAGTATAGGTATAAAAATATTTTAGTAGGCCTAATGAAATTTGAAGTAAATGAGAAATAATGCAAAGGAAAGTAATTTTTCTGAAATGTTGCGCTTTCTTGCGCCTGAAGGATAATATGGCCCTCCAATGAGGTGTCAATCACAGAAACAGCCCCCCGACAATTTGAGTTTGAGACCCCTGCTATATGAGTATTCAAGTTAATCTAATATACTTTTAACACAACATCTAGTCAACATCAGTGCTATTGCTATAATTTGGATGGTATAGTATCATGAACCACAATTAAAGTCTTGTGACACTCATGCCAGGCGTTATTGTTGTTGTTGTCGAGTTTCCGCACGCCGATTGCTTTGGGCCGGGCCTAGTCAAAGTCCAGGGCCGTTTTTTAGTCCCAGTCCGTCCCTGTTGTGACCGGTGGTTTCGTCAATATGTCATGCGTCAGGTCAAAGTTCACTCTTCCTCTGGAATCGTCTCATGTACGGAAGCCTGTGATTCTAGTTTTTAAAGTTTTTAAATATGGTTATTTTTCTTTCACAAGTGCATCGCTTAGCTTCAGAAGGCCTTTATTAACCCCCTGGAGCAGTATGGATTACTTTTATGATGGATGGGTACTTTTTTGGGCTTCAAAATATTGGTTATTATTCACTTCCATTATAAAGCTTAGAATAGCCAGATATATATATTTTTTTAATATAACTTCAAATGTGTTTGACTGAAAGAAGAAAGTCATATACACCTAGGATGGCTTAAGGGGAATAAATTATGGGATAGTTTAATTAAATAATTTCATTTCATTTCATTTAATATCTTCTGACTTGCTCACAACAGAAGTGCTGCAGAACTTTTATGATGATGTTGTTTAGGCCTAGTAGAAAATGCTGTGGTGTCTGCAGTGTCACCATAGAAAATATATGAAAAATCCAACACAAACACATGCTGTATACAGACTTTGAAAGAGATTATTTTATTTATTTTTTATTAAGCTAATCATATTTCTATCCCCAAGTCATAACCTTCTCAAAAAAAAAAAAAAAAAGAAAAGAAATTCATTTGAATTTACTGAAAAATGTTTATTTCATAATTCCCATGCAATTACAGTAAACCATGTTTACAAGCACATATTTACTTAGCTATCTAAATGGGGACAATGCATAGACTTCTATTGTTTTTATATGCAGCTAGTTATAAATACTATAACCTAATCCTAACAGAAACTTTATGCATTTTTACAATTTAAAAAATAATTGTACTTTATTTTTATGCCGATTTTTACAAATGAGGATGTCCCTAAGGTTTTGGAAGTTTTTGTCAGGTTTAGCTCACTTCTGGGTGCAAACTTGTTACCAAATTGTAGCTAAGTAGGTGCACACGCGTGTCCTGATATTGCTGAGTTGGGTGCATTCCTGGGTCAACATATTTTGTTGATCCTGGAACAACATTCTAGTCTGAAAATTTAGTCTTAACCCTATTCCTACCCCTAAACCTAACCCTACCCATAAGTTATCCCAAAAATCTGAGGTAAATGATAGATGAATAACACTGATGTAGAAGCACACATTCATGATTTTAAGCCTAAACTGAATAATCTGTAAACTTGTCCCTCAAATCTGATTGGTTGATTTGAATGTTGTTCCAGGATCAACAAAAATGTTGACCCAGGAACATGTTGAACTCAGCAATATCAGGTTATGCAGGTGGGCACACACACACATTGAGATTCATCTTTCTGTCTTTGTGTCTGTCTGCAGTCTGCCTCTCTCTGTCCGTCTTTCTCTCATATGTAATTGTTTTCATTATCTAAGTGCACAGCTCTGGCTCATGCAGTTTACACTTATCTGCTGTTTATTTCAGACAGGAAAATAGAAGGTAAAGAAATAATGGTGTAGAGATGATAAATATAAAAAAGTGGGGGTTTCAGGGCAAATGTACATATACACCTTTTCACCTGTTCGAGTTGATGTGACCTGTAAAACTTTGCCTAACTGCGCTGATAACCAAGAAATGGGCTCCTCACAAACTATAAATCTGATTATGAGTGTGTGAGAGAGAAAGCACAAAAAAAAACCCAGCAAAACATGTTCAACAGCAAAATAAATCTTCCCAGTTTTATTATATATTTATATATATTTAAATACTAAAAGTTACAAAGCTCTTTTCAAAGTCGAAATCATACTAGAAAAGAAAGGTTTTCTACATTGTGTTTATTTGACAAGATTATGCTAAAACATTTTTGAAAGGACTTCAGTTAACATTTTTAGCCCAACTACATTTTTGCATGCTAACTAATGCCATTGTTGAAACTTAACTATGCATTAGCAGTGTATGGCTATGGCAACTTGGCAGGCAAATTCATACAAAATCAAGTGACCGACCATACTTCATACTGATACTTTAGCTCTAAAAGCACAGACAATTTCCATTTCAAACTTTCACCAGGAATTAAAGGTTTACATACTTCAGTATGATTCCGCAGGTTGGACAGCGAGTTTAAGGCTGTGATATGGTATCTTTTAGGCAAATTAAGCAAACATTTAAAACAAAATTAATCTTTAATCTTTTTAGAATGAATCTTTTCAGAAAACTGAAACATACTTTCTAAGTATGGCCATGGGTGCACATACTGCACCCACTGAATTTCAAAGCCTACTTTTTCGAGGACCTTGATAGAAATGTAGTGGAGTGAAAAGAATTTGTCTTTCAAATGTAGTGTTGTTACAATCATAAGTTTCCAGGAAAAAACAAAAACAAAAAACTCATATACAGATACTCAAAAAGTGTAGTTAAAGGGTTAGTTCACCCAAAAATTAAAATTCTGTCATTAATTACTCACCCCCATGTTGTTCCACACCTGTAAGACCTTTGTTCATCTTCGGAACACAAATTAAGATATTTTTGATGAAATCTGAGAGGTATCTGACTCCTCCATAGACAGCAATTTAACCACAACTTTCAAGGTCCAGAAAGGTACTAAAGACATTGTTAAAACAGTCAACGTGACTACAGTGGTTCAACCTTAATTTTATGAAGTGACAAGAATACTTTTTGTGCACAAAAACAAAACAAAAATAACGATTTTATTCAACAATATCTTATCTTCTGTATCATTCTCATATGATGTTTACATTCAACACTTCCAGGTTCTACGTCAGAACGCCGGCTCAGTATTGGCAGATGTCATGAACACCCAAATATTTTGTTTTGTTGCTATTGCTGAAGGAAGATCTAATGCTTAAAACTACAGTTTGTAAGTTTTGCCTCTTTGTCGCCATCTCTGTTCAAAATCTGCAACTGCAGTTATTTGCAGAATTATCATCTTTACGTGGGTTGTGCTTGGCATGGCTCCTCAGCATAGATGAATATATTGTTTTGAGGAGAATGTGTGGGTGTCAGTCACCGCACCGGTGGATGCTGTACACATACTTCAGAACACAGATTGTAGTATGACCCAAGTAAGAATTTTCACTGGAGAATGTCATCTGAACAAGTAACAAATCTGCCACTTTTGTTCTGACTGAGAAAAAAAGCATACATTAAAAAGCATTACAATAAATCACACTACCAGTACTCACATGATATAGCCTGCTAGCTGGGACTCGTTCTTTATGTAAACAGACCTGAGGTAATGACACAAAGATGAACGGTGGCATGTTCAAATTTCCTGCGAAAACCTACCAGTACCACCCGAATTAGAAAACATTATTATGAGCTTACCATTGTGAATCAGGCAAAGGTAAGGAGATAGTTTTGAACACCGGATGGTTATGTACAAAAAAAGATTTTGTATCCAAAAAAAGTTACGGACAGCAGCTTTAATTTAAGGGTTTACTTACTTTCTCTACCCTGCACTGTCAATAATTACTCAGCATATTCAATAAAAATGTATAGAACAATTGGTTGTGTGTTACATGTATTATTGTTATTTAAAATTACAACACAAGATTAATTTTAGTTTATAGTAAAACACTATGGCCCGTTTTCACAGACAGGGCTTAGACTAAACCAGGAGTATTCCTTGGTTCAGTTAGGGCATTTAAGTTGCTTTTATAAACGAGCCTTAGAAAAAAACATTACTGCATCTTGAGACAAAACAATGGGACTGACATATTTTAAGATTTGTCAGTACAAGTTGCTTTCAGTTAAAACAGCTCAAACATGCATTTTAGTCTGGGACTATCTTAAGCCTTGTCTGTGAAACCGGGGGAATGTGTCTTAACTTTTAAATCCGATAAAGTACATTTAAAACTTTTTAAAATAAGGTTTGTTGCAATTTTACATAATAATAGTTGTAATACAAATTCTTTTTATATTTTCATTGAATAAATCTAGATTTGTACATAACTATAGGTCCATATTGGAAAATATTACACAGTGGTTGTCAGCAACCAGGTAGGCTACATGTCATTAACTCAAACAGACTTTATTGGCAGACCCAGAAGACAAGCCATGATGCAGGTGAGTGATTGTTTGAAATGTAATAGTCCAACATAAACTTGATAATAACAGTCTTAACTTTCCTTGTAATGCAGGTGAGGAGTGGATCAACGCCGGATCACATGAGATTTTAGCATATGATGACTGAGAGAGAACCATAGCAGGTAAATAGCATGGGTAGCTAGCCAGTTCACTTTTAAATAAACTTTTGCTGATAATTTACTCACCCCCATGTCATCCAAGATGTCCATGTCTTTCTTTCTTCAGTCAAAAAGAAATTAAGGTTTTTGATGAAAACATTACAGGATTTTTCTCCATATAATGGACTTCAATGGGCACCAAACGGTTCAAGGTCCAAATGACAGTTTCAGTGCAGCTTCAAAGGGCTTTAAACAATACCAGACGATGAATAAGGGTCTTATCTAGCGAAACGATCAGTCATTTAAAAAAAAAAGTTTGTTTTATAAGCACAAATGCTCGCCTTGCTCTGTTCTGCGATGCACGTTCGTGACGTAATACGCAATTATGTTTAAAAGGTCACGCTTGATGTAGGCGGAAGTACCGACTCCGTGTTTACAAGTTGAACGTGCAAATACTAAGTCAAATGCCGTTTACAAAAAAAGGTAAAACAACTAATGGTTCTTCCATCCTGTGTTGTTAGTGCCATCAGACTGTCATACCCTTCTCCATCAGAACAAAAACACCTCTAAAGGGGGTCACACACCGGACGCGAAGCTCAGCGCCGCGCAGCGTTGCGTTGCGTCTCTGACAACTCACAGGTATCGCACACCGGCCGCGCACATTATATACGCGCGAGCTCAATTTTGAATCGACTCCTGATAGAAGAGCTGCACAATGGGAGTGTTTTACGTCAACAGGGAAACGTTACATATGCCTATGCTTTAATATTTCGCACTGAGGTTAGTGTACATGGAAAAATGGCATAACAAAGCAAAATGAAATAGGAAGTCTTAGGGGCCATTTAAACGACACCATTTTCAACTGTTTTGGCCATTCATTTACACGACAACACCGTTTTGGTGGCCTGCAAATGCAAACTTTTGAAAATGGGTTTCAAAGTGCAAGTTTTTGAAAACGATTCCGTTGTCATCTTCGTGAAAAACGCAAATCTGTGAAAATGGTGACAACATGCACATGCGTATTACATGTTTAGTCTATCCACCTTATTTGTCAATGCAGAATTAAGGTATTTCTGCGAATGTGCGAGACTTCTGATTTATTAGCTGCTATCAAAGTGCAGTAAACAATAAAAATAAGGTGGATAGGCATGTGTGTTTGGCACGAGTGTTCTGTGTATGAAAGCATATGCGCAGGCGCATAATCTTTCTTTACTAAATGACATCGCCAACTACTTGTCTGGCATGCATAACACAGAGTTTTTAGTCGTTTTCGAGGATCCGTGTGAACGGGGATAGTTTTGATAACGTTGTCATCTGTACAAAGAAAACACCTTTCTGTTTTTAGCACATCATTGTCATCTAAATGTTTATGTTATAAATATATTGTTATAAAATGATAAAGTCATAAAGCAAAGCATATCAATTAAATTGATTAATTTACATGTTGACACAAATGCCTGCAATTTTCACAGCAGCAACCATGTTTCTTTCCTCAAAAATGGACTTGAACTCCTCATGTTTCTGCATTATTACTTTTTTCTCATCCACTGAAAAACTCTGTTGCATCTAGTTGTTGCAACCATCATGATTTTATGCATGTGCATAAATAATGCATTCCCCCTTTAAAAAAAAAAGTTAAATAGTGGTCATGATTTGTGTGGTTGTCACCATAGTTGGGTACCCTTACAGAACAAAAATATATGGGAATATACTGCAAAATATAATGCGATATATTACATAATACATTTCCATATATGGGAAACTAGTGCTTATATTTTTCAATATACTGCAATATATGCATTGACCATGTATGGCTATATATTGATACATATAAAATATTTAGAAATTAAGACAAAATTAGCATTACATGTAATATTCATAAAGTTTTATCCTTTATTGTGTACATATATTGCACATACATGTTCCCATATTAATGTGAATGTATTGTACACACATACACACATTCATGGAATGAGTTACAATCAGTGGTTACAACAGACTTCTAGTTTCCAGCATGCTTTGCTTCTGACTGTTAAAGGAGAGTAAATGTTAAAATTAAGTGTTATTTCATGTGTTTTGCTCAATATTAATATAGGGGGAGATCTGTTAGTGTTTAAAGTTGTATTATTTTGAAATTTAACAGGGTTTATGGTTTTGGGGTTACCATTGTGCTGAAGAGTAGAGCCTGTGGTTAGGCTGACGATTGGCTGAACTTCATTAAGACTACAGTTACTTTATTTAAAAAGAAATTGTTGGGTAGTCTCTTTGCCAAATGCTTTAGTACAGACATGTGTGCTTGTGATTTTGTTAACTAACTTGAAGTTATGAAACATTTAAATTGTAAAAAACTATACAATGTAAGAAATCAACATTATATATTTCTCTATATACAGTATATTTGTTTATGCTGCATGAGCAAATATATCTGCAATATATTACACATGCAGTACCACATCTGATCACATATAAATCTATATAATTACTATTAAATTATAAAAAGCGTCAATTCCTTATGTATTATTCAATATATTCTAATATACTTACGCAATATATTTTTCTGTATATTTTTAAATATAGTGTTATAACATTTATTATATTGATCATTCATTTGTAGAGACATATATTTTCTTTCTGTAAGGGTAAACTTAGTGTTGAACGGAAACTACAACAAATGAATATTTCATCCCCTGGTTTCACAGACAAGGCTTAAGCTAGTCCTAGACTAAAATGCATGTTTGAGCTGTTTTAACTGAAATCAACTTGTACTGAGATATCTTAAAATATGTCAGTGCCATTGTTTTGTCTCAAGATGCACACTAGTAATGTTTTTTTTTTTTTTTTTTTTTTTTTTTTTTTCTAGTGTACGTTTATAAAAGATACTTAAATATCCTAGTTGAACTAAGGCCTAATCCTGGCTTAGGCTAAGCCCTGTCTGTGAAACCAGGCCCTTGTGTTCTCATTTGCTCCAATAACAAAAGCGGTAACATTTTATTTCAATGGTGGCCTATTTTGATGCTTCCCCAACAGATATTCTACTGATTATAAGAGACTTTGCAAGTGCATGACAACTTATTCTACTAACCCTAACCCTGACCTAACAGTCTACTAATACTCATTGGCCCAGTTTCACAGACAGAGCTTAGTTCAATTAGGGCATTAAAGTAGCTTTAATAAGTGTGCCCTTGAAAAAAACAAAAACAAAACATTACTGGTGTGCATCTTGAGACAAAACAATGGCACTGACATATTTTAAGTATGCCATTGCAAGCTGCTTTCAGTTAAAACAGCTCAACATGCATTTTAGTCTAGGACTAAATCTAGACAAATTTTTAATAATCTAGAATAATCTTTTGTCTTGCTTTAAAGAATTGCACTTATTTTGATGTGTTGACTAACATACCAAAACACAAAGTTTTTGATTATAATTTTAACTGTAGTGTGTTATTCAATTTTATTTACTTACTTATTTACTAGCCTCACAATGTTAATAACAGTGAAACCGTTATTTTCCATAGATCTTCCATTAATTTTCTCATTTTCTGAAGAAAACATAAGTGGGTTAATGAGTTGTGGAAATGTTGCCAGGATATGTGGATAATAATGTAATCTGTTGCTAAGGTGTTCTGGGTGGTTTGCTAGGTTGCCAGGAAAGTCCAATGAAGTTTATGTTGTCAAATCACTAATTCTACCTATGGAATCGATAGAGTGATGCTTGCCTTATCAAGCAGCAGTAATAATGAAGTGGACGTATAATAACCTTGACTGAGAACAGGGCAGATATCAGTCCCAAACCTCCTGAAACATCTGCTTTTCCTGCATGACCTGAGCAGAGCAGAAAAGAGAAAGACTGATGGAGAGAGAGAGAGGCAGTCAGTTTGTGGGGGATATAAAGCAGATCGTTATCGGCCAGAGAAAAGATGACAGTTCCATTACCTTTGAGAGGAAAGAAGTCGGTTTGATCCAGCACAAAAAGTGACATTTCCCTCTTCCTCTTCACAGGCAGTTCATCAGCTCCACCGAGCGTCAGTTCTTCACACCGCAGTCGACATGTTGACATCAACCCTTGACTCCAGGTAATTACAGTTCAGAGACATCCAGATCAGCAGTACCCTGTCAACAGAGCATTGTTCAGAAAGAACCAAATCAGATCTGGTTCTTCAAGGTCAGTGTCTCAATCAAAGACATTTAGACAGATTGGGTTCAGTCTTCAATGGTTTGAACCCAAAGTCCAAGATGGTCCAGTTAGAGCTGATGATATATATATATATATATATATATATATTAGAACGTATCCCACAACAAATAGAAGTGTGCTTGAATATGCACTTGTAGTGTGCTTCAAATCTGAAACTGTACTTGCAGATAAAATAATATTAATGCTATAAAAGGTAAATTAAGTGTACTTAAAGAGAGTACACCTTTATGACTGTTTCTTAACACACTTTTAAAAAGTGCAGTTTGTAATAATAAAATTAAGTTTTACTTTAAAATAAATTGTTTTAAATCGTTTTAATTTTGTCACCCTAGTGAAAAAAAGTATACTAAGTATACTTGCAGCAAGACTAATTATTAGTATATTTCAAGTGTGTTAATGATTAGTTAATTTAAAGTGTGTTATTTTGAAACAACTAATTTTGTACTAAGTATATTTAAGTTGAAATTAAGTAGTATTACAATACAACTTTAAGTATATTTAGTATACTTATGTGTGCTAAATTGGAACAACTTCAAGTATACTTAGTACACTTTAAGTATATGTCTGTGTAGGGACTAATTACATGCTTGATTAGTGATATTAAAGTGTACTTAATTTGTGTTATAAGTATATTTTATTTGTGTTAAAAGTATATAATTTTTTGTTATAATATTAGTTGCATTATAAATATACTTTATTTCTGTTATAAGTATACTTTTATTTGTGTTATAAGTATACTTTATTTCTGTTATGAGTACACTTTGTTATAAGTACACTTTATTTGTGATTTAAGTACATTACAAAATAATTATGAGTGTCTTCACCTTTGGCTTATACCAAATACTAAAAATTACACACTTTGCAGTCAATAACAATACACTTTGTTATTACTTATACTTTGTATAATATAGTCAACATTTGAAGCAGATCAAAACCTTTAATCAAAGTTGTCCTAACTTTTTTGATCCACTTCAAATGTTGACTACTGTACTTTGAATTACATAATCTCACACAATACAGTTGTGCTACTATTTAAAATTACAGTTAACACAGTTTATTACAGTTTAACACATTTTCCCAAAGTTGAATGCATTTGTTTTCAAGGCCATTAAATTAAATAAAATATAAGAACATCACTAATGAAGAGACATATTTCATTGACAAATCCAATAGTTTTTATTTAAACTTAATATAGATTCAGCAAAACTTACCATATTTTTCATTAAAGAAAAAAAAATATTGGACCATGGTGAGCCTCTATACACAAATACAAATTACACATTATATTCCATTTTCTGATGAGCTTCTCATTGTGTCTGATGGCGTGAAGAACAGCATCTGTTGACAGAATATACCAAAAATATAAGACTCTTTATATGTTCAACCCTTTATTCGCGTTTACAATAGTCTGTCTAAATCCTACATTGAACCAATACTATTTTTGAACAGTAAATGAGGATTAGCAGCATGGAACTGTATCAGAATGGCATGTCGATATTGTTTTCGGTACATAGTCAAGCATAAAACACTATGAATTAATATCGTACAGAATACGGGCCGATTTGACCAATCATATGAATGTTTTGGTGCTGCATACAAACATGTGCCATAAACCACCACACAAAAACTCAAAAAGGAGATATCAAGCCGAAATATCGCTCTCCGTTTGTTAAAGAAAACAAAATAAAGTTTGTTAACTGGTAGACTACAACTCACCTCCCAATAGCAGCACTTTTCTCCGGTTCTTTCAGGATCGCGTAGGCCATTAGATTAGCCGGTTATCGTCGCCATCACGGTCAGTCTGCGATGTCACTTGATTGAACTGGTCAGAATCCCCAAGATTGAGCGATGTATTGCGCTTTCAGTGTTTTATTAAATAAATTAAACATTGCGACATTATACTTCACCTGAGTGACTGAGCGAGGGGATTCAGACGACGACCGTGACGTCAGCAGCTCTGATTGGCTGAAGGCAGTGAACAACAAAATCTGATTGGTCACAGACCAAGTTGAAGAGACTTTTGAATTCCTATAAGTTTAATCACTCAACATATTTTTTCGCATGTAACGTTACTTGTGCTGCTGGTGTGTTGTTTAATATAGATTTGTGTGTACGATTGTAAAATGATTCTGCCAGTGTAAACTTAATAAACATTTACACATATTTGGAAATTGTATAGGCTACACTGCATATACTAAATGGGCTTGTAATGCATTCATACTGAAATAAATAAGCACAAGTAATATAATGAATTCCAAGGATGAATAAGTAAACTTAAAAAATATACTCAAATTTAACATTAGATACACTACAACTTCAGGATATTAAATAATGTATTTTTTAAATATACTTTCAGTGCAATGTTACAATGATCATTTTCAGCACACTGTTAAAATATACCTCAAATATATTTTTATAAAGTGCAAATAAATACACTTTTAAAAAATAAACTTAACTTACACTTAAAGTATATTTTTCTAAAATATATTTTTTAGAAAATATACTAAAGTACAATTATTTTAAAGTGTGTTAAAAGTTGCATTGTGAAAATATGATACTAATATACTTTTTATATATTTAATGATAGTACATTTTTTGTTAGTATATTTGCAGTGTACTATAGAAAAAGGGAATATATTTAAAATACAATAAAGTATACTTTTTTTTCACTAGGGCATGCTTTAAAGAAATGCACTTTGATGTGTTGACTAACATACTAAAGCACATGTAAAGTACTTGATTATGTATGTAAGTTTTTGACTGTATTAAATCATTAAAATACCATAATATGTTTGCACATGTTTAGGAAACATGCTGAGTTCACATGTTACTCTAAAAATCAATGCTACAGCCAGTTATTTTACTTTAAAATCCTTAAAAATATGTTTTTGTTTTGGTCTGTGCAAGACCTGTACATTGCCAATATACCCAACAGTATTTCGCCACCCCAGGTTGCCAGTTGGCGGAAAACACATGCAGCAAATTGCAGCCATGGAAGTCAGCGAACAAACTGGATCGGGGAGGGGCAAACAATATTTTGATTTTGTCATTCTTACATACCACACCTTTAAAGTTAATATATTTTAAATATTTTACACATAAGGAATAACTGATGACAGAACACCCCAAAGTAGTAATGCAGCCACGACTCAAATTAATGTATTTCAAGACATTTGTCAGGTTTTTGTCCTTAAAATGGTCTTGTGTGTAGGACTAATTTCTTATGCATCTAATCCTAAGCCTCTATGATGGAACATTACCTTTAAATGTATTAAACTGCAACATCATCATTACAAATATATTTAATTATGTGCCATTCAAGTTTTACAACAGAAATTATGTTAAAGCATATGTTTACGATAATTCCTTGTTGTATATTAGGAAGTACATTTTTACCATACTGTAACAGTGTATGTTATTCCAATGTCACTAAATAAATAAATAATAGACTGTAATCTTCATGAAAATTCTTGATCCACTTCTTAAATGACTTTCATTTTCCACCGATGTCACAGTCATTACATACAGAGACACTTTTCAGCAACCATTAAATTCCCGATGGACAAAATACTGCCCCAAATAGTTTTTTTCTTGTTTCACTGAGAAATAGCACATAATGACAGATACATGGGTTACAAACACAGTTTCATGTTGACTTGAAGAAGCTCAAAATATTCCACAATTTATCTTCAGGGAAAGTGGGAAAATGGCTGCCATTGCCGGTTTGTTCTGTGGTTTGTTCTGATTTCCTGATCATGTGGTTTTTGTTAAAATGGCCTGCAGAGATCGGTATGAGGTCAGGGTGAATAAACACTACCATTAACAGCAAAAGCAAAGAACTCTAAAATGCATCCCACACTGACTACGGAAGGAGACGGACAGCTGTGTTATTAAAACACAAACCTCACAACACTGTGATCCTGTTCTGCTGTGTTTGAGTTTTTGTGTGTAGATGTCAAGGGTTGGTGATGAAGAACAAACAGACCTTTGAGTTCACATCAGTGTCATGTCTTTTCTAGGTTTGGTTTTTGTTTGAGTTGTGATCTTTGATTTGCACTGTGTCCTGTTCAGCTTTCTGTGTATGTTTTCTTTGTCTTAAGCAGGGTTTACACTACAATTTTGGCTAAGATTTTTGAGAATCCTAAAAGATTCCTCTGATCCTGGGCCAAAATCTGAAGTTTTTGATCTTAAGTTTGACATGTTCGCCAACAGCCGATTAATGACCATTGCAATAAAATTTTACCTCCAACGAAATTCTGGCAGTGACAGAAGATTTGATGCATAGTCCTGCAGTGTGGCTTCTCCTACGACAACCGTCAAATTATAAATCATTAATCACGATTCCTGTCAGTTCCTGGACTTCAATTCCCATAATCCTCCCTGCCAGTCACATGCACACATTCCACACCAATCATCAATTGCCACATACATCTGAAGCACATTATCTGGACTATTTAAGACTCACTCACACACCACCTCATTGCGAAGTCTTGTTAACCTGTGTTGCAATTCTGAGCGTTACTATATTGTCTGCCTGTCTGCCAGTTACCGATCTTGTCTGTTTACCGTTTATGATTCTCTGCTGCCTGCCTTTGGACTGTTTATTGTATCCTGACCTGTGAGTGATATCTGCCTGTCCTGACCATTGCCTGTATCCTGACCATGATTCTGCCTGTCCCTTGTTGTTCCTGTTTGTTCCTGTTTGACCCTGCCTGTACGACCACGCTCTTATTTAATAAAACACCTCAAATGGATCCCTGCCTGAGTCCCGTTCCGTTACAGAAGACTTTGCCACAACAGCGATCCAGCAGCTTTTCAGGTGAACACTGGTCTGGTAGGAACATTGCATTATTGTTATTAGGGCTCAAGCAGGGCTCACGATCGCTGGAGGAATATGTTGCGGAATATTTGGACATTGCATATTATTCAGACTGGCTTGACTGTGCACCGATAGACTTTTTCTGTGATGGCGTTAACCAACCTCTCCAGAACAAACTAAGACAAGAGGGACCGCGTTCATCACTTAGTAGCTTTATGGATTATGCTTTGTTGTTTGTTGGCTCTCTATTTACTGTGGGTGTTGCGGAGAAATGCGACACCTCGCTGATCGCCCAGAGTCACGTCACGTCTCCGCTGATCGCCCAGAGTCACGTCACGTCTCCGCTGATCGCCCAGAGTCATGTCACGTCTTGAGACCCGTCCGAGAGTGGAGAGGATTGTTATGCAGTGTGAACGATCCTCCACTGACTTCAGCACGTGCAGCTGGCATTCCGAAACTTCCGCCAGCTTCGCACTCAAGCCTGCCGGCCGTTTGCCAGTGTCTACGGACAAGATGGTCACTTTGCCAGTGTCTACGGACAAGATGGCCGCTCCGCCAGTGTCTACGGACAAGATGGCCGCTCCAGTCTTCGCTGAGCCCGCTCCAGTGTTCGCTGAGCCCGCTCCAGACTCCGCACCCAAGCCCGAGTCAGCTTCAGACTCTGCACCTGAGCTCCTTGCCTTGCCGGCGCCACCTAAGCTCCTTTCCCTGCCGGCACCACCTCAGCTCCTTGTCCTGAGGGTGGGGAAATTGTGGGTGGGGTCTTTGCACCACCACGGCCATCAACGGCCTCTGAACTGTTATGGCCACCTATGGACTCTGACTCGCTATGGCCGCCTATGGACTCTGAGCTGCCATGGTCGCCAATGGTCCCTGAACTGCCATGGCTGCCCGAGCCACCTGACCTGCCATGGCTGCCCGACTCTGCTGACCCGCCTTGGCGTCCCAAGTCTCCCGAACTGCTATGGCCGCCCACGGCCTCTGACCCGCCGTGGCTGACTGACACTCCTGACCCACCGTGGCTGGCCGACACTCCTGACCTGCCGTGGCTGCCCGTGGTACCTGACCCGCCATGGCTGCCCGAGGCGTCCGACCCGCCAGGACGCCTCGAGTTCCTGGACCTGCATTGGAGACCCTTTACCCGTCTGCCAATAGGTCTCCAATGCACCCATCCCCCTCCCTGATTATGCCATTCACGGCGCGAGGGCGCGCCTTCCGGAAGGGGGGCATTATGTCAAGATTCCTGTCAGTTCCTGGACTTCAATTCCCATAATCCTCCCTGCCAGTCACATGCACACATTGTTATATATTGTCTGCCTGTCTGCCAGTTACCGATCCTGTCTGTTTACCGTTTACGATTCTTTGCAAACTCTGGATTAAACCTGAGTTGATAGAGAAAGTTTATACCGAGCGTTGTGCAACTGTTGATCCTGAACTAAACCAGGTTGGATTTATCTGGATTTGTCAACTCCAAACCTACTCTGAAACTCACTTGGGTTTGTGTGTAAAGTTTTGAAAAAAAAAAAATAGGCAACGTTTTGAAAATGTAAGCAGTTGAAAAAAAACTAATAAGAATAAATTTATATTGAATTCATACAGTGAAGACTATGCAATATTTTATTTTTATGATTATTACATTTACTAATTCTATTAAAACTATTGTACCTGAAAAACTTAATTTGTTTAATTCATATATTTGTTATTGTCATGGTCTCAGAGGATAAAGTCCACAGAAGAAGATCCAATTCAAAAATAAAGGTATTTAATCAAACACGCTTAGATAGTCCACAGGAAACGTAACAGCTTGTGATACACAAACAATAACCGACCATGACCTGAAGAAACACAGTAACTTGTTAAGTATACTATGATAACAAACTCAAATACGAACAGCTGTGATGATTAAATGAATATCCATGGTAACAAACAAGTGGCGGGAAATGTGAACAAAGACAACAGGAAATAATTACAAGCAAACTAAAAGTCCATGAATATGAAAACTAAATTGACAGTTTGTGACAGTTATACTGTATTTATCCTATTATTTGTAATTTACTTCTTTTTTCTTATTTTTAATAACAGAAATTAGATAAAATAACACAAAATAACTATATCATGATATTGTTATCGTAAAATAATTTCTCATATCGTGAAATAAGAATTTGGTCATATCACCCCTAGTTGTTCTGTTTGTCATCGGGCAGTTTTTGTTCATTGGCCGACTAAGTTTTCTCAGTGTGTTCTGCACCATTGGCTGAAGTTGGTCCTCGTCAGCTTTTTTACGGCCGATTCTACATATTGAATCGGCGTCGGAGCTCGTCGGTCCGTCGGGCCATCTGATCATTCTGATTGGCTGTTCAGCTACTGCCACCTGCTGGTACGGAAAGGCATTTCATCTTACGCAGGCACAGAACGGACGTGCTACTTGGCCGCCGGCTGTCGAGCGTCGGTTTGGTGCGGCAGGGCAACTTTGGACCCAGACGCTGCCGACGTGAGCCAACCCCGCAGTCTGCTTTCATTGCCACTAGTTCGTCGGTGTCGGCTTGGTGTGTTCCTGCCTTTAGAGGTTTAGTCATTTGAAAGTTTCTCTAAAATTAATTAATGCAGTAAGAAAAAAAATATCTTCTAAAAGGCCGTAAGAAAATAATTTATTTTAAAAGGCCATGTTTTCAGTTTGCAAGTACAAATATTGATGAAATATTCATCAGGTGCATGTGTTATGCTTTAAATCTGACCCTCCAGCTGTCAGCAGTGGCCTGTGTGTGATTATTCTCTTTTATGAAAATATTTGTGCCATCATTCAAGAATCATAAAGGAAAAGTAGCCATCTCAATGTGTCCAACGCAGACACACGTCCAAGCAAGCAATGCTGAAATTGTACTTTTCATATACAGTATTCAATTATGGCAGACATGAATCGGCACTCAATTCAACCATGCCAACGTTTCGTGACGGTTTGTGAAATGCAATTTAGCAGCCTGGTTCAAAAGTAAATTGAATTTGCCGTAAAAATGCTAACATTGCACTTTGTCAGTATGTGTGTGTACAAGGAAGAGAAAGAGAAAGTATATTTGTAAAAAAAAAAAAGAAAAAAAAAAGGTATATTATATAAATTGCAGACTTGCTTTCAGCATTTACTTCTGTGAAAATTGACATGTTATACCCTGCTGTCACACCCAGAGAAATGCTTTTCCTCAGCAAATGCAAGCGAGGCCAACAAATATCACACTGAAAAATGTGTCCAATAAATCTAGTATGGAGCAACTGTTTTAATAATTTAAACAAAAAATGAACATTTACATTTATGCATTTGCTTTTATCCAAAACGATATATTTTATTCAAGGTACACATTTGATCAATTCATGTATTTCCTGGGAATCAAACTGGCATTGCTAGTTGCTCTACATGCTCTACAGCAGTGGTCACCAACCTTTTTAAGCCCAAGATCCCTGACCTCGACCTTTATGAAAGACAAGATCTACTTGATAGAAAAAGACAGCCCAGACTTTATTTAGTTTTTTTTTTTTTCGTGGCCAATTTAGATTCTGATTTATTTATTTATTTTTACAAGCAAATTGGCCGATTCTGATACTGGTTGCAGATATTTATTATTATTATTATTATTATAAACAAAAATACATAGCCATTTCAAATTAGAGGTAACCACTCCTTTTTAATCACAATCCAAACAAAGACGCTATCACATTGCATGAGTAGTTGTTTTTTATTTGAATTAATTGAGATTTAATTTCAAGATCTAAAGCAAAAACAGAACGGTCTGACTTTATCGTTGTGAAATTATATGCTACACACAAAAAAGCATGAAACAAAACCAGCAGGCTGAATGAGACGCAAATTCACTCTTTGACAGCAGGTGGCGCTTATGTAGCAGCAGTGACACAGCGTTTCCTTGGTTACCGCTGTAAACAAAGCTGAACTGCACTAATAATTAGCTACTTTATTCGGAGGTAAGATGAAAATAAATTGCCATTGCCATCATTAGAATTGTCTCCTCTTTGCGTCCGTCTTCAGCGTCTCTGGCCATTGTTTACGGCCGTTTACAGACTCGGACATGATGTGGGCTATTTACCTTTATCACTGTCCTGGTAGCTCCCAAAAATAACAGAAAAATAAATACAACAAGCAGCGATGAAAGGGCCCTCGCACCCGGGCTCACCGCCACCCATTGGCCTTAGAAAAACAGTGAACAGTGGGCGACATGCATGTAAGCGAGTAAATACAGGAGAATTATTTCAAAATACAGGAGTCATTTCGAAATGCCACACTTCCTGTGGCCAACAGGTGGCGCTTTGACCATCACTGAATATTGCCATGTTGATGTCTTCAGGCAAGGACTATCATCGAACATATGAAGTTTGAAACAGATCGGACATTGTATGCCTGAGTTACAACAACTTCCTGTTTCTTTCGTGGCGTTATTTGCATACATTAGCACTTAGCCAAGTGTTGCATAATTTAACATGTTTCTAGCATGGTTGGTACTTCGTGGCATAATGAAACGTGAATCTGGTAGTGAATTACAGTGTAAAGCATGCCATTTCCTGTTGCCAGCAGGTGGCGCTATGGCTAACTGAATATTGTCATATAGATGTCTTTAGGCCAGGACTCTTATCACACATGTGAAGTTTGGAGCAGATCGGATATTGTATGCTTGAGTTACAACAGCTTCATCATTCATGGCGAAACATCAGAATTTGTTCATTAAAGTACAACGTCTGGAAATGGCAAAAACTGCACATATTTTGCAAAGAAAATTCAAAATATCTCACTTCTAGTTGGTTTTCAGATTTCACTCCAATAGACTTTTTTGTAGGTATTGGGCTGTTAGATGTGTGTACCAAATTTCATACCTGTACGTGAAACGTAGTGTCAGGGGCACTTCGTTGAAATTTTTTAGGTGGCGCTATCGAGCCATTTTGCCACATTTAATTCTGAAACCCACATCAGACGTACATTTTCACCACTTCTGACGTGTCTGCAAAGTTTAATGAGTTTTCGAGTATGTTTCGGCCCTCAAAAAAGTGATTCACCTTACATGGCGAAACATCAGACTTTGTCGGTCACCACGGACACGCCCTTCAACGAAAACTCAAGATCTTTGCAATTTAACATCTCAAAGGCCTTAAGATTAGACTGGCCATATATGATGTTAATCTGGTTTAATCTCTATGAGAAGTTAATCACAGTGTAAAACATGTCATTTCCTGTTGCCCCCAGGTGGCGCTATGACTGTAACTGAATATTGTCATATAGATGTCTTCGGGTCAGGACTCTAATAAAACATGTGAAGTTTGGGGCAGATCAGACATTGTATGCCGAGTTACAACAACTTCCTTTTTCATGGCGAAATATCGAACTTTGCCAGGCCGCCACGAACACGCCCTTCAGCGAAAACTCTAGATCTTCGCAATTTAACGTCTCAAAGGCCTTTAGATTAGACTGACCAAATATGATGTTGATCTGATTAAAGCTCTAGGAGGAGTTCGTTAAAGTACAACATGTGGAAATGGCAAAAACTGCCAAAATTTTGTAGAGAAAATTCAAAATATCTCACTTCCTGTTGGGTTTACAAACTTTGCACCCAGGGGCTTTTTTGTAGGTATTGGGCTGTTACATCTGTCTACCGAATTTCATAACTGTACGTGAAACGTAGCACGAAGGGCGCTTAATTGAAATTTTGTAGGTGGCGCTGTCGAGCCATTTTGCCACACCTAATTCTGAAACCCATATCAGATGTAAATTTTCACCACTTCTGACGCGTGTGCAAAGTTTCATGAGTTTTTGAGAATGTTTAGGCCCTCAAAAATGCGATTCATTTTGGAGAAGAAGAATAATTGGCTGAGCAATTCCAATAGGGTCCTCACACCATCGGTGCTCGGGCCCTAAAAATACAGTACAAAGACTGGAGAAATGTAATGTAGGCTATTTTTGTACTCATATTTCTGTTATTTTCGCGAGCTACTGGAACAGTGATAAAGATTGACCGGTCGATCACGATGGCCTTACCCCTCGTTTACACTGCACGCGTGTGCAGCACGTTACGGCTGCAACGCGGCTACCGGAGCTGATACGCGGCCACTCTAGTCAATGCTCGTGTTTACACCAGCCGCGGCGCGGTGCGTTTGAGAAGCGTCCCAGAAGCGGCTCGCCGCGCCGCTTCGCTAAAGATAGGCACCTCGCCTATTTTTGACGGACGCCACTACCAAGAAGCGCAGCTCAAATACAAAATAAAGTCAAAATAATCACCCTGAGTAAACTCCTGCTCATATTTCACTTCACTATGATGCCAGAAACTGACGACAAGAGATTCGAAGTTGAAAAACTTGAAATTTCTTTGTTTTTGTTGTCCATAACTGGAATATTAAGTGTAAAATTATTATTAACTTCATCTGTATAGCTACAGCAAAATAAATTATGGCATAGCAATAAACACAATTAAACCGGACAATATATAACAATTTAGCCATTAAAAACATGAAAAAAATCAACGAAAACAACGTTGGACAGGCAAATCTAGTGACGGAACAAAACCATGCCGGAGCCGTAACGCAATGCACACGCGTGCAGTGTAAACGAGGGGTTAGGAAAACAGTGAATAGTGGGCGACATGCATGTAAGTGAGTAAATACAGGAGAAATATGGCAAAGTCATTTCGTCGTGCCACACTTCCTGCTGCCAACAGGTGGTGCTTTGACTATTACTAAATATTGCCATGTAGATGTCTTTAGGCCAGGACTATTATCAAACGTGAAGTTTGGAGCAGATCAGATATTGTTTGCCTGAGTTACAACAACTTACTGTTTCGTGGTGTTAATCGCATACATTAGCACTTAGCCAAGTGTTGCATGATTTAACGTGTTTCTAGCATGTTTGGTACTTCATGCCATATTGAAACGTGTTTCTGGGAGTGAATTACAGTGCAAAGCATGCCATTTCCTGTTGTCAGCAGGTGGTGCTATGAATAACTGCATATAGATGTCTTCAGGTCAGGACTCTTATCAAACATGTGAAGTTTGGGGCAGATCGGACACTGCATGCCTGTGTTACAACAGCTTCCTCTTTCAAGGCAAAACATCAGATTTGTCAGGCTGCCACGGTCACGCCCTTCAATGAAAACTCAAGATCTTCACAATTTAACATTGCCAAGGCCTTTAGATTAGACTGACCAAATATGATGTTGATTTGATTAAATCTCTAGGAGGAGGTCGTTAAATTACAACATCTGGAAATGGCAAAAACTGCTAAAATTTTGCAGAGAAAATTCAAAATATCTCACTTCCTGTTGGGTTTTCAGATTTTGAACCCGGGGACTGTTTTTTTAGGTATTGGGCTGTTACATGTGTCTACCGAATTTCATATCTGTAGGTGAAACGTAGCATGAAGGGCGCGTAATTGAAATTTTGTAGGTGGCACTATCAAGCCATTTTGCCACACCTAATTCTGAAACCCATATCAGACATAAATTTTCACCACTTCTGACGTGTGCAAAGTTTCATGAGTTTTTGAGTATGTTTAGGCCCTAAAAATGCGATTCATTTTGGAGAAGAAGAAGAATTGACTGAGCAATTACAATAGGATCCTCACACCATTGGTGCTCCGGCCCTAATTATATCTAAAAAAAAAAAAAAAACATACTAAGAAAATTATAGTTTCTGTCCTGAGAATTCAGGCTCTGATTCGAGTATCAGGAGGAAGTGGTGCAACTCATGATGGCATGATGACAGACACGGCAGAGATGGGCAGATGAAGTGAATGAACACAGAAGATGGATGGAAAGTGTGTTTTGTGTGTCAGATGTCAGACTCTGCTCAGGTCACAGGTGTGTGTGGAGGGAATAATTGGTTATTAGACGCTCAGTGTATGAGCGCACCTGAAGACCCGTCAACACATACTACTCACATCGGACAAACAAGACAACAAATGTGTGTTACAGTTGTCACCAGTGTACCAACACCACACAGACTCATATCTAAACAAAATTTTATCCTCCTCAACCTTGTACACTCACTCAACCAGCTAAAACCAACACAACTATATCATACTGGTGCTGTATATAAGTGTTATGGCTGCAAGTGTTTGCCAATTATGCTCTATTCTTTAAAAATGTGTGTAACCTAAATGTTTAATGACATTAATCTGTATCTAAACTTTTCTTACACATCACTGAACTGAATTTATTTGAATCTGTACAATCTTGTGAAAAATGTCATTATGAAGATCCATATCGACACCCAATGGCCACTGAAAACAGCTGTGTCCCAATTCAGAGGCTGCATCCTTCGAAGGATGCTGACTTCAAAGGCCAAGACTTCCAGGAGTCCAGGGCTGTGTTCCACTCCAGTTTTAGACACGCACTTGCGAACTTCCCTAAGCACTTCCCCTCGGGGGAATCCTTGCTGCCATTTTAAAGTGCATTCCACTTCGTGAAGTGGACGAGGGAAGTTTATATGGACAGACCCTCGCTCCCTCGATTTTGACCGAGGGAGCGAGTCTACTTCATATGTACACTTCAGGCAGCTCCATAACCCACAATGCAACACGATTGTGACGTCACCGCATATCACGTTTAATTTACCCCACCACAAACTCTATGATATAATAATTTTTTTTTTTAATATTTAAAATACACATATATACATATAGAATGCTGCATTAAACAATTTTGTAAGGGGAAAAAATTAAATAATAAATTAACTCCATAGCAGATTCCAAGTGATCAAGGGCTTAGGATGTTCCAATCCAGCCCATTGCAAAGGTTCCGCCAGTAGTGGGCACTCGTGCAACGTAATGAAGGAGTGGATTCTGGAATCCACTGCCACTTCAATATATATATCTTTTAAGTTATTAATCAACATTTATCTTTCTGTTAAATTATTTGAATGACTTCTTCAATGTATGTTAAAGCATTTATTTTCCTTTTTCAAACACTAGAAAATAATTTTAGATATTGTCTGTACCTCTCACTGAGAGAAAAGAACATGTTATCAGTATGTTTTGGGAAAGTTCCTGCTCAGAGCAGAGCTCAGATCAACTTCAGCCTTGAAAAAGCTGTGAAACATGTATCTGTATGTGCGCTAAGTGTTCTGTGCAGGTCCTTTGTACTGGTGGACAACTGGCACTCTGCTTGAGACCAGCAGACTCCATGTCATGACCCCAAAAGGACATCCAGTACCTAAATCCAGAGCCCCCTCGTCAACATTGTGACGAATGGAGATATGCTTCTGACTATCTGTTCATGTGTGGAAGATTTCCAAATCTGTCTATTTTTCTTAGCCAATCAGAATCATTCAACCTGAAGTAATGATGTATTTAATTGTTGTGGAAATGTGAATGTACGCAGAGCGGCCTACGAACTCCTTGTGAGACTTGAAGCTGGCTTCTGCTGATGAAACTCCAAACTATTCTTCATTCAATTTTTCTTCAATTTATTATTATTTTTTTTAACTATGACTCTGGGTTTTTATTCAAAATATCTGGTTTCAATGGTCCTAAACTGTTTATCCCCAACAGTAAGCAATGACGTACATCCGAGTCAACGAGACTGAGGGAAGTTAGCGAGGGAAGGTCATAAAAAAACTAACTGGAACGCAGCCCAGGAAGGTTGAACCGAGCGTTGTTAAATGGGATGGTCTAGCCTAGGTGGATTGCTCTTGTCACCTAGCAACTATGACAGCTGCCGTTGTTTGTAATGTTTGTACTGGACTTTTTTGAAGGTTATCTGTCTGAACAGGGTTCACAACCTGTCTGAATATGTTCACCTTGGTCCATTTATGTACATTACTGTAAACTAACTATAAAAATGCTGCTTATTAAGATATATCAACATTTGAACAGCTGTTAAGTTTTTCTTTTCAGTTAAGTGTGTGGTGAACAGCACATTCCAAGGCCCAGTTTATGGCCAGACCCCTCTCTGTTAGTAGCAGTGGACAAAGGTTTGCTACATTTTGATTGGATCTTGGTGGACTAACACAAACAAACTGTCCAACACCATCAGATAAAGATGCTAGGACAAAAGCCAGACACCTCTTAAAGGGCAAGAAGAAGACCTCTGGAACCAAGCCCGGTAAGGACCTCTCATTTGTCCACATGCAGTTTCTGCACTTCACCCGACGTGCAACCTAATTGCTAAGGTCTTGTTCTGTGACTGCTCCGGATGCAGCAGTAGTGGGTGAAACATAGAGAGATCACAATGATCCATCCAAATCCATTCATAACTGTATTTGGAAACCTTAAAACTGATGCACAATCATCCATTTCATACTTGTAGCAAATTAGCTCAAAGGGGAAATATTAATAATTGTTCATAACTTATGATTAATTATGAATATTTGGAACAGTTAATTGGATTAACTTGATGTAGCTACATTAACATTACAAATAATTAATCAATTCGTCCAACAAACACTCAGTATTGAATATTAATTCTAAAAAAAAATTTCATGACCAAAGAAAAATAATTCTTTCTTAGCATGTACAGCATTTAGAGCATGTGTAACAAGACCAGGAATGATTAAATTGACAAACTTGCATAGTTAGTTTGACTCTTGTAGTTGGAAGAGCGTTCTCTCTCTCCTGGAGTGCATGTTGAGGCCTGCTGGCCCTGGGCCGGAGAGGCCATGCAGAGCAACCAGGAGAAGGAAATCAGTCGGAGACAGGAGAGAGGGCAATCACACTGACAGTGCCTTTTAACTCTATGTGGAGGTCCCACCTCCACAGGTCAGGCCAATGTTATCTTAAACTCTTGGAGGGAAACATTTACGATCCTTAGTCTCAAGCAGATTGTTTGCATATGTAACTGGATTGGTTGCTGATGAAGAAACTATTAAAGATTCTTGCAATTCTAATATGTTGCACAGGTATCGGCATATCATATCCAGAATCATTTAAATTTTCAAAGTACAAACTTGTAGGCCTCAAACTTGGTATATGTGAAGTTACATTAACCGTTAATTCTATCATAAAATATGCATAAAACAAAATACCATTAAAAAAAAACACTACACAAGACAGTAATAATCATACACACAATGTCCTGGAATGCATGTTCATTTATCGATCAGTTCATCTATAAATTAATGCAGGAAAGTCTGTTGTAAGTGCTATGGGTCTTACCCATGGCCTCTGCTTTTCCACATGACCATATTTTTCACAGCAATAAAACCATCTTATCTGATTGTAGCCCTGGTAATTGAGGCCTTTTCTGTTCTCGTGGCTCTTTTTGGGGGATGCTTCATTACTAAGAGGGGGCTTTAAAAATTATTTGTTAAATGTAACAAATAAGTATGTGTCTGATTTGTCTCAGTCGTTACATATTCAGAGAAATAAGTATTCTCAGTGACAACTATTTGTAGTGTGACATCTTACACAAATTCAGCTGTTGATGGTTTAAATGAATGAATGCATGACAGTTCAATCTTTTTCCATCTTGTTTGGACTCTATTTGTTTAGAATATTCTGGAGGTATTCTGGTGGTGGTTTGGAAAGTGAGAAATGCATTGGTAAAACCTTAAAGAAACTTTAAAGACTTCCAACTGTGTGCTTTATGCATATGAGTTCCACAGAAGAAAGAAGGGTGGGCCACACTGTGTGTGCCCTATCTGAAACCAACAGCCCATCACAGCACTGGAATGGAGAAGCACCTCTCAAGTCCGCTTCTCTCATCTCTCATCTCTACCCCTCCCATTGTCCATGGCCTGCAGCTCCTAGCTACGCAGGCCCAGATAACACTTCCTCCTCCTTCCACTGCTTCTAACCTTTTTTCCCCTACCAGTGGCCTACAACTCCTTCAGCAGCCCCTAGCCTGAGGATGCCTACACTAGCGGCTTAGGCCCAGTCATCAGTCTCAAACTCTCTTTTTGTCCCTGGCCTACATCTCCAACCATGGACCCTAGCATGAGGCTGCCTCCACTAATGGCACAGGCCCAGACTGCCTATCTTCCACCCCAGCTCAGCATCCCACCAGATCACTTTTCCAGTCTTTTGTTTCACATAGTGTAGATGCAGCAACCACAGCTGCTCAAAAAGGCCTCTCCCAACATCAGATTCAAACTCTCAGTGGCTGGTCGCTGGAGGCTTTTGTATATTCGATCTTATCGCTTCCACACCAAAGAAGCTCAATGAACCCTTATCAGCTAAATTCTTCAGCTCCAGCTTGTTCTCAGGCTCTCAAACCTACAGGCTCACCATGTCTGCCTCGATTAACACCATCACTCCACTCAAATAGTGAAAATATTTCTACTTCACTGCCGCAGCAGGGTCTTCCCTCCCACTTCCACAGGAGCACACTTCATTATTTTACTGCTGCAGCATTGATGTCCTCTCTGCTCCCGCAGGAGCTCAGTTCTCTGTCTAACCTTGCCTTCACTGCCACAGCAGTGTTATTTCTTCCACTCCTGCAGGAGCTCCATTTCTCCATCAGACTTGCTTCTACCGCTACAGCATTGTCATCTTCTCCGCTCCCACAGGAACTCCATCCAGCTGGCTTCACAGCCGCAGCAATGTTATCTCCTCCGTTCCTGCAGGAGCTCCATTTCTTCATGTAACCTCACTTTCACTGCCGCATCAGTGCTATCTCCTCACCTCAATGTGCCCATGTGTAACAGTCAACTACCGGCAAGGCTTACCCATCCAGTGGTGTGAGTATTGAACTCCCATCGGTTGCTGTGAGATTTCTCTCAGGCAAGCAACTGTTTTTCTTCACCCAACAAGGCTTACCCAGTAGGGTCCACTTGCCCGACGCCGTGAGCTGCTCCCATTGGAGGCTACTTGGGCTCTCCTGTTCAGTTGTTTCAAATCACACTGTATCCTATCCATCAGCCGGTAGGGCTCACCTATCAGATGCATGAGCTGTTCCTCTCAAAAAGCGGTGTGAGCTCTCCTGAGCATACCAATCCGTTTTTGCGTACCTCCAATTTAGAAGCTCTCAAGCTAAATCCCCTTTTGAACCTCTATTCATTGATGACTCTAACAAACCTGTTACATGCTTTTGGTTCCAAAAACACTTCAAATCCATTCTCCGACAATTAGACATCCCAGAAAAAAAAAAAAAGGAAAAAAAAGAAAAAAAAATTATATATATATATATATATATATATAATATATATATTTCTGCACTGGGGCATCATCTTCAGCAGCCCCAAAAGGCCTCTCCCAGCAGCAGATCCAACCTCTCAGAAGACGGTCTTCAGATGCTTTCCAAAGCTACATCAGGACCAACTGGTTCCACATCAGAAAAGCCCACCAGATTTTAAGACCTTTTGATCAGCATCCCACAGAATTTTGCATCCAAGGCTGTTCAAACGGATTCCGACTCCTTACCCCACTGCATTGTCACCCAGCACAACCAATGGAAGATGTCACCTCATCAGACTGCTCGCTCAACCAAGTGGAACATAAATATCACTTTACCAAACCTCTTTCCAGAGACCTTGTGGTCATCTGATGTACTCATAACCACACCTTAAGTGACATGTTATCCAAAAATCACAATATCAGTGGTGATGTGAGTACCAATTACTACATTAATTAGCATTCTTGGATGGGCGAAAATAAAATCACTACAGTTGAAACCTAATACTTACATTTAGAAGTGTAATCCAGTGGTCATTGGTGCACCATGAATCTTGGGATAGGCTAGACTGCAAAGGATCCACTATATTCTAACCTTCGCGGTCCGGGAAATGAAGGACACATTTATATGCTAATGTTTGGTCAACTTTCACTTCATGTTTACTTTCAGGGATGGATGGATGGATGGATGGATGGATGGTTGGATGACTTTTATATCTTGACATCAGAAATAGAGTATTTTTGCATTGGGCGTTTTTGTGTTGTCATGTGTCTTTTACTTCCCATGTAGAATTGGCATCTGAATGTTAAAGTCATTAACAATTCTATTTTATTTTATTTTTTATTTATTTATTTATTTTTTTTCATGAAACAATCCTCTATTCAGTTTGCAACACCCACAAGAAGTCCTGTTCTGCATCACTCGGATATACGTCACAATAGGAAAGAAAGAAAAAAAAATCTATTTCATATGTTTTACCCTATTTTATGTGGAATATGTACCTTATATATGTTATATTTTACGAATGCCTCTTTTCAGCAGCTGTCTGAATGTTTTGCATCCTTCGTTGTCTTAAGTTGTGTGGTTTGGCCACTGTTATTTGTTAAGAAGACAGCGTCTGTCCCGCCTGTTCTGCAGCAAATTCATTTTAATTAGATGTTTAGGACGTCACTCCCAGACAGCATGCATTTTCATTTAATCTAATTATCTCTCGCAGCAGCTCTTCCATTACTGTCGCTCCAGTCATAGGCGAGAGAAGCGTGAATGGAGCTTACTGTCGTTCAGCACCTGTAGACTGCAGCTGCCAATATAATGCATGCACTGCATGCGTTGTGCTATTAAGCATTTATGCAGTAGTTATGTAATTGTGTCCTGTGTTTAAGTGCTTGTCTTGTTTTGGCTTTGTATGTATTTCTGAGTGTTTTTTCTTTGCCTGTTTCTAAAATATTAATGTTAGGAGGAAAAATAGCAATAAAACTATAATGGAACATTTCAGGGGAACAACAGAATGTGTGGTGGAGCAGCGGCCAGAGACAAACACAAAGCATTGTGTTTGACTGCAGCATGTTGTGTTTCTGTAATCCTGTGAGAGCAGCGCGCGACACACAGCGCTCCCAAAATCTGAAGGCAAATTTTCATTTTACGGCCCGTCAGCTTTCTGATCCACAGCAAATGAATATGGCCACAAACAAATCTATCAAATCCAGCATCAAAACACAGTACACTCCCTATCAGAAAGAGAGAGAGAGAGAGAGAGAGAATAATCATCCATCTCTCTCTCTCTCTCTCTCTCTCTCTCACACACACACACACACACACACACACACACACACACACACACACACACACACACACACACACACACAAGATGAGGATAACAAGTTCAGTTTTTGTGAAAATTAAACAGTGGTTTTAAAAGTGCTTCACAATTGTAGCCTATTTATACTACTTATTGTATTATTGATATGCCGCACTACAAATAGCTGTCACTGAGAATACTTATTTCTCTGAATAAGTATAAAATGGACGTGTGTAGTTTGCATCAGCAGTTTCTTATAATTTACATTAATATGACATATAATAATGTAATATAAATTTTATATAAAGGTATACTTTCATTTAAAATACATTTTTATAACATCTTCACTCATGTAATTTTTCTGTAAAACACATTTTTGAAGAATCTTTTTGCAGCTCTTTTCATACATCAAGTTCCATAACACTAAAAAGAACCATAAAAGTACCACAACAGTAGTCTAACACTATATTCTAAACTAAATAAGTCTTTTGTTGTCATATGATGCTTCACATGAGGAATAGACCGAATTTAAGTTGCCATTTACTGATAATTTGCATCCAGCCCACATTTGTCCAAATTAATAATAATAATAAATAAAAATAAATGTGTCACATTTTTAATACATTTGCAAGAATACATCACTGTGCCATTTTTTATTCTGGTCATGAACAAGATGTAAGCTTCAGTGGATTGAGGAAGATTATCAGTGAAAAACAAAAATTTCTATCATTCTTGTCACACAAAACTATCTATGAGTAACTATATATGAGTAAAGCACAGAAGTCAGATGGACTAATACTACTTTTTTGGAGTGGTCTACTCTTGCATTACACAGAAAAAAATAATGACAAAAAAGGTAACAAGCTAATAACAATTAGAATTACTGTTCTGATGGCCTGTTGAAACACACATTCTCTCAGTTTGACTCTCACAAGCATAATTGCTCAGTGACATACAGTCATGTCCATTTTACCCACAAACCCCTGCTGATAAGCTCCGCCCTGCCACACCCTTTCTGAGCCGCTATCTGACAGCCGATCAAAAAGCCTCAGAAAATGTCGATTTCACGCAGTTTGGAGCACAATTAAAAGCCGCGCTGATACCCGCCGCAGGTGTCTGTCTCTGCCGCACCACTGCATCCATTGTGCCAACGGCATGAGCTCACAGCCGTCCAATCAGGCGAAACTGAGCATGAGTGACAAGCGGAATGAGTGAGTCTGATTGGATAGCTTTGATTGTAGAGTGCGTGTAGTGACGGCTCTGTTGAGAGCACATCTATTGACGTGTCTCTGGGTTTCTGAGGAGTTTGCTGTTGAAGAGTCACTATAAACCTGACAGCTCTGAAAATCACAAAGTGACAAATTCAGTCCAGTGTTTTATTTGTTAGTGATCCTTATCTATCTGCATGTTACACATGCAAGCAAAATTCAGTGCATTTGTTTATTTGATCTGATTTTTGACTGCAATGTTTTGCACTCCAATTCTTTTTTTTTTGTGTGTGTGTGTGTGTGTGTGTGTGTACTTCTGTATATTTCTGCATATTTTGATATACTTCCTATATTCTGTATTTCTATATTCTGTATCCCCTAAACTTATTAGCTTAAATACTTAATAAGTTTTATCAGTGAAGTGCATTGTGCTCACTACTGAATTCACTAGGCCAGTGGTTTTCAAACCTGTCCTGGGGCCCGTTCTTCGTACGTCGCTAACTCAGTTAGCTGTATTTGATTGTTGACGATTTGGCATGATCTTGGATCGTTTGGTTCTTCGAAGCTCATCCTAGACTTGCTGTCATAGCAACAGGTCCGTAAGCTCAAACCTGCTCGGGAGCAGGCTTATTTCATGTAAACAGGATTAGATTGCATCTTTTTAAGCGGAGGTGATGTTTAAAGTCTGTCCCAGCCTCTGCTACTTTCCCACAAGAGTACCCTAATGTAAACCAGGGACAATAATAATGATTTAAAAATAAATTTGCAAATAACACCATAATGCCGTGTAGTGTCATAATATAGACACCGACAGTTTTACTCTGTGAGAGATTCATTCGTGAGGGAATAATTACGTAATATTTTTATTGGAGTTTTACACACATGATGTACAGATGTCTATGCCATACATGCATTTGTGCATTTGAACCGCGACATATATTATGGGAGTGGCTTTATGAAGCGCAGGAAATGCAGATAACTTGATCTTGACCCTTAAGAAACTTTAATTAATGCTGTCAAATATGCTTCAAAGGTAAATTAGTTGCTAATTACAACACTGAAATAAAAAATTTAATGTACAAATAATAGAAATTGTGAATAGCCTAAATAATTGGGTAATCATGTAAAAAAAAAAAATAGTGCACATTTCATTTATCTAACATTTATGTCGTTCTTCTGTCATTTATTCGCTTGGCTGTTTCCTTATAAATGTCTAGAAATTCGTCAAGTTTTTTGTCAGGTGTCTTTTCTCATTCTATGATGTCATTACGTTGCCGTCTTGACTCCAGCCAATCGCTGCATTGCTGATCAATGTTTCTACTATCGATACATATCCCCTTTTAAGCCAACACATGAACGCACAATTATCTCAGATAACTAAATCCAGCGATACTAATCATACACAACAGGTGTGTTCGAAGAACCCAATTAGCCGGATCATGATTAGCACGATGATATCATCTTGGATGTGTCATTTGATCTCGGATGTAATAAGCGACGTACGAAGAACGGGCCCCTGGAGTACCATCAGCCCTGCACATTTTGTATGTCTCACTCATCTATCACACCTGATTCAACTCATGAGCTCATTAGTAGAGACTGCAATAGAGGGTATAATGCACGTGACGTCACCGTCGACCGTTACGACTGCGGTCACGCCCGCTGAGTGGCAAAAGACTGAGCGGCCGCATTGGTTTTCAGCGTGAATGTCGTGAAAGACACAAAAAAAAGAGCTTTGCGACTGACTGTACAAATAGATTTGACACAAAAAAACTGCAGAAAGCAACAGAAAACAAGCAAATGGATCACTGCAATTCACAGAAACAGCTGGACTCCAGGCAGAGAAACATGGATTTGCAGTTATCATTTTGTGTCAAATTGTTGGATTTTGAGATAAAAATCATACCGTATATATTGTATTGTTATATATTATGTTGACAACTCATCAATTAAATATTTTCCATCTTATATTCTGCATAATTGGGTGTTTTTAAATAAACAACACTGACAAACTATACTATAAAACTATAAATGTTTTAGGACTAGACAATATAAGTGATATAAGTGATTACGCGGATTTAAACCTACCTATATTGTAGTTATATAACTACAATATATAACTGTGTATATTCACAGGCAGATTTGCTTTATGTATTTCCCCAGCGTCAAATCAGGCACAAATAAATGTCAGGAAACACGACTCCTGGCTGCATGTCAATATCCATGGATTAGGTTTATTTGACAAATTGTAAGGAACACATTCAATACCAACCTTTAGTGTAATTTGTTTGTTTTACTCGCGTTTTCGCAGTTTCGCAGCTGAGGGAACGCGTTTTCGGCAGGAAAGTGACATCGATGCATACCCTCTATAGGGTATGCCCGTAACGGCACCGTCGACCGTTATGACTGCGGTTACGCCCACTGAGTGGCACAAAGACTCAGCAGCAGCATTGGTTTTCAGCGTGAATGCCGCAAAAAACACACAAAACACATCCAAAACGGAAAAGAGCTTTGTGATTGTCGATGTCATACTTTAGATCTAATATTGTCACATGGAATCGATATTGATGCTGTTGAAATTCTGCAGCAGAGTGATGACATCTCAGATCATTATCTAGTCTCGTGTATACTACATTTAGTCAAGGCAGCTAAACTGCCTCCCTGCCATAAATATGGTAGAACCATCACTTCTACCACTAAAGATTGCTTTATAAATAATCTTCCTGATCAGTTTCATCGCCTTGGCATACCAGACAGCTTAGAAGACCTCGATGTTGCAACAGAAACTATTGGCTCTGTCTTTTCCAGCACATTAGACTCAGTTGCTCCTTTGCATTTAAAAAAGATTAAGGAAATTAATCCAATGCCATGGTTCAATGAGCACACTTGGGCCCTAAAGGTAGCAGCCAGAAAAATGGAGCGCAGCTGGAAGAAAACAAAACTAGAAGTATTTTGCATTTCGTGGAGAGAGAGAATGATTGAGTACAGAAAGGCCTTAAAAACTGCTAGAGCAGCATATTTTTCAAAACTTTTAAAAGAAAATAAACACAACCCTAGGTATTTATTTGATACAGTGGCTAAATTAACAAGAAATAAAGCTTCAACTTCTGATGTTTCCAAAGAGCACAGCAGTAATGACTTTATGAACTGCTTTACTTGCAAGATTAATAATATTAGAGAAAACATTATAACCATGCAACCGTCTACTACAGTATCGCGTCAGACAGTGCATTGTAGTGTCCCTGAGGAAAAATTCAATTAATTTACCAGTTATCAATGCAAAGCTGCTTTGACACAATCTACATTGTAAAAAGCGCTATATAAAAGGTGACTTGACTTGATTGACAGATAAAAAAAGATTACAGATGTACAGATAGCTTTGACACAAAACCTGAGGTATATATTTAAAGACTGCTGAAAGCTACAGAAAAAAAAGCAAATGGATCACTGCAATTCACAGAAACAACTTGACTCCAGCAGATAAACATGGATTTGCAGTTATCATTTTGTCAAATTGTTGGATTATGTTGACAAATCATCAATTAAATATTTTCCATCTTATATTCTGCATAATTGTGTGTTTTTAAATAAACACTGACAAAAACTATACTATAAAACTATATATATTTTAGGGCTGGACAATATGACGATATATATAACATTGAAATAAGTGATTATTCAGATTTAAACCTACCTATATTGTAGTTATATAAAATATTCACAGGCAGATTTGCTTTATGTATTTCCCCGGCGTCAAATCAGGCACATATAAATGTCAGGAAACACTACTCCTGGCTGCATGTCAATATCCATGGATTAGGTTTATTTGACAAGTTGTAAGAAACACTTTCGACTTTTAGTGTAATTCGTTTGCTTTACTCGCGTTTTCGCAGTTTCCCCTATTAAATCCAGTCACGCAGCAGGTTCTTTTGCCACACATACCCCATTTCCACCAGCACGAACAGGGTGCTAGTTTGGAGTTGGTTCAACTGACGAGCCTTCTAAGAACCGGTTTGCCTTTCCACGGGCTAGAGAGCCAGCACAGAGCCAGGGCTTAAGTCACTGTATACGTCTCAAATTTCACAGCAAAGCTAGTGCTGCAGCGCCAAACACACCAGGCTTGTTCGGGATGCATCGGCTTCTTGCAGAGCGATCGGCGCATGACATCAAAGCACCGCAAGAACGATCCAAAAGCACAAGGAGTCTTATGCTCTGTAAACGCTCCCATGGACCCGCGGCACTCCGATGTCACCCGCTGAATCGGTCCGCGCTGCTCTGATGCATCTCGAACAAGCCTTCCATCAACAATGGCGGATGCTTCGCTACTATTGATGCTCATGGCTTTGTGAACCTACATCAGCATCCAAACACGGCTCGCCGTAATTTGTATATAGACAGAGATTATAATCGAGCTGCTATTAGCTCGATTAGCTGCTATTTCAAAAATGGCGGTCACAAGTTTCTTGTTGGTCACGGTAACCCCACCCCCAGCCCCGGACGCAAGCAGTTCTTACTTCTAGCCCAGCAATGTTTTGGTGCTACTTATGAACCACTTTTCCTGGTTCGGAGCTGGTGCTTTGGTTGTCGAAAGAGAAAGAACTGATTTGAAACTATGCTCTGGCTCCGAACCAACATTCAAACTGCCTTGGTGGAAAAGGGGTAACAGTCCAGCTGAGGGAGTGCGTTCCGGCAGGACAGTGACATCGATGCATACCCTCTATACCTGAAATGGGTGAGTCAGATATAGGGAGACATACAAAATGTGCAGGGCTGGTGGTACTCCAGGATAGGTTTGAGAACCACTGCACTAGGCTATATGAATGAATGACGTCAGCTGATAAGGTTGCCTATCTGTGTCTGATTCTTAAATTTCCCAAATCTAGACTATAAAGTTCATGACTATTTCTTAACACACTTAAAGGATTAGTTCACTTTAAAATGAAAATTACCCTATGATTTACTCACTCTCAAGCCATCCTAGGTGTATATGACATTCTTCTTTCAGACGAATACAATCAGAGTTAATAATCACCCTGATGCTCATAAGCTTTATAATGGCAGTGCATAGAAACCACGTGTTTGAAACTCAAAAAAGTGCATCCATCATAAACATACTCCACATGGTTCCGGGGGGTTAATAAAGCCCTTCTGAAGTGAAGTGATGCATTTGTGTAAGAAAAATATCCATATTTAAAAAATTATAACAAGCTATAAAGTAAAATATCTAGCTTCCACCAGACAGCTTTCTGTATTCTTTGGTAACCTTCGGTTTACAAGCCCAACGCTCTAACCATTAGGCCACGACTGCCCCTAAGAGGCTGAGTTGATTACTTACATTTTATTTAGTCTTGCCATTAACATCATAATGTTATTCATTCAGACCGATTCGCAAACATGCACAAGAGGCAAAAGAGATAGGGACTCCCGCTGTGCTACCCGCTGTTGGACAGTGTTACTTTAGAAAAACTAGTGATTTATACACTTTTTAAAGTTTTTTACTCTACACCTTTTATAGGTAACAACATGTGGACTGTTATTTAACCCTTAAATGCATACCTCGGGTCTTTAGTGACCCGGGACGTCATTCACTAGCCTCCTCCTCGTTCATTTTTTAAAGTTAGACATCAACCTTCTTGGTATTCCTCAGTCAATTCATTATAAAGAATATAACAAGAAAAAAAAATCATAAAATTATAAAAGAATGCCTATTTTTGTATTCATTTTTTGTAAAAATTGTATAGGGTTGCTAACGACCTGAGGTGTGTATGAGTGTACGTATATTTTTTCTGCACAACAATAATTGAATCTTAGATGACGGAATAAGTGCAATTCACCTTTATTCCACAAGGTGGAAATGTCTGATACACAATGCTGAAGTGACAACTCATTTAGACAGAAAACGAAATAATAAGAAAAACATAAAATGGCTCAGCGATTTACTGCAGAGCAAGTACTGAACGCAATCAAATATGACTGTATCTGTCATCTGGTGAAGCTGTTACCCTGATAGCACACGTACATCTCAGAGACGTCTATTTGATGTGCGTGTTTACGTCTGGAAGACGTATTTTTTAGGGTGTTTGCTCATCTGGAATACGTCTATAGGACGTATCCTGTCAGATGTCAAATAGACGTTTAGAAGACGTCTTTAAGATGTTTATGATTTAGAATGTATGTAAAACTGACATCTTAAAGACGTCTATTAGATGTTTGTAAACAGCAGATGCTTTCCAGATGAAGTGATCTTTAACAGACGTCTTGCAGACGTACGTGTGCTATCTGGGTAGCGACCTAAATATTGATTTTGAAGATGTTGAAAATTATATAGTTTTGAGAATACGTTTGAGATCGCGAAATGGGCTCATATTTGTGACCTCAAACATAAAACTAGCCTTTTATTTGCTGAATTTACTGGGAAATGAGCTCTGACAAGGACAGTGATGATGGCATAAAACATCTGCTCAAACGGAGCCCTTTCAAGCTCCAAAAGGTAACAAAATATGCTTTATTTTATTCTGTAATTGTTACTCTAATATCAGAGGAGTTTTATATTATCGCGACAGGTAGAGATCCTTCCGTGTTAGATATAGATCTGGGTCGATAAAGACCCAAATATGTAAGAATGATTGGCGAAACAGTCATGCATTTAAGGGTTAAAACTGTAATTCCAACCAAAATACACATTTGGCGCAATAGACAAATCTAATACAATAGTTACATCTAATTCAATTGATTTAACAATAGAGAACCAATAGTTTCTACATTCTGTAACCATACATATTAGAACAATAATGATTTACTCATTTTGCACAAAGTAATCAATGACTTTAGTACTAAGAGACAGTCCTACAACCAACACGGACGGCATTTCACTCTTGATGAAGACCTTTCAGGAACAGATGGAGAGACAGTTTGAGTTGATAAGTTCATTTTTAGGCAACATAGGCTGTGTTTACACTGGCACAAAAAATCCGATCTTTTGCTCACATCTGACACAGATCGGAATTAGTTACACACATGTAAACAAAAAAATCCACACGAGATTCGATTTTTTCGCATCCGATCTGAGCCACTTCCAAATGTGGTTTTAAATCAGATACATATCCGATCTGTGGACATGCGAGCTATGACAAGAAGTTCACAAGTTTACTCTTAATGCACAAGCTGGAGAAAGATGAGACGCATGCCAAGTTTTTCCATCTGATAACTGTGTGGACGTGCAATTTTCAAAGGCTTTGAGAATCTAGGATGTCCTTTTGGTACATGAATTTGTTTACGCACCCAGTCTCCAGGGGTCCGCTCTTCGTACCTCACTAAATACATCTGAGATGATTTGACAAATGCTAGATCTTCTAATCGTGATAACTGATCTCTGGCTAATTTGTTCTTCAAACAAATTTGTGGATTGGATTAAAATATCAGGATTAAGTTGTCTGAGATTACAGCGCGTTTGTGTGTTCCTTGAAAAGGGCAGATGTATCAATACTTAAAACCACGATCAGGAATGCAGCGATTATTTGTAAGTGTGAACTTGTGAAACTGACAGCGAAAAAACCTGAATGCCTTTTTTAATGCCAACAGTAACAGGAAGCCATAAGCAACAAGCATGTTGCCAGTATTCCAGAAAAGTGTTTCAGCCCATTGAGCATGTTGAATCAGCTGTCGCCGAGAGAGAGAGAGAGAGAGAGACAGAGAGATTGTTCTGATTGACTGTTGATGAGAAGAAAAAAGCAAGTGATTAGCAAGCAAACATCAAAGTCAAGAGAGCACACACATAAGGGTTCTTCTGAGCATTCCAATGCAATATTTCCATAAATTACATGTTGTCTGGTATGAAGAAAAGTGAAGATTAAGTGATAAACATCAATCAAGCGCTGCTTGCTTATGGTTTGTATATCCGCTGTCCAAGCTCCAGTTTTCTTTTGAGTGATGAATACTGCTACAACCTGCTGGTGTAGACAGTTATTTCCTCTTATGCAGATGCAGATGTGCATGCTTGTTAGTTGTGGTCTTGCGCTGTGTTTTAGCCCAACTTGACCTAGAAGCAGGCAATGAAACATACTCACGGTTGCTTTTTGCCATTAGTCCTTAATCTAAGTTTGGTGTGTCTGAACTGTTAAGCCACAAACATGTTACCAATAACCATCAGGAGTCTTACGCAACAAGCATATTGCTGATTCCTGAAAACCTTGAGGTCAACATAAAATCCCTAAATTTGACCCTGTCTGTAGTGTAAATTGCTAGTCTTGTTAAACCTTCTTTGGCTAAAGTTGTATTTTAATAAATCTAAACTCAAAACGTGAAGATGGCTTCCCTTCTGGAATGGTGTTTCTTCTTTGATGTGTCAGTTGACTACTTGGGCAAAACATCCTTAACTGCTCCTAGCTGCACAGACAAACTGCTGTAAGCTAGAGATTTCCTCTTGAATATCCTCTTCACATCACAAGACGGAAGTAATGTTGATGGCAACTTCCGGTTCACGCAGACTTAAAGGTTTAGTTCACCCAAAAATGAAAATTCATTGGCTTAAACTCAATTGTATGAAGTGACGTGAGTGCTTTGTTTGTGCAATTTTTTTTTTACCACTTTACTTACAATTACGAGAGCTTCACAAAGCACACGTGTTGTGTTCAGACTCGCGTGTCAACTCAATGCACATGAGCAAGTGTTCGCGAGAGCATCACGGCGCATGCGTGTTGTGTTTAGACTCATGCGTCAACTCAGTGTGCATGCACACGTGTTCACGAGAGAGCTGGCATTGTTACGTGGACCCTTTGGATAATGTTATTTTTGTAAATAAAGTGGTAAATTATGATTTTTCCCCCCCCACAAACAAAGCACTCACGTTGCTTCATTAAATTGTTTAAGCCACTGGAGTCACATGGAGTACTTTAATGATGTCTATTTTCTACCTTTCAGGACCATGGAGTAGTGGTTGTGTTGGATTTCTATGGAGAGACAGAAACCTCTCAGACTTCATCAAAAAGATCTTAATTTGTGTCCCGAAGATGAAAAGAGGTCTTATGGATGTGGAACGACACCAGGGTGAGTAATAAATTAAATTATTATTATTATTATTATTTTTGGGTGAACTAACCCTTTAAGCAACAACATATTACCAATAACAGCTGGATGGCTGTAACGAGAAGTCAGATGTGATAGGATTCATGTGCAGCTTTATTAAACAATCATAGTCAAACGGGCAGGGATCAATCACCAGCAATAACAATGTCCAAGACAGAGCAGAATTGTAAACAGAGGGTTTACAAAGGGTCAGCGCAGGCGGCAGACAAGGCAGAGTAAATCCAGATATCCAGGCAGACAATCAACAGGGCAGGCAGCAAACAATCACAATGAGAATAACCAGTCCAAGGTCAAACACAAGAATACAGATCACAGGGAAAAAATGCTCAGTAGTTTTGCCGGGGCAAAACAAGACTTTGCAATGGGTGAGAGTGTGAGTGTATGTTTTAAAGTCCAGGAGATAGGAATCAGATGTGTGGGTAATCAGGACCAGGTATGGGGTTATGGGAAATGAAGTCCATGATGGAGCTAGTACTCATGTGAGGGAGCCCTATGGTGGTGATTGGAGGGAGCCACAGAGGCCAAATTTGTGACAATGACTTAACCCTTTGAGCGGTACGGTCCCACATATGGGATTTTTATTTCTGTGCCCCTGGGCGTACGGTACCACATATGGGATTTCGAACGTTCAGCGACGTCACATAACTGCCAGATTCAAACTGTGCTTTCGCGCTCTGGCTGCGAGACGGACACGCGCAGCTCTTGTCATATATCACAGCTATGCAGCGTTTTCAGCCACATAATGTTTCTTTTAAGGTTTCAGACATTTAAATATGCATAATCACCATTAAAACAATACATTAAGAGTTTTATAAAATACACACTGATGTCCGACATCAGTGGAAGCAGCAATAACAAATATATTTGCCGACATTTATTAATATCAGACGCACATAATGGGCCTAAGTAACTATAAAGTTTACTCTATTATTCTTCCAGTTCACCAGCCACTTACTTGCATATATTTCGGGAGAAATTGATGAATTCACCTGCTGTAAATCCGACTGACAGGATTCTGTGAACTGCAGCGCAAACGAAGATGGCGGCGCCCATCTCGCATTATAGATCAAGATAAAGATCATTTATAAAGGTTTTAAAACGACAAAGCACACTCACTTACACATATTTGAGAATCGGAATATCATATAGTTGATGACATGGTAAGCAATTTTGCGAATATTTTAAATATAAAAGGAAAAACTAAATAATAGCGATCCATCTGTCATACAGTGTTATTGTTGCTGCGTTCAGCGCTCGTGACACGCAAGACGCGTCGCCATGGAAACATTAAAGGCAAACGTTCTAAAATAACGGTCGCCTTAAAAAAACTCACTCTGGGGGGACAGTTAGAATATTTTAAACTCACGATCGAAAGGGTTAAAGCAACAAGTGTGATGCTGATACTTAGATGTCTGTAAAGGCACAGATATGTAAGAATTTTGCATTAAAATATCCAAAAATCATTTAAACAAGATATATATTTTGTAGTGCTGTCAATCAATTAAAAAAATAACTAATTAATTGCACTTTTTTTGTAATTAATTGTGATTAATCACAATTAAAAACATTGGAGTTTTTAATATTTTTATATTGTAATAATTTCACAGTTACTCTCCAAATTAATGTAGAAACATTAAAGACAGTATATTTTAAATTTATTTAATGGCATCTGAATAAAGGCCATTTTCATTGATACTAATACTGGTACTGATGTCTCTATGAATTTTTTTTTTTTTTTTTTTTAAACATTAATTATAGACATTCATCATTACAGTATAGCTGAAAGCTATACATGTCAACATTTATTAGTCTTTAAACAAAAATAACAACTTTTAATTTAAGTGAACTTAAAACAATCTTCACATAAACCCATTATAACAAATGTCATATCTGTGGCATTCCTACATGTCTAACAGTAAAAATTTCTCCCATAGAAAGTCCCTGCTCACAAGGTAGTGCTTTTTCAAAGTTCAGGAACTTTTAGGTGTGGGACTTAGGCACGGAACATGCTGCTATTTGCTATTCGAATCAACAATGGAGTTTAAAAGAAAAAAAGATTGATGGACCAAAATGAGGTTCATGCTTTATTAAGCTTATATGCGGAGGACAAAATCCAGTGGGAACTGGAAAGTCATGCGCAGTCCTACGTCACCGGACTAATTTGCCTAATCTTCGTGGTACTTTAGACCGCAATGGAAACACAGACAACAACAGGTCTGGGGGTAAAAGTTCCTGGGACAAATTGTTCTGGGTAATTTCGGTGTAAACACAGCTATTTATTCAAAAAATCCAAAGCAGGAAAAGCAAGCCAACAGTGCCAGTTGTTACATAACTGGCAGCAGGTGCAACACACTTCAACTCTTACTCTACAACTTTTATAGGTAACAACATGTGGACTACAGCACCATCTCCTGACAAGTACACAAACACAACAGCCTGCTTTATAATAAACCTAATTCTTTTCCTATGTATATTTTTCGTAAATGCAAATTTTTGAATTGTAAAAACCTAATTTCTTTGTATTCTTACAAGAGGTAAACATTATTTGATTACTAGTTAATTTTCTTTTATCAGAAAAACACTCAGAACAATTTGGATAGCTATCCAGTGTTGCCAATTGCTTTCAGCAGAAAGTAGCTAAAACTGGTTGCTAAATGTCGGTAGATGATGTTATACTGGTGAGTCCACTGATTTATATTAATTAAATATAGATCAATGGGCGAGTCACGGAATCTAGATAAGGTTTGTCCAAGAACTTGCTAGATTTGTTGCTAGGCTTTTGAAAAAACTCTTAAAACGTGCGGGGAAGAAATCGCTAAATTGGCAGCACTGTGGCTTCCTGTTCTGCAGTATCACTACACAGATATCAGCTGCGTGTTATCTCTTCTCTCCGATGGTGAATTGACAGTTTGACACACACCCGTCTCCTTTCACTCATCTCATTCACTCTGGATGAATAGTGTTGGTGTTACAGGTACTGAATTTGGGTGCGGGCTTGCAGGTTTTGCGGGTATATGCTATATAAGTGGCATGCACATAAAGCCGGCTCTCAAACAGCTTGCAGTACAAAATTTTGTTCTTTTTCATGGCTTATTGCGCATAAAGGGTAAACAGAATTGTCGAAATGCCCGTCTTTGCGAGAATTCGGGTAGCACAGTCAGTTCTGGAAAGTAAATAGTTGAGAAAGAAAACACATGTTGTGTAACAGTATATTGCATCTGCGCAAAGCTCTTAAAGTGACAGCAGTCTAATATACCTGCTAACATGTCTGTCATGTTAATCAGAGAACAAAAGACAAAGAGAAAGTCATTGTTTGCTCTTGACTTAATAGCTTTTGTAACTTTAATTGTAAGCATTCATTTGTATTTAATTTTTACAATGAAGACTCCCCAGTGTTATTTTACATTTGAATACTTCAATTGATTTCTGTATATTTCTTACCCGAATACTACTGTTAGACCCACCTGAAACACTTAAAGCCAGGGTTGCCAGGTCTGTACAACAAAAGTAGCCCAATGGCCAGTCAAAAGTAGCCCAAAAATATTCCAATTCAATTTTCTCCATCGGGCTGCCGAATTCTCCATTGAATTTGTACATCTGGGGGAATTTTTGGGGGTGTTTGAGCACCAAAATCGTACGTATGGGGATGGAAATCAACCTGTGAAAAACATTTTTATCCATGGCAACAACTTAACAAGCCCCATTCCATGGGAAAACCACAGATTTGACAACACTGCTTAAAGCTGTGTTTATTTCATTTGTCTTTTTATTCTATTATGTTTATTTGTGCTATTGTTTGCAATTTGTCTTTTTGTTCTTATGTTATTACTGACTCTTTTCTTTTCTTTTTTGTAAGTTACAAATAAAGCCTCCTTGTGCTGTATGTAAGCTATTGAGATTTTTTATTTTTTATTTTTTATTTTTTTTAGATAAATAAATACAATTATGAGATAATGATAAAAATGGCATGGCATTGAAAATTGTATAGAATATCGATTTTAGGTATAAAGTATTGTACTGAAGTTAGAAATTCCAGTATTGTGACAACACTATGGCCTACAAACTTTTTTTAATGTATAAAAACAACAAAGAAACTTTCTTTCTTTTTCTTTCTTTCTTTCTTTCTTTCTTTCTTTCTTTCTTTCTGTCTAGTTCAGTTTCTCTTTTGAGGTATGATGTTGGTTGTAAAAATGTTTTCTTTAACTATTCTTTCTATTGTTGTTATTCTTAATAATTATTGCTATGTTCTGATTTTGTTGTACGATACTGTAAACATATTTGGTCACTAACGTAACCTCGGTTCCCTGAGATATGGGAACGAGTACTGGGTCTTGCTAGACACGGTGGGAGGAAACTCCTTTTCTCTGATTACTGAAGCCTTTTTTTAATCACAGCAGTGATACTTTCAAGGCCATTGGTTCGTGCAGTTGTAATAAAAAACAAACCAATGACGGTGTGGCAGAGCTGTGCGATCTCTGGTTTAATTCGACTGAAGTGACAACCAGAGTCATGTAGCATCATAGCATGGCTAATAACGCAGTACTCATTCCTGTATCTCAGGGAACTGAGGTTACGTTAGTAACCGAGTATGTTCCCTTTCGATACTTCATTCATACTGTGTCTTACTAGATGTGGTGGGGAACCAGTACAATCACACCATGCTATGGTAGAGGAACGACTCATAAGTAATTAGTCCTAAGCACTTGAAGGGCTAAGGGGACCAAGTACAATGAAACAAGGCCACTAGCCAGAGACCCAGACTTAGTTGGGGTCTAGAGAAGGCAACAAAACGGGCTAAACTTGCAGAGGTTAAACCCGGCCCTGAATAATCATTCTAGAAACTTTGCACAGCCTAGGAACTCGGAGAGGGCCAAGAGTGTGCAGGAAGTTAAACCAACGACTCAGGATGCCAGAGTCATTGAAGATTCTAGGCGAGTTTAAGCTATGATCAAACTCAGCCAAAATAGGTCCTGCCACTGGGCAAGAGTGTGGTTCCCAAAGAGCCGAGCTCTGAAAGACAGTTATGCAGAAAGGACCTGATCCTGCAAAGCAGGGACGTCCAGGTTGTAAAACCTGACAAAAGTGGATGGTAAGGCCCAGCCGGCCGCCGCACAGATCTCTGCAATGGACACACCGCTGGACCATGCCCAGGATTAAGCTATGCCTCTTGTGGAGTGTGCTCTTACTCCAATGGGCCATTGTAGGCCCAAAGAGGAGTATGCGAGTGCAATCATGTCAACTATCTATCTGGATAGCCTTTGCTTCATGACCAGATGCCCTTTGGTGCAGCCTCCGAAGCATACAAAGAGCTGTTACGACTCTTTGAATGAGGTGGAACAGTCAATGTAGGTTTTCAAAGCCCTGACGGGGCAGAGTAAATTCAACTCCTGGTCCTCCTGCGAGGGAGGAAGCGCAGAGAGCATAATAACCTGTGCTCTGAATGGGATGGCAAGCATTTTGGGTATGTAACCATGCCTTGTTTTCTGGATGACCTTGGATTCATTGGGCCCAAATTCAAGGCAGGTGGGGCTCAAAGAGAGCACCTGCAGGTCTCCAACTCTCTTGACCAATGCTAAAACCAATAGCAGAACAGTTTTGAGCGACAGGGGTCAGATGTCGGTGGACTGTATCGGTTCAAAGGAAGGCCTCTTAAGGGCCCTCAGAACCGTAGACAGGTCCCATGTAGGGACAGTGAAGGGGCGAGGAGGGTTTAACCTCCTAGACCCCTTTAAAAAACGGACAACAAGGTTGTTCCTGCCGACTGACTGTCCGGCTATAGGAGCATGAAGAGCTGCCACATAGACCTTCAGAGTGGAGGGGGTATGACCCTTGAAGGAAGGACAATATCAAAGATATGTCACATGTGGATGGATTTTCACTGCAGGCTGAGCACCAGGCGGAAAAGTCTGACCATTTAAGAGCGTAGAGGCGTCTTGCAGACGGTGCTCTAGCTTGAGAAATAATATTTAGGACATTCTCGGGGAGGTCTACAGGCTCCCGTCGAGAGGCCATAAGTGCAGAGCCCACAGCTCGGGCTGGGGGTACCAGAACGTCCTGTTCACCTGAGAGAGGAGGTCCCGTCTCAGAGGAATGGGCCACGGAGCTGCTATAAGCAGCTGAGAAAACTCTGAGAGCCAGAGTTGGTTTCTCCAAAGCGGGGCCACTAGGAGAACCTTGTGTTTGTGTTCCCTGATTCGCCTGATAATCTGAGGGATCAGAGCGATCGGGGGAAAGGCGTTTAAAAATAATATGTAAGTAAATAAATATTTCCATGTGCAATAAGCTAAAAGTTTTGACTTTAAGTAGGACCAAAACTTTACCATTTATTTTCCGTTTGAAGTCGCACATTTACTTTCAAAGCTTTCAAACAAAGAGCATTTTACATGAATAGGTGAGAAAATTAGCAGCATACAGAAAACCATTAATTTCAACAAAACCAGTTTAACACAAGCGAGGCAGAACGTTGCCTGAACATCCGTCTGAGAGCTTCAAAGAGAGCCGAGACACACGGATTAACAAAAACACCAGACGACCAAGCTACAATTTCCTATTAATTATCTTCAAAAAATGAGAGAGAACACATTTCTAGTTTGGAAGAAAAATTGTGTTTGGGGATTACAGAATTCCAGCCCTCTATTCAGCTCCAGAGACGTTCATTATGTTGCGAAGAAAAAAGAAAAAAAAACTCTGAGAGAAAAATCCCAATAACACATTTAGCTGTTAGTCACAAAGGGACGAAACAACGTCAGCTGAAATGTATTCACTTTAAGAGAGAGAGAGAGAGAGAGAGAGACTGTCAATGTGACAACCTGTAATCTTGTACATCATTGGCATGAATATGAGATTGAAATGACACAACATTATCATGACAGGATACATGGAAACATATTAGACTCCATTTAAATGTCTCCTCACATCTCAGAATGTCTAATTGATCCTTTCTGGATGAAATGAGAAAGTTTCCCCTTGAAATTTTCTGTCTGACATGCAAATTGGAGACATGTTTAAACCTCTTGAGTTTGTGCTGACAGCAGATTGAAATGGTTTGTGTTTATGGTCTGTTGCAATTCCCACTTGCAATCAAACACTTTTGTGAATCTAAAGACAAAAAGGCTACATAACAAAATCTGTATTTTTTCACAAATATTCATTGTTTCATTATGGAATCAAAATGCTTCAAACAAATTTTTTTTTTTTTTTTTTTTCTGAATATAATTTTTGGTAATTTTCCTGTCTTCAATATCACTGTTGTCCTGTCAGTAAAATCCTTTTAACTAACAAATGTACATGACTTCATACAGTAAATGACACTCTTGTTTAGTGGGAAAACCCATAGATATAAACACTCATTAGCAACATTTGTTTTATTATTGGAATCCGTATTGGAAAGGTGAAGATCTACTGTAAATACATGGAAGAGATGCAGTGTCTTTAAAATTTGGTTTGCCATAACCCCAAACAATTCTGCATATTGCAGATGATATAAAATACAAAACTACTGGTAAAACACTCTTGTAAATACTATATTGATCACCATCAGCCCAGAGAGGGTCATAAATTAATTTAGCGATCCAAAAACATACTGGTAACACTTTACAATATAGTTCCATTAGTCAATGTCAGCTCAGGTCCATTAAATAATATTAACAGATTAAAACAATAAGCCCGGTGAAACCATGGTTTACAGTGAATTTATAACAGCTAAAGGGCACAACGTGGAGCTGTTATGAACTGACTGTAAAACACGCTTCATGGGGCTTATTGCTTTTATAAAACGGTTTTTCCACATATACTAATATTTAATCATATATATATATATATATATATATATATATATATATATATATATATATATATACACTTTTTCAAACAAAGTTACACCACTGGTTACCTACACTTGTTTATTCACTTAATATATTTGTCAAATGTGTAAGTTGTGACAATCATCCATATTTGTAATTTCTTTCAATATTTATTATAATCATTAAGTCTTAAACAAGATAGTTGAACTTAAATATTTAAGGCAATATATAAATTCATTTGCATGTATATGTATAATCTTATAATTTAAGTTTAGTTGGAGATAATAAAGTATTTATGGTCTGTTTATAAGTCTGTTATAGTGTTTTTATAAGAACACATATTTAAATTACATATTTATATTTTAAAGGGTACAGATTTTGAAAGGTTCTGCAGAACAGAAATTACTATCATCCTTCCATCTTAAGAATAAATGTCAACTCTGCAGTGGTGACCTTTGACCCAGGCAATGCTAGTTCTTCTGTGTTTGTTTCTGTTGACTCTTGGAATTCATTTCCTTAAGAAAGCGTGGGCTCCAGCGGGGCATGAACAGACATTCATTAATTAGCATATGTTTACTAGATGATAGTAATCAGGCCTGGAGTGAGATTGTGTTTAATGAGAAAACACAATAATCGAGGTGTTGTAATGTTTTGCTGAGTGTTTGCCAATTTAATCAGAGCACAGGGTCTCAAAACAGCAGACGTGTTTGGGACAACACGCTAATGTAGCATTCATCATGCACAATGAAAAATTCATAACATCTCTGCTGTTTATAGCAATCCATTGAGTTAGAATTGTTAGTTAGGAAAGCGACTGACATCCAAAAAAAATAACAGCTTTCTCCAGAATTCAAAATTCACTATCAAAATCTGAAGCTTTTTGGTGTGACTATTATACTACTACTATTTGGTAAGGCAATGTACAGCAATGTATGAATTTCACCACAGGTAAATAGGGTATTACTAGTTTCCTGAAATGTAATGTTTGAAAATGCAAATGAGGTATTTTCTAATTAAATATCACTAATAGTATGTACTAATAGTGAACTAAACTATGCAGGGCTGTGGCCCTCCAGGAGTTTTGCAGCCAAGCTTTAAGACCTAATGGACGTATCCGTTATATTGACACACATCCGATAACTTAACTTACATTTACTTAAGACATAACCAACTGTGTTTACATGGATACTCATGAAGACGGGCATTTTGATGTAATTTTGTGTGTATTTGCTCAAGATGCCGCAAAAGAGAGCACAATTCGGCGCACTTCAGGTGTGTGCATGCACAGAAAGATCTATCACAGTGCAGAGTACCGCATTGAGTTCTTTTTCGTGGTGTCTTGCACTTGAATGGCATAAAATTACTTGAATGTTTAAACTTACAAGACTTAAAAACTCATGAAAATGATAAATTTTCATGTCAGTTGCTCCCCCTTCCCTGTTTGTTTGTTTGTTTGAATGGATGTTATTTTATTAATCTAAAGACAATAAAAAAGTTGATCACAAAAAAGAAAATGATAAACTTTCTTTACGATGTGGTCCGATAGGTAATAGATAGGTAATTCTAGTTTTAGGGGGGCTGAGACAACAGACAGGAAGCCCCTCTAAAAAGGGTCTAGAATCTCCCCTACTTCAGATGCAAATAGATGAAGTGAAAAAACAAAAACAAAAAAAAAAACGGTATTTTTGATATTTTTTTTCCACTAGTCTGAAACACTTTATGAAAACACAATCTCAAAATTGATATGAAAGTATATGAAACAACTATTATTCTGCCTGAAATGTCTTGCCTTTAAAATAGAAACAAGGGGCCCTATTTTAACAATCTAAGGCTGTGTGTCCACCAAAACATTTTTTCCAGTGGCTAGTGTACTTTTCCAATACATGAACATACATGGCAAGTACTCTACATTGTGTCAACATTTTTATTCTGAAACAAATTATCTGCAAAATCTGCTACAATTAACAATGCCACTGATATTCCATATTATAGCAACAAAGCATCTCAACTGAAAAAATAAATAAATAAAAAATAAATAAAAAACTGCTGTGCTGCCGAAGCGCTCTCAAGCACTCACAGATAGGTGTTTTCTGCTCCTAGCATTTTCAGCTGGCTAAAAATGCTTTGGTGGGCACACGGCCTAAGCACATGGTCTAAAGCGCAAGGTGCAGGTGCACTTAGGGCGTGTCCAAATCCACTTTTGCAAGTTTAATGACGGAAAAAATGGTCAGCGCGCCAGGCACATGGTCCAATAGGGTTGTACCTAGTCTCTTAAAGGGATAGTTCACCCAAAAATAAAAATTTGATGTTTATCTGCTTACCCCCAGGGTATCCAAGATGTAGGTGACTTTGTTTCTTCAGTAGAACACAAATGATGATTTTTAATCGTATAATGCATGTCAATGGTAACAAAATCTATGAGAGTAAAAAAAAAAAAAAAAAAAACATGCAGACAAATCCAAATTAAACCCTGCGGCTCGTGACGACACATTGATGTCCTAAGACACGAAATGATCGGTTTGTGCCAAAAACCAAACAGTATAAATATAATTTTTTAACCTCTAATACACCACTATGTCCAGCTGCCTTGAGCGCACGCATGAGATCGGGTGCGTGAGGTGTGTACGTGCTCTGCCGTAGTTTACGCAAGCGCCGGAAGTGATCTCTCACGCATATACGTCACTCATTGTTTACACAGTACACAAACATTGTAGGTATGACGGCTAATCAAAATAGTACTTACTTGCGCTTTGTCCGGATTGTTCAAACCGACTTAAAACTAAAAGATTATGTTCTCTCCCAAGAACTCATTCGGGATTGGTGACTTCTGAGCCTGCTCGCCTGAAGTTATGGTTGATTGCACTTCGGTTGGATATCAACACACCCATTAACGTACTAAAGTTGTTGAGGGTCTGTAGCGATCATTTTTCCCCTGATGATTTTACATACCCAGGAGAGGATCACGTACGACTTAAACCATCAGCTGTGCCTATGGTTTTTCCACATCCAGCTGAGGTATGTGAACAAGATCTTTGTATGTGTCCTTTGTATTTGTAAAGCTGCCCTCACGAAAAGTAACAAAATAAAATGAAGTTTTGATGTAATAAAAACATGTTTTTTAGTGGTTTACTTCCATTTGTATAACAACTGTTGTACTACGGGCACCATGTTTAAACTACGCCAGAGCGCGTACACACCTCACACACCGGCTGCCGTGCGCGCGCTCAAGGCAGTTGGACATAGTGGTGTATTAGAGGTAAAAAAATGATATAAATACTGTTTGGTTTCTCACACAAACCAATCGTTTCATGTCTTAGGACATCAATGTGTCGTCACGAGCCGCAGGGTTTATTTTGGATTTGTCTGTGCATGTTTTTTTACTCTCATAGATTTTGTTACCATTGCCATGCATTATACGACTGACAGACTGCAACGGTTGGAGTTAAAATCATAATTTGTGTTCCCTATCCCTTTACAGTTTTTTACAATTGCTAACAATACTTAAAATACTTTTTCTAAACTCTTAACACAGCAACACACATACATCACACATGTGGCCAAATAGTTAATTTTCTGCCCAAAACCATATTTTGTTAAATAAACATTTCAAAATACTAAAAACCTTTTTCAAAATATACTAACTCTATCAAAACACAGCAAACCTGATTCAAAATCGAGTCGTTCTGTCAAAACATAGCACTAGTAACAATACTAATACTAACTAATACTAACAGTTGATGGCATTACGAAAACTGCATTACTTGTCATGTTTCAGTTCTACCAACAAAAAAAAATATATTAAATGTATAGTTTTTAAAATTCAGTTTCCTTACATGTAAGCCATTCCACATTTTTGGTTGAGTGTTGAATATGTGCATTCTTGGCAACATACTATCTAAAAGTGAATGAGTCATTACTTTATAAAATGTGAAGAAAAAAGAAGAAGAAAGTAACAGAATTGCTCAGGGCAGCTACTGGTCAGATGAGTCATCTATGCAGAACTTCAGTTGCCCCCTTGGTTGAAATATCTTTCTGGGGGTGGGTGTGGTGATGATGGTGCTCTCGTAGAGGATGGGATGGTATCCTCTAGCCACGTATTCTGCATATATGGAACAGTGGTAGTAGAATCATTGTAGTATAAAGCTTTTTCTGAAATGAAATCATGAAATTGCTGCCATTGATCAACAAATCCAACATGCATGGTCTTTGGATATTATGGAAGCTTTGTTTCCACCACAGATAGAATAAAAAAGCATAAAAAGGTAATTGTGGCTTTTTATCTTACAATTCTATTTATTTATTTTATTTTACTTATTTTTTGCAATTGTGAGTTTACATCTTACAATTCTGACTTTTTTTTTTCTTAGAATTGTGAAATATAAACTATAGGAATTGAGAGAAAAAAGTCAGAATAGTGAAATAAAAAGACAATTACTTATTTTCTATGCATGGCAGAAATAAGCTTTCATAGGTTCCACATGTATAAGGGGGAAAACCATAGAGATGCACAATCCATCACACATTCTTAGACCTCTCCCATATACCTCTTCTTCTCCGTTGACCTGATCCAACTACTGCTCTGCTCCTTCATCTGTTCCTCTCCCTTACCCAGACATTATTTTTTCTCTCTGCTCCTCTGTGTTGTTCTGCATCCACACTGAACAAATCTGATTCAAAGAGTCCTATTTTACTGTTTGTCTATGTAATGAATATAACTTCAACACCTGACTACAGTATGCCTCCAACTGAGAATCTGCTATTTCTCGATATTTCAGTGATCTGCTAATTAAAAATTCTTATTGATTGTTTCAGTATTTGTTTGATCCATTTTTTCAATACTTTTGAGCTGCTGTTGTTTCAGAAGTAAAGGTTTTATATTATATTTAAAGATTTGAACATTAGGTCTTCATTTCTGATTTGCTGTGTTTAAGCATATGCAAATAAGTTCAGAAAGATCCATTTTGGTATGGGGCAAGCTGATATGAAAAGAAAATTTAAGCATTTGTAACCCAGGTCATTAACCTAGGTCACTAGCATTTATTTGCAATTTTATATAACTATTATTGTCATAAAATATATAAATATATAAAAAACAAAGAAGAAAAATGCAGTAAAATTGCTTTATAAATTAAATTTAGAAATGCTCTTGAGCCGATTGCTCATTGGTGAGGTGAAGAGTTAGTCCCGCCCCTTGCCGAAAGTTAGCGGACAAGCAGGCAGAACGAGAGTTACGTATGTAACTGCGGTTCTATGAGTTCTGGATGACCGCCAGAGGCAGTGCTTCACACTGGATATTATCTCTCGTTGCAATTGCATAGGTCGAGTTTAATACCAACAAAGTCCCTCGTGACCAGGATGACTCGGGGTGCTCCCCTATTTAACCCCGTGACTTCCTGCAGACTGTCCCTACGGAATCTTCTCGCACCGACTCCGAGTGACAGAAAGCTCTGGCGGTCATCCAGAACTCATAGAACCGCAGTTACATACGTAACTCTCGTTCTATTTCGTTCTTCCTGACCGCCAGAGGCAGTGCTTCACACTGGATGACTTATAACAACAAGGTCACGAGGAGGTCCTGCTTACCCTTAAGAGGAAGTTGAGGGCCCAGAAAGGACCGCTGCCCCAATGGTATCAGAAGCCGCCACATTAACCCTGTAGTATCTGGAAAAGGTACTTGTTGATGACCATGTAGCTGCTGCACAAATATCACTAAGAGGAACACCTTTTAGTGCAGCCCAAGACGCTGAGATGCCCCTTGTCGAATGACATCTCACCCCCAATGGTACTGAATAATTATTAGATTTGTACGCATGGGTGATCACCTCCACTACCCAGTGCGACAATCTCTGCTTTGAGAGGGGCTGACCTCTTTTTGGCCCCCCGTGACTGAGAAAAAGCTGGTCTGATTGCCGGAAAGCTTCTGTGGCCCTCAGATAGGCCCGGAGGGCTCTTACTGGGCACAAAAGTCTGCTTCCCTCCTCCTGTGTACCCAATACTGTAGGATTAAACACTGTCAACTCAATAGCCTGGTTTCTAAAATTGTCAGAGAGCCTTTTGGGGAGAAATGCTGTGTTCGGCCATAATGTCACTACTGAACCCTCTGCATTCCAGCGCATACAGGATGTGCTGACTGATAACGCGTGGAGCTCACTCACACGCTTAGCCGAAGTAATGGCCAAGAGAAACGCTGTCTTCAGTGAGACCCACTTCAGGTCACTCTGCTCCAGAGGTTCAAACGGGTGCAATGTAAGAGATTTTAAGACTAGGCTCAGGTCCCATGAGGGCACCCGAGTGGGCTGAGGAGGGTGCAGCCGTTGAGCACCTCTAAGAAACTGAGTAACCAAGGAATGAGTCCCCAATGGCTTACCATCTATTCGCACATGATATGCCGAAATTGCAGCCACATATACTCTCAAGGTAGACACTGTCCTATTATTTTCTAACAGAGACTGCAGAAAACGTAAAACCATGGGAACAGGGCATTGCTCTGGGGCCATTGCATGCTTTCTGCACCAATCAGTGAAGAGCTTCCATCGACAGGCATAAGCACTCCTGGTAGAAGGTGCTCTGGAGTTCAATATAGTGTTTTGCACCTCACGATCGCAGACTCTGAAAAGTTGTTCCGGCCTTTCAGAGGCCAAACACAGAGCTGCAGGCGGTCTGGATTCGGGTGCCAAATCTGACCCTCCAACTGGTGGAGAAGATCCCTTCTCCTGGGAAGGCTCCAGGGATCCTGCTCTAGGAGATTGTACATCATTGGAAACCAAGGTCTCCCCGGCCAGTTCGGCGCTACCAACAGCAGTCTGTGGTGTCCTTGAAGGACCCTGTGAACAGTTGCCAAGATCAATGGTATCGGGGGAAAGGCATAAAGTAACTGATCTGGCCAAGCGTTTGCTAGAGCATCCTGCCCCAGAGGACTGGATTCCTCCACTAGTGAGAACCAGAGACGGCAATGGGTCGATGTCGCAGAGGCGAAGAGGTCCACCTCCGCCCTGCCAAACCGCTGCCATATCATCTCTACCACCTCTGGGTTGAGTCTCCACTCCCCCGATGGAGGTCTGTGGCGCGACAAATAATCTGCCACCACATTTGACACCCCCGGAATGTGCATCGCTCTGATGCTTGCAAACTGTGGGAAGGCCCAAGTCAACAGTTCCTGAGATACCCGAAGGGACTGACTGGACCTCGTGCCCCCTTGATGGTTGATGTGATAGACCACTGAAGTGTTGTCGGACCTGACAAGAATGTGCCTGCCCTTCAAAAATGGTACAAAGTGCTTTAGAGCCAACTGTACTGCACGAAGTTCCAGGGTATTTATACTCTCGCTCTTCTCCTGGGGGTTCCAATGTCCTCTGACTGCTCTGTGTTGCCAGACTGCCCCCCAGCCTGCAAGAGACGCGTCGGTCTGGACTACCTCCCTCCGAGAGGGAATCACGCCCAGAGCAACCCCTTTGGTCAGATACGACCTCCTCCTCCATGGCTTCAAGGCCAGAAGGCATCGTTCTGTAATCTTGATCCACCTGTTCCTGTGCCAAACGGGATTCAAGTGGAGACTGTTCACCCATATCTGAAATGGGCGGAGTGACAGGAGGCCTAGCGGTATGACAGCAGCTGCTGCCGCCAACATACCCATGAGCCTGAGGATGCACCTGAACGGAAGTCTGGCCTGCCTCCAAAACTGTTGTAGGAGGAGCTGTATATTGTCCACCCGCTGTGCTGATGGCGAGGCTCTCATTACTCGTGAATCTAGCATGACACCTATGAACCCCAAAGACTGACTTGGAGTTAGCTGGCTTTTGCTGAAATTCACAGAAAGACCCAGACGGGTAATATGTGACAGTAGCTGTGTGATTTCCAGCACTGCCTGCTCCTGTGAGTGGGAGCAAAGGAGCCAGTCGTCCAAGTACGGAAGCACTTGTAGTCCTGTAGCTTGGATTGGAGCCAGTGCCGCAGCCATGCACCTGGTGAAGACCCGTGGTGATAGGGAGAGGCCGAATGGGAGGACACGGAACTGATAGACCTGTTCCTGAAATGCAAAGCGTAGGAATGGCCTGTGTTGTGGAGCAATTGGAATATGGAAGTACGCATCCTTTAAGTCTACTGTGGTGAACCAGTGCTGCTGCCTGACCGCCTGGAGAACATCGGTTATTCGTAACATGTGAAATGGTAAGACCTTCAGGAACTTGTTTAGGCCGCGAAGGTCGAGTATGGGCCTTACTCCCCCGTCTTTCTTTGGAATTAAAAAGTATATTGAAAAGAACCCATTGAGCCGTTCTGACCCTTCTACTGGTTCGATGGCACCCTTCTGTAGAAGTTGCGCTATTTCTTGTTTTAGTGAAAATGAACTGTTGGGGTCTGAGACTATGGTCATTCTGACCCCGTTGAAAGCGGGCGGCCGCCGTCGGAACTGCAGCTTGTACCCCTGAGTTAGTGTTGCTATAACCCATGGGTCGGAGGTTGTTGTCTCCCAATAACTGAGCTGCTGAGGAGTAAAACGTCCGACGGCTGGCCGCAGACCTTCAGGTCCTGCGTCCCTGGCCTCTAAAATCCCTGGAGGGCCGTTGGCCAGGTGCTCTGCCCCTTGGGGCCTGAAATACTTGCTGTCCCCGAGCCCGGGGCCGCTGAGTAGAATGCTCCACTCGCTGAGATCGCTGTGGCTGAGGCTGGTCTCTCTGAGTATCACCTGGGCGTGTTGAAAACTGAGGCCGTGGTAGATCATGCCCCCTAGAGGGCTGCCTATAATGTAATTGAGACTGAGGAACTCTCCTCAGGTCAGCAAATTGCTGCCTGGTCTGATTCACCTGGACACTGCGTTCCAGCGTTTGCTGTGCAGCTGGTCCAAAGAGCTGCCCTGGAACTACTGGAAGGTCCCTTAGTGTCTTTCTACATGCCTCAGACAGAGGTGATTGTGCCAGCCAGACTTGGCGGCGTGTCTGTGTGAGCGTCGACATCAGCCTGCCCAGCTCTCTTGTCATGAATGCCATTGCCTGAAGCGAGGCATCACTTAAGTTCGAGTTTAAAGGATCACTTCCTGATGTTTGAAGAGATTGAGACAGGGCCAGCATGAGATGTGAGAGAGAATTGCCAATGCGACCCATTCGTGCTGCTGTGTTATATGCCTGGATAAGAAGATCATCTGTAATCCGGCATTGAGGCCGGGGGCAACGAACATTAGGCCTTAAGACCTCCTCTGGAGAGAGAACAAAAGAGGCAATAATTGGATCAACTTTCGGCATTTGACCCAAGCCATAAGTGTCTGCATCCTGCATCGCAGCCAATGCTCTGCTTGCACTAGTGGGGTGCGTAAGAGATCTAGGGTTAGCCCAGCATCTTTGCAACTCCTCAATATAATCTTTCGATGGTGGAATAGTAAGAGGAGAGGGTTGCGCTGAACCTCTGAAAAAAGCGCTGGAAGTGGTTGCCACCACCGGGGCTGTGTCAAGACCTAGGCGAGCCAACGCAGCCTGAAGAGCTTGCTTCACCAGTTCTAGCTCCGACTGTGGACTTCCTACAGATCCATGACCAGTGCCCTGGGAGCCATCATGGGAGAGATGGGATTGGTGATCAGAGACAACCTCCACTTCTTCCACATCATAAAATTGGTTGTGAGAAGCCGCCATTGACAGAATATCTTCCTCCATAATGGGCGACTCCGTGGTGGGGGCTTCGACTACAGACACTAGTTTCTCACCCGGTTGTAATTTCATAAGCAAAGACTTAATCTGAGCAAACTCAGCAGTCAACACATCCACTTTCTTGACTAAGGGGTCTTCTTTGCATCTCTTCCCAGCGGAAGCACTGGTTGATTCAACATTTCTGCGCTTATGCGTTGCCTTACTCGGCGGAGGTGGTGGTAGCGACTCACCCAAAAGTCCTTCCACCAAAGCTATCCTCGAAGTTCTCCACTCCCAAGACATGACACTACAGTTCATGCAAGCATCCTCTGTGAGGCCTTGTCTCAAGTGTTCCAAGCCTAAACAGGAAGGGCAGCAGTCATGCCCATCATCCATCTGCAGCATGGTCATGCACAATGCACACGTATGAGAAATTGTTTCCATTCTGACACAATTTATTTTTGTAGGACGAGCGGAATCACTCTGACCGTTGCTGGTCTCAGCCGTCCTTGTTACCAGAATATCTAGAGAATAATATATATATATAACCACAATTTTAATTGCCTCCACTACTGTGTTACTTCAACAAGCTCCCAACAGAGTATTGTACTTCTTGTAGCACAGACACCGACCGCTATACAGAGCGCACACACTCCTAGCGTGGTCTAACTACATCTACAGTTTATTATAGCACTATATGGCCGTACCACAGAGCGGAAACACTCCGTTCTAGCGACCAAAACAATGCCGGGAAAACGTGAACGAACCCCAAGCGTATATGTAAACAAACTCACCAGTCGTCGTTGTTTCCGATCGTGATCTGTTTCTTTCAATGAAACTCCAATTGAATCCGCTGCAGCCTCTGGAGGACGCGCAGTCGCGAAACACCAACAATGGTTTTGTTGCGAAGCTGTGAAGAACGGATTCCAAAAGTGTTGTTTTTTTTTTATAATATTCTATGACCTGCAATATGTGCACGCGAGAAGATTATAGGAACAGTCTGCAGGAAGTCACGGGGTTAAATAGGGGAGCACCCCGAGTCATCCTGGTCACGAGGGACTTTGTTGGTATTAAACTCGACCTATGCAATTGCAACGAGAGATAATATCCAGTGTGAAGCACTGCCTCTGGCGGTCAGGAAGAACGAAATAGAACGAGAGTGAACTTGAACGAGAGAAACTTTGCACAAATTGTGATTAGAATCCTTTGTTTAATAATCCAGCGATAGATTATTAACAAGTTGAATTTATATCTGTGATTATATAACTTTTAGAAACTCGACTGTTTGAGAATAATATTGTGTGACGACGTTTGAACCGGACATGACAAGACTGACGCAATAAGATATAATATACATCTTTTCCGGGGAGAAACAACGTTATTTTTGTTTTCTGATTTATACTTCTCCTTGGTGAGTACAAACTTCCTTATAAAAAGTGTATTTAGTTATTTTGATTGTGAATACTGTGAATTGTAATGTGAAAAAGGAATTTTAACGGGTAAAAAGTGATGTAAAAGTTTTCAAAAATGCTTTAAAAGTGTATCAATATGATATATGATTGTATATAGTCGTGTTTAAAGGTTTATAAGATGTTTTACGTGTTAGACGGAAGGAATTTCTTAATGTGAAATGCGCGCCATGCGGTGCTAGTTTGCTAACACTGTGCATAGGCCCTAGTGATGGATTGAGCACATGGTGAATTAGCATGTATGTTCTCATGTATGTGCAAATGATTTATACAGAGAGTTTGATTTAATTTTAAATGATTTATTTGGACAGTGACATTAATGTTTCATATTGGCTTTGTTGTTACAAGGTTGGTTTTTTTTTTTTCTTTGCGAGAATTGTGTTCCTGAATCCTGTCCTTGCTGAATATTCGCATTCCGGTCGGGACTGGCGAGCCATTCCATCCTCTCGTACCTGGAAACAGAGAAAAGAGCGTGAAGTCTGCCGAACTGGTAGGACCAAACAAAAGAGCGTGAAGTCTGCCGAACTGGTAGGATCAAACTAATTTTGCTTTGCTTTTCCAACTCCCCTAGAGTTAAACAGTTGAGTTTTACCGTTTTCGAATCCATTCAGCCGATCTCCGGTTCTGGCGGTACCACTTTTAGCATAGCTTAGCATAGTTCATTGAATCTGATTAGACCGTTAGCATCGCGCTTAAAAATCACCAAAGAGTTTTGATATTTTTCCTATTTAAAACTTGACTCTTCTGTAGTATAGTTCCTAGCCATATCAGCCTAGAAAATCACAACTTTTTATTTTCCGTCGGTCTTAGTACACGATTTAACTACAGAAGAGTCAAGTTTTAAATAGGAAAAATATCTAAACTCTTTGGTCATTTTTAAGCGTGATGCTAACGGTCTAATCAGATTCAATGAACTATGCTAAGCTATGCTAAAAGTGGTACCGCCAGAACCGGAGATCGGCTGAATGGATTCGAAAACGGTAAAACTCAACTGTTTAACTCTAGGGGAGTTGGAAAATGAGCCTATTTTCAAAAAAAGTGGAGTGTTCCTTTAAAATCTGAATGTCTTTGAGGAACTGATTTCAAAACTGAGACACTGATTTTGAAATTGTGTGTGAAATTTATTATTATTTTACTGTTTTGTTTATTTTTATTCTGAATCTGAACCTTGATTTGGGTTTTAAATTTGTATACCCTTGTATATTTTGGGTTTTATTATTCAATTCACTTGTTATTTCATTGCAACTTAAAGAGAAGGATTGAAGACTAAAAATAATCAATCAACACAATATACTACATTCTTTTCCATATTGATTGACTTTATTCTTTATTCTACTTTATTCTGTGTGATTAATTGATTACAGACTATTACTAGATTATACTATTATACTTATTACTTACCTTTGCTCCTGTGAGACGATCCTTATCTTATGATTCTGGTCCAAAGGAATCCCCAGTGGTTAACGTGGTTCCACAAGTGTTTTATGCAGTGACCTAGAGTTTGTTAGAAGAGTGCTACACGCTAGTAGGACCGTGTTACACATTTTAGAAGCGTGTTAATTGACTGCATTTTTTTTTGTCAAAACGACATGAAATGTGTTAATGGTATGGTCACAACAGACGGATGTTCTGCTAAATGTGTTTAAAGTTTTGAAAATGTGACTACAGATTGGACAAAAGTATGTTAGCAATTGAAAAAAACTGCAAAGAGTCATGGGTGTGTTTGGGGCATAACGTGCAATAAACCAATCAGAGTGTTGTGCTAGATTTTTCCTACGCACCTGACTTAGTTAAACCCGGGTGTCCCAAACACCCATAAACCTATAAATTTATACTCTACTGAGCGTACTTCAGTACCTGTTCGAGTCGGCCGACGTCTCGGCCTGTTTTGGGGCACTATCACCTGATACTAAGCTCTTTAGTGCTCCTCACCTCCACTAAACACTATCACTATAGTATAGAAAAAGATCTCTAGTGCTTAGGTTTGCTGCAGCCTAAAAACCAGACAGACTCCAGTCTATGCCTCAGAATATGCTTTAATCACGGCTGGGAGAGTTCTCATCATTCCAGAGAATCTCTCTCCGAACAAAGGAATACAACAGGTTTTATAGGATTTCAGGTACACTTTACAGTCAGTATGGCATGATCTATTACTCATTATCATCAGTCTCAATATGATTGGTTTAGATTATAGAAAAACATCTCAGTTCCTCTGTCCCGCTTACTGCCGGAGTAAATTTAGATTAGAACAACTGAATCACAAGATCATCAAAAAAATGTCTCAGGGTTAATAATTCAGATTACTCAATAGGTCAAAACAACCTCTCAAAGACTATTTTTTATCCCCAAAAGGGATGCTGTCTAGCCAGCACAGCAGAATGTTTCTGAATCACAATACTCAGTCCTAGTGACTGTTTCTCTATTTCTAAGTTAGATTATTATTATTAGGCCTGTAGAAGAAAAGAAATGTTAGTTCATTATTAATTAGTTCAAAAATTCCATCACAGTGTCATCTCCCATTCCAAAAACAAAGCCAGGTGCGCTTGCACCATGGCAAATTGCTTACATAGTGTTATATAGACACCCTCAACCTGATGAGTCAGTTTAAATACATGTGTGTATTTACAGTTTTTTTTTTTTTTTTTTTTTTTTTTTTTTGTAAAATTGAATCAAATTCAGTGCAAGTAGTCATATATCAACATTGCAACCCAGGCTCATTAAAAAATGCATACCTGTGGCAACATTTCTCCAAAATTACGTTACTTCTTGTACATTTTATGACACCTTCAAAATGAAATGTCTAGCAAGTGTTGCTGAAAAGGAAAAAAAAAAAAAAAAAAAAAAAGCAGGAACTAAACACAGAAGAAAATAGAGGAACTAAAGGAAACACAAAGGCTGTATCTGAAATAGCATACTTCCCTACTATATAGGATGAGAAAAACAGTATGTGACAAAAGAAGTATGTCCGAATTCACTGTAATTACATTGGGGTCTTTGAGAAAGGCCTAGGCTCGCCTTATGTTTGTTCATAACTTTGAGAGAAACTTGAAACTAAAGTTAGCCAAAGTTTTGTAAATGTTTCCTGTTAGCTGAAACCTTTTCAAAATTGTAATATACGAAATATGTGGCCATGCACTAAAGTACCTCTACTTTTCACCTCTATGTGTCATTTCCTCTTTGGACCAGGATAAAACACTGTTGTGGAAAACTTCAATTATTATACCCATTTCCAAGACTAACAAACCCTGTGATGAAATGGTTATGTTCTATTGCATTATCGTCTTTGCTGTTGAAGTGCTGTGAAAGGCACATAAAGGTAAATTATTTCAACAACTTATTTCAACCATTTATTCAATTCTCAAAACAAAGATATATTTCTCAAAACTATAAACACGTTTCACTTGTTTTCACACACATTCCAATTTTCTTAACGATTTCTGCAAAACACTACACAAAAATGCCCTTATCTTACAGTGTTTTCACCATGTTTTCATTTAGAAAACACAAACACATAGTATAAATAACTCAAGTGTCACAATGTAAACTCAAATAGCACACATTTATCCATCAGTAAACATTCAGTAGCAAAAATGATGACACACCAATCAGAATCTCTGGATAACATAAACAGGAGCACAGGTGATTGTGCTTTAGAAATTGCATCCTAAAATCATCAACAGGGTTTTTATACTACTTACACATACAATATAATTACAGTAGGCTACAGTAACAGTACTTTATATGAGAAAAATTTCACTATTCTGTTTTTTTTTTTTTTTTATACATATGGTGTATTTTTGCAGAACTGACAGATGACTGCCCAAGGAAGGTAGAAAAAGTCTTTTGTCAGAAGACCAAGAAACTGCTATAGTACTGTATACTGTAACGAAATTTGGCTGATGTTGCAGAGGATGGTGAATTATTTCTTTATTTATGTAATACTGAAATTGACAGTATACTGTGTTGCATACACAGTTCATATTTAGTTCTTTGCTTTTTGAACTTTTCAACTCTTGTAAGATCAGCTTCTTAGTTTTTCTCAATTGCTGAAACACTATAACCAGGCTTCTGAACTAAAATTTCAAAACCATAATGTCATTTATCGAAAAGCACACTCATTTTGTTAAACTATAAATACTATTCCCCTGTTTTAACACATGAATCAGATTTGTTGAACTGTCACTGCAAAACTCTACACACAAATCCTTTCATTTCTCATTGCCTACACCATGTTGTCATTTAGAAAGCACTAGCATTCAATATTGTTCACTCAAGTCAAAGGAGGGAGGTGGGAGGAGGAGAGGAAGAGGTGAAGGAAGAGAAGGAGGATGTGGATGAGGTGAGGAGTCTCAGATGAAATTTGTGCCACTAGTTGACCATGTCCTTGTCCGTGGTATGACTATGAGGGAGGCTGGGCAATGAGTTCAGCCAAACTTTAGTTGCTTCACCATCGCCTCAATCATAAGAACCTTCAGGGAGGACAACAGGTAGGTGTACCTCAGTGTACTCTACTGTAACTTTTGAGTGCCGTACTCTGTTAGAACACATGCATCAAATTGCCTTACCTACAGATAGAGTTTCTGTCTGCTTCCATTTTGGATGTGTTACAGTCACAGTAATCAGTACTTCTATTTTTGTAGGACACAGAGACGATGGAATGGAAGAAGACTGACTAGACATTTCAGTTGATGCGTGCCAGGGGTGGATCAGGCATGCAAGAGGATTTCCACGCTGATGCCCCGTGTGAATGCAGCGTAACGCTCATTGTTGCATTTTACTCTATCCGCACTCTTTCATTTATGTTGTATAATGTAATAGACACTAGCTGCCAAATTATTCTTAAAGGTGCCCTAGAATCTATATTCACAAGATGTAATATAAGTCTAAGGTGTCCCCAGAATGTATCTGTGAAGTTTCAGCTCAAAATACCCCATAGATTTTTTTTTTTATTTGTAAGGCCCGCCCAATCGGCCCAATGGCGGTTTCCCACAGGACGGGGAAGGTTTCTTGCGCGTTCCGTCTTTTCAGCGTGGCAAAGTAGTTTAATTCCAAATAATCTCTTATCTGACTCCATGTTATCATGACCTCGAATTTATATTTAAAATGTCAATTGATTATTGGTCATTTGTATAATAATTTAGCTTTACATTTGAATATTCTATTTAACTCTTTACTCTTATTGTTCTCGTTCATTCGGTTCTCAGTGTCGCACAGGGTCCTCGCACTGGCCATTCATTAATATGCGGGCCCACGATCACAAACTCGCCAGTCTTGGTCATTAGACAGAGGTAATTGACTATACTATTTAGAAGGCCGCTTTCATGCTTGCTCTGTCTAAAAGTATTTGTGTAGTCCCCTTAGATCTGTATACACTTGAATTAAAGTAACACTAACTCTAGTCAGAGGTCATAACCACTACTACAGGTAAGCCGACCAATATTACTTCTCTTATAGTAGCTTTGGTTTGGTTATGCCATGATTTCTCATGTACACTTAGCTAGAGTAACATTACAATAAACAGAGGTAAGGCTCACCCTATTTAGGTTGGTCGATTAATTGTCCTAAACGGAATTCCCTTTTTAGCCTTTACAGTCTAAGTACACTTGAACCAATGCCAAGCGTTAGTCGGAGCTCTAAAATCACAGTTAGTGTGCCCTATGCTCCACTCAACTGGACTTTAGTCCGTTACTAACCTGACGCAGATTTGCGGTAACAATGGATACATCGGAATCTACTAAAGTCAATAATTTCAGAGTAAATCAGAATAAAGTCAAATGTGACAATTTATTAGTCAGGTAAATGTATCATGCCAATTACATAATCAATTCAAAGATGATTAATACAAAACATCAAATGCTCAGAAATAGAGTAAGATGCATACCTGACATGCATATTGCTGAGTGTCCAAACACCCAGCAATATGGGCTCCATCTGAATACAGAGTCGCCCCGAGCCTTTTGCAACATTTCTTTAAATACTCAGACCAACCCCCAAAGTGGGGCATGAACTTACAATCAGAATTTGCATTGACTAGGGTCACAGACCTCAGGGGTTCGCACCTTGCTGTGGAACAGGAGGTAATTTAGATGAAAGACCCTGGGATAGAGGCACACCCATGGTTGCAACCAAAGTATCTCTAAAACTCTTAAAACCTTTAATACCTTTGGTTTACTTTCATGTAGACAAGACCGTTGTACCAGTTGCACTGAGACATTTCAAATGATACCAAACATGACTGTTAATTCGTTTGCATTGACAGAACATTATAATTTGTATATAATCTTTTTAAGTGAAGTGAGTGATGGGAAGAAGGTGTAAAGGGAAGGAAGTGGGGGAGAAGGAGCAAATGCGAAGGAAGGACAGGATGGAGAGAAGCCTTCCCGCAACTTCACGCTGTGGGGTGTGGAGACAAATGGCTGTATGCGTTTGTGCTGTCCATATCTCAGGAGATCAAAGTAACTGAGGATCTATTGATCTTACAATTTTTTTTTTTATTGTACCATGTTTTAACTGCCTATTTTGGGGTGGAATTAAAAACGCTCTGATTCAGTGTGTGTACACCTTTAAATGCTCGTGCTCCCCGCCCCCAAGCTTGTGACTCTATTAATCATTGCATAAATACTACAGAAGTTGTTCACACAGCAAATATAACTCTCAAAATGGATCTTTACAAACTGTTTGTGATGCAGCATATCAGCTCACATAAGTATGGTATTTATTTTGTGGATGTTTACATTAGATTCTGAATGAGTTTGATAGTGTTGCATGGCTAACATGGCTAAGATACACACTTGGAGGGATTCATAAAGAATGAAGATGCTTTTATGAATTATACAGACTGCAAGCATTTAAAAATGAAAATAACGACATGGCTCTGGTCTCCGTGAATGCAGTAAAAAACAATATTAACTAACCACATTTAACAGTACATTAGCAACATGCTAACGAAACGAATTTAGAAACACAATGATATCATGTATCATAAACAGTTATCGATCCATCTGCCTTTTTCGCTATTGTCCTTGCTTGCTTGCTTGCTTTATAATACCTGCAGAACGTCTGATGATTCGGCTGTGCAGCTCCAGACTGCCTTGAACATGGGCTGGCATATGCAAAAGTTGGGGGCGTAAATAATAATGATTATTTCCGCCCAGTCACAGTCGGTGTAATGTTGAGATTGCCTGTTTTTCCTTGGTGTTTTTCATGCACAAGATTTACATATGAAGGAGGAAACAATGGTGTTTGAGTCTCACTGTATGTCATATCCATATACAGATCTCTTATTATTCAACTATGCCAAGGTAAATTCAATTTTAAATTCTAGGGTGTTACTAATGTGCTGTAGAGACGAGGCGAATACGGAAATCTACAAAACTTAGGGTTTTATTTACATGCAGGAGGATAACAGGAACACAACACATTAGATGAAACCATAAATTAACAACAAGAACAGACAGGGGCTGCATCCGAAAATTGGAAAATGCTGCCTTCTGAGGACACATTTCAAGGTAGTAAGGCATCAAGGCATGTCCGAATCCAATGATAGCTTCACTTCCTGTCTCATGAGATACCTTCCTCAGATCGATTTTAGAAGGAAGCATAGATGTATCCTTAGCTGCCTTTGATATCCCACAGTCCTGTGCTTTCCATTCTGTGACAGTTGAGCCAGAAAAATAAAGATGGCATCCGAAAGTTGCGTTTGCTGCTCAGTTTGTGTATAAATGTACAATTTTGACCAACATATTTCAATTTTGATATCATTTCTATCGAGAAATTACTACTGTAGTAATTAATTATTTGTTTAGTTCTCACCAAAGCTGGTGCTATTGCTGTAGATCATTACACTGTTACGCTGCCTCAGAAGTCTGTCTGAAATCAGTTTCGTGAGGTGCCTTCATGTACAAACGCTGCCGTACAAGTCATTCTCTTAAGACAGCGAGGCAGCAAGACAGCTACCTAAGTTTTCAGACGCAGCCAGGGAGTGTTAGGAGTGAGTCCAACTTAAAGGGAGTGCTGACGAGGACAACAGGTGCTGGGAATCCGGGGACATGGCGGGAAGACTGATGAGTGCAAACAGGTGTGCAGAACAAGTGGATACTGGGAACTGGAGTCCGGGAAGGCGTGTTTTTAATATAGGGCACCTTTAAAGGGGACCTATTATGCAACGCCCTGAGCGCGTTGTTTACAGCGAGTCCGCCATTGCTGCACTGATGAGAATGATCCCAAGCGATTTAGGTGTTCTGTAGCTGGATGGATTAATCCACATAGCTCTCTTCATTTACTCCCTAAATCTGAGCTGCTGAAAAGGAGGTGGATTAACTTGGTTTTCCAGGAAAATGCTCCCTCAGTTCTGCCGAAATTCGTTTATGTCTGTGTGATTTCACACCGAACTGCTGAGTGAACGAATATCAATACAAAAGGACAATACAAAACAGAGACTGTGCTAAAAATATGCTACTCAAGGATATACAAGTAAAAACTGTTCGTGATCCAGCTTACAGTCTCCAGAGTGATACTATATGGCAGTAATGAATGTAAGGGCACTTTATTATAGTTCATCAGAGTTTATTTATGGGTATAAAGTTTATTAAGCACCACCCGAAAGGCATAGGTCTTTATATTCGTTTACTGTTAGTTGTAACGTGTGTTTCTCTGTTATTTGCTATGTTGGTGATGATAATACAAGGGAAAGAGAGAGAGAGTTTATGGATAATATTTTAATGCACATTTGCAGTGTTTTATTAAGCTCTTACAGTGATTTTCTAGAGTGAAAACGGACGCTTCATCTTTTCTGTGAAGTACAATAAACGTCATAAAACTCATCTGTATTTTTGGCCATCATTCGGACGGTACAACAGGCCTGTACTAATATAGTAGATTAAAAACAAGAAGACAATATAAGTTATAACCGTAATTGAACTAAACTATACCTGTTCTGTCTCCATGCAGTATATATTCGCATTTTCTGTCATTATAGTGCGTCCTGACTGAATCCTTTCACCGGCAGTGTTGCCAGATTGGACTAAAGATTTCCAGCCCAACTACAAACTTAAAGCTTAAAACCCGCCCATTTCAAAAAATACCAGCCCAAAATACATAAGTAGAGTATCATATACACTATGTCAGAATGATGATTTATTACCCTAATTTATGGCCCTAATTTCTGTGTGTTGTCAGTCAAGCTGACTGGACAGTGGATGTCAAATATGTTTTATGAGGGCTGTGAGCCTTGATTGGCAGGTCAGTGGTTGTCAATGGGTGTTTTTTATGGCTGAATTTATGGCTGTTGTCCCCTGATTGGCAGGTCAAGAGTGTCAATGAGATATAGAGAGTTGGATTTATAGTTAGATATATGGGCAAAATTATGGAGGTTGTATCTCAGCCCAGATTGGCATTTTTATGACATTTTGGTGAATCCTGGGTAACTGGCTCCTTTCAGTCTGTTGAGAACCATGGTGGCCATGTTTTTCCTTTGATTGTGGGGTGAATGTCACCCTAGCAAATTTCACACCTCACTGTTAAAATCAGTGCTGTTTGGTCAATGGGGTATATGTTAATTGAGTCAGAATATCTGAGTCAAGACATTAAGGATGTATTACCCCTACACTTAAAATTACATGTCTGGGCATGTTCTTTTTTAGAACAACTGTGTGTGTGTGTGTGTGTGTGTGTGTGTGTGTGTGTGTGTGTGTGTGTGTGTGTGTGTGTGTGTGTGTGCGTGTTGGCACCATAGGATGATCAGTAATACCAAAACTATAGATTAATGTTAGTTCCTAAGACAAAGAATCAGAAATATTCATCAAGCCAAAGAGTCCTCATTAACCACACACCCCAGAATAGGTGTTGTTTGGGAGATGTTCTTTCTGGAGCATCTGTATCTGTGTTTCCAAACTCACCGATATGATCTATGTTAAAAAGACAAAAGAATGAAAAACATTTATTTAACTCACAGTAAAGGTGATTCTGAGTCAACCCGGTGGGGGGATCCTCTGTGTTTGTGTTAATGGTTTTACGACATTGCTTGGATGTCTTCATCAAAACCTTTCTGGTGATTCGCTGGGCTCTCACACAAAAACATCTTATGCTGATTTAGTATACATAACATTACTCAATTCACATTTATTTGTATAGTGCTTTTCACAATATGCATTGTTTCAAAGCAGCTTTACAGGGAGTGCATGTCAACGTTTCAATAATCTGGTGTGCAAGTTGTGCAATTTCAGAAATGTATATACAAATCACTCAGTTAGCTAACAATTTATTAATTTAAACAATGTATTAAATTATGGCAGAAACAATGTGCTCACTGAAGTTATGAAAATATGTTAACAAATGATTAGGATATATAGAAAAATTTAGCACTGGTGCATGTTGATCCAGAGTTTGGGGTCCTTGCAGGGGGTTGGGGTCATATCTCCACAGGGGTTGAGGCATCTGAAGTCTTCTTCAGATCTGAATGTGTCTTTACTTTTGATACATTTGAAATGTTTTAGTTTTACTAGTTAGTGTGTGTGTGTGTGTGTGCGCGCGTCTGTGTGTATGTGTGTTGCAAAAGAACAAATACATACAAATACAGTAAAATAAGACACACAATTTTAAATGTTTAAATATTTATACATTTGTTTGCCACAAAAGCAAGACATGTTGTCTATTTTCTTTAAACTTTTTACTTTTATTTTATTCTTTAATTTCTTTTAAAACAGTCTGATGACCAGCATTTTTATAACTAATGTAGCTGAGTGGTTTCCTCACACGAGCAAAATCTAATCTAGGTGTTATCTTTGTGAGGGCAGAACACAAAAGTTTGTGTTGAGTGATCAAGATTCATACTAAAAGAAAACTGTGAGTATGCTTAAACATGTAATTATACAATATTCTCAATTATACAACATTTTCAATAGGAATATTATGTTTTCATGTTGTCAAGTTTAGTTTGTTTGTTTTTTACTATCACTTTTTTAACTTCAACATACAGCACAAAATTAAAGAGATGAGTGTAGAATGTTTCAACTATTACCATCGTCTTTGACCCCAAATAAACAGGTGTTTTTCTCTATATATGTGTGTGTGTGTGTGTGTGTGTGTGTGTGTGTGTGTGAGTGTGTGTATGTGCGTGCATGCATATGTGCGTGTGTGTTGCAAAAGAACAAATACACATTTACTTCAAATTTCTGAGTTAAATAAGACATAAGTGATTTTAATCATTTAAACATTTATACATCTGTTTGCCATTAAAAGCAAGGCATGTTTAAACAAAACTTTTACTTTATTTTATTCTTTAATTTCTTTTAAAACAGTCTGATGACCAGCATTTTTATTACTAATGTAGCCAAGTGGTTTCCTCACACGAGTAAAAACTCAACTTAAATGTATGGATGAACCTTTTTTCTTTTGACAAAACTACATTTAAAATTATTTACCTGAGGTGTTTAACAACCACAAGGGAATCATGTTGATCATTAAGTTTTAAGCATATAGTACAAACTTGCAAGGCTCAAGAAACTAATCTAGGTGTGATCTTTTTGAGGTCGGAACACAAAACTTTGTGTTGGGTGATCCAGACAAAGCTTTATACTAAAAGAAAATACTATGGAAGTAATTTTCAAAAAACTGAAAGTATGCTTCAACATGTAATTATATAACTCAATTATACAACATTTTCAATAGGGATATTATGGTTTCATGTTGCTTTTAAAGTTTAGTTTGTTTGTTTGTTTTTTACTAACACTTTTTTAACTTCAACATCCAGCACAAAATAAAGAAAGTAGCTTAGTATGTTTTAGCTATTTCCATTTTCTTTGACCCTCAAATAAACAGGTAATGGAATGTCCAATGAAAGTGACAATATATAGTTAGATATTTTTCTGTGTGTGTAAATAGTTTTGGACATAATTTTCAAACATAATCTTTATATAGAATTATGTGTATCCAAAACACCAAAAAAGAGGAAATCACTAAGAAAAGAGGGTAAAGCACACATTGAGAAGTATAGTTATAATAAAAATACAGAAACACATTCGTGAACAGTTGTGAAAATTTGTAAATGTAGTTTTGCAAATTTGTATTACTCTCCTAGTTTTAGTCATCTTGTTCAGATAGCAGATGACACTGTTCACATTATGTTTGTTAGACTGTGTTTTGTTTTTTGCTGTCAACATTCAGAATAGGAATAAAAATGAAGAATTTAAGTGATAATCTTTCTGCTTGAGAGTGTTTGATTAAATTGATGTTTCTTTTAGTGCAACTTTCCAGCTTTCTATGATATGGGATCTCATGAAGCATCAACACGAATAGTAAGTCTTGCTGTTTTATACTTAAGTACACTATCACTTACACTAAGCAACACCCTGAAAGCTGGACATTCATTAAAGTTTGAGGTTGTTCAACAGCATTTCACACTCTGGTAAAACTCAAACATAAAATTAAAAAATATATGCACAAATCACCATGTAAATTCAAGTGTCAAATCACTAAGAAAAGGGTACAACATACAAGAGAAGCACCATTTATAATAAATACAGAAAACAGAAAAAGCCATTCGTGAGCGATTTCTAAGGTTGTTACAAGTTTGTAAATCTGGTTTTGTAAATGACGTTTTTATTACTCCACTAAATTTAGTCATCTTGTTCAGATAGCAGATGACACTATTCACATTTTGTTGGTTGGGATGTGTTTTTGTTTTAGGTGAAGACAAAAAAGTGCTTTTCCTCACATGGGAAAGTATGTGTGATGAAACTTTTTAAATATATGACTGAACTTTCTTATTTGACAAACCAGCATTTCAAACAATTTTCCTAAGTTGTTTAATGTCTGCAGAATAATTTCTTTCAACATCCCACTTGAGGTGAAAGATTATAGTATGTTTTCAACTATTATCACCATCTCTGTCTCAAATAAAGCTACTGTATGCGCTAAAAATCTTTGTACATTTTTGCTCTTCTGTCAAATTTGTTAGAGGGACTATGCTGCAAACACATTAAGAACCATAAAGTTACATGTCCTTGTAAAGGCTATTTATAAAATCAAACAATCTTTGTACAGGTATTATATTTGCATAAAAGTACATTCAAAAGACAAATTTACTATGAACTTGTGTAAGGCATATAGGAAAAAAACAATTAGCTATAAAGAATACAGAAATCCTCTCTCCTGGTCTATTGTGAAAGTTTATGTTGTTTTGTAAATGACATTTTTCCACTAGTCGATGATGTTGTTTAAATTTTGTTTCTTTGTTTTTGTATGTTTGTACAGTTTGTAAAGACTACTCTCAGAATGTGGTCAAACATGTTCACAGGAGTTAATGAAAACACTATCGAATACATCATAAAGAGAATTAAACGGCTTCTTCTAGTTCTTCGACATGACACTGCTTAAGACTAAACAAATGATATTTCTTTTAGGTCATCTTTCTGGTCTGTCTATGATGTGGGATCACAAGACACAATGCCCCAACATGAAAAGTGAGTCTTGCTGTTTTTCTGTTATACAGCTATTACACTTCAAACTTTTCTAACTATTACACTTGAAGCTGTGCATTTCATGGCACAGTCATAGATACACAGTTCTTTTGTGTTTGTCTTTAAGTAAATTAATTATAGTTGATAAGTAGTAGTTTTAAGTGAAAGGTTTTTATTCTGTCAACACCAATAATTTGACACCAGTGTTTTTTGGTGGCTGTCCTTTAAATCTGATCCAGAAAACAGACATTGTGTTCTATGTCTATACCATTTGTTATTCTTTTTATGAAAACGTGATAAGCAGTTTTTGTCCTCAGCACCAAAATACTAAAATGTTCTAACATATCATAAATGTTAATAGTTATAACTAGCAAATGCAAGTGAACTGTTTTTACTGAGATAATTTACAGTTATATGTGAAACTAACTCAGTCTCAGTCAGTTGGATTCTTGTTTCTATTGAACATTGTTATTGTACCGCATGTTTAACAATGCTGGTGTTCTCGGCCTCATCAAACTTCACACAAGTCACAAGGTTTTTCCCAGCAGTCAATTGACTCTGAAACCAGCTCAAATATTAGGATGTAACAGTTTGGAGACATTTGTGTTTATTATGCTTCTTCGATTTGTTTGCACTTTTCCTGAAACACACTGCTTTCGAAATTGTTTACCAATTTTTAATATCAACATTTTCAGCGTATTGCTGTGTGCTTGTATTGTTTGTGTGTGTGTGTGTGTGTGTGTGTGTGTGTGTGTGTGTGTGTGTGTGTGTGTGCGCGTGTGTGTCTGCTTTCCTTACACATGGCAAAACAACTTTGAAAAACAATTTTTTTCCTTGAATCTGGTGTAATGTTAGTGAACTCTAGGTGTTCTTAGCTTGTTTGTCCATGTACGTTCCCCATGAATTTGCTTGACTTAATAAAATAATGGTTTAAATCTTCGTCTTCGTCATACGAGTTTTTAAATAGCGCTGAAATAGATTTTTTGGGGCGGTATGTGGATACTGAATATAGCACAAGGAATTCTGAAATATTTTATCTTGTAAAACACCTAAGTATTGTTTTTAAAAACGCTGTAAAACAATGGTATGAAGACCTCTTTCTATCAGCGACCCCTGACTGCTGAAGGTGTCACATCCTTGGAGCACTACATCCTTGGATGTTTCACACCTACAGGCCCTATCTCCTGAATTTGGTATTTAAATAAGGTTTAAGATAAAGTAACTAAAACACAGAGACATTCTACAGCTCTAGCATTACAACGGCTACTCCAAAAACTCTTAAAACATCTGTGATGTCTGTAACACCGACAAGAAGTTCTGTTGAAACGGATCAGTTTCATATAGATGTCCCAATCTCTGTGTTCATTGCTATATGTTTGTTTTTGTTTAATAAAACTGTGATCGGATCTAATGTCCCTGACTTCTAAGAATCTCTATGTTATAGAAATAATAATGGTTTATTCAGATTGCAGAATACTGTTTAAAAGTGTTTGTATATTTTGAAAAACACTAAAATTACCAATATGTAGTGTTATATTCAATATGTACTGTGCATTTTAATTTTTCTCAAAACAATTTAATATGACAATGTTACTAAAAGTCTTAAACTGAACATCTTACCATTATCTTCAGTATAGATGTTAACTTAAAGTTGCCATAGAATGAAATTCCATCCTATCTACATGTTATGGATCTTATTGTGAACAATTCATAAGCGCTTGTTTTGTTTGTTTTGTTTTGATCATTTTATTTTGTTTTTTACCACATATGGAATCAGGATTGCAAGTTGTGTAATACACCTTTTTAATGAGCTCAGACATGGTCATAAAATAAGAAGTGATTCAAACTTTTATTTCAATATTGTTGAATATACATTGAAGTTTGAAGAATGACATTACATACATAATTAAAACAGTAATCATGAAATTACAAGTGGTCTAACCATAAAAGAAAATCTCTGCAGGCTATCATGTTTCGGTCTAGGGTGTAATTGACCAGCGTTTCAACAATTTCTCCGATGGTGGTATCATCAGCATTGTTTGAACGCAGTGAGACACAAACATCTGTTACAATTGTACACATACAGAGAATCACAGTAACTCCTAACTCTTCGGTACATCCAGACATCACATCCAGAACTTTTCTTATTATTACACAGATTGGCTCTTTGGTGTAAACACACATGCTCGTCACATCAGAATACCATGAATTTGTCAGGCCTCTTACGACATCCATCTCATTTTTGAGATTTGTTACACGTTTGGTATCCCCCTCACAGTTATTCGAATTAAATGTAGCATCAATGATCTTGTTCATCAAGCTAACCATCTGTCCTCTGAAATAATCTTTAAACATACAGTCCAAGATCCCTTTTAGAGGGCACTCATTGCCCGTGGCACACTGGCATGCGGGGTGTCGGTGCACAGTCTCACTGGAACTCAAAGGTGGGTCGTTCTCCATCAGCTTTTGCGTAGACATTTCAGAAATCCTCTGCATTGAAGATGGATTTTTCAGAACTCAACTTGGTGGATGGTATAAACTTTGTCCCCTATTCGATGCTGAAAGATTCTAATAGTTCCTGGAATATCCTGTGAGTCAGTCTTTAAACGTAGGTCTTCTGCATTCACGGTTTGAAATTCAGGTTTTTGGGTCTGATCCCCCAAAGAGTGAGTAGAAGATGTGTCAGGCTCAGACAGACAGGAATGCTGAAATTGATTTTGGCAGTTCATGTAACAACCAGACAATGTTCCCTCAAATTTTGCTCAAAGAGATGTTTGCAGTAGCACAGCAGTCCATGTTGGTACAGTCGTCTATAGGTTGCAGCACCAGCTCCCTCACACAGACCGGTTAGGAAACCCAGATTTATTGCGATAACTGAGCTCTCTGTAGAACTTATCAGGACAGCTGATTGGGGACTGCCCTTGCCCCCTGTTGTGCAGGGTGTATAGGGGTTTGTCGTCAGGAAGTCATAAATAATGATATAAAATTTACGACACAATGTGCAACAGAAATAGCAAAATGTAAAAGTCCTGCATACATCACCAGAGAGAAGTTTACTCACTCATTCAATCTACTTATGATATTTTGATTAAAGAACAAAATAAAATGATCAAAACAAAACAAACAAAACAAGCGCTTATGAATTGTTCACAATAAGATCCATAACATGTAGATAGGATGGAATTTCATTCTATGGCAACTTTAAGTTAACATCTATACTGAAGATAATGGTAAGATGTTCAGTTTAAGACTTTTAGTAACATTGTCATATTAAATTGTTTTGAGAAAAATTAAAATGCACAGTACATATTGAATATAACACTACATATTGGTAATTTTAGTGTTTTTCAAAATATACAAACACTTTTAAACAGTATTCTGCAATCTGAATAAACCATTATTATTTCTATAACATAGAGATTCTTAGAAGTCAGGGACATTAGATCCGATCACAGTTTTATTAAACAAAAACAAACATATAGCAATGAACACAGAGATTGGGACATCTATATGAAACTGATCCGTTTCAACAGAACTTCTTGTCGGTGTTACAGACATCACAGATGTTTTAAGAGTTTTTGGAGTAGCCGTTGTAATGCTAGAGCTGTAGAATGTCTCTGTGTTTTAGTTACTTTATCTTAAACCTTATTTAAATACCAAATTCAGGAGATAGGGCCTGTAGGTGTGAAACATCCAAGGATGTAGTGCTCCAAGGATGTGACACCTTCAGCAGTCAGGGGTCGCTGATAGAAAGAGGTCTTCATACCATTGTTTTACAGCGTTTTTAAAAACAATACTTAGGTGTTTTACAAGATAAAATATTTCAGAATTCCTTGTGCTATATTCAGTATCCACATACCGCCCCAAAAAATCTATTTCAGCGCTATTTAAAAACTCGTATGACGAAGACGAAGATTTAAACCATTATTTTATTAAGTCAAGCAAATTCATGGGGAACGTACATGGACAAACAAGCTAAGAACACCTAGAGTTCACTAACATTACACCAGATTCAAGGAAAAAAATTGTTTTTCAAAGTTGTTTTGCCATGTGTAAGGAAAGCAGACACACACGCGCACACACACACACACACACACACACAAACAATACAAGCACACAGCAATACGCTGAAAATGTTGATATTAAAAATTGGTAAACAATTTCGAAAGCAGTGTGTTTCAGGAAAAGTGCAAACAAATCGAAGAAGCATAATAAACACAAATGTCTCCAAACTGTTACATCCTAATATTTGAGCTGGTTTCAGAGTCAATTGACTGCTGGGAAAAACCTTGTGACTTGTGTGAAGTTTGATGAGGCCGAGAACACCAGCATTGTTAAACATGCGGTACAATAACAATGTTCAATAGAAACAAGAATCCAACTGACTGAGACTGAGTTAGTTTCACATATAACTGTAAATTATCTCAGTAAAAACAGTTCACTTGCATTTGCTAGTTATAACTATTAACATTTATGATATGTTAGAACATTTTAGTATTTTGGTGCTGAGGACAAAAACTGCTTATCACGTTTTCATAAAAAGAATAACAAATGGTATAGACATAGAACACAATGTCTGTTTTCTGGATCAGATTTAAAGGACAGCCACCAAAAAACACTGGTGTCAAATTATTGGTGTTGACAGAATAAAAACCTTTCACTTAAAACTACTACTTATCAACTATAATTAATTTACTTAAAGACAAACACAAAAGAACTGTGTATCTATGACTGTGCCATGAAATGCACAGCTTCAAGTGTAATAGTTAGAAAAGTTTGAAGTGTAATAGCTGTATAACAGAAAAACAGCAAGACTCACTTTTCATGTTGGGGCATTGTGTCTTGTGATCCCACATCGTAGACAGACCAGAAAGATGACCTAAAAGAAATATCATTTGTTTAGTCTTAAGCAGTGTCATGTCGAAGAACTAGAAGAAGCCGTTTAATTCTCTTTATGATGTATTCGATAGTGTTTTCATTAACTCCTGTGAACATGTTTGACCACATTCTGAGAGTAGTCTTTACAAACTGTACAAACATACAAAAACAAAGAAACAAAATTTAAACAACATCATCGACTAGTGGAAAAATGTCATTTACAAAACAACATAAACTTTCACAATAGACCAGGAGAGAGGATTTCTGTATTCTTTATAGCTAATTGTTTTTTTCCTATATGCCTTACACAAGTTCATAGTAAATTTGTCTTTTGAATGTACTTTTATGCAAATATAATACCTGTACAAAGATTGTTTGATTTTATAAATAGCCTTTACAAGGACATGTAACTTTATGGTTCTTAATGTGTTTGCAGCATAGTCCCTCTAACAAATTTGACAGAAGAGCAAAAATGTACAAAGATTTTTAGCGCATACAGTAGCTTTATTTGAGACAGAGATGGTGATAATAGTTGAAAACATACTATAATCTTTCACCTCAAGTGGGATGTTGAAAGAAATTATTCTGCAGACATTAAACAACTTAGGAAAATTGTTTGAAATGCTGGTTTGTCAAATAAGAAAGTTCAGTCATATATTTAAAAAGTTTCATCACACATACTTTCCCATGTGAGGAAAAGCACTTTTTTGTCTTCACCTAAAACAAAAACACATCCCAACCAACAAAATGTGAATAGTGTCATCTGCTATCTGAACAAGATGACTAAATTTAGTGGAGTAATAAAAACGTCATTTACAAAACCAGATTTACAAACTTGTAACAACCTTAGAAATCGCTCACGAATGGCTTTTTCTGTTTTCTGTATTTATTATAAATGGTGCTTCTCTTGTATGTTGTACCCTTTTCTTAGTGATTTGACACTTGAATTTACATGGTGATTTGTGCATATATTTTTTAATTTTATGTTTGAGTTTTACCAGAGTGTGAAATGCTGTTGAACAACCTCAAACTTTAATGAATGTCCAGATTTCAGGGTGTTGCTTAGTGTAAGTGATAGTGTACTTAAGTATAAAACAGCAAGACTTACTATTCGTGTTGATGCTTCATGAGATCCCATATCATAGAAAGCTGGAAAGTTGCACTAAAAGAAACATCAATTTAATCAAACACTCTCAAGCAGAAAGATTATCACTTAAATTCTTCATTTTTATTCCTATTCTGAATGTTGACAGCAAAAAACAAAACACAGTCTAACAAACATAATGTGAACAGTGTCATCTGCTATCTGAACAAGATGACTAAAACTAGGAGAGTAATACAAATTTGCAAAACTACATTTACAAATTTTCACAACTGTTCACGAATGTGTTTCTGTATTTTTATTATAACTATACTTCTCAATGTGTGCTTTACCCTCTTTTCTTAGTGATTTCCTCTTTTTTGGTGTTTTGGATACACATAATTCTATATAAAGATTATGTTTGAAAATTATGTCCAAAACTATTTACACACACAGAAAAATATCTAACTATATATTGTCACTTTCATTGGACATTCCATTACCTGTTTATTTGAGGGTCAAAGAAAATGGAAATAGCTAAAACATACTAAGCTACTTTCTTTATTTTGTGCTGGATGTTGAAGTTAAAAAAGTGTTAGTAAAAAACAAACAAACAAACTAAACTTTAAAAGCAACATGAAACCATAATATCCCTATTGAAAATGTTGTATAATTGAGTTATATAATTACATGTTGAAGCATACTTTCAGTTTTTTGAAAATTACTTCCATAGTATTTTCTTTTAGTATAAAGCTTTGTCTGGATCACCCAACACAAAGTTTTGTGTTCCGACCTCAAAAAGATCACACCTAGATTAGTTTCTTGAGCCTTGCAAGTTTGTACTATATGCTTAAAACTTAATGATCAACATGATTCCCTTGTGGTTGTTAAACACCTCAGGTAAATAATTTTAAATGTAGTTTTGTCAAAAGAAAAAAGGTTCATCCATACATTTAAGTTGAGTTTTTACTCGTGTGAGGAAACCACTTGGCTACATTAGTAATAAAAATGCTGGTCATCAGACTGTTTTAAAAGAAATTAAAGAATAAAATAAAGTAAAAGTTTTGTTTAAACATGCCTTGCTTTTAATGGCAAACAGATGTATAAATGTTTAAATGATTAAAATCACTTATGTCTTATTTAACTCAGAAATTTGAAGTAAATGTGTATTTGTTCTTTTGCAACACACACGCACATATGCATGCACGCACATACACACACTCACACACACACACACACACATATATAGAGAAAAACACCTGTTTATTTGGGGTCAAAGACGATGGTAATAGTTGAAACATTCTACACTCATCTCTTTAATTTTGTGCTGTATGTTGAAGTTAAAAAAGTGATAGTAAAAAACAAACAAACTAAACTTGACAACATGAAAACATAATATTCCTATTGAAAATGTATAATTGAGAATATTGTATAATTACATGTTTAAGCATACTCACAGTTTTCTTTTAGTATGAATCTTGATCACTCAACACAAACTTTTGTGTTCTGCCCTCACAAAGATAACACCTAGATTAGATTTTGCTCGTGTGAGGAAACCACTCAGCTACATTAGTTATAAAAATGCTGGTCATCAGACTGTTTTAAAAGAAATTAAAGAATAAAATAAAAGTAAAAAGTTTAAAGAAAATAGACAACATGTCTTGCTTTTGTGGCAAACAAATGTATAAATATTTAAACATTTAAAATTGTGTGTCTTATTTTACTGTATTTGTATGTATTTGTTCTTTTGCAACACACATACACACAGACGCGCGCACACACACACACACACACTAACTAGTAAAACTAAAACATTTCAAATGTATCAAAAGTAAAGACACATTCAGATCTGAAGAAGACTTCAGATGCCTCAACCCCTGTGGAGATATGACCCCAACCCCCTGCAAGGACCCCAAACTCTGGATCAACATGCACCAGTGCTAAATTTTTCTATATATCCTAATCATTTGTTAACATATTTTCATAACTTCAGTGAGCACATTGTTTCTGCCATAATTTAATACATTGTTTAAATTAATAAATTGTTAGCTAACTGAGTGATTTGTATATACATTTCTGAAATTGCACAACTTGCACACCAGATTATTGAAACGTTGACATGCACTCCCTGTAAAGCTGCTTTGAAACAATGCATATTGTGAAAAGCACTATACAAATAAATGTGAATTGAGTAATGTTATGTATACTAAATCAGCATAAGATGTTTTTGTGTGAGAGCCCAGCGAATCACCAGAAAGGTTTTGATGAAGACATCCAAGCAATGTCGTAAAACCATTAACACAAACACAGAGGATCCCCCCACCGGGTTGACTCAGAATCACCTTTACTGTGAGTTAAATAAATGTTTTTCATTCTTTTGTCTTTTTAACATAGATCATATCGGTGAGTTTGGAAACACAGATACAGATGCTCCAGAAAGAACATCTCCCAAACAACACCTATTCTGGGGTGTGTGGTTAATGAGGACTCTTTGGCTTGATGAATATTTCTGATTCTTTGTCTTAGGAACTAACATTAATCTATAGTTTTTGTATTACTGATCATCCTATGGTGCCAACACGCACACACACACACACACACACACACACACACACACACACACACACACACACAGTTGTTCTAAAAAAGAACATGCCCAGACATGTAATTTTAAGTGTAGGGGTAATACATCCTTAATGTCTTGACTCAGATATTCTGACTCAATTAACATATACCCCATTGACCAAACAGCACTGATTTTAACAGTGAGGTGTGAAATTTGCTAGGGTGACATTCACCCCACAATCAAAGGAAAAACATGGCCACCATGGTTCTCAACAGACTGAAAGGAGCCAGTTACCCAGGATTCACCAAAATGTCATAAAAATGCCAATCTGGGCTGAGATACAACCTCCATAATTTTGCCCATATATCTAACTATAAATCCAACTCTCTATATCTCATTGACACTCTTGACCTGCCAATCAGGGGACAACAGCCATAAATTCAGCCATAAAAAACACCCATTGACAACCACTGACCTGCCAATCAAGGCTCACAGCCCTCATAAAACATATTTGACATCCACTGTCCAGTCAGCTTGACTGACAACACACAGAAATTAGGGCCATAAATTAGGGTAATAAATCATCATTCTGACATAGTGTATATGATACTCTACTTACATACTGTCATTAAAACTGTTATAAAATAAAACACACAAATTTTTTTTTCTTATTAAACAACCAGACTAACAAATCGCACATTGGAGAGCACCAGGCTCGCCCCAAGTATATCCAGTGCATCTTTTTTTTTTTTTTTTTTTTTTTTTTTAAATATAAATGATAATTTTAATAAAACACAAGGTCTACATCGGAAACCTCAGAAGGGGAGAACATTTTTTATTGTTCTTGTGCTACTATTGTCAGAACTACAGTTCTTTTCTAATAGGCCAATTCTCAAATCATTTCATTATACTTTTCTTTTTGTATTAGTAGGCTACTTACAAATTTGTGCTTAATTACCAACTAATTAATTTTTTTATATTATCATTATTAAAATTATTATTATTATTTAACTTATAGACCACTGGGCGAATCAACATGAATTCTCGTTTTTTCCTTCTTTTAATTTTAAATAAAATAATGACTGAATGATACACTGAATCGTCACTGGACACTATATCAGCTATTACATTTCAGAAATGATCAAACATCAGAATTGTACATCAAAATAAAACTGTAGGCTAATAGCATAAACACGCTTACCTTTTAATATGAAGTTAACGTAGATAATCCCCGCAGAACTGATGAAAACATCTTTATTATAGAACAATTCTAGAACTGTTTAATAATAGGACCAACTTTGTACAGTCACAACCAGTTTGATTAATAGATCGTTGAGTCAAATCTCTCCAGCAACTGCCTGGGAGGTTTGAATGTTGCCGAGGTAAACCCATTACTGACCAGGCCAGTGCGCACATCCATGATGCTGGAGAGTAAAGGTAGTCCCATGCGATTCCTAGTGTCATCTTTTAAAAGCGAGACGAGGGAAAATGCCCACTCAACATGGGCATTGGAAACAGGCAGAACAAGAAGTCTTATGGCACCTTGTGCCAATTCCTGGAAACACTTGTGCCCCCCTGCATCTTTAAACGCTTCGACTTCGAGCCAAAACTTGTCAATGTCCTGATCATCAGAGAAGTTTGCGGTTGCCACATTCCTCCACTGCGTTTCTAATGTACCAATGGGGCACGAGAAAAGATCAGCTGGCAAGTCCTTTACTCCAGGCCTATTTATAGTGGACATAACAGATTTCGGGCAGAAGAGCTCCAGTTTGCTCAGGATTTCCATTGAAGCAGGTAAACGCAATTGGTACTGCTTTATAAGTTCTTTTAGAAAATCCATACAACGTGAAGAAATTCTCTCCTTCATGTCTGGGGCTAGCCTACTTTCCTCCAGTTTGTCCATAAATGTGGTACCCAGGTCCGCATCCAGAGGGGATAGGAATATGCCAGACTGTGTGAGGTCAAGTTCACGGAGCTGCTTGTGATTACGCAAGATGCTCTGTTTGAGAATGCGTCTCACAGTTGTCATGTACAGCCTTTCCAAGTCTCTAAACACACCGAGAGAGTTTCCTGTTTCTAATTGAAAGCATTTATTTACAGCTTTGATTTCCATCAGAACAGGCTGAAGAAAGTACATGTAAAGGAGATTAGTTTTGTCATTGTACATTTCCTTTAAAAGCCGAGCAGTATAGCAGTGTTCTGTACTTGAAGCCATGTTAAAGTGCAGTGTGAGGGCATCTTTTTGATCCACAATGCGGTTAATGCAGTCAGCCATCACAAGCCAACGGGTACAGCTTGGACTTATTAATTTCAAGGGGCAGCCCCCATTATTGATAGTCTCGTATATGTTCTTGTACTCATACTGCCGCTTTGCTGAATGTGCGAACCAGTTGTAGGTTTCTCTAACCATGTATTCTATGTTGCTTGGAAGAAGCTGCATTGCTTTATTTGCAACAATGTCAAGTGAATGGCAAACACAGCGAATAAGCTGCAGGTTTGGCTGTATTTGTTTAAGTAGGGTGAAAACCGAGTGGTTTTTTCCAACCATTACGCTGGCACCATCTGTGGCAATGCCCATCATGTTTTTAATCTGGAGACCGTTCTTTGATAGAAAAGCGACAACAGTGTCTGATATGGCTTTAGCATCAGCATCTGTCAGCTCCACAAGTTCAAGATATGTACTTACAAACTTGCTGTGTTTTTTTGAGTGGTATTTCACACAAATGCAAAGAAGTTTGTTCACGGATATGTCAGTGCTTTTATCGAGATACAGGGAATATGGAGACTCCCCAATATCCTCCACAAGTTCTTCTCTGAAGTGTGGCGCGAGGACAGATTTGATAATGGCTGTACACTTTGTCCGGTGCATTTGGAATGTTCCCATCTCATCTTTCAAAATGTCTGACAAATCGTCCACCGCATTTATTGAACTGTGACAAGCAATGTAGGCAGCGATTCTAATTTCACGGCGCTTTTGGTCATCTTTGATCGGACACTGCCCTGCTGCTCCCGCTGACACAGTAAAAGTTTTTATACTTGGTGCACAGCGCGATTTGTGTTTTTTTGTATTAGCATGCTCTTTCAAATCATTTAACTGTGCTCTGATTTCTGATTGACAGTATTTACAAAATGCCTTTGTATCATCGCCTACCACAGGTGTAATCCATGTTTTTAAAGACGGGTCGCTCTCCCATTCCTTTCTGTAGGACTTTTTATATTTACCCCACTTTGGCATGATGATGATGATGAATGATGATCACTGATGATGATAATGCAGTTTTGACGATATAACGAATTAGCCTATAACAACCCGCCAATCAAGCTTGAAGTCTGATTGGACAGGATTCCCCTGAACCTTATTGGCTAACCTGAACCATATCTAATTTAAACGTCATCCTACATTATATAATTTATTTTATAGTTAGTTTTCATTAAAAAAATAATAAAGAATACTGTTTGTAGTCAAAAATAAAAACCCTCCTGTTGCATCAAAAACCAGCCCAAATTTTAAAGACCCACCCAATGCATTTTTTTCCGGTCGGACGTGACCAAAAGGAGCCCAATTGGGCGGGAACCCGCCCAATCTGGCAACACTGTTCACCGGAGAACGAGCTCTTGAAGCTCCGCCCTCTTAGGCCGAGCGCAGCAGCTCATTTGCATTTAAAGGGAACTGAAACGGCTCGTTTTTGCTCAACCACTAAAAGTAGCAATTTTAACATGCTATAAAAAATTATCTGTGGGGTATTTTGAGCTAAAACTTAACATACACACTCTGGGAACACCAGAGACTTATTTTACATCTTGTTAAATAGGGCATAATAGGTCACCTTTAAATCACAATAAGAGGTTTTTGTTTATGAAGTGATCACTGGGAAGGAAAGTAATCTGTGTATTTGCAGGTTTTGTGTGTTATCTGAGGCCAAAGTTTGATTTTGACAGAATTAAATATACGTTTTTGACTGAAATATTTGATTTTGACATGGATATTTAAGATTTGTACAAGTTGGTGTGTAATGAAAACTTTTCTCATAATTTACTGACCCTCATGTCATACCTGTATGACTTTCTTTCTACTGAGGAGCACAAAAGAAGATATTTTCATGAACATTTTCAAACTACTTTAGACCCCAAATGAAAGAAAAATGGGGTAAGAAAAATAATCTTGTTTCCCTTTTGTATGAAGTTTATTTTTCTATTGGGACATGTTTCTTGCTTTAAGCCTAAACTTAATTTTCATTCATTTAATTTAATCAAAACAAGACTTAATATCTTAAGTCATTTTACTTATCAAGTAAGTTTATCTTCATTTATGAATGTTTGGATATCTGTACTTGAAAACAATACAAAAAGAAAAAAAAAACTGAAAATATTTGGTAACACTTTAATTTTGCAGTGTCCTTGTTACACACATTACATATAGTTACTATAGATATTTTACTCATAATAATTTCTAGGGGTGCCCAATAATTGTAGCCAACATGTATTGGAGAAAAACGTCTCGGGTTACGAGTGTAACCCTTGTTCCCTGAGTAAGGGAACGAGACGCTACGTCGGATGACGTGATGGGAACCCTCTGTATTTTGTGTTCGTGAAGCACCTCTGTATCCAACCAATGAAAAGACGTGACGTCAGAGACGGGTGACGTCACGGATCAGGAAGCTATAAAGCACACCTGAACACAAAGCACGCCAGCTTCTGTAAAATGTCTGAAGCAAGCGCACCAGGTATGCAGGAGATACGGCCACGTGACGTAGCGTCTCGTTCCCTTACTCAGGGAACAAGGGTTACACTCGTAACCCGAGACGTTCCCTTTCGTGGGAACTATCGACGCTACGTCGGATGACGTGATGGGAACGCAATCCCAACTACGCCGTCTCTCTGAGTGCCTGGCTGCTATCTTGTAGCATCCTGACCCCCGGAGTGATGTTAAGGTGAAGATTGTAAAATCTGATAAAGGTGTGCTGGGATGACCATCCAGCCGCACCACAAAATGTCGTCCATAGAGACACCAGATAGGAGAGCTCTGGACGCGGCCATACCTCTCGTGGAGTGAGCCCGCACCATCAAAGGACACGGGCGCCCCACCGTCTCATACGCAAGTGAGATGGCCTCGACCACCCACTTGCTCATCCGCTGTTTAGATGCTGGGCCCCCCTTCTTAGGGGACCCATAACATACAAACAATTGTTCCGTTTTTCTCCACAGGGCAGCTCTGTGAACATACGCATCTAATGCTCTTACAGGGCAAAGCAGATTCTTCCTTTCCTGATCCAAGTTTGCGAAAGGAGGCAGGCAGAAAGCCTCAAGTACAATGGGGCCTGGGACCCTCGTCGGACCTTTGGAACATAGCCCGGCCTGGTATGCAGAAAGGCTTTCACCATACCAGGTGCAAACTCAAGACAAGATGGAGCGACTGACAGCGCTTGTAAAATCACCAATTCTCTTCAAAGAAGAGACGGCCAAGAGAAAGATAGTTTTAAGTGTCAAAAACTTGTCTGACACCTCCTCTATTGGCTCGAAGGGAGCCTCAGCCAGCCCTTGGAGCACAATAGTGAGGTCCCAGGTCGTGGTCTTTGTGCACACCACAGGTCTCAACCTGAGTGCACCACGGAGGAAGCCTACTACTAGGGGGTCTCGACCCAGCGAGGAGCCCCCTACAGGGATATAATGAGCCGAAATAGCGGCCACATACTTTCAGCATGGAAGGGGTTAAACCTTCCGAGAACTTTTCCTGAAGGAACTGAAGCACGTCAAAGACAGAAGAATGGACCGGGTCCAAATTATGCTGTTCACACCACACAGAGAACAATTTCCATTTATATAAGTACAACTTCCTCGTGGAGGGAGCTCTGGAGTGAAGGATGGTCTCCACAACCTCGGTTGAGAGACCAGTTCCTATGAGCCTTGCCCCCTCAGGGGCCAGGCCCACAGTTTCCACATTTCTGGGCGGGGATGGAGAATCATGCCGCCCGCTTGAGACAGGAGATCCTGCCTGAGAGGAAGCTCTAAGGGAGAGCCGTGAAGTAGAGACATTATGTCCGAAAACCATATTGTGGTCGGCCAGTAAGGGGCCACCAATATTAGGTCGACCTTCTCCTGGCGAACCTTCTCCAGAACTCCCGGGAGCATTGAGACTGGGGGGAACGCATACAGACGTAGCCTCAGCCACGTCTGTAGCATGGCATCCAGCCCTAGAGGTGCTGGGTTCTGAAGTGAGTACCACAGAGGGCACTGAGCTGGCTCCTCTGTGGCAAATAGATCGACTTGAGCTCGACCGAAAGTTTTCCATATCAACTCCACCACCTCGGTGTGGAGTTTCCATTCCCCCGGTCTCGCGCCCTGCCTCGACAGGGCGTCCGCTCCCACATTCAACCGCCCGGGGATGTAAGCTGCTCTCAGCGAGAGGAGCTTTCCCCGGGACCAGAGGAGGATGCGACTGGCCAGCTTGAATAACAGGCGAAACCGCAAGCCCCCCTGATGGTTGATGTATGAGACTACCGCAGTGTTGTCCGTGCGGACCAACACATGGTGATCTCTCAGGTCTGGGAGGAAGTGTTTTAATGCAAGAAACACCGCCATCATCTCCAGCCGATGTATGTGCCAGGAGCGCTGATGGTCCTCCCACAGACCCTGAGCTGAGCGGCCACTCATGACCGCTCCCCAGCCCATGAGGGAAGCATCTGTCGTAAGCATTACACGACGACCAGAAGTCCCCAGCACGGGTCCCTGGGATAGGAACCAAGGCTTCTTCCACATGACCAGAGCACGAAGGCATCAGCGCGTGACTTTGATCATGCGAAAAGGATTTCCCCTCGGGGAAAACCCCTTGGTCCTGAGCCACCACTGTAGGGGTCTCATGTGCAGAAGGCCAAAAGTAATAACGTTGGACGCAGCTGCCATCAGACCCACCAGTCTCTGAAACTGTTTTACAGTGAGTGACTGGCCTAACTTCACCCCTTTCACGGCCCAGAGAATGGAACTCACACGAGCAGGGGACAACTGCGCCTGCATCGTGGTGGAATCCCAGATTACACCTAAGTAGTTTGCAACCTGACTTGGGACCAGCACACTCTTTTTGGCGTTGAGCCTCAGCCCAAGCCTCTTCATGTGCGACAGAACAACATCTCAATGTTGAACTGCCAATTGTTCTGTTTGAGCTAATATCAACCAATCGTCGATATAGTTCAGCACGCAGATGCCCTGGAGTCTCAGCGGAGCCAGCGCTGCATCCACGCACTTCGTGAACGTGCGGGGTGAGAGGGATAGGCCGAACGGAAGAACCCTGTATTGGTAAGCTTCGCCCCCGAAAGCAAACCTGAGGAACTTCCTGTGTGAAGGATGGATGGATACATGAAAGTATGCGTCTTTCAGATCTATCGCTACAAACCAGTCCTCGGACCTGATCTGAGGGATGATCTGTCTGAGTGTAAGCATTTTGAACTTCAGCTTCTTTACGGATCGATTTAGCACACGTAAATCTATGATCGGACGCAACCCTCCATCCTTCTTCGGAACAATGAAGTAGCGGCTGTAAAAGCCCGACATTTTGCTGGGAGGGGAAACCCTTTCTATAGCCCCTTTTTGCAAAAGCGTCGTTACTTCTTGCTCCGTCACCAGAGACTGCTCTGGGGTTACCACCGTAGGAAGCACCCCATTGAACTTGGGCGGTCGTGAACCGAACTGAATTCTGTAGCCCTGTTCTATCATGAGCAGCACCCACTTCGAAACATTCGGGAGATTTTTCCACTCTTCCAAATATTCTACTAAGGGAACCAGTCTCTCGAGACTGGTCTCTGGTGTTTTTTGAGCACTTGGCTCGTCTATCTGACGCGGCGCACCGGCAGACAGACGAATCACGTGCTGGCCGACCCTCCTCGGAGGATCGGTGGAAACTGCTGTGCCCTGACTCACGCTTGGTGGCAGGGTTGACAGAACGGTCCCCTGAGGGCACCGAGGAGGACCCGATATCCGAATCCCCCCGGAGGGGGCTGCCCTCGAGAGATCCTGCACTATAAATGTCAGGACCTCTTCTTTGAAGCCTTCCGAGAGATAATGACGGTCCTCAGATCCGTCCTACCTCCGGACTTTTAAATTCCTCAGAATTTAATGTATTCAATATTTCATTTAATCCTCAAATTAAATGCAGCCAGTTCTTATATAAATATATATTTTTTGAACAGACTGAATATATTTAGAATACAAAAAAGAATTATAGCTCGTAATAATTCGCAAGGTATTTTAGGGAAAGAGAGAAAGGGAACTCCCGTCTACTCAGATCCCTTAATATATACATACACACACATGCATAATTACGGACACGTGATATATGCGCAGCCTCGGCAAACGCAAGACCCGAGCCGTATTTTCATTCTTGCAGACTTAATCTACGCGCTGCCTCGGCAACGCGAGATCCGAGCCATATATTCTTTAATGAAAACTCAGTCTACGCGCTGCCTCGGCAAGCGCGAGATCTGAGCTATATACTTTAATGAAAACTCAAGCAAGTGCGAGATTCGAGCTTTGCAATAGACTTTTATTCCCTCGAGAATAAAGCCAACAGGAGTGGAGCTACAAAACTCCCGCTAGTGCATACTTTTCTTCGGGACATTTTTATGAATGAACACGGTCACTGTCAGTTGTGAGCTGACGTGCGCGCTCCACTCCCAGCAAACAACACATAAATCGTGTGTATCCCAACTCGCTTTGTAGTGTAGCACAGGGGGAAAATCAAACTGCTGTTCACGATTGATTTGTTATAAACGTGTGATTTTGAAACACGATATGTGTGTGTGACTGTGAGGTGGCGATCCTCAGATCGATATCACAATATCCACCTCCTCAGAGCTGGACATGTGAGTATCGGTGTCTCAACCCGGGGGAAGAAACCGCAGAGCGTGCTTCCACCTGGGAGACGGCGCTGAACCTGGCTGGTGAGGGCAGAGAAAAGGCGCGCCCGTCTCTAATCCCTCTGTCAGATCCATTTGTGAACCCCACGAACGGAGCCTCCGCCCTGCCTCAGCAGAAGCGGGACCCGATCCGCGGGGAACACTGGAGCAGTGTCCTGAGAGCGAGTTTTTACAGTGCACACAGACGCTCCCTCGAGAGCTGCCTGGGCTCACTCCCATTTCACTGCTGTTTCTCGCCATAATACGTGTCTTTTTTATATATAAATATATGGATTGGTGTGAGATACTCTTGTCCTCAGACGAAGAGATCTTGACTTGTTTATATGTAATAAGACAAACAACACCAAATAAGACACACAAGATACAGAGAGCGCTTGCTGAAGACAACAGAAGCTGGCGTGCTTTGTGTTCAGGTGTGCTTTATAGCTTCCTGATCCGTGACGTCACCCGTCTCTGACGTCACGTCTTTTCATTGGTTGGATACAGAGGTGCTTCACGAACACAAAATACAGAGGGTTCCCATCACGTCATCCGACGTAGCGTCGATAGTTCCCACGAAAGGGAACATTTATTTCATAATGTGAGTTTCCCCCCACTTTCAATTGTTTTACTTCAATGAAAGGTTAGAATTTTGTGAATTTTTTAATGAAAGATCAAAAGGATAAACAATGCAGATTTATTTTCACAGCCGCCTTTGCTCATATTTACTAAGGGTGCCAATATTAGTGGAGGGCACTGTAAATGCCCAAATACTTAAGTCTGCGTTTGAGTAATGTGTTGGTAATATATAACCACTTGACGATGGTCCCCTGTACATTTTGGGTAGAATACAATGTCTTCCATTTTCTTTGTATTTATTATTAATTTATTGTTATCACACCAGTCAACAAACTGGCTTATTTCTGACTGATAGATGGTGGTAATATTGCCATGCGCATAAAGTAAACTTAAAATGGCTGTGTCATCTACATATTTAAAAATGTAGTTTTGTGAATGCTTACTTGAGCATTCATTTGTAAAAAGTGTAAACTGGCACAGCCTTGTAGGACACCTGTACTAGTGTTTTTTGTTGTGAAAGACAATTATTTATTTTTACACATAAAACTGACTTCTGTCAGTTAAAAAGGAAAAATACTACTTAATAATAAAAGGGTTTCAAACAACTGGTTCATCTTTTTAATTAACAAGTGGGGTTAGATAGTGTTAAAAGCAGAGCTAATATTGATAAAAAGTACACAACCATAAGCCTTATGACCCTCTAAATGTTTCAGAATCAAGTGCATGCATGTTGTTAATAGCATCCTCAGTTCTTCTCTCTTCAAAATGTAAAGGATATAAATTGATAGCAACCTCTGCTTTTAACATCTCAATGCATTTTTCAAAGCATTTCATAACCAAAGACATTAATGTGACTGGTCTGAAATCATTATTATCTAAGGCAGTGGTTGTACACTTCAGCCAGCTCCATATACCACAGAACTAGACGGTACCTGAACTTGACGGTTATATTGTTGAGAGCTCTGTAGTCAATACAAGGCCGCAAGCCTCCGTCCTTTTCAGCCATGAAGAAGAAGCTGGAAGCAGCAGGGGAAGTTCATGGACGGATGTAGCCTTGAGCCAGGGCCTCCTTGATGTATTCCTCCATGGCCTTCTCCTCCGGGATGGACAGGGGATAAATCTTTCCCCTGGGCACTGACTCACCCGGAAGCAGATCGATGGCACAGTCTCATGGCCGGTGTGGAGGCAGCTTTGAAGCTTTCTTAGGGCAGAAAACGTCGCTAAAGGGCGCGTAACAGGCTGGAATATCCACAAACTCTCAATGGATGTAGCACAGACAGGAAGATGATTCGAGCTTGGAGAACGTGGAACAGGGAATTCAGAGAAACAGTCATTAAAACAGGTGTCGCCCCACTTCAGGACTTCACCGATCTTGCAGGAGAGGATGGGATTATGCTGCTCCAACCAAGGATGCCCTAAAGTCACGTCAGCGGTGGATTCCTCCAGAACCAGCAATGAGATCTTCTCCACGTGAAGTACACCGATTTGAAGTAGTAGTGGGCCGACACACCGGCTTACTTGTCGTCTGCTTACAGGTTTTCCAGTTATTGATTGGATCTGGTATGTAGTAGACGTAGCCGTGGTCTTGAGCTTGAGCTGACGGCAGAGGGCGCCGGAGATGAAGTTACCTGCTGACCCAGAATCGAGGAGGGCAGTAACTGGAATAGAGACATCAGCAACAGTAAGCTTCACAATAGTGGTGAGTGTTTTCATCTTATTAGTAGAAGGGAAGATGGCACTCACCATGGGACGAGGAGGACGAATGGGGCATGCGGAGATTACATGCCCAGGAGCACCACAGTACAGACATAGATTCTGGGTCAGCCTTCTCTGCCGTTCAGCTGGAGTCACACGTGATGATTCCAATTGCATGGGTTCATGGGCTGGTTCTGGAGGGCTGACGGAGTCTGGCCGGCAGAGGATGGTGGTGAGCTGTGACTGGCCCTGGTGCTCTTCGAGACACGACTGTATACGAGTGGCGAAACGGATGGAGAGTTTGATAAACCTTTCAAGCCCGATGGAATCCTTGTATGCAGCGAGATGCAACCGCACTTGTGGATCCAATCCTTGATGATATGAAGTAAGCAGCGCTTGTTCATTCCATCCGCTCTTGGCAGCAAGTGTTCTGAATTGAAGAGCATATTCATTAACAGACATTATTCCTTGCTTTAGATTATAAAGCTTCTCACCGATAGAAGAATCCCAGGAGGGATTTCTGAACACCTCTTTGAAATGATCGACGAAACTGGAGTAGGACTGGATAGCTGGATGATTTTGGGACCAGATGGAATCAGCCCATAGAAGTGCCTTGCCACTCAGTTGTGTGATCAGGAACGCCACTTTAGACTGTTCGGTGGGGAACGTGTGGTTGCATCTCCAGGAACAGTGAGCATTGCAGGAGGAAACCGTTGCAATCCTCTGCCAAACCAGAATAGGGCGCCGGTTTGGCCATGGGACTGGCGTACAGCAGAGGTGAAGGAGTGATGGCGGTGTTTGCGGAAGTGATGGTAGGTGGAGCTGGCGTGGGTGCTGGGTGCACGGTGAGTGTTCGACGTAATGCATCGACCAGGTCTTGGAATGGATCGGAGTGACTCATACTTGCGTCTATGGTGTTGGTCCGGTTTTCTGTTACAGTACAGATGGCTCGGAGACAGAAGATCACAATTAAGGTATTTATTTGACACAAGCAGAGGAATAGTCGAACACAGGTGAGGAATGATGTAGTGATTCAGAGTGATAGATGAATGAATAAGGATACTGTCCTTTGTGAATAGCAGGTGGGTTATCGTTGGTGATTGCGGGAGTAGTAGAGAAGCTGAAGACGGATGACACTCACACACACAATGGAGACACACGAGGTAACTTGGGAACACTGGAGACAGGTAAGTAACTACAGGAGTCCTTGAGGTAAGCATTCAGGAAGAGTCCTTAAGCCCTGGGTATACTTCACTTTCCGCACCTGGACGCGTCGCGCGCACAGTCGCGTCCGCGAAACTTTCAAAGTATACTGCACCACGGATGCGCACGGATGACTGCGTTCAACACATGCACAGGACAGTTTTTTTCTATGTTCTACCAGACATCGGAGGGCAGCACTGAGTCGTGTAATCAACGGGACATTCGCTGGGCATGATCGAAGAAGAAAAGTAGTGCATCTCCCTCCATGAATTTTTCACCCTAAACACGTCTTTGTACTTTTTCAAACATGAATTGTTCAAATGTGGGTACTTTCTAATCTCTTGGCACAAACGTTCATCAAGTTCGCCGTCCATTGTCGTGTTTTTCTCTTTTTTTCAAGCGCGTTGTTTTTCAACCGGTCTTTTCACACTCTTCTTCGACGGCTGAACACTGTGCTCAGTACTGTGCGTATTGCCACCTAGTGGACATTTTACTGCTTGCGCATGCGCTGTTGCACACGGACTGTCCGCACGGTCTCAAAATTTGTGCTGCACGCTGACAGGGTGTGCGGCCAGACGGTGCACGAACGTGGACGGCCGAAGGGCTTTAGTTGCGAACGAGACCGGACGGTGAGTGACTGTGTGTGAATGTCTTTTATGTGTGGAGTGATTGCAGAGGTGATTGCGTGCAGGTGTGAGTGATTAGTATTCAGGAGAGGGAGTGCGCTGCGATTGGTTGGTGTTGGAGCCTGGCGTGTTTGTGACAAAGGTTGGATTTTTGTAGATTTTTAAAATAAAAGATCAAAATGATTAACGATGCAGATTTATTTTCACAGCCTTCTTTAGTCATATTTACTAAGGGTATGAATAATTTTTAGCACAACTGTATATACATATAGAATACGGCATTAAACAGTTTCGTAAGGGAACAAATGTAATTAATAAATCAACATAGTTCTATGATGCCTTATCAGAATCAGAATCAGAATGAGCTTTATTCGCCAGGTGTGCACAAACACACAAGGAATTTGTTGTGGTTTTCTACAGGAGCTCTTGGTACACACATACATATGACATGAGAACAGAAAGAACATTTAAATAAGTAAACTAAGAAAATAATAATAAATAAGTAAAATAAAATAAATAATAATGTGGTATACATATGGAACAGAAGGCATACAGATTTGTATTGTATATACAGCAGGATGAATAGAATATATATATACACACAACTAATTTTACTCTCAAGTACTAAAACTGAATACTAGGTAATTGCTATGTTAGCTGTTTAAGCTGGAGATAGCGTTGGGGAAAAAACTGTTCTCATGCCTAGATGTTCTAGTGCACAGAGATCTGCAACGTCTGCCTGAGGGCAGAAGTGCAAACAGGTTGTGTCCAGGGTGAGAGGGGTCTGTGATGATGTTACCTGCCCGTTTCTTCACTCTGGCATTGTACAAGTCCTGAAGGTTGGGCAGGTGCACACCAATTATCCTTTCAGCTGTCCTAACAATCCGTTGCAGTCTTCTTATATCTGATTTGCTGGCTGACCCAAACCAAACAGTTATAGAAGTGCACAGAACTGACTCAATAACAACTGAGTAAAACTGTGTCAGCAACACCTGTGGCAGGTTGAACTTCCTCAGCTGTCTCTGCTGAGCCTTTTTCGCAGTGGAGTCAATGTGATTGTCCCACTTCAGGTCCTGAGAGATGGTGGTGCCCAGGAACCTGAATGACTCCACTGCAGTCACAGTGCTGTTCATGATGGTGAGTGAGCGGGGGGTTTCTCCTAAAGTCCACGATCATCTCTACTGTCTTGAGCGTGTTGAGCTCCAGGTTGTTAAGACTGCACCAGACAGCCAGCTGTTCAACCTCCAGTCTGTAAGCAGACTCGTCTCCATCCCGGATGAGGCAGATGACTGTGGTGTCACCTTATGATGCCTTATGACGTCTTATGATGCCCCCAGCATTTGCCGCTTTGCTTGATGGAGGGGCAAACAGATCAAAATGTTACACCATCGGTCATTTACAAACACGCAGATGGCACCGCCTCTGCTCTTCCCCAAGGTGACACATCTATCTGCCCAAATAAGAGAAAAGTGTTGTACCTCTATCAGCGAGCTGGGCATCTCCAGGTGAAGACAAGTTTCAGTAAGCACGAGGAGACCTGCATCCCAATACTCAAAGCAGGCACTAACTTTGATGCGTAGTTCATCTATCTTTTGTTGTAACGATCTGACATTGCTCAGGATTATTGCAGGTAACAGAGGCCTGCATCCCCGTCGTCAAAGACACTGTCTGAGGCAGGGTTGGGCAAAAATACATCAAAATATATTTTAAAATAAAACAGCAAATAGCTTAATTTTAAGTGTATCAAAATAAACTACAAAATACAGCAGCCACACCATGTATCAAAATAAACTACTGTATTTTTGTATTTTAAAAATACTGAAAAATACTTTTACAAGGGAGCATGAAATTTCTTCGCAAACCTTCCATCAATTGGCCTATTAGATCTATCCCTTCACCATTAAACTGACTCAGTTGATTAAGTAAACAATGTTTGATAGCAACTGCCTGAGTCAGGCAATAAATCTGATATATGCAACCAGTTAATGACATAATATGTACAGTAGGATTTGGATTAAAACAACTAGAACAATGTTATATATTTTGTTGACTTGTGTATTTACATTATCCCAAATGTTTCCAAGATTGTTTAAATCCAGAGAAATAAGCAATTTTAACCAGGACACAATTAATAGGCGACACACTGTGCCTGTGACATATACCCATGTTACCCTCGAGTTCTGGTTTTATTTTGCAGAAACCATGGAAACACCAAAGACGCAATATATTCCTCATCTGTCTAATAAGACATATTATATGTTTTATTAGACAGATGAGGAACTGTTTGGATTCATTCATTGACAGAAAACTAATCATGTTATGTAGCTTCTTGTTACCGCGAGTACCATGTTTTACCATGCCTCATATCGATCTAGCTTACTGCAGTGTGCAACAATGTCTCATAGCAGCTGCCAAGTGAACGCAGAGTAGCATTATAACAACTTTCAACACACAAATATATCTAATATGATAAACAGCACTGCATTTACCGACAAAAGCGCAAGCGGCGACTGTGGCATAATAAAAGTTCTGCTGCTCTCAAGTCACGCTCGTCTCTCATTAGCAATCGCTCCATCGGTCTTGTTCAGCTCCAACATCACACGGCCCTGCTCTGCTTTATACCACAGTAATGTTAATAATCTCATCCATGAACATGGTTTCTGCCCGAGTCCCATCCCGATTCTTTTCCACTGGCTGTAGATGTGAAGAAAACACATCCCATGATTCCACAAAATCAAGGATAAGCGACATCTAGTGGCGAAAATGTACATATTGTGGCTTTAACAGATCAAATATTCATATATCCCTGTGATCTCCCAGATGGTTAGTTTTAAAGTAACCAACAGTTTAATGTTTAACAGTTTGCGAATCACTCATAGTTGTATCCTAGTTTAGTTACTTGGTGTTTGATAATGAAGGGCCTACTTTGCATCAGCAATAATGACTCATTCATAAGAAGACAACTGATAGCACCTGTATTCATAGCAACTAGTTTCTAACTAATTAATCAACTGATTGTAAATCATAAATATAGAGGGCTGCTGCTCGGTATAATAGTTTTCAAGAGCATTATGTAAATATGCTCCCAAGCATAGGTTCCCAACCTTTTTTATGCCCCATGTTATTGTTTTTTGAAGAAGAAATTCAAGATAGATTTAAACCTTCAATGTTCTGTTTTGCAAACATACTTTGCAAACATTCTTTACAACTTTAAAGTATTTACTTTACTCTGTTATACAATAACTTAAATAAATAAGCATAAGTCAACCTGACTGTAACGAAGGTTCGGAGCCATGGGATCCATTTGCAGCTTTATTGCAGACAAACGTGGTATAACAGGCAAGGGTAAATCACCGACAACAACAGTATCACAGACAAGGCAGAAACGTAACGAGGGGACCGGCACAGGGTCGGGGCTGGCAGCAGACAGAACTAGCGGTATCCAGATAAACAGGCAAGGAGTCAGATGGGCAGGCAGCGAGACGTCGTAACAGAATAAACAATCCAGGTTCATACACGAGAAAACTATAACAAGGGTAAACGCTCAGAAATGTTAGCCGTGGCAAAACAAGACTTCGCGGTGGGTGGGTGTGTGTGAGCGTGTTTTATAGTCCACCGAAAGGGGATCAGGTGCGCGCGTGATCAGCGGCAGGCAGTGGGTTATGGGAAATGAAGTCCGGATGAATTTAGTACTCCGGTGACGGAGCCCTCAGGTGGTGATCGGAGGGAGCCACAGAGGCCGCATTCGTGACACTGCCATACCAAACAAGACCACAGGGAGATACCAAAGGACTAAATTTAAATACTATGCGGATCCATTCAAATTATTAAACACATATAACACTACTGATCCTCTCAAACTTCTCCAAAACACGCTTGTTCAGTGAGTATCTGTTATAAAACACTCACTCACAAATTAATTTTGACAACTACGCGAATATATTGAACTGTGTTCATGCAGAAATACAATGTTATAGCGATCCGTTGAGTCGAGAACGCAAATGTGCGGTTTGTTTGTGCATAAGAACAGACTCGTGCATGCCTTATATACGACTCCTGTAGGTCACTGTAATCGTCTTTACCTTCATTACAATCGTCATCCATCAAAACCTTTTTAGCGACACCGGTTTTCTTTTTCCAACTGAGAGAGTTAGTTTGCGTTTTGAGCCACCGTTCAGTCTGTATTTCACTGCTGCACGATGAGAAACAGCTTGGGCTGATCTGAAACGATCAGAATACCTACGAGAGAGGTGGTGTCTTGTTTTAAATGTATTTTTTAATTTTTTTTTTTTTTACGTAACATATTAATAATTAAATTAATGAATTATATTAATATATTTAAATTAATTTTAATTTATCTCGCGGTCCCCCTGGAGGATCACTGAGGACCCCTAGTGGGCCGCGGCCCACAGGTTGGGAACCACTGGTTTTATGCATGTAAATGGTAAGAAAATCTATGAGCAAGCACCGGAAGTGATCTCGCGCACATATACGTCACTCATTGTTTACACAGTGCACAAACATTGTAGGTACTAATCAAAATGGTACTTACTTGCACTTATCCGGATTGTTCAAACCGACTTAAAACTAAAAGATTATGTTCTTTCGCACGAACTCATTCGGTAGTGGTGACTTTCCACATATTCCCAACTTCTGACCCTGCTCACCTGAAGTTATGGTTGATTGCTCTTCGGCTCGATATCAAAACACCCATTAATGTACTAAAGTTGTTGAGGGTCTGCAGCGATCATTTTTTTCCCTGATGATTTTACATGCCCAGGAGAGGATCACGTACGACTTAAACCATCAGCTGTGCCTATGGTTTTTCTACATCCAGCTGAGGTATGTGAACAAGATCTTTGTATGTGTCTTTTTTATTTGTAAAGCTGCCCTTACGAAAAGTAACAAAATAAAATGTTTTAAAAAAGTTTTGATGTAATAAAACCATGTTTTTTAGTGGTTTACTTCCATTTGTATAACAACTGTTGTACTACAGACACCATGTTTAAACTACGCCAGAGCACGTACACACCTCACACACCGGATGCTGTGCACACGCTCAAGGCAGTTGGACATAGTTGTGTATTGGAGGTAAAAAATGATATAAATTTCTTGCACAAACCAATTGTTTCCTGTTTTAGGACATCGATGTGTCGTCACGAGCCACAGGGTTTAATTTAGATTTGTCTGGTTTTTTTTACTCTTATAGATTTTGTTACCATTGACATGCATTATACGACTGACAGACTGCAACGGTTGGAGTTAAAAATCATCATTTGTGTTCTACTGAAGAAACAAAGTCACCTACATCTTGGATGCCCTGGGGGTAAGCAGATAAACATCAAATTTTCATTTTTGGGTGAACTATCCTTTTAAACAAGTGTGAGTAAACAGCAAAATAACTTTTATTTTGCGGTATTCCTTATTCTAAAATCAAGTTCAGACAGCAGGAAATGCCCAACGCCACTGACCGCCACACCACTATTACCCACAATCCATCTGATGTCTCACCCCCTCAGATAGTGGCAGCTTATCTGCTCTGAGCTTCACTCACTCAATAATGAGAGAGAGAACAAGAGGAAATGGAGGGTGTTGGGAAATTAATAAGGAAACTCTTGGCTGAAGTTGATAAATAGCTGCTGAAACTCATTAGTGACAGTGTGTGTGTGGATTGCGCAGCCCAAAATGTTTCCACTAGACTCTGAAAAACAACATGGGTTATTTTTTTCTTTCCAATGTTGAGTTGTGTTGTAACTTTTTTTTCAGGTGGTGGTCCTCGTTTAAGCTACATGAGGTGCCTTCAGGATTAGAGATGTGCCCGAAGCCTAATTCCTAATTCAGAAAGGCATGGAAAATGAATAACGCATTCTACAGAGCCCCTAAAGGGACATGGTTAGCCTGTGGTAGTTGTTTACATTAGAGTAGCCTACATTAGATTTCACTTATTAGACCTATGTGAAGATAGAAAGGAGAGATGACTGACAGGATGATGTTGGAGGATTTGGTGCGCAAAAGTCTTAGAAAAAGTCTTAGATCTTGAGTTCAGCTCATGAAAAATGGGGGCAAAAACAAAAGTGTTGCGTTTATAATTTTGTTCAGTGTAAATCTGTAACAAACCGAAACGAAAAAAAATTCTGGTATGTTTCAGACATGGCAAAAAGTCACATGACCCTACTGAATGCTGGTTTAAAGAGAAAGAGTGCAGACAATGTCACAGAAAAGGACACATACAGAAAATGAATAAAGCAAAATCAACTGAGAAAAAGAGAAGGACATTTGGAAATAGAAACACAAAGGTAAATGAACGAATCAGACTCGGAAAGTGCCAGGTCCCTATAAAATGGTTTGAGGAATTGGAAGAGGTAATTTCCCAAGGTCTCCTGCCACCACTGGTCCAGCCCAGCTCCAAGTCTCCTTTGTAGCTGATGGTCCCACCCAGCTTCCCTCTCCCGCCTCCTCTATCTAAGCAATCCAGTTCCTCAGCTACACCTTCGCTGGCTCCATTCAGTCCCTCAGCTCCTCCGTTAGGAGCACCTCGTCCCTCCACCCTTTTGGCTCTGTCGGGCTCCTTTTTCCCTTCAGCTCTTTCTTGGTCCTCAGTCCCACCAGCTCTGCCTCAGTCCTCTGGCACCCTGACTCCACCTCGGGTCCGTGAGAGTGATTTTGTGCCGCTTTGGGGTGGCACCACAAGGCGACGTTCACTTGCAGAATGTAAACTTCTGGTGGGCGCATAAGTCTGAAGTAGTCAGTTTAGATATAGTGGTGCAGAGCCAGTTGTTCTGTACGCAAACATTAGAGCCTTGAATTTGATGCGAGCAGCTATTGGCAGCCAATGCAAACTGATGAAGAAAGCAATCCTGTCATGTGCCTCCCCTGTTCATGTGTCTTGTTCTGATTGGTTCCCTTGTCTATGTGTCATGTTCTCATTGGTTCATTGTTTGATTATGCACATGTGTTTATTAAGTTATTCTTGTCTTTGTATATACAGTATATAGCCCTCATGGTTCATTGTTCTCCTGTCTAGTATTGTTCGTGTAACCACTGTTTGGTGAGTTTGTTCAGGTTCAAGTTTAGTTCATGGTTCTGTGTAAAGCCAAGTCTTTGTCTTGTTCACCTTGGATTATGTTCAATAAAACTGCACATGGGTGTAATCAACTTTCCTTAAGTGGACATCATTACAGAATACTAGACCCAACAAGAATGAACCCAGCAGTCACCCTACTTCGCCTCCATCAAGGTATGATGTTGCCTTAAAGGACATTTTTTTCACCATGGACTTAATGACTTTCTTAGTTATCTTATGCTTGAGAGCAATTTCCAATGGACTTTGGCTCAATATACAGACTATGCTGAGTGGCTCATCATTTACTATGGGTTTTGTGGACGAGGAGCCCTGCAATCCCACAGTACCCTCTACGCCAGAGCCTCCGGCCATCATGACCACCAAGCCAGAGTCTTCAGCCAATATGCCTGTCAAGCCAGAGTGTGTTCACGTCATGCCTGCCACACCAGAGCCTGTTCACGTCATGGCCGCCACGGCAGATTCAAGCCACATCAGGGCTGCTCAGCCAGTGTTTCTTAATGTCATGGCCCCCATACCAATGACCATCAAGCCTGAGCCATGTCACAACATGGCCGCCTCGCCAGAGCCTTGTCATGTCATGGCCGCCATGGCAGAGCCTCATCACGTCATGGGTGCCACTCCAGAGCCTCCCCACACCAGAGCCTCTTGATGCCCAGAGTCTTCTAAATAACTTTTTTTGGGGGGTATAATACTACAGGCCACGAAGGCTGGTCCTATGCTGACCGTGGCCCACATGGCAGTGCTCCCAATCCTGTGGTCCCAGAGTCCTTGCCACTGCTGTCTGCACTGCCTGTAAAGGGAATCACCATCTGGTGTGTAGGCCGCATACACTTCTCCCGAGATGGTTGGCAACCAACCTCTACAGCTCCTCCCAAGGTGACAGCGACAACTACAGCTCTTCCTGAGGCGGCGTTGTCCCTTCCTGAACTCTCTCTCTCTCTCTCTCTCTCTCTATATATATATATATATATATATAGCTGGAGAGATAAATAAATACATTGTGAAAAAAAATTCTACTAATTCAACTTATTTTCAGTTGCTGCCTTAAATTTAGTATAATTGGCTGTACGTGTCATTAAAAAATGTTGTGTTGAATTTAGTAGTAACTTAAACCATGAAGTAGAAATTGGTTAAATTATTTTGATCAGTTAAAGTGATGGAAAAACATCACCTATGTTGCCATGACTTATAAATTTATGCATAATAAATTTCATGTGCATCTATATCTGTGCATTCATCCTTTAATTGTACAAAGCGGATTTTAGGACTTTATCACAATCTGAGATCTCACTCATAAAATCAGGACTATGTTGATGTCAGAGGACAGTGTCATCTTGTTTTATTTTGCCAAGCTTTATAACAGTTTATCTCAGAGAGGAAAGTAATTACCATGTTAACCTGACAGATGGAGGGGCGACGAGCAGCACATGGAGAAAAAATTCAAATCTTTGGACAGATGCAACACACACTCTATCAATTAACCAGGGCACGGACAGGGTGTGTGTGTGTGTTTCCATCTGCTGCTATTGTTAGGGGGAGTAAAAAAAAACAAAAAAACAAAAAAAAAAACAGCTCTGTTCCCAAGCATTGAGCTGCTGTCTATATTATATAGGCCTACAGTCTATCTTCTAAGACAGCATCCTTGCCAGTGACCGATTTGGAACGCTCCACAGCAACTCTTTGTGTCATACTAATAGTGCACTCTGACTAAACTAATGGCATAATACTCTAATATACATAAAAAAATATATATATTATATATATATATATATGTAAACTATTTGTTTAAAGGTGCTAAAGAGGATATTTTCGTCGACTGAGAAACCAAAGACTGTTAGTGAGTTTTTGAAATGAGCGCATGCGTAAGAACAACCCCCCTCCTTCACAGCTCATTTCGAGGGAACGCCTCCCAAAACTCGTGCACGAGTATTGGAACATGAGTGTTTACCACCAGCATTCGCTGTGTCGTGTTAGTGGATTCATTATGTCGGACTCACCGCAGGTAACTCATAATCTGCAGTTGTTACTCCTGTCTCCTGACAAAAACATTGCATGCGGCGCCTGTAGAGTGTGGAAAGCTACTGGAGCATGCAGCCGTGCACGTCTCGCACGTCTCGCACAAGGAACATCATGGCAGTGATTGACAAGCCAGAGGGCCAATCCGCGCACGTCTTTCACAAGGAACGTAATGGCAGTGATTGACAAGCCAGAGGGCCAATTGATTGGCTGATGTTTTTAAGGCCCTACCTCGTGCACAGATGATGTATATTAATATTATTCCTTTCAGTGCACCTAATAAATAGTCTTTTATCAGTTAGTAAAGACAGTTTCAAGTAATATTGCAAAAAATGTATAAAACAAAACATCCTCTTTAGCACCTTTAATGATACTTTTTGGTATTCAATTAAATTATCATGTTTCATCCACATAGACATATGTTTGAAGTGTATAATGCTGTAGGCCTATGTACATAATATAAAATAAGTTATGTAATTAAATAGCAGCAGTGACATAATTGGAGTGTCACGTTATGTTGGTTTTGTTTTCCAGGACTTTTAGTTTATCATAATTTACTGAGTTTTCTTCCTGTTTTCAGTTTGTTGTCACAGTGATTCATTGTTTCATTGATTATTTTGTTCACATCTGTTTCATAATGAATTCAAATGCCTTCAGTTCTCTTAGTTCATTGTCTTGTTTCTTTGTGTTACTGCACAATGTTTCCTTAATTTCTTGTTTTGTATGTAATTCTTTTGTTTTGTTGATTAAAGTTTTAAGCTGCATTCAGATCTGCACCGCCTCTCTGCATCCTCATCTTCATCGTAATGTGACTTGGACAGATTCTTGAGGAAGAACAGTACTGAAGGGGAGGGAGTGTTGACGGTAAGTGAGCTTATCACAGTGCATTTGTAATTTATGGCAAAAAATGTTTGCCTTTTATGGCACCTATGATGTCATAAATGCTTTCTAGGTAGGCAGCTTACAGAGCCTCAATGTACACAATCTTTCATTCTTCACTATATTTGTTCTTTATTGTGCATTGCTGGGAATTGTCATTTGTCCTGTTCCATGTCGCACAGCAGCTCTGGAACAACTAGTTTCTGTGAAGAAGCAAGAAGAATGACATGAATGTGAATTGACCCTTGCGTCAAATGACTTTGCCAGTTTAACTTACACCAAATAGCAACTTCACAGAACCATTTAGAGACAATCCATTTTACAGCCACCGATGTCTGTTTGACTGTGAAACACTCTAATTTTATGGTGTTTTCAAACATTTGGCACCAGCCCTTGCCTGGAGGCGTTCAGAATGATCGATGTCTCCTAAGTGTTTTTTTCCAGCATATTAAACAGAGCAGATTATCAGAGTTATAGGTGAAGCTCTCGGCGAGGAGATTAAAGTCTCTCGTAATTAGTTTCATCTTAAACTCACGCATATTTTCCGGCGTGCACTGGTTTTGATGTATTGACTCTCCGGGCCGCTAGGCAGAGTGGGGAAAAGCATTCTCGTCTTAATGAAATGTTTAGCATTTTCCATCTTGCTGCTCTCCTAGTGTGCTGTAACGACCCTGGAGTCTGATCTCAGTGGGGACACGCCGGTGTGCGACGAGCTCCTCTGTTTTTCCTGATTATTTGGCCCTGTATTCTACAACTTCCTGTTGAAAGGAAGGAAAGTTGTGCTGCATGCTGTAAAGACACCTGCTGTTGTCAGGCAACTCTGAAACACTGAAGAAACCAGAGCTGAAAGAATGTTTTCCTTCTGTCCGTCCATCCAACCATCTCTGCATCTTAGGGACTCTCTGTGATTGAAGAGTTTAAAGGGTCAGTTTTGGACACCTAAAAATGAAAATTCTGTCATCTTTTACTCATCAACATGTGGTTTCAAACCCATAAGACTTCTTTTGGAACACATATGATTATATATTGTAATGATTTCTGTCCCTCTATTTAAAGTCCATTAACTCAATAACGTTGAAGCTTCAAAAAGCTCATAAAGACATTGTAACATTAATCCATCAACTGAAAAAAAATGGTGATTTACTTACAATACTTGCAATAGGATTTACTTTCAATACTTTCAAGACAAATAGACTAACATTAAATTGAACATGAAATTTGGGTAGCGCTTTATTTTACAGTACGTGTACTTTCCTGGTACATATATAGTAATTATGTTGTACATACAAGTAAAAGAGTGCTAACACAAGGTACTTACCTGACATGCATGTACATGGAAACTAATAAGAAACACTGCTGTAACTTCCAATTGTACATACATGGTAACTACTTTGTACCTATAGACAAGTGATGGGTAATAACAGGTGCTTACTACTAGTGTCCGTATATGGTAACTAACAGACACATTACTGTACTTACTAATGGTATGTACACGGTAACTATGTTGTACTCACAGACAAGTGTGGGTAATAACAGGCACTTATGTGTGGTAACTAGTAAGACACATTACTGTACTTACTAGTGGTATATACATGGTAACTATGTTGTACTCGTGGACAAGTGTGGACACAAATAACGGACACTTACTCAGTGTTCATCAACACAGAACTCATCAAATATGGTACACAGAAGCTCAAACATGCTTGCACGAAAAAAACTAAAAAAAGATGTTAAAAACTTGAATCAGAGATTTAATGGCAAAGCAGTCTGTGCTTGTCCTTCACAAGTGACCGTGGTCACTTTAATGTCTAAAGAAATTATGGCCATCCAATCTGAACTTGAAATTACATTGTGCACATTTTCAGTGATAATGTTCACATGCATGGTCATATTGGCTTGACAGACTCAACCTCACATTGTATTTTTGTAAGTTATTTTAAAAATATATAGCTTTATCCTTGTGCTTGTTGGATAATCAGAGCATTTTTTATTATTTTGTAGAATGTCCTATTCATTTTTTGCGATTAAGTTAACTTGCCATACATTTAGATAGGAACCAATTTATATTTGTAGAAACATAAGCATTGATTTTTTTTTCTGTGAATCATACTTCAGTTTAAAGGATTAGTTCACTTTGAAATAAAAATTAACCCAAGCTTTACTCACCCCCAAGCCATCCTAGGTATATATGACTTTCTTCTTTCTGATGAACATAATCGCAGAAATATTAATAAATATCCTGATGCATCTGAGCTTTATAATGACAGTGATAGGAATCAATGAGTATGAGATGAAGAAAGTGCTTCCATCCACGTCCATCCATCATAAACGTGTACTCCACATGGCTCCGGGGGGGTAAAAAAGGCCTTCTGAAGCGAAGCGATGCCTTTGTGTAAAAAAATATCCATATTTAAACAAGTTATGAAGTAAAATATGTAGCTTCCACTAGACGTCGGAATATTGAAGTTATGAAGAAAGTGTAAACTGGCGTCATGTCAGTTACACTTTTTTCCGTAAGCTGAATATGGAAGGCTTAGAATGTAGCGTAAGCTTTGTGAACTGCAAGAGTTTTACACTTTCTGTGTACGTTGAATACGGAAGGTGGCTCATGTGGAAGCTAGATATTTTATATCAGTGGTTTACGCTCCGAACCACTGATTCAAAACAAAAGATTCATAAAGCTTCAAAGCTTCATGAAGCAGTGTTTTGAAATCGCCCATCACTATTGTTGAATATTGTTGAACACTGTAGTCACATGAACTGTTTTAAATACGTCTTTAGTAGCTTTCTGGGCAATGTTGGCAATGCAGGCCTCACTGAGCCATTGGATTTTATGAAAAATATCTTAATTTGTGTTCTGAAGATAAACGGGTGTAGAACGACATGAGGGTGATTAATTCATGACAGATTTTTCATTTTTAGGTGAACTAACCCTTTATGCAGCAAAATGTTATAGGCAAAATGTTTATTTTAGTTGGGTTATTTTATATTTTGTAACATTAGTAGTTAACATGGTTATTGCATTAACTAATATTAACAAACAAAGAGCAAAACATTTGTTTTATTGCTCATCATTAGCAATAAATAAACAGTATTTATTAATCTGTGTTAATTAGAGTAAAAAATACAACTGGTATTTGTTAGTGCAGGTATATTAAACAATATTAACAGATACAATTTCGATTTCGGTAATGTATTTCTAAATGTTTAAATTAACATTAACTGAGATTAATAAATGATGTAGAAGTATTTTTCATTGTAGGTTCATGTTAATCAATGTAGTTTGTATTTGGAAAAAAGGTTTTGACATGCAAGTTCTTTTAACTTTGTTTGAGTGTTTCTGGTTAATGAAGATTCTTGGCGCTGAAGAACTCCTTTGGCCCAGTTCCAGCACAAACACTCTGTCTAATTATAAATATGACGAATCTGAGCAATTTTGCACCAATTACAGAGAATCTGCAGTCAACAAGCAGAGAGACACTCCAAACACCCGCCCCCATATCTGTCTGTCTCTCTCTCTATAATTTGTCAGTTCTGAAGAAGACTGTGGTGTGTGTGATTGGCCACTATGTGTGTCACACGTCTGCAGCATGTGGTGAGGGATAGTCAACTTCAGAAATCTGCATATACTGTGTGTGCAGACAATTACGCTGTTAAAACGAGACTCCTGATCACAAAAGCATTTGAGTCAAGCATCAAACTCCTTCTACCAGCCGTGTGCGTGAGTGCCTGTTTACGATGCTTTAAAGGCTGAATTATGATGTTTTTGAAGATGTTTAAATGCATTAAGGCAATGAGCCAGTACTTGATGTCGTCATGATAGAGTGAGTTCATTTCTCTGTCTGTGTGTGTGTGTGAGAGTGAGAGTGAGAGTGAGAGAGAGAGAGAGAGAGGGAGAGTGTGTGTGTGTGTGTGTGTGTGTGTGTGTGTGTGTGTGTGTGTGTGTGTGTGTGTGTGTGTGTGTGTGTGTGTTAAATTCAAACATTTACTTAGAGATTCTGGGCACATATTTCAAAGTTAAGAACTTTTGTTTTTCTGTAACAATAAAACTCTTGAAGCCGGAGTGATTGTTTACATAACATAATTTGATTAATTAATTGTGTAATATTTGTTAATTAATTAGTAAAAGAAAAATATACTGCTGAATAAAGCATTTTTCCTGTGCACCAGATCTGGAAGTGTCTCTTTTTTATGATATGGTTTACAGCCAATGGTTCTCAACCATTCGTGAAGCCCTGGAATTGAAATTTTGTATGTTTCCATAATCAAACACACATGACAAAATCACTACCAGCTTAACTTAGCAACACTGGCACAACCAATTGTGTTAAGAACTGGGTTTCTTGGGAGTCTAATGGGTTCTGAGTGGTCTAATTAGTTTTTAATGTAGTTTTAGCAACTGAATGGAGCTCAAGCATAATTCAGGCAGACCACGGCATGACAGCGTCAGTTGATTCATACATCCGTATAGTTCATCCGTACACTCACTTGCCTTGAAGGGATAGTTCACCCAAAAATGATCCCATGATTTACTCACCCTCAAGTCATCCTAGGTGTATATGACTATCTTCTTTGAAATGAACTCAATCAGAGTTATTTTTAAAAATATCCTTGCTCTTCTAAGCTTTATAATGGTAGTGAATGGTGCTCACGATTTTGAAGCCCAAAAAAGTGCATCCATCCATCATAAAAGTAATCCATATGAGTCTAGGGGGTTAATAAAGGCCTTCTGAAGCAAAGCAATGGGATTTTGTAAGAAAAAAATCCATATTTAAAACTTTATAAACTAAAATAACTAGCTTCCGGCAGACAGCCTACGTCAACTTGTGCCAATAGAGTAACTTCTGACGTGATGTATGACATAGGACAAAGTAGTGTAAGCTTAGACGCCTCTCACGGTTCAAACAAATAGGGCTGGCCAACAAACTCAAGCTCCTCTTCTCTTATATTGAAATCCTCCGATATTTCTCTTTAAAAATTCTTCCGTATTCGTCAATGCATCATTCGTCAGGTCAGAGATTACTTTTTTTGGCACAAGTCAATTTGCATATGCCACGTCTGCTAAAAGCTAGTTATTGTAGTTCATAAAGATTTAAATATGAATGTTTCTTACAAAAACTCATCGCTTCACTTTAGAAGGCCTTTATTAACCCCCTGGAGTTATGTGGAATACTTTTATGATGGATGGATGCACTTTTTTGGACTTCAAAATCAGGAGCACTACTCACTACCTTTATAAAGCTTGGAAGAGCCAGGATATTTTATAATATGACTCCAATTGTGTTTGTCTGAAAGAAGATAATCATATACACCTAGGATGGCTTGAGGGTGAGTAAATCATGGGTTAATTTTCATTTTTGGGTAAACTATCCCTTTAAGACACCCACACACTACAAGATAATTGGGCGGATTTTGGCCCCAATTCTCCCCTTCTGACAATCCTAGGTAAAGTCCAGACTATCTTGATGGTTCTACAGATTATTTTATTAGATTTTAAGGTGGTGAGTGAGGTGTGTTAAGAGTGATTGAATCTGCTCTGAAAAACGCCGGGGCCGCACCGATCTCAAATCGAAGATGTAGCCTATTGTGTAATCAGCTGTGCTCAGCTGATCCATAACCCACTCCCACTACCAATTAAGCAAGACATAAGTTCAAGACAATAAGTTCATCTGTACACCCTGAATGACTTTTTCAGGTCAAAGTTTATCTATCTAGTTTTAAATGGCCTTTCAAACCACAATTTACTTAATTATTAAAAAAAAAAAAAAAAAAAAAAAAAAAATATATATATATATATATATATATATATATATATATATATATATATATATATATATAATGCTCCATGTAGTCTCTCAATTACTATGAGCTTACGTTGGATCCATATCCTTACAGATCATGTCATCTACCCATTAAAGTCGGCATGAAACCGAGGTTGGGATACTGTTTTAGATAGGGGAGGCGGTGGGGCAGTTGTGTTTTGCTGTTGGTCATGAGTGACAGGTTGTCATGCCCTTGTGTCAGTAAACACGTCATCAAAGAAAAGAAGAGATGTCGCTGCAAGAGGGAGGGGAGGTTATTTTGATTAGAGATAACGAGACATTAATTTAAAAAAAATATAATAAATAATATATTATAAATCATTTATAATAAAACACTGCCAATATTACATAAAAAAAAAAAACTTTTGTCAGTGTTGATTTCATGGCATTATGGACATTTACTCTGAACAAAACTGCATCATACAGTTTGACATCGTCATTCTAATGCTGTGTCTGAAATGGCTCATCCATTCACTATAATAATCCATAAAGTGAATGCCACAGATGGAACTAGTAAACTGATAATAATAAATGCTGGGTCTTTTTTCTACTCAAATTGAGCATGTTGGGTCATGTATGTACATAGCCTATGTATGTATTTTAATTGAAATTTATTATTATTATTATTATTATTATCTGTGGCCTAGTATTATTTTCAGTGAATTGGAGCATTAAAATTGCCCATAGATGTTTGTGTGAGAGTCCTTGCGATGGACTGGGTGCTTTTACACACCACACGATGGCGCCATGAACCAACAAGAACATTTTGTGCTCTGCCAACAATGGAAAAATCATAAAAGGCAAAATGATCACTTCACCTGAAGAAAATATATTTCTTGTATATCGCAAATAAAGCATAAATATTGCATGTTCACAATATGTGCTGCAAAACACACAAAACGTTTTCAGAAACAACTTTGTTGCATAGGCCTAGCTTTCATATTTACATTTGTAAATAATGATTAAAACAATATTAACTTAAAGTATGTTTTTACTTCACTGTTTTATCAGTTTCCATTACAATAGCATTGATAACCAGACTGACACGACTGAATAATTGAATGGCCGTTTATTTTCTCTGTTATTAATAATGCCACATTAGCAAATTATCAACAAAAACATGGCAGAAATGCTGCTAATATATAATATATTAATATGCTTTTCTCTTTTCACTGCAGCTCTCCTCCACCCCACTAGATTTCTCTTCTTCTTGTCATCTCTTCTATATCAAAACACTGCTGAAGCTTCGAAGCTTACGAATCATTTGTTTCGAATCGGTGGTTTGGAGCGTGTATCAAACTGCAAAGTCACGTGAACTTTTGAAGTTTTAAAACACTTACGATGTAACGAAGCCTCGTTTACTGAAATCATGTGATTTTGGCGCTCTGAACCACTGATTCGTGAGCTTTGAAGCTTCATGAAGCAGTGTTTTGAAATGGCGCACAAAAAGTATTCTCGTCGCTTTATAATATTAGTTGAACCACTGTAGGCACATGAACTGGTTTAAATATGTTTTTAGTAGTTTTCTGGGCGTTGAAAAATGGAGTGTTATTGCTGGCGATGCAGGCCTCTCTGAGCCATCGGATTTTATCAAAAATATCTTAATTTGTGTTCCGAAGATGAACGAATGTCTTACGGGTGTGGAACGACATGAGGGTGAGTAATAAATGACATAATTTTCCTTTTTGGGTGAACTAACCCTTTAACAGATAATGAGAGATGCCAATAAACACCTCTTTTGTGTGGATTCAGGACATAGATTCAGGAGCAATTCTGAAAACAAATCCATCACTGCCCCCTACAGTCACACAGCTGCAACAGTCAGCTGACAGTAGTCAAACAAAGTATTGATGGACTTTAAAACATCTCTGCCTTGCATAGTCAGACATCATCCGAAATTCTGCTCCAGATTGCAGCTTAATTTGGCTCAAAACTGCCCACTTAGACAAGAAGAAATGTCTAACTGACAGGTCTAAATATATTTTTTTTTCTTTTGCCTTTTATATAACAATAATTTCAAATTTTTGCATGGCATTCTTCACAGTTGACTCAAATGTGTAAAAAGTTTGTAATCAGAATTTATGTCAGTGCAAAAGTAATAAGCACTATTTATTTCACAGATATGTCAGAGAAAACTGCAAGATATACTTAATTTAATTAATTGGATATTTAATTTATTTTAAGTGCTTCAAAGAAAACTTTGACCAGCAAGCAACATTTGAAACAACACTTACTGCAGTGAATTAATATTACAAAGTGATGTTGGTTCAATATTATGTTCATATTGACATACTGAAACAATCTCTCTGTCTCTCTCTCTCTCTCTCTGTATTTATATATATATATATATATATATATATATATATATATATATATATATATATAAACAATTGTAATGTCAGTGAATCAACATTACACTGATGTAATATTCAAGGCTACAATGTTGGTACAACATCATGGTATTTTTTTTTTTTTTTTTAAAGGCAGCATAGATGTTCCTTCGCTGCCTTTGATATCCAACAATCCTGTGTGTTACATTTGCATTTTATAGTGAGAAATTACTGTTATAGTAATTAAATATGTTGTGTTCTAGTGTCTTCAAATGCTTGTCCAAATGGTGAGCGGTATTATTTGAATGCGTCTGTCACTGTATGTATTTAATAAACACACCACGAGACTGTGATTGTGAGCTGTGTGCTTCTTTTACCGACTCTCATTCTACACAGGCATGAGCAACAGATGATCAGTCTGACACACAAGTCAATTTAATTAAACACAGAGTGTCAAATCCACCACATCCCCCTCTTTTTTTTTCCTTTTCTTTTTTTTTCTTTTTTTTTTTTTTTAGCAAAACTGAAGATATGGAACTTACATTCAAACTGCTTCACTCAAATCTACACATGTATTTATTTATTTATTTATTTATTTAAGAAAAGGGGGAACAATGCATATTAATGAACATTAAGACAGATTATAGCCTAATTTCCATCTGCAGACCCCCTGGCAGGTAGATGTTACACATAAAAAGAAAGAAAGGGAAAAACTATATACAACACAATAAGACAAAGACAGACACGCTAATACAACAGTCAATATTAAAATACACAATAGAACAGTGATAAGTTAATTAGAGGAAGAGAAAGAAAATAATTTACAGTTCATCTGTATTGCACTGAGTCTAATATATGGATATTGCACAGGCCCATCTTACAAACTTAACTAATTAGAATGCAGTTCACCTATGATCTTGTGTGGGTCTCTCTCAACCACCGTTTCAATTGTGTTTTAAAAGTAAGAAAAGTTGTACATACCCTCACTGAAAGTGGGATGCTGTTCCAAAACTTTGAGCCCTGAAATGACATAACGTTTTGAGAAAAGGATGTACGTCTAAATGGGGGCTCACAATGTGAATAACTTTATAAATCAGACAAGCAGATTTAAATGTTTTAAAATTTGAGAGACTTAAAAAACTATAACTGACATGGATTTTTTGCATATGTAAAAATTACTGTATCATCAGCGTATATAATAGGCGTACATATTCAAGCCTATTAAACAGTAACTTTAATTAAACATTTGACTAATTTAACACCATACCAAATATTTACTCATAAGTGGTCACTGTAAACATCAATAGTCCGTTCACATTACTTTGAGAATATTTCGATTAATCTGTTACAGATTACTGTTCTCCTTATTACTGCCCTATTCTAATATGGCATGTTGGCATATTCTCAGGTGAATGGTCGGGTGGTCTGGGTGTCCGACTGTTCATCAAGATCAACACCTTTGCACAGACTCTTGAAGTGGCGTTGGTTCCTCCTGAATGTCTTTTCTGCTGGTGTTTTTTTTTTACTGTGTAAGACTGAGGTCTTTCTGGAGCAATATTTGACATGTAGGTTACCAAATGCCTAAACACAAGAAAGCCTGGTCTAGGCTCTGTCCTGGTACTGTTTGTGTCAAGCCATTTGTTAGTCTGGTTGTTTGATGAGAAAAAGATGAAATGATGAAATGTAGTTGCAATAAGTGCTTTACCAATCCATACAACTGTAGCAGTGGATGACTATTGTTCTGTTTCAAGGAACTGAGAGATACTTGATGACGACACGATTTAATGTTTGGTTGACCAATCAGCGGAAAGGGACATTTCATTCCCGCCCAGATGTAGAGATAAAATATACAAGGGGTGCGTCTCAATCAGCTCCCTAGCTTCTGAATCAGTATATTGTCTGGGCACAAATCTGGGCACTGGTAAAGGACCCTGGCTCACTACACATTGGGACAGTGATTACTCAATTTCTAGCGACATGACTATGTACAACGTCAATGTACAACATTGTAGAACGTCACCACTGGTATTAATAAACAACAGGCAGGACCTATAACAGAACTCATCTTATTAAAGGTGTTTTTCTCTTACTGATCATATTTCATACCTCTTGAGTTTACATTTAGGGGCCGAGCACCGATGACTAAGTAAAGCGAGATTTATAGGTATGCATAGTGTTGTACTACTGTCTATCAGTGAGATAGAGAACCAGGATAGTGCAGCATCTGAGACACCTATCTCTGAAAGGCAGGAGAGTAATAGCTTGTGACAGACAGTATCAAATGCTGAGCTGAGGTCGAGCAAAAGGAGAATGGAGAAATTACCTGAGTCACCAGAAAGTAACAGATCATTGACAACCTCAACTAAAGCAGTTTCAGTGCTGTGATGAGAGCGGAAACCAGATTGAAATGCATCAAACTGATCGCTGAGAGCTAGAAAAGACTGTAGCTGATTGGCAACAACTTTTTCCATAATTTTCAAAATAAATGGTAAATTGGAGATTGGACGATCCTTTGCCACGAATGGAGCTATGATCAAGTTAGGCTTATGATGCTTTTGGGAAACTCAACCCAGGTTTGTTTTTTTTAAGAACAGAAGTAACAGCAGCAGTTTTCAGTGAAATTGGAACAGTGGCAGAGATAAAGGACATATTTACTAAGTGTGAGATAGGAGCAGAAATGACAGAAGTACAGTGTTTCAGAAGGAATGTGGGCACAGGATCTAACTGGCATGAGAAAGAATTAGAGTTCTGTATTATTTCAGCAATTAAGGTTGGATTTGTCAAGGTAAAATTATTAAACAGTTGAAGAGAATGAGCTTGCTCACAAGTAGAAGTGGTTGGTTCAGTGCCAAGAGACATAGAGCATCCAATTTATTTTGAAAGTGGCACAAGAAAGAGCCACACAAATCATCACATTCATATTGACTGGGACTATCGCTAGGAGGCTGAACTAATTTGTTAACCATGCTAAACAGTGTTTTTGGCCTATTGTTAGGTTTACTGATGATGTCGGAAATATAGGAACAGTGTGCTGCATTCAAGGCAATTTTATAATGCCTAATATGTTCTGAGAACATTTTAAAATTGACAGTCAAGCCAGTTTTTCAAAAAAGGTGTTCAAGCTGTCTGCCTTTTGCCTTCATAGCACAAAGCTCTGCATTATACCAGGGGGAGGTGTGGGACAAAGGAACAGACCTGGTCCTAACTGGAGCATGCTCATCTAAAACATAAATAACAGAATGATATAGGTCAGATATCACAGATGGACAGGTGAATTTGAAGACATCAGAAAGGGCAGAGGAAGCAACTGAAGCAGCAAAAGTATTTACATTGATAGCATTGATTTTACGATAAGAAATGGTAGTATTAATAGCACATTTAGTAGGATGTATTAACGTAAAGTCAAAAGTGATAAGTTTGTGATCAGAGAGAGGAATAGCATGACTACTAATGGAGATGTTATTCACACCAAATGTACAAGTCAAGTGTATGACCATAAGTGTGAGTTGGGAAATTAACATTCTGGGTAAGATTAAAGCAGTCCAGGGGCCTCGTCCAGGTGCGTGCGTATGCACAAAACGGGGCTGAAAACATGCGTACCCCAGTTCCTGTGCAAAAGATGGGATTTATAAAGAAAAACTTGACGGGAAAATGTGCGCACCTACACGCAAAGTTTGACCCATGCGTACGCACATTTTGAAGACAAAGGGAATTGGCGACACCGATGGTGAGCTGAGGGACTGACGGCAGATGAAGGAAAACCACTTTAAATCCTAATTATGAGTCATAATCATAAATACAGTGCATGTTCACAATAACAGTTTAAATAAATAAAATAATGGATTTAAACTTGCATGAAAACTCATGTTTTCATTTTGATTTACATTAATATTAGGCTACACTTTCAGTAATGGCGATAAGCACTGAAATTACATTATGCAATCATTACGGACAAGTTAAACAAAAATATGAATTTAGATAGCAGATGTGCTACTTTCGATCAGTTTTCCTGTGACATGCTGTTTTAATGACAGCGAGGAGTGATAGGTGCACAATAATTCCTCTTTAAACTAAACTGCAGATGTTATGACAAAATATTTTAGTGAGAACGATGATCAGTGATGCACACTTAACTTGGATATTATGGAAGACACTGCTGAATTCAGTGGTCGAACGGTCCGTTGTCCAGTTTGAATATAGGTCCAATGGCTTACTGTACAACCGCAGCTGCAGGAGGTGTTGATGTCGTGTGAAGGATCTTCAGACAGTTACCACTGTATTTGAAGGATATAATTTGAGGAAAACGGTAAGATTTGCACATTTCCTTTTTTAAAATACTTTGTCAGTGACGCGCCGAGACAGACAATTACACTGCAATAAATAAGTAGGCCTATACGTTTCCACTAAAAATAGCCTATAAACTTCCTAAAAGATATGTTCACCTTATCAGCAAAATTGCATAAATTTAATTTGAATTGTTTTAAACTATTAAAATACTATTTGGCCAGTGGAAATGAATAAATCAACTCTATATTAAAACCTTTATCTGAAGTATTTTATACAATTTTGTTTTAATGGATATTTTGATATATTTATTCTAAAACATAAAGAGGATATTGGATGATTTTTTATCAATGTAGTGTATGGCACAAATTGCATTTATAGTCCATATCTAATATTTTCTAATGTCTTGTACCTTTGATGGTGTTAACCATAGTGTCATGTGGATGGGAACGTGCATGGAAATGATATGCAAATGAGGTAAAACGAGTAAAACTAGGCGTCATAAGCTCCATATATGGTGATTTTGGGGAGGAGACAGGGTGGAGACAGAGATTGTATATAATGGGGAGATAAGAGGGTCTGTATCTCTTACCATTGGAGAAACCATAATGGCTAACTTAATCACGTGCGGCACCTCTCAGCCTATCGTGTAATGGCAGTGACATCAGATGTAACGTTTCCAGTCTGCCTTCTCTTAAAAAAATGCATTTTTATCAAGCTAAAATCTACATATAGTTCCCAACGAAAGTATTGTTTAGTGTAAAACATGCTGAAGGTTAGCAAACAGGCTGTCCATTATTTAAATGATTAGCTATTTCCCCACAAAAGCTGTTTAATCAGCATAGTGAAGCCTTTCATTCATAGACATCCATTAAAAAAACAGCCTCTGGTCTCCTTCCCTGCGTACCGCCAGGGGCGTGGCGTTAGCATTAGCCATTACGCTTTTTTGGCTAAAGGTTGCAGGCTTGCCTTCCAGTGGCTTTTGCGCGTACGTACACTTTTAGGATGAAATCTACGCAAAGTTTTATAAATGAGGCCCCTGGACAGTCTTTAATTGAGTGCTGTTAGAGCAGACAGTATCAACATGAATGTTAAAGTCACCAAGTAAGATAACGATAACCTGGGACGATGCAGCACAAGCTAAAGTTAACAGTTCACAAAGTTCCGAGAAAAAATCAGTTTGCTGCTTGGGTGGCCTATAAATAAGGATAATTATAAGAGGACAGCTTGAGCCAATTTTCAGAACCATATACTCAAAGGACTTAGGAATATGGAAATCCAGCTGAGTGATAGATAAAGAGTTCCGGTAGATGACGGCAAGACCACCCCCTTTACCATGTAAACGCGGTTTAGACAAGTATTGATATCCATCCGGTGTAAGCAGGTTAAGATGTACGAAATCATTCAGTGTTTGCCAGGTTTCAGTAAGAAATAACATATCCGGGTTGTTGTCCATAGTTAGTTCATTTAGATAAGGACCCTTATCTGAGATGCAGCAGCAGTTGAGGAGAGCAAAGTGATTTTGCAATACACCTTTATTTCCAGTTGTGTTGTAATTGAAGTTTGTCCTGTTTATATAAACAAGCGATCGCAGTGAACGACGGTCGCTCTGTAGACGGGTCGGTTTATTCATAGTTCTGTTTTTTGACCAGATACACAGAATACCAGTAGGTGTTGACTGGTACACATTGAAAATACTGCGGGTTGAACGATGCACATAGCGCGGGCTTCGGATGATGCCAAGTGAACAACAGTGCTCGTACGTCGCAACGTCAAGGCGCGGGTGCCTGTTAAGCACCTTGAGTTCATATGGCAGATACGCAGTTTCCATGTCGGAAGTTACTCCAACGGTAGACACATGTTAAAAAAAAAAATAAAATCTTTCAATTAATCGAGAAAAATTGCATTTTTTCAAAGTGTCAATGCAAAACATTTTTTTTTGTACTAATTCAGAAAGCAGACACTTCATGAAAATCGATTATAAACATTTAACTAGAAATGTTAACAAAAAAAAAAAACACACACACATATATATATGTGTTGGAACAGGAAGGGGCCATCCCCAAACTGTTCCCATAAAGTTGGGAGCATGAAATTGTCCAAAATGTCTTGGTATGCTGAAGCATTAAGAGTTCCTTTCACTGGAACTAAGGGGCCAAGCCCAACCCCTGAAAAACAACCCCACACCATAATCCCTCCTCCACCAAAAATTACACTTGGCACAATGCAGTCAAGCAAGCACCGTTCTCCTGGCAGCCGCCAAACCCAGACTCATCCATTGGATGGCCAGACAGAGAAGCGTGATCCACTGCTCTAGAGTCCAGTGGCAGTGTGCTTTACACCACTGCATCTGACGCTTTGCATTGCACTTGGTGATCTAAGGCTTGGATGCAGCTGCTCGGCCATGGAAACCCATTCCATGAAGCTCATACGCACTGTTCTTGAGCTAATCTGAAGGACACACAAAGTTTGGAGGTCTGTAGCTATTGACTCTGCAGAAAGTTGGCGACTTCTGCGCACTGTGCGTCTCAGCATGCAATGACCCCGCTCTGTGATTTTACGTGGCCTACCACTTTGTGTCTGAATTGCTGTTGTTACCAATTGCTTCCACTTTGTTATGATACCACTAACAGTTGACCGTGGAATATTTAGTAGTGAGGAAATTTCACAAATGGACTTATTGCACAGGTGCCAACCTATCACGGTACCATGCTTGAATTCACTGAGCTCCTGAGAGCGACCCATTCTTTCACAAATGTTTGTAGAAGCAGTCTGCATGCCTAGGTGCTTGATTTTATACACTTGTGGCAATGGAAGTGATTGGAACACCTGAATTCAATGATTTGGAGGGGTATCCCAATACTTTTGGCAATATAGTGTATGTTTAAAGTTGAGCTGTGGGTCAGGATAGGAAAGACGGAGAAGTGTTGTACTTCAGGGACAAATATGTGGGTCCACACATCCAAGAGAGAGGTGAAACCAGCCAGACTGAGTGAGATCAGCTATAAGGACACCCAACTGCAGCCAGTCAGAGTAAAGCATAGAAAGAACAAAGTAAAAGGTAGACACAATCTGAATGTGGACTAGATCAGGTCATATAGCTATATATAACAAGCAGGTATTAATTATATTTTTATAGTTTTTTTTTTTTTTTTTTTTTTTCATTAATTGCCTTTTAAGTTGCAATATTATACAAACAAAGCTTCTGAGGGTGTATTACAGTTTTTTTTTTCAATTGCTTACACACTAAAATTAAAACTTTCCCACAATTAGCAAAACCTTACACTCAAGGAGCAAAACACCGACCTAGATTTGCACAACTGTAAGCACATTGTCAGCTTCACACTTTTTGCAAAACATTACACACAGTGATTTGCAAAACACTAAACACACTTATATGCATTTGACACAGAAATGTATCATGATGTAATTTCCTTGCAATTTCAAAGAAAAGGCTTTCAAATGAACACACCCCATGAACCAATTGGTTAAACACAGCCACCAGGTGTGCACACACACTGGTGCTTAATTGTAGACACACCAATCAGGCTTAAGCACTATAAAAAGGCAACAGGTAAGTTCACCTGTCTTCAACAAAAATGGACGGTGTCAGAGGAAGAGGGAGAGTGCGGATGAGAGGGGGAATCCTGATGAGAGGGGGAATCCAGAGAGAACAAGGTGAAGGAGGAGGGAGAGGAAGAGGAAGAGGAAGAGGAAGAGGGAGAGGGAGAGGGAGAGGGAGAGGGAGAGGAAGACCTGGAGGGGTAGGACATGCACAAAGAAGAAGACAACCAAATCTGTGTAACGAAATTCGTGCTACAATTGTGGACCACGTAATAAACCACGGACTAACAATGAGGGAGGCTGGACTGAGAGTACAGCCTAACCTAAGCAGGTACACAGTGGCATCAATAGTTCGGACATTTCGTCAAGAGCACAGGTGAGAAACTTATCTTCTGTCAACAGAAAATCCATAGCTTACTGCATGTACTATATCAACAGTTTTGGTATGTATTCGTGTATCATTTTACAGTAAGCTACATGTATTTTGTTTGGCCAACATAGGATTGAACGTCGAGAACACCAAGAAGGGAGGGGCCCCATATTCACACAGGAGCAAAAGAGAGAGATCATAAATCTCGTTTTGGCCAATAATGCAATCAGACTTAGAGAAATTCAAGCCCATATTGTCAATGATCACCAAATTTTCAATAATGTCCAACAGGTCTCTCTGTCAACAATAGCCTGAATCCTTAAAAAACATCAAGTTCTGATGAAACAACTGTATAAAGTGCCATTTGAAAGAAATTCAGACAGGGTGAAAGTCCTGCGGCATGAATATGTGGTGGTACGTTTTGTTCACTGACTGTATTATTGTGTACTGCACACATAACCTTTTTACTGTACATGTAATTTTACTGTATAGCAGACCTACAGTATATTGATCTACACAATGTGATATTTTGCTGTATTTCAGAGAGTTTTGCAAATGGATGCAGAGGAAGTACCGCATGCATTTATATACATTGATGAGGCTGGATTTTAACCTGACAACAGTGAGAAGAAGGGGAAGAAACATAATTGGCCACAGGGCTATTGTCAATGTACCAGGGCAACGTGGGGGTAACAAATTTCCCTTTGTGCTGCCATTACACAGAATGGGGTCCTCCACTGCCATGCCAACTTGGGTCCTTACAACACTGACCTCATTCTTACATTTTTAGATAGATTACAGATTATCACAGCAGCAAACCAAATGGACCAGATGCAATACATTGTCGTCTGGGACAATGTAGCTTTCCATCGTTCTGCTCTGGTCCAAAACTGGTTTCATCAACACCCACAATTTACAGTTCAATACCTTCCACCATACTCCCCCTTCCTAAACCCCATCGAGGAGTTCTTCTCAGCATGGTGGTGGAAGGTTTATGATCTCCTGGCCCTATGTCCAGATGGCTCTCATTCAAGCTATGGAGGAAGCATGTGATCAAATGGAAGCAGCATCCATACAAGGGTGAATTCGTCACTCCAAAAGATTCTTCCCACGTTGCCTTGCAAATGAAAATATAGCCTGTGATGTTGACGAGGCCCTGTGGCCAGATCCAGCTAGGCGGAGAGATGTTTAGTTTTGTTTTTTTTAATTCAGTACTGAACTGGATATGTATATTGTTACAGTATTACTGTAATCTTACAATACAAAGGTACATTCAGTAATGTTCCGTATGAAAACTGGAAAATGTTTTGTTATGAATGTATTGTTCAAATGTTCAGTATTGACTGACTTTGAGGACATGAAAAGAAATAAATAATGTTCATTAGTCTGCACAATTGGTGTCATGTGGTGTTGGTGAATTTATTTTTACACTTTCTCTGTGTAAATGCTAAAAGTGTTTTAGGTTGAGCACAGGAGTGTTTAACTGATTCAAACAGAATCGGACCATATGATGGTTGTGTTTATGTTATGACAACAAAATAAGGTTTTTATAAGACATTGTATAGTTTTGACAAAAGTGTTCCATTTTCTGAGGTGTTGTGCTACTTTGGTGTAGTGTTGTGCTAATTGTGTGAAGGGATTTGAAAAACCGGGCCCTGTTTTCAAAATTGTGCTTAAGCAATTGAAAAAAACTGTAACACAGGCTGTTCCAAGGTGTTGGAACACATTGGAACACCTGTAGAAATGTGTTTTTACATTAACTTTCAAGACTTTGTTTACTTCCATTGCTGCAGAATAACTTAAAGGTGCCCAAGAACATGTTTTCAAAAGATGTAATATAAGTCCCCTGAATGTGTCTGTGAAGTTTCAGCTCAAAATACCCCATAGATTTTTTTTATTAATTTTTTTAACAGCCTATTTTGGGGCATCATTATAAACGCACCGATTTATGCAGCGCGGCCCCTTTAAATCTCCGCCCACGGAGCTCGTGCTTGCCTTAAACAGCTATAAACAAAGTTCACACAGCTAATATAACCCTCAAAATGGATCTTTACAAAGTGTTCGTCATGCAGCATGTCTAATTGCGTAAGTAGAGTATTTATTTGGACGTTTACTTTTGATTCTGCATGAGTTTGATTGTGCTCCGTGACTAACGGGCTAATGCTACACTATTGGAGAGATTTATAAAGAATGAAGTTGTGATTATGAATTATACAGACTGCTAAAAAATGAAAATAACGACTTGTCTCCGTGAATACAGTAAGAAACAATGGTAACTTTAACCACATTTAACAGTACATTAGCAACATGCTAACGAAACATTTAGAAAGACAATTTACAAATATCACTAAAAATATCATGTAATCATGGATCATGTCATTTATTTTTGCTCCATCTGCCATTTTTCGCTATTGTCCTTGCTTGCTTACCTGCATAAAGTCTGTTGATTCAGCTGTGCACAGATCCAGACGTTTATACTGGCTGCCCTTGTCTAATGCCTTTCATAATGTTGGGATCATGGGCTGGCATATGCAAATATTGGGGGCATACACCCCGACTGTTACGTAACAGTCGGTGTTATGTTGAGATTCGCCTGTTCTTCAGAGGTCTTTTAAACAAATGAGATTTATATAAGAAGGAGGAAGCAATGGAGTTTGAGACTCACTGTATGTCATTTCCATGTACTGAACTCTTGTTATTCAACTATGCCGAGGTAAATTCAATTTTTGAATCTAGGGCACCTTTAAAGTTGTTAACATTGCTTTTTTCCTGAATTGTATATCTCTGAAAATTACATTATTTCTGAGTTTTGCTGATCTAAATTTTGTCTTTACCTTCTTTGGTAATTCTGAAGCAATGGAAGTAAATGAAGCCTTTTCTACAGGTGTCCCAATCTGTGAACACCTTGGAACAGCCTGTGTTAATAAGTAAATGTTGTTTTTAACTTTGGCAGTTTGCTGCTTACTTTTGTACCATTCACTGGACTTGAACTACTTATATTTATATTTATATTTATAAAAAAAACTACAAAATTGGTATGTTCTAAAACTTTTGACAAGTAGTGTAATTAATGTAAAAATTAGTTATAATCAGTGCCATGTAACTATTAATGACAGATGAAACCAGCTTTTTATGCATTAAATTAATAAGTTAGTTGCATTTGTATTAAAATTAGTTACCTAACATTTATTTTATTGTGTATTCAGAACTGACAGATGAAGACATTGCATAACTGAAAGTACTGGCACCTAACGCAGTTGTGCTCACTAGCATGGACTTCAGCGACACCGATTCCGCATCAGAATCTGACACAGAGACCAGAGATCTGCCCGAGCCACTGGTAGCTCTGTATGATGCCAATCTGAGATGCCTCTGCCAAAATGAACTACAAGAGAGGAGTGAAGAGACCTTTGAAAAACTGGGGAAGGAGTTAACTAATGAGAAGTGTGTAAACCCTGAGCTTACGACTAAAAATCAGGCCCACTCTCAGGCCTGGCACACACACAGAACTGGAAGGATAACAAGCATAACCCTACATTGTGTATGCACTAGTAACAGAGAGCGCTAAAACAAACCTCGTAAAACAGGTAATGCATTACAACAATCAAGAGTTGTCCCATGTCCCAGCAGTACTTTGGGGAAGAGATTTTGAGCACACAGCCAGAAGACAATACACAGAAATAATGAAAGCACAACATCACAACTTTGACGTGGAGCTCTGTGGTCTTGTTGTGCGGCCAGACAAACCATGTCTTGGGGCATCGCCAAATGGAATAGCAAATGGAAAGCTGTATCTGCTGTGGGAAAGCAACTGTAGAGATTAAATGCCCATACAAATACTGTGATAGTCTGACAGGGAGTAGTGAGGACACACAGTTCTGCTTAGACAAAGCACTACAACTAAAGAAGAATCATAGTTGCCAGGGTCGCGGTTTTCCCGCACAATTGGGCTATTTTGTAAATGCAGTCGCGGGAAAAATTACGGAGCCGCGAGCTGCGTTTTTTTGGGCTACTTTTATAATGTACCATTTGTTTGTAGACAAAGAAAAAATGAAAGTGGAACCGTTTATAAGCAGGTATAGATCCCCTGTGAATGAATACTTGGCAACAACCGCTGCCGCCAGCTGCTGCACATGAGTGAACATGTGTGCCTTTGACGTAACATCTCAAATCAAGCATAACGTGAGTTACGCCAAAGTCCTTGGTTACGCCCACTTTTGCCGGTTGTAGAAGCATCTGTTGGTCTGTGGATGAACAAGCAACATTATAAAATGTCAGGTAAATGGGGAAAATATGGAAAAAATATTGCAAAGAACAGGCAAACAGAGAAAAGGATTAATGGAGTGGATTAGAAGTGTTCCAAATGATGATAAAAAAGCGTTGCAAATATTGCAAATGTGAAATCAGAGCTCACCACGGTGATCTGTTAGCTCACGCTGCAACTGAAAAACATTAAAAAAAAATGTGGCTCCTTTCTCAAATGCCAGAACATTATTTGACACTGGCAGTTCCTTTCTAAGAACGAATGTTGCTGTGAAGGAGGCAGAGTTGAAGCTGGCTGCTCATGTTGCGTGCCACTCAAGCACCTTAACTGTTGATCATTTAGGAAGTGTTGTGGAAGAAATTTCCAAGAAAGGTATTAGTTTACATCAAACAAAATGCACAGCATTAATTAATTCAGTGATAGGACCAGTAGTGCATGAAGACCTTCTGGAGGATATAGGAAGTGGACCATACACTCTTATTGTTGATGAGAGCACTGACATCACAACCAGAATATTACAGCAAGAAGCTCTCACGAATCATTAGCACTTTTGCAGGAATGATAAATATAGTTGCTGGTGATTCACTGACCATAGCAAATGCTTTGTTCAAATTCCTGGATGACAACAATTTGTCTGTACTGAATTGCATCGGTCTTGCAACGGATGGCTGTAACACAATGTGTGGGAAACATAACTCAGTTATACAGAAATTCCATGACCGCAATCCTCATATTGTCTACATAAAGTGTGCGTGCCATTCTCTTCAGCTCTGTGCATCAAAAGCCGTCAGTGTCCTCCCCAGAAATGTCGAGTACATGGTTTCTCAGACCTACAGTTGGTTTTCAAATGCCACCCAGCGTCTCCAAAAATATTCTGAACTGTAAAAAACCATAAATGTAGGTGAAAGCCCTCTGAAGATTCTGCAACTGTCTGACACTAGATGGCTCACTATTAGTGAGTGCATAAACTGGATCCTTTCACAGCACGAGGAGCTTAAGTTGCATTTCCAGTTAAAAGATGTGAGAGAAGCTATGCTGCGGAATTGCTGTACCAAATGTACAGTGACAATATTAACATGATCTACCTGAAATTTAGCCGGTCCCTTCTTGAGGGCATAGGTTTGCCAAAGACATTCCAGAGCTGGCAGATCATGGAGTTTAACTTTTCTGATGAGAATCTTTTACCACTTGATGCTGTAGACTTTGGGGTGAAGTTCCGTCTTGCTTTATTTGAAGCCAAGGGAATAAGTGACCAAGCTGAAAATGACCTGAAATGCAGGTGCAGGGACTACATGTTGGAGTTATCAAAGGAGATTAGGAAGAGACTTCCAGATAACATTAAACAGTTAGAGGCTCTCAAATTCCTGTCACCGATTCATGTTCTGTCCTCAAGTAAGCAAAGGACTGATGAGCTTCCTTTTTTCCACCTCTTCAAAGGAGATGTAGAAAAAGCAGAGCAACAGTGGAGAGTAATTCACACACTGGAATGGAAAAATACAGAAGATGGCAAAACAGAGGACTTCTGGGTTGAAGTTTCTGCATACACAGATACTGCAGGTGATAGAAACTTTGGAGATTTTGGCAACTTTGCATTGAGTCTTCTTGCTTTGCCATTCAGCAATGCAGCAGTTGAGCGTTCATTTTCCCAAAGGTCACTGATAAAGAACAAGCTATGAAACAGGCTAGAGCAGAAGTCTTTGCTAAATATAATGAGGATTCGAGCTTACATGCAAAGAAGAAACATCTGCTGCCATGAATTTAAACCATCACCATGGATGCTTTCTCTCTTTACTGCTGAAATCTATTCAGGTGGGGAAGAGAGCACGAATGTCTAAAACAAAACATCCCTGAGATTGTAGATAGTTCTGTTCTGTATATATATATATATATATATATATATATATATATATATATAATCTCACACGTTTATTTTAAGGCCCTTTGTGGGAATCCAATAGTCTAGTCTGACTGGACACTGGAAAAATTGGGCTAGTTTTCATTCCATTTGGGCGGGTTTTGAGTCGTCATTGGGCTGGAAATATTTCTTGGACCTGGCAACCTTGAGAAGAATCATGAATACTACCATCAAGTTCAGCTTCACATGTTTTGTATGCAACACCCAGCACTGCAACTTTGTGGTTTGAACAAAGCAAGATGTTACCATCTACATCTGAAGTGTTCTTCAAACAGTGTGTTTTGCCTGAGCTGTTAACGTGCAGCATGGATCCACTGATGCAAGCACCTACAGTCTGCTCACACTGTCAAAGGCCAGACTTTGGGATGATGATTGACTGTGCAAAGTGCAAGAACCATTTCCACTACACATGTGCCAGAGTAAGAAGAAAGGTTGTGGATTGGTATTGTGAACAGTGCAAAAAAAAAACAAAAAAACAAGTCAGAATGAAATGTACTTTGAAGCAAATGATTTAATACGGTACTAGTATTTTATATTAAACCACTTGAATGTGCAATCAATTGTTTAATACAATAAACAGTTACATGAAGAATGAATCTAAATCAAGCTATCTTCTTGGGACTATACATTTACAAAGGTTTATTAATGCTCCACACATAATCACTATATCATCTAAGAGGTCAAACTATATGACTGGAATAACAGTTGTCAGAATTTTGAAATTACTCTTTCAATGTGTATTCTCACATTAGACAAATGCCTTGACACGTCCACTTCTTGAGCAGAGAGCTGTTTTTTACCTTTGGTAAAGTGAGGGATCCTAAGGGTGGCAAGCTCATCTCTGATGGTAAAACCATGATCTGATAGTATCTCATCATTATGCTCTAGAAGGTCATAAAATCCAGATTCAGACGTAATTTGTTTTAACCTGGCGACAGAAAAGTAATGGCTCCTGCATGTGACATGCCAACCGAAAACTGTGTTGTGGCTTTTATTAGTCGAGTACATCTGGACTCTCGAGGTTAAATTTGTGGGTCTGTTGATCAAAATTTCTGTACAGTCAATAATGCACCTGCAATGTTTATATTTAGGTTTAAAACATTTTGGTTAATATTGCATGCTTGCTTGGTCACTTGATGAGAGGCTTTAAAATCACATAACAGGGAGCCAACTTCTCAAAATTTTAGAGATTAAATCTGAAGGCAATATCCTTGTTGCTAAGCCCTAATCTTAGTTTCATTAGGATGACTAACAGATGATCCTCCAGGTTCATAGAGCCTCGCACTACCTCTACACTGTCTTTAAGTTTGTGAAAAAAAGATGCACTGTCACTTATTTTAGTGTAGCTTTTCTCTATTTCATAGATGTTTTCAAACAGCATATGCTAAACAGAATAATGTTCAACTTCATTCACAACACAGTTCTGCTGTATTGAACAATATATAAACAGGATGACCAAATTCATCCTAATAATGACTGCCCTACATTAGTTAAGATATCAGAAGTTCTTACCAGTGCAAGGACCAGCACCAGGCTCCATTCTGCAGACATCTGAGGACAGGCAAGCTCCTGAAGATTCTGATGCAACCTCATCAGTAACTTCTTTGGAATGCTGTACATCATCTGGGGGTCTGTGCATGGTTTCATTCATTTTTCTTTTCCTCTTCAATCTGATAGTCAGAGATGAGAGCAAACAGTCAGTCCAAAACAGTTTAGTTGCTTGGTAGATCATAGAGGTTATCAGGTACCCAAATCAAATCAAGTGTAAATTACATGGCATGCCTCAACGGGCTTCACAAGGCAATGCAGACATAAAAACGATCTGGTCTAACAAATTATCTTTACAAAAACGATGTGACATTACTTGCCATACATTCTCTGCATTTTAATACATGCAATGTGATCCCAGTTAGCAGCAAAATAAGGCAAAAGTGACAATATTTACCTCTCAAGGCATTGCCTTTATTTATTTCACACTGGGTTGAGTAGGAAAAGACAGAAGGGACTATTAAGTCGGGTCTATTGTCCATGGATACCTCTCCTGTACAAAAAATGTATTCCAGTGATTGACAGTACGATAGAGTGTAACAGCTAACTTTAGCCTGAGTTTGCTATAACGTATTAGCCAAGTACTAATGTTACTAGCCAAGCTTATGAGACTAGCTAGCCGCCAGGCTAACTACTAGCAAGACAACGTAACAAAATTGAAGGTAAGTAAGCTAGTTCAACTCAAACTTGTACATTAAAGTCTGCGTGAACCGGAAGTTGCAAACGACTTTTCTCCAGTGTTGTGACGTATTTCCAAGTGAAATGGAATATTGAATAGAGGGCAGGGTTTTACTTTAGTGCTCCTCCTCTCCATCTCTCACTCATAGCAGACTAACGGTTGGAGGGGAGTGGTTTAAGCGATTTCAGCCCAAGCCATCAAACTGATGTCATTAGAGAAGGGGCACTGTTGCAGAGGGGAGGAGCATTTTCAGATTTTGATTAAATATTACGAAGCCAAACAATTTTTTTTGTGTGGATTGACTTGCACGGATGAATTGTTCACCACAAAACTAGCAATTTGAGCTAACAAAATAAATAAGGTCAATTTTGATTTCATGTGTACTTTAAGCCGGGTGCACACTGTGCGATTTATAATAGTCCTTTACGATGGTTGCTTGTCAGACTGTACAAACATGATCCTCATGTCACTGTGGGATCTCAGCTGTCATTTATGTCAGACTTTACGACAGTCAAGACGCGTTAAAAATGGACGAGCACATGAAAACTTGTCCGGAGTTTTACATCATCAACCCACACGCGTTCGATGACTGTGAGCTGCATTACACGCGGGACTGAAATGATGGCTAACAAAGACATCTCTATTGTTAATTTTGATAATGGCTTGTCTTGAAAAACAAAGACAATTTGACGTTGGTCGTAGGAGAAGTCACACTGCAGGACTGTGCGCCAAATCTTCTGACACTGCCAGAATTTCGTTGGAGGTAAAAATTTGATCGCAACGGTCTTAACCGGCTGTCTGTGAACATGTCAAACTAGCGATTCAAAGACTACATTTTAGGCAAGGATTATAGGAATCTTTTAGGATTTGCAAAATTTGTCTCAGACGACCAAATCGTGGCCAAAATCGCACAGTGTGAACTAGTGTTGCTTTTGTCAACGAAAATTATGAATAAATATCGTCGTCAACGAACCTTTATCACGTGACGAAAACGAGACGAGATGCAACGTAAATGCTGGTCATGTGACGATGACGATAATTAAATGTATAATGCAATATTGTTGACGAATAAAAACGAGACTAAATGTGGTAAAAAAAATATCTCTTCATTTTCATTAACCAAAACGAGACGAGACGAAATGTTATAACGTTATTTTAGTCGCGTTATTATTATTATTTTGCAGTATTTCTGTTTCCTGTGTCTCACTTCAGGGGCTGCATCAGGGGCACGTTCAAGCTCAAACCGGTGCGCAACGTTTTGCTACGTTTTCCGGGTTGAACGACATGTTTCCTGGAAACGGTGTGCAATGGTGTGCAACAGGTTTGAGATGCGTTTTCTCTTGTTTGGTGGGTGTGTCAGAAATGTCAGCCCAATCAGCGGCAAGATGTATATAAACCACGCGGTATGAGACAGCTTGCACAATGGGTATTAATGAAACATAAAAATACTATACTATGTATTTTGCTGTTGTATTGTGAAGTGACACTTTAATAAACTTTTCTATAATCATAGGAGTATAGTTGGTAAATATTACAATATCATAGCACAACAACAGTGATCAGCAATATTGATAAAATACTCACAATAAAAATAATATAGATCAACACAATCTGAGGTAAGAAGTGGATTATCCTTCACCTGAAATGTTTGTCTTTTCATCATGAAGTGCAAGTCAAATGTTGTATAACAATAATTAGAAGTTTCCACAAATCCCTTCACTCGATTGGGATGTTCTCTTTTATTCTGGACGGCAAGGGCAGTGACTGTAACATCGAGCACAATTTGTAGTATTATAACGATTTAATCAGGATCCGAAAATACCTCAAAAACAACACAAAGAATGGCCTTCTCAGCTGCCATAGTTGCAACTCCTGCATCATCAGAACAGGGTGTTCAACGCGCCACCAAAACGTTTTGCAACGTTTTGTCGGGGCTGAACGCAGCCCAGGTCGCACTGCGCAGACGCAGTCGACGTCACTTCCTCTGACATAGAGAAAGGGACCAATATGCAGGTAAATATGTAGATTTCACGTGCTCATAACTTAATGAAAAATGTACAGATCATAGAAAATGCACATCATTATTTAAAGCAGATTCTTACGATTAAAATGAATCCAAAATCAACATAATATATTGCGTTGATCACAAGATATTACTCACGAAATGATTTAACATACTTGGCTAAAAACATGTCTCTCATCTTTCCGGGATGCAGTGTTTATCCAATGTTCCCGGACCCATCCATGTTCGTTTTCCATCGTGGAATAACACAAAATAGGTATCATCTTAAAACTTAGAAACTCAGCTTTTTAATGCATCTAACCATCCTAATGAGTGCTGCTGAGAAGTGCCTCTAAGCCGGAGTTTACCGCCCGTGGGCGCCATCTAGCTGCGAAAAAATTAATAACACTTTATCACCACAAAATTTGAAAAAGATGCAGCTCACATGTAGGAGCTGAGCATCACCAAAAAAGAATTTCTCTAATCTTATTTCCTTCCTGAGTTATTCCATGTCAAATAAAAAAAAATGAAAAATTATAAAATGAAATAAAAAAAAAACTAAAAAAGCCTTCAGGTCTAAAAGGGATAAGAGACATCTCGAGGCATTATAAGGTATTATCTATATAATGTAGGTAACAATATAATGAGATAACCTTGATTGAAATGGGTTTGGCTAAAAGAAAATTTTAGTTTTGTCTATACTACTAGGTACTTATACTATATTGATTTGGTTAAATAGAATTGCATTACTAAAAATAGAGTAAAAGAAAATTTTCATTGACTAAAATTAGACTAAATGTCATCAGTTTTCGTCGACTAAAATTAGACTAAAATAGTCATGGATAATTCTGACTAAAATAAGACTAAAATGCTCAGGCTTTTAATCGACTGAAACTTGACTAGACTAAAAAGAGTATGAACGTGACTAAAACTAATAAAAACTAAAATGACAGCTTGACACAAAGACTAGACTAAAACTAAAATTAAAACAGGCCGCCAAAAACAACATTAGTGTGAACCAGCCTTTATTCTGTGTTCTATTGTTAGATGAGTGTACAACTCATTATTTACTGTTATTTTGTTGTTGTAAGCCAAACAGTTATGTGTCTGATTTAGCGTACCGTTAGTGTAATTTTCCCGGTCGTCTTTTGCAGCCAACATGCGCAGTAGAACCTGCGTGACATCATGTGACGTAGGGTGATAATTCTCCTATACATAAAGAAATAGTTCCAGCTAGTAGGCTATATGGCATGTGGAGGATGCTGCAGGTGATGGATCATTTATAGCCTTTTCTCACAGCAGGTGCAATAATTAAACTTATCATTGATGGCAGATTGTAATCCAGAAAGGTCATTGTAATCAAAAATGACAATCATCAGTGACAACTGGAGATTCACCCGTAGTCAAAAGCAAAAGACTTCGGACTGCGGAGTGGCTACAGAAATTGAAATCTACAGGTACACACTAAATATGTATTGTCACACAATGTTGTTAACATTAACAATTTTAGAACAAAGAATAACAATAATAATAATTTGCACGGTTTCGTGATCCGAGATAAGCGATCATTAGATTTAATCACCATTGGTAGCGTGACAAGACGTAGAATCTGTGATTCCAAAGTACATTATCCACACCAATGTGGTGACTGACAGCAAACATTAGATTCATCCGTGCTGAGAAGCCGTGCCAATGCAACAACCCACGTAAAGATGATAATTCCGCAAATAATTGCAGTTGCAGGTTTCAATCAGAAATGGCGACAAAGAGGCAAAACTTACATACTGCAGCTTTAAAGTCGGCATGAAATCAAAATTGACAATTCTTATATTTTTATGGAATATTGTAGTATTTATTTCAAACAATTTACCCGTGCACTTCATTATTTATTTTTTATTTTTTTGAAAATTCATGTGCTAGTAATCTTTAAATCAAAAACAATAACCTCCCCTCCCCCATCGAAACGACTTCTCTTCTCTTCCTGTCACATGCTATGGTGCGAGGGCGTGGCTATCGGTGTCTGTCTCATTTCTGCCCCGCCTCTCAGAAACCGGTCACTGATTGCAGCAATTAGCAATTGGCAATATGGTGGTTAGGTGCATTTTTGGTTGCGCTCCTCAAGTCCTCTTTCCTATCCCCTAAACAACCCAATCTGCGTGCCCGCTGGCTCGAATTCCTGCACTTCGAAGCAGGAGGAATAACGGCAAATTTGCGTCTGTGTGCAAGGCATTTTACTGAAGAATGTTTAAAAAATTTGAGACGATATGAAATGGGTTTAGTCCAAGTCCTGCATTTGACAGAAACAGCAGTGCCATCTGTGTACACAGTCGGAACGTCAATGAATGTGAAGGTTAGTAAAACGAATTAACTTGTTAACTAGAAAGAATCTTAACATTTTTAGATAGATGTTCTGAAATGCCGCTTTGTGTGTTTTATTCATTCGATAGCCACTTACACAAGATGTTGGAATCCAGTGTCCCCCCAAAACTGTGACCAGCATTGGTGTACAAGCGACATTCTCTACTCCAAAGCCAAAACGGAGAAAAGGCAAAGTTATATTCTACTTGTGTATCTTTTATATTAGGAGTAAATAGTTATCTATGTGTATTTCATTGATTTTTTTTCTTTGTGTTTGAAATTTCAGCGGTCCAGGTAAAACCTTTGTGCCCCTCTGTGTCCTGCTCTACTGAGGATCTTGGCGCCAACTTCGATCCTCTTTTTATAATGTCTACACCGATCAAAAGGCCACAAATGGAAAATAGCGCAGATGAGATCAACAACACTTCGTCGGGAACAATAAAGGAGTCAACAACTTTGGATTCCACATACGAGCCTGATATCACTCAAGAGGATAGTCAAAAGTAAGTTTATCTTGGTGTTATGCAGTGTGTGTGTGTGACTTACTTTAGTTTATAGTACTAATGTGTATGTGTCCAGCTTTCTGTACAGGGTTTGCCAGCAAAATACATAGTGTACGAGGAAAACTTGTTGGACCTATTTAGAAAGTGTCCAGCATGTATGCACACCTACACTGTAAACAAATTTGTGATCGGAGCCTTTGCTCATCAGTGGCATGCGGTCCATATAAGCTGCGGATGCTCTGCATACCCAAGCCATTTGTGGACTCTGCAATTAATATTAAAGGGATAGTTCACCCAAAAATGAAAATTTGATGTTTATCTGCTTACCCCCAGTGCATCCAAGATGTAGGTGTCTTTGTTTCTTCAGTAGAACACAATTGATGATTTTTAACTCCAACCGCTGCCATCTGTCAGTGGTATAATGCAAGTCAGTGGGAACTTGGACTATAATGCCTTGTTTCCACTGAGCAGTACGGTACGCATTTTTTTTCCGTTTCCATTGTCAAAAGTTGTGAATGGTACCCTAATTCCGAACCGTACCGTACCACTTTTTTGGGACCCTTTCGTTGGGGTACCAAGCACAACAGTACCGTACCAAAAGGGTGGAGCTACACTCTGCAGAACGTTGATTGGTTGACAGAGAATCGTCACGAGAGGCGCCACACACAAATGTGGTTCAGACAATGCGTGCATTAATTACTTCACTTCATGTAGGCTATTTGACAAAGCAAAATATAAAACACAACTCTGCCTCTTTTCGTTTTTATTTAAAAAATATGAAACCTATTAATGTGTGGTTCAGGCAATATGTGCATATGTACTCTGATTATCTTCACTGTATGTAGCCTATAATAAAATGAAATAAGACAAAACAACCTTCTCTTTTTGTTAAACATCAGTTTTAATTATCAATAATAACCATTATAAATAAAATATGAGAAGCTATACAATAAGAAATGAAGACAAGCAAACAATTCAGTCAAACGTACAGCGCACTACAACGGTAAAGTTAAATAAATATATAAAGTTATAAAACTTCACTTTCCCCATCAGCCAAAACGATTTGCCCGGGAACAAATTATAAATTCATGAGACCAAAGATTGCCCATTATACACAAGATGAATGATATCTTGTTTTTAACCATTACAGAGACATCAGAGCCAGTGGCGAATGTCAGAAGGACTAGCCGAGGTACAGCTGCTCTCGGCTGGGTACATGAGCACCGAACGCCTGGTGATCGCCTGGATCTCACAACTCCGACAACGTCAGATCAAATTTTCAAATAGGCGCTATCTTTATAAATTAACCACAGATTTGAGATTTAAACAACTACATTCTCGCCTGAAAAACTTTTAAAACTACATTTCATGACACAGTAAAATAGTTTTTAAATTACGCGGGGTTTCTCCTCCACTTGCTGGTAGGTGCTGCAGCATGGACGTCTGAACTTTGTGATCTTGGTATTCTGAAACACCGAATGCAAAGCTCGTCTTCTTTTTGTGACAGACAGCCTCAAGCCGAGAAGCAAGAACAAGATCTGCTGTAGTATGTCCTCCATTGTTGTTTACTATATCGTTTTCTTCTTCGCGCGAGAATGACGTCGATCACTATTTTCCGGCTACACCACGCCTATCAAGTAAGGGTACTGTTTGCGGTGGAAACGCAAGCCTGATCAAGGTGTACCGCTCCGAACCGTACCGAACTGAACTGAACCGAACCGAACCGTACCGCTCAGTGGATCGCGCTCTGACAACGGCAGTGATGTCTCGCGCTCATTGAAGTATACACGCGAGACATCACTGCCGTTGTCAGAGCGCGATCGGACCTCACGCATCGAGTGATGAATGCCGTTGGACATAGTGGTGTATTAGAGGTAAAAAAATGATATAAATACTGTTCGGTTTCTTCGGTTTCACAAACCGATCGTTTCGTGTCTTAAGACATCAATGTGTCGTCACGAGCCACAGGGTTTAATTTGGATTTGTCTGTCGTGTTTTATTTACTCTTATAGTCCAAGTTCCCGCTGACTTGCATTATACCACTGACAGACGGCAGCGGTTGCAGTTAAAAATAATCATTTGTGTTCTACTGAAGAAACAAAGACACCTACATCTTGGATGCTCTGGGGGTAAGCAGATAAACATCAAATTTTCATTTTTGGGTGAACTATCCCTTTAACATTATAAATTCCTATTAAATCCCTTGTTTGAGGTGTACCATAAAGCCTATGTGGCAGGATGGAAAGGCAAAGAGCAAATTAACTAAAATAAGCAGTAAAGAACTTCACATTAACAAGAATATCAAATAAAATCTTCAATGTAGCCAACTATGCCACCTAGGGGCTTTCACCCAAGGACATATGATACTCTAATAAACAGGTTCGTTCTTTCCAGAGTGGACTGAGACAGTTCTGCCAATTAAAACCAATTTTTAATTACATAAAAAGGTTCTGCATAAAAAAAACAAAAAAAACAAAAAAAAACACAACATTCACTGATAAATACCTTCCAAACACTTACCACTTACCGAGAGATGTTAATACAAAAGAAGGTATTTTAAATAAACAAAAGAAAGAAAAAAAAAGAAAAAAAATTATATATATATATAAAAACCCAAACAAAAACAACAAAAGAAAGATACAAAAACTGAGGGTAATCAAAGACACTAGCAGGGAGAAAAAGCCCTGACCCACCCCCACAAGCTACCACTCACTACACCGCACACTAGTGTTTCATTTTCATTATGGGGTGAAAATGCCAACTGGACCATAGAATCAATCACATCTTAAGCACCCAAAATCAGTGAATTTCACTGCCAAATCAGAAGCACATAGAACGGTTTTGTAAATTAAGTCACCAGTAAATTGTATGGCTCCTACAGTAAATGTTGTATTGTCTTATATATGTTTTATTTGACCAGTTGTGGAATCCAACTATTCAACCATCTGAGGTAACGTAGTTAGCCTACTTTGAGTATTTCCATTTTATGCAACTTTACACATTTATTAATAGTAAATTAATATATTTAATATATAATATATTTAATTAATACATTTAAGATCATCATGTTTGCAGCAAATATTTCAGACCTAGTGGAGAAATAGTAAAGACTCTGTAAAATAAACTGTTAAAAGATGATTATTCTGTGTTGTCATCATTCAGGTTGGATTTCAGCTTTAAATGTTTTTTTTTTTTTTTTTTAACAAAGCTGATATTGCCATAGAAACTAGTGGACTGACGAGTCTTTTTCACGCCAAAATGGCAGAAATGGAGGGCTGCTGCTGGGCGCCGGTGTTGCAATGGAACGTTCTATTGAGTTTCACTTCTTGTCAGTGTATATTCTTTGGTGACGATCTGTTTTACTCAGCTGCCTTATTCCCCTGTCCAACAGGTTATATCCAAAACACATTTCAGACGGAGATAACCCTCAACAGGTAAGAAGTAATAATACAATTACCATACATTACATCTCCCTTCTTAAGAAATATATTCCTCAACACAGCAGTTTAAGCAACACAACTCCTATTGTTTTAACTTTAGAACTTACATACTGCATTTTGTTAGCACCCAAACCTTCTTCTATTACCACACACAAATTACTTTAGTTTTTTTTTTTTCCTTTTTCAACTCAATGTCAAACTAGAACTTAAATCAGTGTTGTTCAATAACCTACTAATTATAATCAACTTTTACACCTTACACATCCACAATGCTTTTATGGAGAATAAAGTTTTGGTGGTCTAATCAGTCTACCACATTGTTACCTTTTGACCTGTTCTTCCTTGTCCACAGTTGGTGTTACAGGTCTTTTCACTGGTGACAGTGCAGGTGACTGCACTGGAGTAACACTATCTGCAGGCTCACTGTTTATTGAAAAACATTCTTCCAGCTCCAGAGAGCGTGGTTGTGGAAAAGTCATTTCTCTGGTTTTCAGGAGGTGTCACCGGTTTCATCTGAAGGTGTTTCCATCAGGCGTTTGAATCACGTATGACCTTGGTTTTTCATGACTCCTCAACACAATTGTTGGTTGCCAGTTGTTTCTGACTTTTACTCTCACTTTCTCTCCATCTGCTATAGATGATAACTGTTTTGCTCCACAATCAAAGTAAAGTTTCTGTTTCAGCTGTCTGCCCTTGATGGTCTTATGCACATTTCTGTAAAGCTGGGGTCTCAACAACTTTGCTGATGTAGGCAGTTTTGTTTTCAGCCTTCGACCTATGAGCATCTGTGCAGGAGATTTTCATTTAATTTAATTTCATTTTCATTTATTTATAAAGCACAATTAAACACAACTACCATTGACCAATGTGCTGTACAAAGTAAAAACAACAAAAGCACAGAATAAATAACACAACATCAAAACAGGACAACATCATCACCCGTCATACAGTATAAGACAGATCGAATAAGAAAGTTTTTAGCTTAGATTTAAAAATGGACAGGGTAGGGGCAGTTCTAATGTCAGCGGGCAAACTGTTCCAAAGTTTTGGTGCCGCTATTGAAATTAATTCTAATCTAATTGACTCTATATATATACAGGTGCTGGTCATATAATTAGAATATCATCAAAAAGTTGATTTATTTCACTAATTCCATTCAAAAAGTGAAACTTGTATATTATATTCATTCATTACACACAGACTGATATATTTCAAATGTTTATTTCTTTTAATTTTGATGATTATAACTGACAACTAAGGAAAATCCCAAATTCAGTATCTCAGAAAATTAGAATATTACTTAAGACCAATACAAAGAAAGGATTTTTAGAAATCTTGGCCAACTGAAAAGTATGAACATGAATAGTATGAGCATGTACAGCACTCAATACTTAATTGGGGCTCCTTTTGCCTGAATTACTGCAGCAATGCGGCGTGGCATGGAGTCGATCAGTCTGTGGCACTGCTCAGGTGTTATGAGAGCCCAGGTTGCTCTGATAGTGGCCTTCAGCTCTTCTGCATTGTTGGGTCTGGCATATCGCATCTTCCTCTTCACAATACCCCATAGATTTTCTATGGGGTTAAGGTCAGGCGAGTTTGCTGGCCAATTAAGAACAGGGATACCATGGTCCTTAAACCAGGTACTGGTAGCTTTGGTACTGTGTGCAGGTGCCAAGTCCTGTTGGAAAATGAAATCTGCATCTCCATAAAGTTGGTCAGTAGCAGGAAGCATGAAGTGCTCTAAAACTTCCTGGTATATGGCTGTGTTGACCTTGGACCTCAGAAAACACAGTGGACCAACACCAGCAGATGACATGGCACCCCAAACCATCACTGACTGTGGAAACTTTACACTGGACCTCAAGAAACATGGATTGTGTGCCTCTCCTCTCTTCCTCCAGACTCTGGGACCCTGATTTCCAAAGGAAATGCAAAATTTACTTTCATCAGAGAACATAACTTTGGACCACTCAGCAGCAGTCCAGTCCTTTTTGTCTTTAGACGCTTCTGACGCTGTCTGTTGTTCAAGAGTGGCTTGACACAAGGAATGCAACAGCTGAAACCCATGTCTTGCATACGTCTGTGCGTAGTGGTTCTTGAAGCACTGACTCCAGCTGCAGTCCACTCTTTGTGAATCTCCCCCACATTTTTGAATGGGTTTTGTTTCACAATCCTCTCCAGGGTGCGGTTATCCCTATTGCTTGTGCACTTTTTTCTACCACATCTTTTCCTTCCCTTCGCCTCTCTATTAATGTGCTTGGACACAGAGCTCTGTGAACAGCCAGCCTCTTTTGCAATGACCTTTTGTGTCTTGGCCTCCTTGTGCAAGGTGTCTTTTGGACAACTGTCAAGTCAGCAGTCTTCCCCATGATTGTGTAGCCAACAGAACTAGACTGAGAGACCATTTAAAGGCCTTTGCAGGTATTTCGAGTTAATTAGCTGATTAGAGTGTGGCACCAGGTGTCTTCAATATTGAACCTTTTCACAATATTCTAATTTTCTGAGATACTGAATTTGGGATTTTTCTTAGTTGTCAGTTATAATCATCAAAATTAAAATAAATAAACATTTGAAATATATCAGTCTGTGTATAATGAATGCATATAATATACAAGTTTCACTTTTTGAATGGAATTAGTGAAATAAATCAACTTTTTGATGATATTCTAATTATATGACCAGCACCTGTATATATATATATAGTCAATTATATATATATATATATATATATATATATATATATATATATATATATATAAGTAAATTCATTAAGTTAAAAAAAAAAAAAAAAAAAAAACATTTTAAATCAATGAATGAAGACTTGTTTCATTCAGAGTTTTTCAACGAATTTTATCAAATACATTTTAACAGTCACTGGTCATCTCCTACAGGCTTAGCATAACATTAGTTTCAAAGGTCATTTACTCATTTTGAATGTCTGTGTTTATATCCGGACTACAAACTTTTAGCCCAATATTTTCGCATATTTGCAACAAAGGAATAGCAAAACTGTCAGCTGAAAACACTTTTTTTTAATTAATAACATTAGAGCGCTGTAAGAGTGAGTGTTGTGGTGTTTTTTCAGTTTATATGCACCTCCTCTTCTGTTGGTAGAGCACCTCTTTTTTAACATTTGTTACATAACAGTATCATCACAGAAATTTATCTGCAGCAGTCAGGTACAAGCTCTCTAAGTTATTTACGTTCATTACTGTTGTGTGCCTTGAGACATGAGGTATTGTGACACTTTGCAGAGAGCAGCTGTGTGTGTGTGTGTGTTTTGGAGGAGGCGTGGCTTTGGAGAGCGCTCTGACTCAATTGCACTTGTGGGAATAGGGTGTAAAGGACGTCCAGTTACATACCTGTTGACACCTGTTTGTCTTGTAATGAGAGTAACCTGTTCCAGCTTTTCGAGGACAAATGTGTCATGTATCAGGATTAATGGAGTTGTTTCCAGTATTGGTCACTAGAGGGCGCTGTTACCTGTAAAGAAGTTGATGTGAGAATCTTCAGTAAAACAAGTGAGAGAGAACAGAGTGGAAGCCACAAGTCCTGTGTGTTGGTGTGTTCATTTAATTGAAACAGAGATGTAACACTGGCGACGAGGATATTAAATTATAAAACACTAAGTAAGTTTAATATTGAGAACAGGAAACAATGACGGAGAAAAGTGGGATCCAGAACTTTGAATGCTTTTCTGACCCAGCCACATTAGGACTGAGATGGACACGATGGCTAAAGTCCTTCGAACTGTATGCAGATGGAAAAGGACTCATCAGCTCAGATGATGCAAGGGACACGAATTAAACAGCAAAGGAGAGCTTTACTGCTGCATCTTGCAGCACCAGATGTACAAGATATCTTTACAACCCTGGAAAATACGGGGGAGGTTACTGACTATGGTGCTGCAGTGATTGCTTTAAACTCATATTCCGTGCCCCAAGTCAGCGCAGCATTCACCCGGCAAGCTTTTCACAAATTTAACCAAAAAACAGGTGAGGCAAGTTTGCTACTCGCCTGCGGCAAGCAACGAAAGACTGGGGGTTTCAAGAAGACACAGACAACTAGATAAGAGATGCTATTCTTAGCAAATGCACATCAGATTAAGTTCATCAGAAATTATCAGAGGAAGGTCCGAGTCTAACACTCGCTCGCTCAGTGGAACTAGTGGAACTGAAGAGCAGATGTCAGTCATGTCATTGAAACCTGACATAGGTACAGTCAATCGAGTGTCGCCAAAGAGAGGCAAAAGAGAGAAATAAAGGATACACCAGAAACAGACATGCATAGAGAAAAGATGAAAAATTGGACAGGAAATGTTACAGATGTGGACACAAAGACCATTTTGGCAGAGACCAAACATGCCCTGCACGAGGTCAAGTATGTCACAAATGTAATGGAAAAGATAATTTTTCAAAAATGTGTCAAATGAAAAATCCAAAAAAAGAATCGTATAAATAATGTGGAGGAAGCTGATTATGCATTTGTTGTTCAGGAGAATACCATATCAGAGAAATTGACTTTCCTTGTGGGTGGTGTGAAACTAAGACTGTTGATTGACTCGGGCACCACAAATAATGTGATTGATGAGGAAACCTAGGAAGATCTCAAACAGAGCAAAGTTAAATGCAAGTCAAACATTCCTGAAACAGAGAGAAAGCTCTACTCATACTCTTCAAACCAACCTCTAGCAGTCAAGGGTGCATTCAAATATGAGGTGAGCATATCCAACAAACGGAACAGGTTGAATTCATCGTGATACGAGGAAAAGGAGAACCACTCTTAGGAAGAGAGACAGCTATCAAGCTAGGAGTGTTAAGAATAGACGCTGATACCTCCGCCGTGACTGAAATAAAGCAAGCACTGCAACAAAATTATCCGGAAGTGTTCAATGGGGTTGGCAAGCTAAATACCAACCAAGTTACCCTACACATAGACCCAAGTGTGAGACCAGTAGTGCAGCCTGCTCAGACGGATCCCGTCAAATGGACAAATGGACATGGATATCATTGAACCTGTCAGTGGTCCCACACCATGGGTGAATCCTGTAGTCATTGTGCCTAAGGCCAACTCAGAGATAAGATTATGTCTGGACATGAGGCAGGCTAACCGTGCCATAGTGAGGGAGCGTTACCCTATCCCTAGTGTGGATGAGATTCTCCATGAGGCATCAATGGCTCAACTATATTCAGCAAGCTGGATTTAAAATCGGGTTACCATCAGCTGGAGCTCAGCCCTGAATCGAGAGATATCACTACATTCGCTGTGCATAATGGTGTGTATCGCTATAAAAGACTGATCTTTTGGGTATCCTCTGCCAGCGAACAGTATCAACACGAGATCGCCAATGCCTTAGCGGGAATTGAAAGTGTAGAAAATATCTCAGGTTATGTCATCGTTCATGCTGGTGACCAAGAAACACACGACCAACGTCTACATGCAGTTATAAAAAGGCTGAGCGAACGTGGATTGACATTAAATCCTGAAAAGTGTCAATTCAACATGAGCAAACTGATTTTCATGGGAATCCAATTTTCTGAGAAAGGAACCGGGCCTACAGAAGAAAGGGTGTGAGCTGTAATGGAGGCAAGAGAGCCAAAGATGGCTTCAGAGGTTAGGAGCTTCCTGGGTGTGGTAGGCTACAGCAGCAGATTCATCCTGCAGTTTGCAATGTTGTCAGAACCACTACGACATTTGACAAAAAAGGAGACACACTTTGAGTTTGGGCCTGAACAAAGTTCAATGCACTGAAAGAAGAACTGGCCAGAGTAAGCACATTAGCATACTTTGATAAAGATGCACCAACCAAAGTGATCGCAGATGCAAGCCCAGTGGGGCTGGGAGCTGTTTTAGTTCAGACCCAAAAAGGGGCGATGGTATATGTTATGTGAGTCGCTGTCTAACAGACTGTGAGCGCAGATATTCACAGACAGAAAAAGAGGCCCTGGCTCTCGTGTGGGCATGTGAAAGACTGCATGCTTACATTTATGGCCGAGAATTTGAGCAGAATTTGAGAATTTGAATTGATACAGCTCCCGCTCCAAACCCTGTGCCCGGATAGAAAAATGGGTACTCCGACTACAGTCATACAACTTCAGGATCACGTACCTACCTGGCAGGCAGAACATTCCAGACTTGCTGTCAAGATTGTTGGGTGAAACATCAAAATCTGTGAAACATACACAATTCAGAGGAATATGTCAGGTTTATCGCAGTGAGTGCAACGCCTAATGCTTTGACCACCAGAGAGGCAGAGGAAACTTCTGAGAGTGATCCAGAATTAAAAGAAGTATGCTCTGCAATTAACAGTGGGCACTTTGAGAACTGTAAAGCATACGCTCCAATAGCCAACAAGCTGTGCTGCATTGGCCAGTTGGTCCTTCGTGGAACACGCATAGTGATACTAAAAGCGTTAAAACCAGGGCATTGGCTTTAGCACACAAAGGACACTTTTTTTTTTACTTTTTTTAATTTTTTAACCGGTCCCGCATCCGCCAGGTATGGATAAAGCCGCTGAGAAGTACTGCAAGTCATGTCACGGATGCCAGGTGGTATCCAGACCAGATGCACCCGAGCCGTTAAGACCCACACCACTACCAGATGGACCCTGGCAGGACGTGGCCATAGACCTGTTAGGCCCACTTTCAACTGGTCACTCCATACTTGTTGTGGTGGATTATTATAGTCGCTACTATGAATATGATGTACTGATGTTGTTACGGCCCATGTCAGAGTTAACAGCTTGTTAAATAAAATAACTCCAATAAAGGGCATGGACCGCACACATGTAAGAGCCACAGACACTCGTGAATTTTCAGGATGATAAATCGCCCTTGTTTAATTATGATACAAAAAGGAATAAACAATAATTTGTAAATAATGTTACAAACAAGATCAAACAAATATTAACAAAAGAATTAACAATAAGCAGGTAGGGAAAAACAGCAAAAGAAACAAAGAACACCTGCCTGGCTATTCTCACCAATAGTTCTTACCTGGCTTCCGATAAAGCAAAAAGAAGTGAGTCTTCCGAGCCTCTGCTTCCTTCACTATACTTACTACATTAATAAACAGAGACCTGTTTAAGTAACTCCACTACCTGTTACTGCTAAAATTAAACATTAACCATATAAAGAAAACATATTGAACAAAACAATGAAAAGATCAAAGATGCAAACCAACTATAACAAAAGAAAGACTAAACGCCCCATGAAAGCGGATGATAAGAGTTCAAAGGGAACCGCAGCGAGGGGAACCACAGAGAGAGAGACACCAGTGAGACCAGCCCAGTGAGAGAGACTCTGTTGTCGCCATCCACGCTATTTATCCTGGAAACTCAGTGACGTCATTCTGCTTCCACCAATCAAGAACCTCACCGCCAATGGGTCTTTATAATAAAACTACACAGCCACGTAACAGATGTCAACAACATCAGACAAAATCATAGACAGCCTGGAGTCTATATTTAGTAGACACGGCCTGCCTATCACATGTCGGTCAGATCAAGGACCTCAGTTCAAATCTGAACAATTCAATGTTCTCTGCAAGAGCAACGGCATCAGACATGTCAAAACCACTCCCAAATGGGCTCAGGCTAATGGGGAGGTGGAACGCCAGAACTCTAATGAAAAGCTAATGAAAAGAATCCGAATTGTACAGGATGAGAGACTTCATTGAAAAAAGAGCTGAGAAAATATGTCACTGTGTATAGTATTGAACATCCCATGACTGGAAAAAGCCCAGCTGAACTGAATACCCCCCCCCCACCCCCCACCCCCCCGGGTGATGCTACTCCACAAACCACCAACAGAGCATATAAAATACCAAAAATAAAAATCTTTTTTTAAAACATCGCCAAGTAAAACGCTGCGTTTATATAGAACTGTCTCTTTACCACCACAACAAACAGGACACTTTTCAGACGCGCATTCCGACTTCGTCTCAGTGCCAGGCTCAAGTCAAACGAGCGCGGAAAAGGTGCAGGTGACGACGAGGGAGCTTCAGTTGAACAACAGTGAACTGCGGTCAGATGAGATGTTGTCAGGCTATGTCTGTAAAACTCAGAAAAATTAACACGACTGTCCAATCAGCATTATACTGTGCTCGTGGCGCGCACTCAAGAATTGCATGCGCAAATGCGCCGGCGCGCGCTGCATAATGACTTTATTATAGCTTAAATAAAGCGCAAAAGAAACTACGAGCAATGACTACCGATTGATTTTGCATTTCTATCAGAAATTAAGAATTATTAATGTCATTTTAGTGGTGCAAATATCTAAGCTATGTAATACTTCAAATCTCAAGGTTAAATCAGAAGATTTAAAAAAAAAAAAAAAAAAAAAAATGTTTCTGTAACAGCTGCCAAAAAATAGTATATAGCACTGTGGTTTTTAACAAAAAAAAAAAAAAAAAATTCAAAACATCCTCCCCTCTGGTTTTTTCACAAATCGCACCCTGTATAGTAAACGAATAAACTAGTCAGAATATAGGCTACAGTTAAAGCTTTCCTTTAGTTTTTGTGAAATGCTCACACGCACTGGGGCCCCAACTGCAATGAACCAGCTTTGGGGGGGGCCCAGCTTGCAAAAGGTTGAGAACCCCTGGACTAGATGATTGCTTGAGAAATTGTGTGATTATGGCACACAATTTGAACTGGAAGGAATAACTGCTATAGATGTAGGCTGTTCAATTTAACCACAGAAAAGGGGGGAAATATCAACTAAATAACTGGCCTACATGTTTGCATACAATTTTGTTTGTTATTATGTTTATTGTGGAAAATGGAATATTATTAATTATAAGTGGTTGAGGAAGTTTATGAGATGTTCTCTGAGTTATTATATAAGTTAGTTTTTGACATGTTCAGTTGATTAATTAGGTATGTAATTTTGCATCCAAGAAAAGGGGGATGTTATGTATCAAGATTACAGGGGTTGTTTCCAGTATTGGTCACTAGAGGGCGCTGTTACCTGTAAAGAAGTTGATGCGATAGTCTTCAGTAAAACAAGTGAGTGAACAGAGTGGAAGCCACAAGCCACAAGTCGCGTGTGTTGGTGTGTTCATTTCATTGAACAGAGATGTAACACAACGGATCTACAGCCATTTCAAATATAGCTGCTAACTGACCTAAAGTGTGTATAGATGCATCTACTCTGAAGAGAATAAAATCAGCAGATAGCATACTATTTTCAACAATGTCGACGAGCCTTCGCAGGTCTGTCAATTCCTAGCATGACTTCATCCATCTCTCCTAAAGCCCAATGCTGAAACATTGTTTTTTGGGTGCGGTGTGAATTGGCCTTAACATTAATGTGCAGGCGCAAGCACACAATCAAGCGCAAAACTTTTACAACAATTTTACAATGGTGGCATACAAACTGCCTTGTGATGTTTGATTGAAACCCTCTCATTAGCATGTTGTGCCAAAGAAAAAAAATAAATATAGAGCTACATTCAAAAATGAATAAATAATTAAAAGCAAAAAGTCAACTTTCAGCATTTCCTTTAACGGTTTTTGTTTATTTCCCCCCAACATTTATATATATATATATATATATATATATATATATATATATATATATATATATATATATATTTTTTTTTTTTTTTTTTTTTTTTTTTTTTTCCAATATTTATCCTCACCCGACCATCTTTTCTTTCCTTTTTTAATGGCTTCTCCAATAGAGAGGAAAAAAAGTATGCTGGGACTTGATTTTTATTTTAAATAAAGCTAATATTCTGTGGACTAAGCGTGATGTGAAATAGCTAAATAAATAAAAAGAAGTTTTATGATCCTTATTTTGTTAAAATCATTAATATTTGCCACTTTGCCAATTCTGCAAAGTGTTTGCTATCTTATAAGTGCACAGTTGTATATCATTAAATTTGAGAAGCAATTATCTAAATATTTAATTTAGATAATTATATATTTATATTAAATATGTATTCCTTTTCTATTATATATACACACATATATATATATATATATTATATGTTTTGTTTCTTGAAAACATGACAGATTTGTCAAAAGCAGTAGCTTGAGATAGGATAGAGATGTAAATTTAATACACAAACAATATCTGTAAAACTTGTAAAAACATTTTTAAAGGGTGAAATTTAAACATTATTACTGAGTTAGAGCTCTATTCTTATTCTCTATTCTATTATTTATTACTCATTTAATAAATGTCAACATTAAAAGTTAAATAAAATGAGATATTAACCTACATTCTGACAAAATACCACGGTTACAGTTAGTGTTACCACAGTAAATCCATGATAAATGTTGAATTGTTGGTTGAAAAGTATTCTAACTGGATCGGCTCAGTGTTTCTCCTGATTTGTACGTTAGTGTTGTTGATTAAGTCAGCGCTGTTTCAACTGGCTTTAAACTAAATTAAATCACAAAGAGATTTGCAGCTTGTACCTGAGACCTCTAAGCCAAACTCGAGCACCTTACTTGCTGTTTAGTGGTCGTGTGATCGAGACAAGTAAACACATTTGTGAGCGAGTCGCACGCTGCGCAGTGCTCAAAAGTAACGCTGTTTCGTTTCGCGTTGTTTCCCTGGCCTAAAATCTAGTACTGCCACCTTGTGTTGACATTGTGAAACTGCATGATTTGTAAATTATGTACGGCAGGCCACAATTTAAAGGTGCCCTAGAACGTTCTTTCACAAGATGTAATATAAGTCTAAGGTGTCCCCTGAATGTGTCTGTGAAGTTTCAGCTCAAAATACCCCATAGATTTTTTTAATTAATTTTTTTAACTGCCTATTTTGGGGCATCATTAGCTATATTAGCTATATTTAACAGTACATTAGCAACATGCTAACGAAACATTTAGAAAGACAATTTACAAATATCACTAAAAATATCATGTTATCATGGATCCTGTCAGTTATTATTGCTCCATCTGCCATTTTTCGCTATTGTTCTTGCTTGCTTACCTAGTCTGTTGATTCAGCTGTGCAGCTCCAGACGTTAATACTGGCTTGTGTAATGCCTTGAACATGGGCTGGTATATGCAAATATTGGGGGCGTACATATTAATGATCCCGACTGTTACGTAACAGTCAGTGTTATGTTGAGATTCGCCTGTTCTTCGGAGGTCTTTTAAACAAATGAGATTTACATAAGAAGGAGGAAGCAATGGAGTTTGAAACTCAATGTATGTCTTTTCCATGTACTGAACTCTTGTTATTCAACTATGGTAAATTCGATTTTTGATTCTAGGGCACCTTTAATGTAGTTCCAAACGTAGGTTCGGGAGGAGCCTAAACATTCAGTCCTGTCAATCATAATTACGAGCATATAAGCAGCAGTCACGGCGTCAGCAGCGACAATTCTTCCAGCATTCTTCCTCCTCCCCATCTCATCCTCTATTTCTCTTATTCTCCCTCTATGTAGTACTGTTATAGGGGGGTTTAACTCGGAGCTCGAGCCGAGCCTCGGGTTCGAGCCTCCTTCGAGGACAGCAAGCCAAGATTGTTTTACCATTACCCATTCAGACTGAATGGGCAGGCGAACTTGTGAAATATATTTTAATAGACAAGCTGCGGGCCGTTTGAAATTCATCCATTTGGCCCGTGGGCCGTAAACAGCTTCACAAACAATCTACACACAGTATCATTTCTGTTACAAATATTCCATTTATCACAGAAGCATACAAAAGTGTATTATTTAGATAAACGATGTCTACTTACTGATCAAAATAGAATAAATCACCTTTTTGAAGTGCTTCTATTAACGACTGTTTCTATTGTATTGTTACGCCAGGTGGCAAATTACAAACTCTTTGTACATTGTAATGTTTAACACTTATGGCACTTTTCATTTGTCTTTTTTATTTATTAATTTATTTTTTAAATATTGCAATATCGTATCGTGGACTTTATATCGAGGTAATATTGTGAGATTTTGATATCATTACATCCCTATTATTTAACTATTAAACAGACAGAATGTAACACTTGCGGACAGTAGGATTTAAAAATGTAAAATATATTACACACAGAGAGAGAGAGTGTGTACAAAAGACGTAACAGCCACTCTATTTAATAATTTTAGTTTAATATTGTGATGTCTTGTGTCCCTCTTCGTTTACTTTGTTGAGCTTAGGGGGGAAGGGATAGCCGTGTGACGCGGCGCTGGCTTCAGTTAGGTCCTGTAAGCAGATGTAAAAGGCCTCCTTTTAAAACTTACAGTTCATTCGTTGACGTCTTTTCTTTTGACCATTCTGGAAGAAATGTGTTAAATATGTCTGGAAGAGGCAAAGGCGGTAAAGGGCTCGGAAAAGGAGGCGCTAAGCGTCATCGTAAAGTTTTGCGCGACAACATCCAGGGAATCACCAAACCCGCCATTCGTCGTTTGGCTCGCCGCGGCGGCGTCAAGCGCATCTCCGGTCTGATCTACGAGGAGACCCGCGGTGTGTTGAAGGTGTTTCTGGAGAACGTTATCCGCGATGCCGTTACCTACACAGAGCACGCCAAGAGAAAGACTGTCACCGCCATGGATGTTGTGTACGCACTGAAATGACAGGGACGCACCTTGTATGGCTTTGGAGGTTAAAAGTCTGAAATCAAGAAAAACTACACCAACCCAACGGCTCTTTTAAGAGCCCCCCCCACTCTGTCATATAAAGAGTCATATATCGAGTTATGTGGTGATTCATGTCGTACTTCTAAATAAATAAAAGCTTCTGAATGAACCATGAAAATATATAAATCATGTAAAAATTATTGGCTTTTTAGTAGTTATTTTTAACATTTTTAGTTGCATTAAGATCTACATTTTATTTCTACTTAAAGGGATAGTTCACCCAAAAATGAAAAATTGATCTTTATCTGCTTACCCCCAGTGCATCCAAGATGTAGGTGACATTTTTTCTTCAGTCGATCACAAATGATGATTTTTAACTGCAACCGCTGCCCTCTGTCATTCAAATAATAGCAGTGATTGGGAACTTCATCTATAAGAGTGAATAAACCTTGCTTAGACAAATCCAAATGAAACCCTGCGGCTCGTGACGACACATTAATGTCCTAAGACACGAAACGATCGGTTTGTGTGAGAAACCGAACAGTATTTATATCATTTTTTACCTCTAATACACCACTATGTCCAACTCCGTTCAGCTTCCTGCTAGTGAGGTCAAAAAACGCATTCTGGTGACGGAAGTGATGTCTCGCCCATATACTTCAATGAGCGTGAGACATCACTTCCGTTGTCAGAGCGCGATCTGACCTCACTCACCGGAAGCTGAACAGAGTTGGACATAGTGGTGTATTAGAGGTAAAAAATGACATAAATACTGTTCGGTTTCTCACATAAACCGATCGTTTCGTGTCTTAGGACATTAATGTGTCGTCACAAGCCGCAGGGTTTCATTTGGATTTGTCTAAGCAAGGTTTATTCACTCTTATAGATGAAGTTCCCAATCACTGCTATTATTTGAATGACAGAGGGCAGCGGTTGCAGTTAAAAATCATCATTTGTGATCGACTGAAGAAAAAATGTCACCTACATCTTGGATGCACTGGGGGTAAGCAGATGAACATCAAATTTTCATTTTTGGGTGAACTATCCCTTTAAGCTGAAACTTGATCCTAATAAGTTCTTATAATGGTGTTGCTTCACTGACTGAGATTTGTCTGATTTTATTACATGACTTATTTTTTTGTTATTTGCTCTGAATGAAAAATTTACAAAACGAAAAAGGGAAAAAATACAACATATTGTTTAAGAGAGACTTTTATGGTAAAAGCGATTTTAAAAGGCAGCTTAGTTTCTTAACTTCTCTACACAATCGTGCAGAATATTGTCTTTTCAAAACTTTTTAAAAACGAAAATAAAGGTCGGGAAATGAACAAAGGAAACTGAGTCCTGAACATAGAGGTCCTGAAACATGTGGCGGTAGGCAGGGCTATCATTTTACCGCCTGTAATTGGCCCTCGTTTCGTTCGTGGTGCTTTGAGTTGTCCAATGAAATACGGGTTTATGGGTTTTGCCTATGAAATCAGGCAATCAGAAGGTTCCCGTATCTCTTTGAAAATTAGCATACGGCAGTAAATAAATTCCTTTGTGTCGCATTAACGCTCACATCGAGTCGTCAGTTTGGAGATCACGCAGTGTTATGCCTGAACCAGCCAAGTCTGCGCCAAAGAAGGGCTCCAAGAAGGCCGTCACGAAGACCACCGGTAAGGGAGGAAAGAAGCGCAAGAGGTCCAGGAAGGAGAGTTACGCCATATATGTCTACAAAGTCCTGAAGCAGGTTCATCCTGACACCGGCATTTCTTCCAAGGCGATGGGCATCATGAACTCCTTCGTCAACGACATCTTCGAGCGTATCGGTGGTGAGGCGTCTCGACTCGCTCACTACAACAAGCGTTCCACCATCACATCGAGAGAGATTCAGACCGCCGTGCGTTTGCTGTTGCCCGGTGAGTTGGCCAAACACGCCGTGTCTGAGGGCACCAAGGCCGTCACCAAGTACACCAGTTCCAAGTAGAGAATCAACTGAGACACTGAATCAGCGAGAAGAATCAACGAGAGACTCAGCGACCCAAAGGCTCTTTTAAGAGCCACCCATCTTCTCGTTTAAATGAGCTTTTAATGCTTGTAAGATAAGGTATAGTTCTTGTTCCATTGGTCCGTTTCAGCAAAATGCAGTTGCAATAAGATCCTGTATTGAAGCGTTTGTTGATATAAAATATTCAATGTAGGAGTACACATGTTAGCAGTTCGGTATGAGAAACAATTGAAAAATGCACTTTAAGTGAATCTATTCTTTGAATTATACACTCTCTTGACAAGATTATTTGTTCAGTATTAATTGTAGCTGTGATTTCCAACTGACTATCTCCTTAAAGGCTGGATGGTATAAACTTTTTTAATTCTCTCACATCCAGTTTCTGTGATAGTAAAACATCTTTGATTATGCTTGTCACCACACCATATTTTTATAAATTCTACAAAACCTTACAGACCCCTAAGCCTTCATCTCACAGCATAACAAATTAACCCAGACTTCTAACTATGATAGTATATCCAGTTTTATAGATGTATGGTTCACATAAAGTGATTCATAGTATACTATAGAAACTACCTACTTGATTGTTTATATCATTGTCAAATGTGAACTATACTATCACAGCTGTAAACTGCTTGATGTGGACGTACATGACTGACAAAAAAAAAGTACGTTTCTATAATGTATTTAAAGTGCTCTATTTTTGCATATTTTGTACTTTGTATACTAAAAAATATTTAATACTTAAGATAATCTTAAGAACATCTAAGTGTAGCCTACTCAACTGTGCTATTTTGAGACACCATGAAATATGAACTAAAATGTGCTTTTAATATATTATCTCTATTAAAAAAAATGTATTCCGTTACCACTTATAGTATACTTGAACCCATAGTGTACTATAAGTGGTAACTAAATACTTTTTTTAATACAGTATATTAAAAGCACATTTTGGTTCATATTTCATGGTGTCTCAAAATAGCAGTTGAGTACACTTAGATGTTAAGATTATCTAAAATTCTTCTTTAGTATACTTTTAGTATATTGAGTACAAAATAAGTGCATGAAAATAGAGCACTTTAAGTGCATTATAAAAGTGTAGTGTTCTTTTTTTTTTTTTTTTTTTTTTTTTTTTTTTAAACCTGGGTTACACACCAGTTTATACAAAACTCATATTTCCATGTCAGACACTCTTTCAGTGAATTTTTTTTTTCCCTTTTTTTTTTTCTCATGTTTCACAGAAACATCCTACCTCAGCACATTTAACAACAAATGTTGAGTTTCTTTAAACATTTAAGTAGAGTAAGAGATTAGCAAAACTGAGAGATCAGAATTGTTTGTTGAGAAAATCAAACCACTAACTGCTCTTCGTTCTTCTGGTTTCCCAGCCTTTCCAAGCATTCACACATTCATCTGTGTTCAGTGACACGGCTAAAACTAGGGTTGCCAAATCACACATTTGGATTAAAGTATGCATTTTCCTTATCTATAATTTGTAAAATATATTACACACAGAGAGAGAGAGAGAGAGTGTAATAAACAAAAGACGTAACAGCCACTCTATTTAATAATTTTAGTTTAATATTGTGATGTTATCTATAATTTACACATTTTAAGCCCACCGGCAGTGCCGCAGTGTGTAGTTGTCATTTTCCTTTTGTATTTTTTTTTTTTTTTTTTTTATAGATGTTTTCCATGTTTTATGTCTCAATGACATGCAAGCAAACAACCAAATAAAGGATTTCAAGAACAAAAAAAGGTATTCACTTCCTTCCTGTTACATGAGGCTGTCAATTTCCAACTCCTACTTCCAGGAAGCATAGCGAAGGCAAACCCTCCCAAAGAAAAGTAATTTTCATGTTAATATTAAGAATTTTTTTTGACATATCTACATAATCATGAAGGTCTCGAGAATCATCCAAACAAAACAAATCTTACAACAGATCTATAGTTTTTTGTATACTTAGTCAAAAGTCCAAGCGGCAACAATAGTTGCCGGTGGGCAAATGACTTGTAAGTACATATATCATGGGGAAATGGGGTATACTGTGTTAAATGGGTTAATAAATCAAGGTTATTGGTCTTGTTTAGTGCTTTTTGCTTTCATAATATTTTATATTGTTCTACATTGTTATTTGTTAATTTATTTATTTTTTGTTTGTTATATGTGACCCTGGACTACAAAACCAGTCATAAGGGTCAATTTTTTTGAAATTGAGATTTATACATCATCTGAAAGGTCAATATATATATATATATATATATATATATATATATATATATATATATAATAAGCTTTCCATTAATGTATGGTTTGTTAGGATAGAACATTTGGCTGAGATACAACTATTTGAAAATCTGGAATCTGAAGGTGCAAAAAAAATCTGAGTATTATAATATTGAGAAAATTGCCTTAACGTTGACAAAATGAAGTCCTTAACAATGTATATCCACACACAAAAATATTTTTTTATATATATTTACGGTAGAAAATGTACAAAATATCTTCATGGAACATGATCTTTACTCAATATCCTAATGATTTTTGGCATTAAAAAAAAAATAATAATTTTGAACCATACAATGTATTGTTGGCTATAGCTACAAATACCCGTGCGACTTATGACTAGGTTTGTGGTCCAGGGTCACATAATTTTTTCTAATGAACAATGTAATTTAACATTTTGATTCACAGTGCTCTGTTGGAGCAACTTAATGGATGCACTTTGTTCTGCACTATGTTCCACCACTTTAAAACAAACGGATTTGTTGTTTGTTGTGTTTTCATATTCAAGAGAATATAAGCTAGATGCAGCTTTTTGTGTTCACATCGAATGTTCTTTGACTTTGATTGATCTGTTGATCTGCTGAAAGCAGTTATTTTGAGTTAGATGCATAAATGTTATCCTCCTATTCAAATTTTATATTGAGGGGTGCATACAACATATTTGCCCACCGGCAACTATAGTTGCCGCAAATTCAAATACGTTTTTTAAGAAAAAAACAAAACATAAACCTAGGGAAAACAAATGCAGAACATGTTCACATAGGACACTATTAACTATATGCATAAAACCATTCAGAAAAATTTGGGCACAAATGGGTTAACCTGTCTTTCTGCTTTACATCTGTGGACCAGCAAGCTTATATTGTATGACCCACGACACTTTTTATATATCATAACATGTAATCGTATTTACTGCACCTTTTTGCCACACAATGTAGATCATACAAAAATAAATGTGATTTTTGCTTTTAATAAGCTAGTAAGGAATCTGACTGGCTTTTACTATTAGAAAAGTTAATAGGGACAGTTTCAAAAAGTGCATCTAGTACAACATAAGATTAGGCTATTTGGGTAATTTTCATTATGAAGATGAAATTCAAAATCCTTAAACCTCATGTCATAGATGTCATCAAAATCTCACTCCAGCCAGCCGAGCAAAGTTGGAAACCCTGATGCTGTTAGTTTGTGAATAAAATATCTCTATCATTGTTCAATCAGTTTCAAGAACAAAAGTATATCCAATTAAGGACATCAATGTCCAAAGTATGTTGTTTTAGAAGTTTTGGCTGAGAAGTTTTGGTTCAGGGTAAAGAGAGATGCTGTAAGTTTGGTTTTACGTGTGAGGCACAAAATATCTTCACTACTCAAAACAATTTCCTCACTATATATCTTATCTTGAACTGATGTGTTTGTTTAGGGTTAGGGCTTAACTATACAGTCAGACCAAAACCCAACATCTGTGCAAATATATCAAACATATACTGTAAATAAAATGACTATTTTATGATTTTTTTTTTGAGTCACTTGCTATGCCTTGCTTGAGCAACTAATTCAGATGAGCTTTAACAATCCTCATTGCTGAAAACTGAGATGAATGACGAATAAGGGAAAACCAATAGGATGATTTAAATTTGCATTTATGTGATATGATGTACACCAGCTTATGAAAACGTATTTAACAAGTTAAAACATTAATAATTGCATGATCAGACGTGTGTGTGATATAAAATAAGGACAGATCATCTGCTTAGCAAAGATGAGTGCCAGACATGAGAGACACAAACAGACTCAGAGCCTCCAGATGATGTGCCTGCAGCTTCATGCTGCCTAAAACAACAGCTGTACGAAAGCCTTTTCACGCCCCTCACTGATGCTGATTTCATTAAAGTCATTTTCAGACTGACTGCTGAACACACAAAGGACGCTTTCAGGCTGTTATCAACTTTTCCATTAAAACCATGAAATTTGCAAGCAGCTTCTCCCCGTGGCTGATGCTCGCCTTGGATTTGATCTGACGGAGGCAAAAGAAACATGACCTCTTTGCGTATTTTAGTCTCAAATGAAAGCCCAGAATCTCTGCTTGGTGTTCACTTTGTTTTATTTTGTTTTATTTTACTGCTCCAGTTTTGCCCCAAATGTAAGAGAAGAAAACACAAGCGTGAGCGGCTCGTGGAGGCGCACAGACGAGCAGGGCAGGTTGGGTCTACGGTTCTCATGAGTTGTTTAAAGGGTTAGTTCACCCAAAAATGAAAATTCTGTAATTTATTACTCACCCTCATGGCGTTCCACACCTGTAAGACCTTTGTTAATCTTCAGAACACAAATTAAGATATTTGTTAAAATCCGATGGCTCAGTGAGGCCTGCATAGCCAACAATGACATTTCCTCTCTCAAGATCCAATGTACTAAAAACATATTTAAATCAGTTCATGTGAGTACAGTGGTTCAATATTAATATTATAAAGTGACAAGAATATTTTTGGTGCGCTAAAAAAAACAAAATAACGACTTATATAGTGATAGCCGATTTCAAAACACTGCTTCAGGAAGCTTTGGAGCGTTATGAATCAGCATGTCGAATCAGCGGTTCGGAGAGCCAAAGTCACGTGATTTCAGCAGTTTGGCGGTTTGACACGCGATGCGAATCATGATTCGATGCACTGATTCATAACGCTCTGAAGCTTCCTAAAGCAGTGTTTTGAAATCGGCCATCACTATATAATTGAACCACTGTACTCACATAAACTGATTTAAATTTGTTTTTAGTACATTAATGGATCTTGAGAGAGGAAATGTCATTGCTGGCTATGGAGGGCTCACTGAGCCATCAGATTTCAACAAAAATATCTTAATTTGTGTTCCAAAGATTATCAAAGGTCTTACGGGTGTGGAACGGCATGAGGGTGAGTAATAAGTGACAGAATTTTCATTTTTGGGTGAACTAACCCTTTAAGAGCACAGCACAGCTTGAGTGCTATTCATTGCTGAACCAAGACAGCATTTAAAAGACTGCAGATTCGATCAGACACACACACACAGAGAGAGCGATGGCAGAAACCGCCCCAGCCCCGGCTACTGCTACCCCGGCCAAAGCGCCCAAGAAGAAGTCAGCTGCAAAAGCCAAGAAAGCAGGTCCAGGCGTCGGTGAGCTCATTGTTAAAGCCGTGTCCGCATCCAAGGAGAGGAGTGGCGTGTCCCTCGCCGCCCTGAAGAAAGCTCTCGCTGCCAGCGGCTACGACGTGGAGAAGAACAACTCCCGTCAAGATCGCCATCAAGAGCCTGGTGACTAAAGGCACCCTGGTGCAGGTCAAAGGGACTGGCGCGTCGGGCTCATTCAAGCTTAACAAGCAGCAAACTGAGACCAAGAAGCCAGCCAAGAAAGCGGCCCCTAAAGCGAAGAAGCCCGCTGCCAAGAAACCCGCTGCTCCCAAAAAGCCCAAGAGCGCAGCGGCAAAGAAGCCCGCGGCTAAAGAAATCACACAAGAAGGCCAAGAAACCCACTGCCACAGCCGCTAAGAAGGCAGGGAAGAGTCCCAAGAAAGCAAAGAAGCCAGCAGCCCCCAAGAAAGCAGCCAAGAGCCCCCAAAAAGCCAAGACTGCCAAACCCAAGATGGCAAAGTCTAAAGCAGCCAAGCCTAAAAAGGCAGCTCCCAAAAATAAGTGAAAGTTCACTCTTTGTTCCCCAACGGCTCTTTTAAGAGCCACCCACTTACTCAAATGAAAGAGCAAAAGCAGCTAATATAGTGCGTGTTTTTAATTAGCACTTGAAATGCCAATGTTTTTACAGCAGTTTCATTTATGAATAAAGTATTTCGTCTTTTTTATGTCTTTCCATCAAACTATGCATATATTTGAAATTGTGAATTAGGGGTATATACTATAATAGCTTATTTTCTCTCTAATGACACAAAATTGATCCCCTGAAAAGGGGGTGGGCTTTGGCTGTGGGTGTTGGAGGAAAGTTCATTGATTGGTTTAAAATCTTAAAAAAACTCTAAACCAATGGGCGACTGGCAGCCACACTTCTATTACAGCGAGTAACATAAAATAGAGATGGGAATTCTGGCTTTTTAGGGAACCGGATCATTTAGCTCAATAATAAGAACCGGCTCTTTCAACTCCCAAAATGGCTCTTCATTTAGTACCACTTCATCCAAATTTAGTAATGTTTGGCCTGTGGTTGATATGCACATATTTAACTTAAATTATTCAATGTAATTATATAAAACCTTACAATTTACATTGTTTGGTAAAAAAAAACAAAAAACAAAAAAACAATGTAAAAGCATCAAACACTATTCCTACATGTGTATTGAACAATTTATTTATATTAAACTATCTAAAATAAAACCATTCCAAGCAAATCATACCTAAAACAGAACACACACAAAATAAGGTTGTTAGTAGACCCTGCTTGATATGATATTTTACTTACAAATTCTCCATTCTGCCTTTGTATTGTCTATGTTATCTATGTAATGCATCCAAATGCTACTTTGTTTGCGTGTTACTCATCTTGTTTTCTGACACGACATTAAGGATGATCTTTTTGCCACACTGACCACACGTACTGCATGCACAGATCCCCAGTTCACACTAGCGAATACGATTAAAAAAAAAAAAAAAACGCTGCATTATGCATGCCAGCCCAATAGTTGGCTGAGGTCACTTTGTAAAAAGAAAAAAGAAAAGAAAAGAAAAAAGAAAACGTAATAGCACACATGTGCATGATGTCACAGTTTTCACAAATTCCCGTTTTTGTAGGGGGAGGGGTGTAACTGTATCATTACAATAATAAATGCACAAAATTTATTGAACATAGATCTCATGTTTAATATGATAGTTTAATTCTTACATCTATAATACAATATAATGTTAGTCTCAAGAGTACTTACATTAGCCAATACTTTGATCCATATTTAGTATTAGATTGTCCCAGGACTAGGGGGACTTTTGTTCAGCGTGCCAGAGGTTCTGGGTTCTAATCCACCCTTGTGTTATTTATTTAATTTTTTCTCATTAAAACCAAAGATGTTCATCAGTGATTGCATATCAAGAGCATGGACACGTTTATGTGCATTTTGTTTTGTGATTTCACCGGAACGAATAGAGTCTCCAGCCGCAACAGCGTTATAATTATATATACATGTTTATAATTGACACAAACAATAATAATAAAATAATATTAATAACAATAATAATAAAATAATCATTTTTAAACACATGCATTTTGTAATGCTTTGGACTAATGTTTAGTAATCTCTCTAATCAAGAGACTTTTACTGCTGGGGACTGGTAAGCAAGGGAGATTACACTGCTGTGTATTGCCATGGCACTGCACCAGCAGGTGAGGAGAAATATGTGGTATAAGTGGCCCGCACTGAAAGTGCTTCCCTTGAGGTGTTGTTGCTGACCATCCTTAAAAGATGTTGAACTGCTGGTTGTGCCTCTGCTGGAACATTGGCCTGATATTCGTTGACTTCATCATCACTAGCTTTCCACCGCAGAAAATTGTGTAGTATACATGTTGCTTTAACAACATCCTCAGCCATGGCAGGAGATACTCCGATAATTCTGCGGTAAAGCCTCCACTGAGTGGCAAGGATACCAAAGGCACACTCCACTGTCTTTCTGGCATGTGACAGGCGGATGTTGAATGCTTGTTGTTCTCCCTCTGTGTGTCCAGGATAGGGCCTCATTAGATTTCTTTGGAGTGGAAATGCCTCATCTGCTATAAAAACACAGGGAGTGCACCCAAGATGGTCAGCTCCGGGAAGTGCAGAGTCCTGGGGTAAGTTGAGAGTCCCATGACGTAGGGCTTTCCAAAAAGCAGAAGCTGCCAGGGTTCCCCCATCACTGCTCCTACCGAAGGCTCCTACATCCACCACCCTGAAACACCAGTGGGAATCAACAATTGCCAGCAAGACAATTGAAAATGTAATATGATAACAGCGGCAACGAGCACTCAACATGATTTCAAAAACAACACATCCTAGTGCCAGATCACCTATATTATTTAACACAAGCGAACAAATTGCTAATGAACTAGACATGTTTCTTTTGTATTAGTATCTGTGCTGCTAGATGTTTCAAAAATTGGTGGGGACATGTCCCACCCGTCCCACCCGCAAATTACACCTATGCAGTAATCTATTTAGTAGGGATAATGATATAATGTGACGCAGGTCTCGTTGTGACATGCGCAGAATTGGAAGACATTTGCTCTACACACTCAGCTTAATTGATCCAACTGTTGTTTTTGTGGTTCTGAAGATGAATCATTTTTAGGTGACCTATATCCCTTTAATGAGTTATGACACTTAATGTGCTTCCTCTATTTTTAATTATGTTACATTAAAAGAAAAAGAGAAAAGCTCAAAACCTGTCCATTGAGTTTTATACCAAGACTAGTTAACTTTAGCAAACATCATGTTGTAATATGATTTTCTGAACTCAAATTAAAGGTTCTTTCATTCTAAATTACATTCCATTATTCTCATTCTATTTTATTTTATTTTATTGCTTAAAGTGCAATGATTATGGAAGCCCGTTTCCGCCACTAAAAAAAAAAGCCACTAAAAAAAAGATTAATTGCGACTTTTTATCTCAGAATTCTGACTTTTTAACTCGCAATTGCGAGTTTATATCTCACAATTGCGAGTTTTAAAGTCAGAATTCTGATAAAAAGTCGCAATTAATCTTTTTTTTTTTTTAGTGGCTTTTTTTTTTTTAGTGGCGGAAACGGGCTTCCATAAATGATTGAACCCCCCATACACATTTTTTGTTTTATATTCTGTTTAGATGAAAGATGTTTAATCAATGCTTTAATTAAATGTTAATAACATTAAAATTTTAACAATTTAATAAGGACTACTAATACTGTAACCATATCTTTAACCAAAGATAAAATATGTAATTTTACCCATTATAATCATATAATTATTAATAAGCATGTATTATTATAATTATTATTAAATTGTTTCAACAGATTTTGTCAAATTTATGTGGACTGTTACACATCCGCCAAATGCTGGAACATTAGTATCATGCTTATGTTCTAGCTTTTATTTTCTCTTTTATAGAGGGTATGCACGTGACGTCACCGTCAACCGTTATGACTGCGGTCACGCCCACTGAGTGGCACAAAGACTAAGCAGCAGCATTGGTTTTCAGCGTGAATGCCGCGAAAAACACACAAAACACATCCAAAACGTGAAAGAGCTTTGTGATTGACTGTACAAATAGCTTTGGCACAAAACCTGAGGTAAGTTATATATTTAAAAACTGCCGAAAGCTACAGAAAAAAAGAAGTGGATCGCTGCAATTTACAGACACAACTGGCCTCCAGGCAGAGAAACATGGATTTGCAGTTATCATTTTGTGTCAAATTGTTGGATTTTGAGGTAAAATCATACCGTTTATATTGTATTGTTATATATTGTGTTGACAACTCATCAATTATTCCATCTTATATTCTGCATAACTGGGTGTTTTTAAATAAACATTGACAAAATCTATACAAGTTTTAGGGCTGGACAATATGACGATATATATAACATCGATATAAGTGATTACTCGGATTTAAACCTACCTATATTGTAGTTATATAAAATATTCACAGGCAGATTTGCTTTATGTTTTCCCGGCGTCGAAAACACATATGTCAGGAAACACGATTCCTGGCTGCATGTCAATATCCATGGATTAGGTTTATTTGACTAGCTTTAAGGAACACTTTCGAGCCCAACCTTTAATGTAATTGTTTGTTTTATTTGCGTTTTCACAGTTTCCCCTATTAAATCCAGTCACGCAGCAGGTTCTTTTACCACTCAGCCCAGCTGAGGGAGCGCGTTCCGGCGGGAAAGTGACGTCGATGCATACCCTCTATTCCAGCCAATAATGAAACGTGCTTGTTTCGGTTTCTCTGATTGGACTAGGTTGTTGCTTGACGTCATCGGTATGCGACGGCGCTGGTAAGATGGGAAGATGGGAAAGAAAAGAGAAAAAGAAAAGAAACGGGGACATTCTGATCGAGAGCATAATGAAGGAGAGATGAAGAGGAGGAATACTGAATCCAGCACGGTGGTGAGAAAGAGAGACTGGTTATGGTTTAATATTTGGCCTTATAGTTACAGTTTTTTGTTCGTTGTTTTGTTTTTTGTTTTTTTTGTTTTTTTGTTTTTTGTTTTTGAAAGAACTAACCTATGGAACTAACACTAACTCTGAGATAATTATAGTGATTCCTGCCTCAGTAAACATCACTAATGAAAGCCTGTTGTGAAGTGAATAAAAGGGAAATGTCGCATATGTATTTATGTAAAACAGAATATAATTCTTAGTCTCTATATTTGTTCTTGTTCCAGAAGCCGTTTCACTCTTATATACATCACAATAGGGAAGAAAAGACAATTGCAACTTCTGTTCCATGTCGACTTTAAGGTGCAGTCACATTAACACAATTTTGATGATCAAGTCACATTCAAACAAAGCAGTTTTCAGCGAATTTGTGTGTCCAATTTGAACTTTTTGCGAACTCGCGCAAAATACCCAATCACCTGCAAAAATATGCAGAACAAAGGAAAATGTGACCACACCTTTACACTGGGGTTTGTCGTATTCTATTAATGGTCACTGTTGCTTTCTTTAATTAGTTTCATCAAGTATTCATTTTGTACTGTTTGTGTAACATTTACTAAATATGAAAGGAGCCCAGAAAGGAGACGGAGGAGCCAGAAGTTCCTCAGGAGCCTAGTGATCTGGAGGAGGGCGGACTGGACCTGAATAAGGCATTCAAACCCATCAGTGCTTACATCCAGGACCGCAAGGAGATGCTGGAGCAGTGTTTTCATGTGCTGGGAGAAAATAAACTTAAAAATATGCTGCCGGATGAACTTAAGGTATCTTTATTTTGCTAACATTCATAATACATGATTACACCATGTTCAGCCTTGTATGTGTTTGTTTTGATGGAGTCAGCAAAGAATATAGTGTCAGAACTAGGTGTGGCAGAATGTGTCAATACAAAGACCAAATAGCATGGAATTGTCACAGGTTTCCTGTCATTTAACACGTCATAATTTTATATTGCCACATCAAATGTGAATTGGATAATGGTCTAGTTTGGAGCCAGATCATTTTTAAAAAGCAGGCCATTCACACTACTTAGTACTCTTCCTTTGACAGTGCAAATAACTGAAATTTCTTGTCACACTGGCTCGAAGAGACATATTTAAAAGTATTAATTAACCAAAGAAAACCCTAAACATGGTAACAAAACCATTGTCGGGTAGACAACATCAATTTAAAGTTGTTTCTAAGATTAGATTGACAATTAAACATTTAGGTTTGCTTTGGAAAATTAGTGAATTAAAGTAAAATGTAAAAATAATTCAACTGACATATCACTGCCATTTTCAGTTTTATCTTAACATACTAACCAAGAGTTGTCTGAGTAACTAAAGGCCCCTGCACAGCAAGAATTATAACTATAGTTTGAAAAATTGTTTTAAATGTAAAAGAATAGCAGAGTCCACACCACAACTATAACAATAATGACACAATAGGAATCACCTTTTTTTTTTTCCAACTGATGAATGACAAAATTATTGATAATCAGAATCCATCCTCCTGTGCAGACGACAAAATGGCAGTGTATATTTATAGTAAACAGAATGTTGTTATAGTTATTTTTATAGTTATCATTCTTGTTGTAAATTGTCCTTAAGGAATAGTACACAAATAGTAAAAAAAATCAAGATTTACACTACTTGATGTGCTACAATTTGTTGACCTTAATCAATTAAAAAAAAGTCCCAAAAAGAAAGGTTGACACTGAATTTTTTTTCCACCTCCCTACTAGGTTAGGTCATGTGTTAGATCAAGGGTTTTTATTGGCTGTTATAATAAACACCCTGTTATTTCCTGCAGGACTGTTCTTTTAATGAGATTAAAAACCTGTGCTGGGATCAGCTGCAGCAGCTTTCTGAGATTCATCTGCTGGAGATTTTGGAGGGTAAATATCAGATTCATCTTCACACTGTGAATTTTGACCTGTATCTAAGCACACAAACCAAACATTGATCATTCTCTCGTCATGTTTGTTGTGTTTTAAAATAGGTTGCCTCATTTTATTGTGTCATCATTTGCTAAGTGTAGCACAAATTGGAGAAAATTAATATTATTAAGGTATATTTTATCGTCCCAAAGGGAAATTTGTCTTGGCTTCAAAAAGCAGCCACTGAATCACATGACTCATAAAAACACAACATTTAAAACAATACATTAACACAATAAAAAACATAGACATAGATTTGTCTCAAACGCGTATACACATACCACAACTCACAACTGTAAAACAAATGCATAAATCACAAGCATAAGAGAATGAACACTCTCTCACACACAACACACACACACACACACTTGGTTTATGTGGTGTATGTGGTTTACGGGGACTCTCCATAGGCGTAATGGTTTTTATACTGTACAAACTGTATATTCTATCACCCTACACTACCCCTACCCCTAAACCTACCCATCACAGAATACTGTCTGCATTTTTTGAATTTCAAAAAACACAGTTTAGTATATATATATTTTTTTAAGCTATTCGGTTTACGAGGACAGTGTCCTCATAAACCATGTTTACATTGTAATACCCATGTCATTATACACATTTGTGTCCTCATAAACCATGTATACAAGAACACACACACACACACACACACACAACCTCCCCCTATAGTAGATCACTTAATGCTATTTACCAACATGATTGAACTTGAACCGATTTAGTCTACAGCTTAGGATTCTTAACCTCCTACCTGGTAACATTTCAAATTCAGGATTCAAAATGTGTTGTATCATTTAGAATCTTGTATGCCTCACTTAGCATTGAATTTTGAACATTGTAGGTCTGGAGATAGAAGTGTTCCTTTTTGCCTATGATCTTCATGGCTATTTGAATGAGATGTGTAAGCCTAGACATTAACTGTGCTTGCTGTGCTAGATTACCATACCATAGACGTATTCCTTATCTAATCACATTCTCCAGCTTGATGGAACAAGAACATGATTTTGCTACTAACACCATAAAGTCTAAGCCTTCTCAAAAAGAAAGAAAAAAAAGAAAAAACAAAACAAAAAAAGCATTCTCTGTTGTAACTTAGAGCACAGGTTTTCAACATGGACATACCATGTGAGTGAACAACCAAAATAAAAGCCAAGATAATTATATAAAGACACTTGTTGTATGGGAACATTCTGAATAAATACTGGACGACAATCTCCAATTAACTTTGAATCAAAAATCATCCCACTTTTCTTCACATTCACAATAAGGTGGTGGGCATCTCACCACTCTACAAACTGTTTGATTTCAGAGTGGTAAGATGATATATTGTGATCTTTATATAATAAGCTAGGAAAAGCAGTATCATCACTAAATTTTACAATATAATTGAGTGGCTTTGCTCACACAACCATTTGTGTACAATATGACAAGGACTTGGGAGCTCACACACCCTTGGGGGCACTTGCATTAATGACTTGAGAATCAGAAATCGCCTTATTAACCATAACATGTTGAGTTCTATTAGTTAAAAAAAGAAAAATACCATTTTATAATGAAAGGATTTACATCTGTCTGTTTCAATTTATCTATAACTAATTAATAAACATTATTTTTATAATAATTATTTTTATTATGGTAGCATAAAATCATTTTTGGTTGTCATTCACAATGCTGCTTGTAATTTCTGTCTGAGACTAATTACTGATGTTTTTTATGCACCACAAGTCCATGCTGGTATCTTTGTCTTGTGATGAAGGCTTTATTATTTTGTTTGTTTGTAAAGGTAAAGAGTTATCAGTCACTGCAGCACCTGAAGAGCAGAACGTAACAGACAGTCAGTAAGTCAAAACTCTTAGAATTTTTGTTAAAACTAAAATTTAAACTTATTATTGAGCTTTTGATAATGTATTCATTAATATTTACAGGCAGGACAGTAATGTGGACTCCACTTCCTCTCTGAGAGAAAATCCTGAAACAGAAGAAAAACAAGGTAAACAATTCATTATAGATTAGGGCTGCACGTTGTATAATTTTAGCATTGATATCGCGATGTGCACATCTGCAATGACAGTGCTGGGTAGTAAACTAGTCTCAGCCTCAGACATCAAGCCCACGGACCGTGGGCTGAATGTCCAATGCATATGGCACACTTAGCTGGGAATGCTTCAGGGTTCTTGAAGTCGTCATCTGGTTGATTAAATTCTACAGGATGTCCGGGAGACCTGTGTGTCGTGTTCTTTAATGGTCTGCCTGGAAATCAATGCTGTGACGCCAAACTCCCTTGTGAAAGAAGAACACCGTCGTGTTTACAACTGTGACAATGAGTGCTTATCAGGATCAGCTAAATGCTGGATTTGTGGCTCCATTGTTGCAGTAAACTTGCACAACATTCTTGAATAAATAATTTATTAGATGCATGCTGGTCTGTTATGTAGGGACATCGACTTTACATTTTCACACCCCTAAACATGATGCGGAACAAAACAAACTGTGATTGGATGAGTTGGCCAGACATCCTCTTGGCCGGTGCTTGGCCAATGAAAGCTGCGACAGAGTCCAGACCTTCTGCCATCAGTCTGACTAGGTAGTAACTGATTACGTGTAATCTGGATTACATGGTCAGATTCAAAAAATTAAGTGGATGGCAGTAAACTATTCATAATTCATTGATTCTCCCTATAGCTTTTTTTATTTTATTTTATTTTATTTTTATATTTCCTTTTTTACCCATCTCCCATCCACCCTCCCCCACCCGTGAAAAAAATAATAATGAACTTACTAAGCAACCACTGAATGGTAAAAACACATCATTGTCATTTATCATAACACATATCATTTTAATGCATCTAACCATTTTGATCAACTCTTAACGACAGCTGAGTAGTTCCTCTAAAATGGAGTTTACCACCGATGGGCACCACCGAGCTACGCAAAAACGTATAAACATATTTTTTCAAAACTACTGCCTTGATCAACACAAAACAAGATGTCATTTGAAAGCTTAGAGTCTGAACTTTATCCAATTTGATTAACACCTATGTAGTGCTGAGTTATTTGCTGATAATTTTTTTTTTTTGAAAAAAGTCATTTATGAAATACTTTTCTTGTACTATTGTACTGCAATATTTAAAAAAATAAATAAATAAATAAATAAAAACATCATACAACTCCAATAGTCATGTATCATATGTTGTTTAAAAGGTATCGCAGAGTAGAATACAATAAGAATAATTGTTTTGGCCTTTGGCTAAATTTGAGCAAGTTTTGAAGCTCACATGATTTCTGGGTGTCAAGGGCTAAACATAAAGGCTACCTTGGTTCCAATGCTGTAATTTTTGATTACTTTATGCTATCGTCACTAAATTTGATCCATATGCAGTTCACATGTAGGGGTACTTCACCAAAAAAAAAAAAAAAAAGACAAAAGAATTCTACCTTATTTCCTTCCTGAGTTATTGCATGTCAAAATAAGAAAGATATGTAAAATTTCCCTTGAGCACACTTATTGTTTTGTCTTTTATCAGCAGTTTCTCAGCATGAGAATTTTCAGATATAATGATTTTTTTCCACTAAAAATTTAAAAAGTTTTCTATCAAACGACACCTACCTTTTGACTCCCCTTGCTTTTGGCTTTTGTCTTACTTATTAAAACTTATTAAAACTGACTCAATTCAAACTATTCAAAGTAAATGTAGTCTGATTATGAGTATTTTAAAATGTAATATATAATCTAATTACAAGTACTTATTTTTTGGAATCTGATTACATAATCCAGAGTACATGTAATCAGTTACTACCCAGCACTGTCTACCCAACACTGTGTGATGGTCACATCGCAGTGTGTGAAATGTCCAGTATAGGGATCGTAGTTAATATTTGATCCGTACAGACCAGGCAACTCAGTTTTAGGTCCTGTCAGTTTAAACATTCAAGCGATTTGATTGCACAACGATGTGAAAGAGAACACAATTAGGAACTTGCACGCTGTTTTCTGTGCACACAGGGCCGTATACACAGCATGCAAACACAGAATGCTGTTCTTTCTCGTCTGTTTGTGCTTGAACGGACACATACGTGCAAAATTATGTCAAAATGTCGGTGTCAGTATGTATGCTCGTAAACACAGTTGCTAATGGCTAATTGCTAATTGAGAAAGAAAACAGATTTGTATCATTATATTGGATCCATCCATTAGCTCTTAAATAGCAGACCTGCTGTTAGTCAAACAACAAAATACAAAAAGGAAAATCACTGTTTTAGCTTTAACAAAGATTAATTATATTTCATTTATACAGTGAAGACTATGCAGCGATATTTTACATTTGATTGTTCAATTTCAGAACTGACTTTTGTGTATGCATTTGTGTCTATGTCAGGTGCGGGTTCTGGAGAAGACAGTGATGTTCTCAGCATCAATGCAGAAATTGACGACAGTGACATTGAGGGTCATAAAGTCATCAAAGCTGAAGAACCAGTGCTCAGAGATGAAGCTCTGCCTCCTGCCGCAGTCATGCAGTCAGCTGAGCCGAAAGTGGAGCTTCAACAGGACATTGACAGAAGTGTCAGTGAAATTCTGGCTCTGACGTCCTCTGAACCCAGCAAAGATTTGAGGACTGCATCACTGGAAAAAGCAGCCACGCTAGAAAATGCTCCCGCAGCTTCAACAGAGCAGCCGTCAGCTCAGCAGCTGGAATTACTGGAGCTGGAAATGAGGGCAAGAGCCATTAAAGCACTCATGAAAGCCAGTGAGATCAAGAAACTCAACAACTGCTAATTTGTGGAAAGTCTATGGACATTTTCACTCAAAACTCCGGAATTGCTTTAAATTTTTTTTTGTCCTTAAACACTTTTAGTTCCTAAAATGTCAGCACGTGTTGGGTTTAGACCCAGACATGAAAATGTTTTGATTTTGATATAAACCAGTTTTTGTTTAAATTAAGAAAAACTACAGATGTTCCAAAATAATAAGTATGACAATGAAGTACTGTAATTCACATACCTAGCATACTTGTTTTAATAAATGTTTATAATGCTGCATTTGTTCACAGAACTTGCAAATTAGCAATGCTACAAACAGTTCAGCATAAATAAGTAACATTTGAAATTCCAAAGTTAGTACAAAACCACAAACAATAGAGTATGTGCTCTTTATATATTCCTTCCACAGAAAATAAAAATAATAATTTTATACTTGATAAACTATACAGTGGTGCTTGAAAGTTTGTAAAACCTTCAGAATTTTCTATATTTCTGAATAAATGTGATTCAAAACAGCAGATTTTCACACAAAGAAATCAAACAAATTATTAAAAAAATTACATATTTTGTCATTTCTTTATTTAGAAAAATGATCCTGTATTACCTGCTGTTGAATGGCTTCTTAATATTTTTGTTTCTAATTTTTTAGGGGGGTGGGGATCACCAGTTTATGTAAAGTATTCAGTCACGAATGAGTTCAATCATGGTAAATAATTTAGACATTTTAGAACATTTTCAGAAGAATTTAGAAGTATGGAGAAGAGAGAAAGAAATGTTTAAAAAATATTACTTATAATGCTGGTGGTGGGTCAATAAGTTCAAAATAGTTTTAATTGTTTTGATCACTAATATTAGTGAAAATAAATACTGTCGCAAACTCACTTTATTATTCGCATCATAGACATTTGATATGCATTTGTTATCCATTGTAGTGTCTATACATTTACCTATACATTGTATACGTTGCTGTGCACATCTTAAAGGTGCTCTAAGTGATCCTGGGTGGAGTAACTTCCTGTTGACGTTCGAAGTGTTGTCAAACAAAACAGAGGCTAGCTAGACCCTCCCTCCTCCTCCTCCTCCTCCTCCCCTCTGTGCTTCCTGAAACAGTCATGAACGCGCATTTAAAATCATTCTTGTCGGTTATTGGCTAGAGCATGTTTATTATGTTAAGTGGTCCAGGCTGCACCAGTTTGTTTTTATTGCCGTTTTCGGAGCTTGTGGCGACTACAGAGACTGCGTTTTTTTACAGTGTGTTCAGGGGACAGGCAGCTAGCGGATAGTGAGATGTTTGCTGTATGTGAAAAAAAATGTTTTGGCCTAAAAACGCATGACATCGCTTAGAGCACCTTTAATTTATCACTCTGTAAGCAGAATATGCCAAAAAAAGGAGTCCAAACTGAGTAATTACATAAAGTATGTCTCATGGTCATTAGATCAATATTGTTAAAAATGTATCTTACCAGCTGTTCTTGTTCAACTTAACTCAAATGCGGGTTGAATACAGACTACTGCAAAAATGTTTTCACATTAATTTTATTAGTCTAATGACTTTAAGTACTTGAAATGGGTAACAATAAAATTATATTAAAAGCAACCTGGCCTGGTCTTGCCCATCCAATTAAGTTCCTAACTTAATGTTCAGTGTTGAATTTTCCAGTTTGGACTTTGATTGCTGGATTGATCTGATGAGATTGATCTGATTTTTTTTTTTAAAGATCAAGGAAAGCACAAATGTTTGTTGCTATTGAAACTCAGATATAGGCATATAGGGATATCAGGAATCCTTGACCACTTTAGAGATCAAATACACTAAAATACATCAAAACCATGTTTGATCTAAACACATCTATAAATTATGTTAACTTAACAGGATTAAATTTGTACATGATCTTAAATTAGATTTAAATTACCAGTCTTTTTTTGATGAGATGAAACTAAAATCTTTATAGTAATGCTCAGTTGATTTTGAGCTCTGTATGTGATATGCTACAATATGCTTATCTCACTATTTTACCTAATACTTTGCTCTGTTAGCACTGACTGTGATAATTCCAGTGATAAGTATAATCTTTGTTCATTAAATTTACAAATAAATTACAAAGTATGTGCTATGCTAGTTGTTAATTGAACCTAAAATAGGCAAGATTAATTGGTTCCAGGGCCACCATTCCATTTATGAGTAAATTATATTGAAACTATTGGAATAACTTAATTTTTGAGTGATACTAAAAATTACTTTCCCTCTGACTCAGTGTAGTTTGTTGGTCAAACAAATTTCATCAGAAGTTGTCATAACTCAAAAAGACTGATGCAAACTGTTGCATTATATTTATTATTTGTGTTTAGTGTATTCTGTGGACTGGCCAGGAAAATCATAAATACATTAGCGAAAAAGAAAAACCTTACAGACCAATATTCTTACTGAATGTAAGTATTTGTTACTTGTCATTTAAATGAAACAATTAATCGATAAAGAACACATGCAACCCATTTATTTCAGTTATGATTGAGAAGCTTCATTACATCACACAAATGACAATACAAAACTACAGTGTAGTATAATACACTGTGAATATTATGGCAAAATCCTTACATCTTTGTATTAAAACAATCGATTCTTCTCTCGATTATGCAGTTGTGGTCAACGTAAGCCAGGTGCCGGTCAAGGCTCTTTAGAGTTCTGCAGCATTTCCCACAGAGGCTACACACGAACGGACCCTCTCCAGCATGGGAATGCCAATGGATGCGTAGCTTTCTCCAGTGTTTAAACCTCTTGCCACATTGAGTGCAGCTGTACGGTCTCTTGAAATGTAGTTTCTTGTGCTGACGGAGGGTTTTGCGTAGGATGAAGGACTTCGGGCAGAGTGAGCAGCCGTAGGGTCTCTCACCTGTGTGGATGCGTTTGTGCCTCCGTAGGGTTTTCTTGTAGATAAAGATTTTGTTACAGATGCTGCAAACATACAGTCGTCTAGACTGGCTGATGGGTCTTTGCAGTATTTCAGCCTTCTCAAGTTGTACAAAGCAAGGTCTTAAACAACCCCTGAGTTGAGGCATCAAAGAGCAATTGGACAGCTTCTGCGAAGGTTCAAGCCTTTCCCGTGACTCCGTATTTACAAGATGGCTCTGGGGTATTCGTTCAGTGCCAAAATAAACCCCAAATGAAGACTGATTCCAGTGAAGACATGAATCTACTGACTCTACTGGTTCATGTAGCTCACCATCTTCAGGCTTCAGCTGAGCTTGAGTATTTTCACTTGAGGTCTGGCACGTCTTCTCTTGACATCCAATTTCTAGTTCTGCTTCTTCAGTGGTCACAGCAACATCTTCATTTTCTCGTTTAGTGACATGTTCAGGCTCTGGTTCAGTCATACCCAGTGTTTCTGGCTGATGATCAACAGTTGGCGGCCCTTCTTCAGGCTTTCCGACGGGTATGTTGGGAATCTCTGGAAATGTCTGCATTTCATTGACACGTATGGATACCGCAGTTTGTATCATCTTATCTTCTACAGTGTCTAACTGTATGTCATTTTGTTTTAACAGTGTTAATACAGGAGATGACACCTGCACTGGATACAGATTGAGATTTTTCAGGGTGTTTGACTGGCTTGGTGCCGCTTTTGGCTGTTCAGATTCCTTGTGTGTCAACTGCAATGGAGTGACTGTGTCACTGCATTGAATGCTCATAAATGGCTGGGACTCTTCAGATTCCACTCTGACTTCATTGCCCTGCTGAGACTACAGGACAAAAGACAATTAAAAAGACTTAAAAATAGTAGAAAATCTTTTACACTAAGAACAAATTATTCTTTTAAGAACTGAGCAATGAAAGGATCTTTGAGGAACCAAAAATGGTCCCCCCATATAGTGGACTTCACTGGGGTACAATGGGTTGAAGGTGCAGCTTCAAAGGGCTCTACCGAGGAATAAGGGTCTTCTCTAGCAAACCGATCGGTCATTTGAACGCCTATGTCACGCGTTACCTTTTTCCAACACACTCAAAAAAAAGATTTTTTGATGCTGTTCAGTTTATTTAAACAATTTATTTTGATTCAAAACCATTGTATCAGGTTTCTGGTTTAAATGTGATTGATTCATGTTCAATCGACTTGAAACGATTACTCTTTGACTTAACTTGATGTTTTCATATTGGAATAACATGTTTCAATCAAGTAAACCCAACCAGGACTCAATCAAACAGGATTTTCACTTCCCATCATGCTTTGCAAAGGGGCTGAACTAGAAGTGTAAATGTTGAAATAAAGTGTTATTTTAAGCAGTTTTTAGAAAGATGAGAAAATGGAAAGACTTTTTAATGTTTACTGTTCTATTATGTTGGTATTTAAAAGTTTCTGTTAATTAATAGTTTTAGGGTTACCATTGTGGTGAATTGTTACACTTGTGCTTGGGTTAAGGACCTGCTAACAAACTTTCAAATTACTTTAATAAGAAAGTAATCACTGTGGTAGTGTTCTGGGTTGCATTTCCCAAAAGCATTGTAAGCCTATGTTGATTGTAAAACCATTGCCACCAATGCACTTATGATCAATTTAGGCTTTACAATGTTTCTGGTTAAGGCAATTTAGGATGAATCCAGTATCACATCTAGATTTCTAACACAGAACATCACAAAAGTTATATAAATCACAAAATTGTAAAAATCAATGTATATGAAAACAATTTATTTATTTATTGCTTTTTATTTATTTTCCAAAACATTGCAAATTAGTTGGGCTGACACTATTAAATTAAGCTGTGCCCAACCATAGTAAATAAGTTGAATCAACCTTAATAAATTAAGTTGACCCAACGTAAGTACATTAAATTGGAATAACAGAATTGCATAATGCTGAAATAAAGCAACTTAATCATGTAGAAATCCTTTCCATGATTTTTTATGTTCGTTCAAAGAGTTTTTTTTTTTTGAGTGCATGATTACATAATGCATGGTGCATTGCAGAGCAGTGCAAGATGAGCATTTGTGGTTAAAAAGTATATAATTTTTTATTTTATTTTTTTAAGAAAATGACTAATCGTTTCGCTAGACAAGACCCTTATTCCTTGGCTGGGATTGTGTAGAGCTGCATCGAAACTGCAGTCTGGATCTTCAACCCATTGTACTCCAGTGAAGTCCACTATATGGAGAAAAATCCTGGAATGTTTTCCTAAAAAAAACCTTAATTTCTTTTTTGACTGAAGAAAGAAAGACAAACTTCTTGGATGACGTTGGAGTGAGTAAATTATCAGGAAATTTTAATTCTGAAGTGAACTAATCCTTTAAATTCGAGCACTCAATTAAAAAAAAATCCTTGATTACAAATTTACCCATGTTGATTAACCAGCAAAATACAGGAAGTGGTGCATTCTATGGAAGAGAATTCATGAACTGCATTATTAGACAATTTTCTGAAACTGAATGATAGATTAAAGTGTTAGTTCACCTCAAAATGAAAATTCTGTCATTAATTACTCACCCTCATGTCGTTCCAAACCCGTAAGACTTTTGTTCATCTTCAGAACACAAATGAAGATCTTTGTGATGATTTAACTAATCCATTTGAAATGAGTGGTTTAGTCCAAATTTTCCGCTTTTTTCATGCTGAGTAACCAATGAGGTTCATTCTCATTTGCTCAGCACGTTTGAGCGTGCTTCGGATTATTTTCGCTGATCAGTGTTTACATATGGATAAAAGCCTAAATCTGTTCATCATATAAAGCGATTGAGTCTCTTCAGAAAATTTGGAGTAAACAACTCAAATCATATGGATTAGTTTTACGATCTCTTTATGAACTATCTGAAGCGTAAAAGTGTCAGTTACGTAGCTGTCTATGGAGGGACAGAACAAAATATCTTCACTTGTGTTCACAAGATAAATGAAAGTCTCACGGGTTTGGAGCAACGTGAGGGTGATTAATGACAATTTTCTTTTTTGGGTGAACCAACCCTTTAATAAATAATTAAAATATCTCCTTGCCGTTTTCTCTGACACATTCATAACCATTACTATTGTTTGTGCTTTGTGGCAAGCTTTATACGTGCATTTGAGTGCAGAATACGCTATGTATTACGCCTATATGTTAAAGGCTCCCCAGTTGAAAAAGAATTACACTTCTATAACGTACTTAAAGTGCTCTATTTTTGTCCACTAATTTTGTACTTAATTATACAAAAAATTCTTCTTTAGTACTTCTTAAGATAATCTTAAGAACATCTAAGTATACTCAACTGTTTTATTTTGAGACACCATGAAACTAAAATGTGCTTTTAATATACTATTTCTGTATTTAAAAAAATATATTTAGTTACCACTTGTAGTACACTATGGGTTCAAATGTACTAAGTAGTATCTAAATAATTTTTTTAAATACAGAAATAGTACATTAAAAGCACATTTTAGTTCATGTCATGGTGTCTCAAAATAGCACAGTTTAGATTACATTTAGATTATCTTAATTAGTACTAAAGAATTGTTAGTATATTAAGTACAAAATTAATGTGCGAAAAGAGCACTTTAAGTACATTATAGAAATGTACTTTTTTTAAACCTGGGTCATTATGGTTTAGCATTCCACCCAGTATATATTTAAGTAATTAAATTAATATACAGTAGTCAACATTTGAAGTGGATCAAAACCTTTCATCAAAGTTGTCCTAAAACCTTCCTCTTAGGACAACTTAGTTCTTAGGACAACTTTGATGAACTTTTTTGATCCACTTCAAATGTTGACTACTATAAATGTGACATTAGTCACACATTTGCTTAAATAAATGATTGTTAGTCAACTAGAAAGATCTTTAGTCAGGGGCAGCCCCACTGTGAATGGAAGGACAAAAATATCTCAGATTTCATTAAAAATAGTTTAATTTGTGTTCCAAAGAGGAGACGAAGTCTTGCGGGTTTGGAACAACATGAGGGTGAGTCATGATGAAAGAATTTTCCTTTTTTGGGTGAACTAACCCTTTAAGTCAGGGGTGTCCAACCCTGCTCCTGGAGAGCTACCGTCCTGCAGACTACAGTTCCAACCCTGCTCCAACACACCTGTCTGTAATTATCAAGCAACCCTGAACACCTTGATTAGTTGGTTCAGGTAAGTTTGATTGGGGTTGGAGCTGAAATCTGCAGAATGGTAGTTCTCCAGGAGCAGGGTTGGGCACCCCTGCTTTAAGTAATTTTAAAGGCTATTGTTCACTTTATTGGTCTATTTTTATTGCCAGAAACATATCTGATTACTTAATTAATCACCAACATAACCAACCAATTACTCAATTACCAAAATAATCATTAGTGACAGCCCTACTGGAAAGGGTCCAAAAATGCTGAAGATGCTGAAAAACACAAAAAATAAAATGTGAAGGAACTGGAGGATTTTCCTGAAGAAAAGTGGGTGGTTTAACTCCTCAGGACAAACAAGGAACTAATGAACAAATATTACAAAAAATAAAAACAGAGCATCAGAACAGGACTGGGGATATTAAAATAGACTGTAAAGTACATCACACAAATTTACCTTATTGTCATTGTTCTCAAGCCGATTAATGGCACATTGTTCACCTGCAAAACAAGAATTTCAAATCAACTGCACAAAATGTATAAATTAGATTACTCTAAATTGTAATGTAGAAACATGCATTTTCTGTAAAGCAGATTTGAGACGACATGTATTGTGAAAAGCTCTATTCAATTTAATTGAATGAGTCCACAGATTTTTAAAATATGGGTGACATTAGCAGTTTTTGTGATTTCTCTGCCCATATCCCTACTCAATCACATCTCTCTCCTGTCATTTCTTCCCTTTTTTATAGTCCAATCCCCTTATAGCATCATCTACTGTGGGACTGTTTTTTAAGCTAAAAACACAATATACCTTTTTTGTGAATTTTTGTGCATTTTGAAATATCAGTAATTGAAGTAACATGTAAAAGACACTTACATATCACTACAATAATATTTAATACTTCTGGCAGACTTTCTGTGCACAAGACCTCTTTAGCCGTGTACTAGAGCTCTGCAGTACATTGACTTCACCTGCCTTTAATACACAATTTGTGACTTTTTCATGTTCGCTTCTGTTCTTGATGCGTGCGGAGAATAATGACACCTCATTTGACTTTGTGTGTACCCAAATTCTGTGAATGCTTATTACTGTTTATATAAAGAAACGGCTCATGCTTAATTAGTGATGGTTTAAAGTGTTATGGAATATTTTGGTATGATTTTCATAATGAATCACACGACATTGACAAAAAAATGTGATATGGCAGAAATATTATTAGTATTCTCTTCTGAATTCAGTATTTTGGTCCATACAGTGAAGTTAATGGGGTGCAACATTGTTTAGGACCCTATTAACTTTCACTGTATGGACAAAAACAGTATTGTTCAAAAAGCATTCATGTGTTCCACAAAAGAAACAAAGTCATAGCCTACAGGTTTGAAATGACATTACAGCGAGTAAATAATTAAAGAATTTTGTTATTGGGTGAACTATCCCTTTTAGGCAATGCCAGGGTTGGGCAAAAATACATCAAAATGTATTTTAAAATAAAATACCTTAATTTTAAGTGTATCAAAATAAACTACAAAATACAGCAGCCACACCGTGTATCAAAATAAACTACTGTATTTTTGTATTTTTAAAATACTAAAAAAAATGCATGAAATTTCTTTGCAAACCTTCCATCATTTGGCCTATTTGATCTATCCCTTCACCATTGCACCGACTCAGTTGATTAAGTAAACAAGTCAATCAATAAATCTAACATATGCAACCAGTTAAAGGCACAATATGTACAGAAGGATTTTTGGATTAAAACATCCAAAAACCACTAGAACAATGTTATATATTTTGTTGACTTGTGTACTTGAATGTTTAAATCCAGAGAAATATGCAATTTTAACATGGGTCGTGTCCGTGCATTGCCTATCAATGACATCATATTATACTCAATTTTTTTGGTTTTATCGATATCGATCTAGCTTCTGTAGTGTGCAACAAGTGTCTCATAGCAGCTGCCAAGCGAACGCAAAGAGTAGCATTATAACAACTTTCAACACTCAAATGTATCTAATATGATAAACAGCGCTGCTTTACACTATATACACTTGGCGGGAAGAAGCGGAAGCAGTGACTGCAGCATAATAAAAGTTCCACTGATCTCGAGATGTGTGTCGCGCTCATCTCTCATTAGCAATCGCTCTAATGGCCTTGTTCCACTCCAACATCACTCGGCCCTGCTCTGCTTCATACTAAAGTAATGTTAATAATCTCATCCATGAACATGATTTCTGCCCGAGTCCCGTCCCGATTCTTTTCCACTGGCTGCTACGTGAAGACAACATATCCCATGATTCCACAAAATCAAGGATAAGCGACCTCTAGCGGCGAAAATTTACATATTGTGGCTTTAACAGATTAAATATTTACACATCCCTGTAATCTCCCAGATGAAGGTTAGTTTTAAAGTAACCAACAGTTTAGTTTTTAAACAGTTTGCAAATGACTTATAATTGTATCTTAATTTAGTTACTTGATGTTTGGTAACAAAGGGCCTACTTTGCATCAGCAACACTGACTCAATGACAAACAAGTCATTCATAAGAAGACAACTGATGGCTCCTGTATTTATAGCAACTAGTTTATAACTAATTAATCAATTCATTGTTAATCATAAATATAGGGGGCTGCTGCTCGGTATAATAGTTTTCAAGATCATTATGTAAATTGGTAAACTATTTAGCCTAGGCTACTAAAATGAACAAAACTTAACATCTATTCTGAACTCAAGTCTGGGCAAACTACTGAGTAAGAAATCAGAGGCTGCATTTTTATGATGTCATCATATAGACTTCTTACAAAGTATTTGACAGTATTTTAAAGCTACAAAAATACAAAACACTAAAGTATTTTGATACAAAATACAAAGCCATTTTCATCAACCCCATCAAATACAAATAACAAAATACTATTTTGTATTTGAAATACATGTATCATAAATACTGCCCATCCCTGGGCAATGCCCTTTTTATTGTGTTACTGTTGGGGATTTTAACACGGTTTATTTATGTATTTATTTTTTACTGAAAACATGTATCAGTTTAACCACAGTTCCCACTAAAATACAATAAGTACTAAAATTATTAATAACCACAATTAAATATATTCAAATAAAATACAATTAAATATAACTCTCAAAAATAAATAGAACACCGTTGAAAAGTTTTGTTTTTTTGTCAGGATAAGACACTTACAGTGGTTTATGCACATGCTGTCTGCCAAACTCTCTCTATACGCTTCTGTAATTTCAACCAGCAGGACATCAAGCAACGAGCCGAACAAAGATTTCACACGCTTCTGAAAAACGCCCAAGGCTCTGACATCTGCCATATCCACCAAAAGATTTAAAACACTACAACACCTCGAGAGAACGTGCGTATAATTTGACACTCATCAAAAAAAAAACGCGCGAGTTTACACCAAACTGAAACTGCGTTCCGCGCTTTACTGTCTATGGTTCCGCGTCACTTGGCGTGTGACGCACTTTCCTGTCACGTCTTCTTCTTTCTTTCTTTTTTTTAACGGCGGTTGGCATCCAGCTTAATGGTGCATTACCGCCACCTTCTGTTTCGGAGTGTGGATCAGTCAGTAAATTCCATGGTAAATTCACAATAAATCTACAACTATTCAGGGGTTGAGGGGGGAAGGAGAAAACATACACACACACACACACACACACACACACACACACACACAATTATATCCTATAATAAAGCCCAATATCCCTTAAAAAACTAACAACTCTCTCAGCTGTGCTCTATCATTCATACTTAGTATTGGTTTTGAAGTTTCTGCCCCCCCCCCTTATAGAGTAGCCTACCTCAGGGATGACTCATTTTTGTAGGCAAAACCCAGAAGCGAGTTAGCATTTTAGGACTTCCGGTTCCAACGCCGTAAAGTCTATGGGTTTTTTTAATGGGTTTTTGCTAAATCGCCTGAAATAAGGTCTGTGGTCAACAAATCCTCTAAATATTTTTCACGTTTTGATCTATGACATAAAACACACCAGTTATAACCCGCTTGTGATTTTTTTTAAACCTTTATTGTGTCTTAAAAATGGCGAGTGCGAAATGGACTACTTCCTTTGGCGGGGACTTTAGACGTCATCATGACAAAAAGGACATTTGGACAGCATTTCTCATGAAAAAGTGGATAAGTATTCATACACAGCGCAGATCATAATCAGCGAGCATGTTTTTAAATAAAGTTGTTTTTTTAAATAAAGTTTGAGGAAGCTTGGTGGTGGTGACGTTGATCCGCAACCATGGTGTGCTGTAGTCCATTAGCCTACTGTTAGCTTTTTATATCTGACAACTTTATTTAGGCTTCAAAATTTATAAATTTTGATTTAACTTGTAAAGATTATCTTGATAGACAAAACATGTGTCATAACCCACTGTTAAACACAGAGCTTATTTTCTGCGATTTTCCAAAAGTCTATGGGAAAAATGCAGTCTTTCAATCGAGGGAACCCATGCGCCGCTAACTTCCGGGTTGGCCTATAAAAACACGTCATCCCTTAGGTACTCTATTCCCTCGGTTTATTATCCATTATCACCCTCTCCCTACACATTTGTGACTTATTTAAATGTTATGTAAATCCAAATTTCAAATTTACATATAGAAATGTAATTTTTGGCTTTCATGAATGTGAAAAGAAAAATGATATTTATTTTATAAACCTTATTTTTCTGTTAGCCAAATATCACATTCATAAATGTAAATTTTCTAAGTGCAAACCTCTTTTTTTAAGATTTAAACATGAGATGAAAATGTATTTTGACTCTATTGAATTTTCTAAAAACCTGAAGGCTTTGAGAACAATGGCTGTGTTTAAGGACTTGGCACTTGATCTGGACTGAAAGACTGCTGGACTCTGGCGTATTGTTTTATTGTTATATGACAATGATGACAATTGTTGTTACTGTTTTTTTGTTTTGTTTTGTTTTTGTTTTTTTTCCTTTAAGCATTTAATTAAAAAAATAAATAAATAAATCACCCTCTCCCTATATGCTCCCGTACGGTCACGTGGTACAAAACAAGTCTCCTTATTGGTTAACATAATTAGTCAGCGCTGCAATGTTGTGCCCGGTTGTGCCTGATAGTTGTTTAAAATCCTGTTTGCGGAAATAGAAGAGAGTGGGCGGACCGGGGAATGAATGTGGCTCTTCGTAGCAAAACGAGGAAATATCACGAGTTGCCGAACACTGGTCGCTTTACACAACAAAGAATTTAGGTACGGTTATAGAAGATTCACAAAATTGTTTGTACACTTGTATCATTAGTGTTTATTTTAAGTAGCTTAAGTAACTCACGCAGCAACAAGTGGATTAAAGTCAGTCTGTGTAGATTCTTTCAGCTTTCAGTCAGTGCTAGTTTCCGTTTGACATCTATCTATCTATCTATCTATCTATCTATCTATCTATCTATCTATCTATCTATCTATCTATCTATCTATCTATCTATCTATCTATCTAATCTATCAAGACGTGTTTGTTATACCAAAGCATGTTCAGTAAGTGACTAGAACACGGGTGAACCAACATAATAGTGTGTATTGTGACTGAATGAAAGAGTACACAAAGCGCTTGTGATCTTTATTGTTCACTGCACATGTCAGGTTTTCCAGGTTTGTGAGAGCTTTATTTGAATATAAGCTGTAAAGTAGTTTTTTTTTTTTTTTTTTTAGTTAGTTCTGTTTTTGTTTGTTATTGGTTATTGTGGTTAATGTTTTAAGTCCAGACTTTGTTTCCTGAGATGCAAATATGAATCCACCTGAGCATGTTTATGAAATTGCTTGCAGCAGTGATTGGTAAAGATTTAGCAGCGCTGAGAAAATTAACACATACTACGTGACCACTTCGTTTGTGTCCCACTTTAGTAGAGGACAGGATCATATTACACCTGGACAGTAAAGCTGAGAAACAGAATTAAAATGTCTAATAATATAGACCCAGCGTACCGACGAGCAGGCCGCTAAACTTCATCAAACAGCTTATTCCATTGCAATAATGTTTTGCTGAGTCAGCAGTCCTGATCACGTCACCCTTGTACTTTCACTTTTGATTTTTCTCCAGCGGAAGACAAGGGATATTCTGCTGTATAGACTACTTTTGTTGCCGCTATTCACCTAGGGTAAGCTGTGTTTAATTCGTGTGTGTTCGTGTACATGTTCGTGTACATGTTTATATTACATTGGTCCAAATGGTCCCCACAAGGAGAGACCTGAGATCACCTACATTTGGGGGACCAGCCAGCAGTCCCCATGGGGAAATGGATTAATAAACATAAATTATGTTTTTTGTTTGCTTTTTTTTATTTAAAAATGGCGAAAGTTTTCTGTGATGGGTAGGTTTTAGGGGTAGGGTAACTTTGGGGATAGAATATACAGGTTGTTCAGTATAAAAACCATTACGTCTGGTTCACTATCCCTACAAGGATAGTGAACCAGACGTGTGCAGCTGGGGCTGTGTGTGTTTGTGTACCACCGCCTCCTACTAACTCCTACTATGAGAGTTTTTCAGAAAACCTGTGATTTCATTGGCTTACATGTAACACAGTTGATTGTTTTGTTTTTTTATAATCTCTGATCCATATTTAATTGTTTATATATTGTTTTCATTCACCACTATAGTGTAGAATATTGTTTGTATGACAGAAAATTAATATCTTATAATTGAGGAGGGTCCACTGAGATGCTAATAATTAGATGGTTCTTGAATCCATCACTACTCATCAAAATAAATAGATATTAATCACAATTATTATCATAATTTCAATTAGTCACAGCCTCACCTGCTTTTGTGTCAGTTGTCCAGCTTTTCTTTTTAATTATTTTTATTTTTTAGCACACCACTAAAAAAATCAACTTCATGAATACTGATTTTTTTTTTTTTTTCCCCAAATAGAACTATCTTGTGAAAAATCCTGTCGTTTTTTCATAGTGCAGAAACAAAGAAAATCATTATCAGCCTAAAGGCAAATGTATTGTCTACATGAACTATTAGTGCTTGTGTGATTTTTATTTATTTATTTAGTTAGTTAGTTAGTTATTTTAACTATCACAGCTTTATATTGCCACGTTAAATGTGGATTTGTTAATGATCTATTTTCATAACTGATTTCTTGTTATTTATTTGATAATTTCTATGCTATCACAGCCTCTTGCATTGTCAGAAAGACAATTATATTCAAATGAAAAGTTTAAAAACATAACACAATGTGGATTTAGAATAACATGATGTCATTTTTGAGTAAACTACTCTTTTATAAACTAATGTATCAAATTTGGCAAAAAGAGATAGCAAAGTGTAACTTCAGACTTCTTCTATATTTTGCAGTCCAGCTCCCCACAGTCCTTCTCACAGATCTAGTTATGGCGACATCTGCTGGAGACAGCAGCATTTTAGAGGAAGAGCTGACGTGTCCAGTGTGTCTGGAGCTTTACCGTGATCCCCACCTGCTGCCCTGCGGTCATAACTTCTGTCTGCCATGCCTGCGGAGACTCAAGAGCCGCTCAGATCACGGCCGTTTGCGATGTCCAGAGTGCCGACAAAGTCACCGCAGCTCCGCCAACTGGCAGAAGAACTTCAAGCTGGCCAACATTGCTGATGGTTTCCGCCGTCGTGGCCAATCAGAGCGCTCCGCCCAGAGCCGGAGCAACCCATCTCACAGACCTGCTGAGGTACGCTGTGATTACTGTCCAGGGGATGGCAGTGAAGATGGGAAAGGTCCCATGGCAGTTAAAACCTGCCTGAAGTGTGAAGTGTCCATGTGCCCAAAGCATGTTCAGCCTCATTTGGAGCTCCCGGCTTTCCGAGAGCACCCGCTGGTGGAGCCACTCAATGACATGAGGAAGAGGAAGTGTTTGGAACATGATGAGATGTTCCGGTACTACTGCATGGATGAGCGGTTGTTCCTCTGTAATGCCTGCACCATTGAGGGAACACACAATGGACATTGCATCAAAACACTGAAGAACACCATGAAAGATTTTAAGGTAGGTCTGACATTTCAAGGCCCATTCAGTCTTCTTACATCAGTTCACACAGAAGATGATATTTGGTATCAGTATTCCAAGGATTGCCAACCTAGGTCAATTCCATCCCTAATCAAAGGCCCTGTTTACACTTGGTATTAAGCTGTATTTTTGTCGATCCAATCACAAGTGGGCAATGTTAAATACAGGTTTAAATGGGGTCTAAATAGTTTTGAGCTTGTCCACTTTCAACCACTTGAAGAACTAGTCAAATACACATTTAATCAGATTGCTTTCATAGTGTAGGCGCTCATGTGGTCGAATGCATTCTAACAACCACACAAGGCAGTTAATACTACTTGCTTCCCAGTGACCTAGCCCTTATGCGTTGTATGGGACGTGTTTTAAGAGAATGCACCAAAACAATATATTCCATCTCCATTATGTTGGGCCAAAACACATGGTTTATGATTAAATTCGCTCTTACTATTTGTATCCTTTTCATTATTGGTATCCTTTCCATTTACTTCCTTTCACCCTTCCTCGTAAGCAGCATAATAGCTTCACTCTTTCAGTTGTATTTTCGCAGGAGACACATTTAAAACACATTAAGACCAAGTGAAACCAATAATGAGGCTCGGCTGAGCATGCTATTGTAATGACCTTAAATCCTAGTTGGAAATTGGACATGAATGCTCTCTCAAGAAGTATTTACTACCGGGAAACGCAGATATAATTTTGATACCAAAATTGGGCATGCCATAAACCTTTAGACATGGTGGAAGGGAAGAACGATTGCTGGTGTGACTGGTATTCTTTAGTTTTTTTTCCACAACAGCTACATTGTCTTGTCATTAAAGTATAGAGCATATTTACACTTATGAATAACCATTTGAAGCGTATTGTATGTTTTTACACAGCATAAATAGTGCTGCGTTCACTCCATGTCATAATTACCGTAGGCTTGAGATGATAACGTGACATTCTATTCAGAGCTGTTAACATCATTGGACTGGGAATTCCAACGTCCTAATGTCTATACTATCCATCCTAAATAGTATGTGAGATTACAAGTAGAGTGTCCCAAAGCATAATGTTGAAAAGAGTATGCCAGAAGTCCCCTGATGGTCTACTATTTCCGGTAGATTTTCGACGTGAATCCGTGCACACTATGGGTGCTTCTCAAACAGAAGGCTGCGTCCTCCTAGTTCAGTCCTTCAGAGGCTTGTTGGCTCGAGTCCTCCTCAGCATTAAACACTAGAATGAGACAGTCTTGTAAGTGTGCATGGCTACGTCACATGTTCCTGCCCCCACCGTCATGGCACGAAAATACATATAATACTTAATGTTGGAAAAAAACTTTGTATTACAAATCTTTATATAATCTGTCTTTCTATTAATGCAATCCAATGAATCACAGCTGTCTGCAGTCTCCCAGTGGTTTACATTATTTGCAGTTTAGTGTTAAAGGATTATTTCACCTGTTTGAAAATCAAAAAAGTGTAACCATTCATCATAAACATACTTAAGAAGAAAGCGTAACTGACATCGAGTCAGCTACTCTTGTTTCATAAGTAGGCGTAGGATGTAGCGTAAGCGTTTTGAACTACGAAAGGAGTTACACTTTCTTCTTAAGTTGAATACGGAAGGTGGTCTGGTGGAAGCTAGTTATTTTTCTTCATAAGGTGTTAAATGTGGATATTTTTCTTACACACATGCATCTCTTCGCTTCAGAAAGCCTTTATTAACCCCCCGGAGGCATGTGGAATACATTTATGATGGATGGATGCACTTTTTTGAGTTTCAAACAGGTGTTTTCTGTGCACTGCCATTATAAAGCTTATGAGCATCAGGGTGATTATTAATATAACTCTTATTGTATTTATCTGAAAGAAAGTCATTTACACCTAGGATGGCTTGATGGTGAGTAAATTATGGGGTAATTTTCATTTTAAAGTGAACTAATTCTTTACGTGAGTAATTTACACCAAAACAAAAGATATTATGCATATATATGCATTCATGTCCGAAAACATTATTTTTGTCTTGCATTTCATAATAAATTCAGACAAGCTCAATACTGACTCATTTTCCGTGAGTTTTTCGTGAATTTGAATGTGTACAAAGGATTGTGGGTGATTTGAAGGTCACGAAGGATGCATCTTTCAAATTCAGTTGAACAAAGGACGTGAAACGAAGGCTGCATTTCAAGGATCCTTCCGACTGAGATGGCGTTGATTTGATGACGTAGTAGCCAAGAAATGCAGCCTTCGTAGGATACAGCCTTCCTTTTGAGAAGCACCCTATAAAGGCTAATATTGCCCATGACAGAGAGCAACCGTTAATACATATAATCAGCTTGCAGGAGCAGGGTTGACTACCACTGTAGTGTATGAAATGCAGTATACAAAATGTACAAAGTAAGGTTGTACACTATTTGGTGTGATTTTGGATGCAACAATACTAAATTGAAGTGTTGGTGGACCTTTAGGGACAAGGTTGGAAACCACTATTTTATCACAACTGGAACACTATCTGGTATCCACTAGATTCGGTAATGCAAGTTTACTTGAATCAGAATCATTCACATGTCAGTAAATTCTGTCTTGTTTTCTCTTTCTCTGCTCACTGTTGTCTTCTCTAGGTTTATCTTGACATTCAGCTGCACAAGACAAACAGAAAGATTCTAAAGGCAGAAAAAAATCGACTGGATCAAAAAGAGATTGAACGGCATAACAAGGTGAAGTTAGTAATCACAATGCCTTTGCTTCACATCCCATATAATTTTGTTTTTAGTCTTAAAGAATTTATTAATTAATATGTATTTATTCTCTTGGCTTTTGCTGTATGTTGCTAAGTTAAACATGACTCTTTTTGTATGGGCAAGCACCCCTCACATTTTCTAAAATGTAAAAATGTTGTTTGAAATATTTGTTGTTCTAGGCCTACCGGGATGACACAGACCAACACCTAGATGCTTTCCGAGAGACTTCTATTGTACATCTGGATGCTTTTTTATCTTCGCTGCGTGAATGTGTCAGCACCTATGATAGTGAGCAGTGTTCTGGAATCCAGCAGAACCTTAGTCGAATAGCACAAGATCAAACTCGTCTACAAGAGGTTCACTCAGGCTTTGAGAGGCTTCTACACGAGAATGACGCTTTCCAGTTCATTAAGGTACATTTTGCATACACGCCTATTTCATCACTGGACTGTAGTAGCGAGACTTAAAAAATACAAATTGGCGGAAACCACATAAAATGCTGTGTCAAGGGTATGTTTACACTTCAACAATTTGCTAAAAACAGAAAAGTTTTTCTTTTGCGATTTGTTCTGTACAGACGACAGCTTTGTCAAAATGATCCCCGTTTACATGGATCTGCAAAAACGATTAAAAATGCTGTATAATGCATGCCAGGAAAGTTGGCAAGGTTACTTTATAAAGAGAAACTACGCACCTATAGACTGCACATGTAATGCACATACGCATGACATCACAAATTCATGTTTTTGTAGTTTACACAGAGACAACAACAGTATCGTTTTTAATAATGTGCAATAATTTGAAACCTCTTTTCAGGCCCACCAAAACGCTGTTGTTGTGCAAATATGAATGGCCAAAACGCATAAAGTTTTCCATTTTTAGTTAAAAGTGGTATTGTGTAAACGGCCCTTTAAAGAAAGATGAATCCTGTGGTCTTTTCTTTCTTGGCCAAGAATTTTCACATAACGTTTAGCGGCGGGTTTATCTGAAAAGGTTGATACAACAATGATAGTTGGATGTGATGTGGAAATAAAAAATAAAAATGTATATATGCAAATGGATCTAAAGAAAACACTGAAACATTTTGTTCTGATTACAAAGATTACACAAAGTGGCTAATTTCTTCAAACCCCAAAAGATTTGATGCCACAAACTTAGGCAAACCAATTTTTTTTTCCTCTCGAAAAAGCACACCTTGTAGCAACCTACACACTGGCTCTAATTTGACTGATCAAATTCCAGGAGTCTTCAACCAGGAGTCCATGGAGATCCTGCAGGGGGTCTGGGGATAGATATTCTCTTTAAAAGCATCTATATGCGCTCTCATTATTTGTATCATCTGCACCAAAGTCTATACCCAAACCATTTGACATAAAGACCGCAACCTGATCCATGAATACGCTTCTACACCCTTGCGAAAAAACCTGTTATAGCATAACCTGACTACACTGCACCATAAGTATCTTATTTACAATGTGCCTACTCTTTGTTGATTATGAGATAATTTGCAAGTGTGCAGTTAGTGAACAAGCTCTGAAAACACCTCTGATTGGCCATTGCATTCATGCGCTCAAAAGCTGGTGATTGGTTACAATGCTCAACTTAAAACATAAACACACATATGCATTTCAAAGCAGTATCAATAATATCATTGGCTATTTGACTCAGTCTGGCAGTGACTATTAATTCCTGACCTGTAACTGACCGCAAATGACAAGGTAATCATTTTCCACCCATTTCATCAAACATTAGCAGCCCAAGTGCAGGACTCCAATTTGCACAGTAGAATGTGAAGAAGAAAAAAAAAAATCTCCGTTTAAGTTACTCATGAGAGCTGAGCGTTCCTCGTTTGGCAGTTTGAACACAACCTACATTTAAAAAAAAAAGAGAAAATCCTCATTTTAGTGTTTCTCTTTGGATTTCTTTCAGGATTACAATTCATCTATGAAAAGGTAAGACAAACTTTTAATTCAGAGGTGCTTTCACACATTTGCAGTGAGGGGGATACTTTTTGTCCACATGGTAATATATATTTTTAAACTGTGTGTGTGGTCAGGTACCAGAAACAGTTAAGAAAACCTCTGTTTTTCCCTGACGAGCCCACGGTCGACACTGAGCCGCTGTATGAAACTATGGAAGGGAAGATGGGGGAGTTCATTGCTGAATTGCGTCAGCACACCAGCACACTCATCGGCACACTCTGTGAGTTTAAGACCCGCTTACAGCTGCTATTAACGTCAGTCTCAAGTGGTATGTGCTAAATACAGGGGCAAATGGGGTCCAAAACTTTTATTAACCAGTCACTTATAGATAGTATGAAATGAAAATTTTAAATGCATGTTATAGACCTTACTGCAAACTATTCTAGCATGCATTTGTTAAATTTTTCAAAATCTTTTGACCTCATCATGTTTAATCAAAATGATAGAACTGCACCCTCCGGTGAAAACCACAGACTACTCCAATCATTTAGTCCGCTTAAACCCCACAGCGCCCACACCTCACAAGCCATTTAACCACTGATGTTTTGAACCAAATCACTGCCTGCATTTTTTCTTTTGATAATATTGTTACACTTGGATGTACTTCACAATAAGGAAGAAAAGATCTGTTGCTACTTCACTTGCATCACGACTTTAAGACTTTAAACGACTTTAAAAAGTGCTGTTCTTTCACTGAACATGTGATCATTATGGGGCATATTATGAGGAGGTGAATAGGGGGGGGGGGGGTTATCATTATAATGTGTTATAATTTTAGTATTATAACATTATGATATGATTATAATAATAATATCCTGTTCATAACTTAATAATTAAACCTCCTGTTTAAAAATAGGAAGATAAACGTGCTATAGCTGAAAATTATAGTCATTTATTTTAAAAATGGGGAAATTAGTGGCAGAAAACCTTAAAAAAACAAAAAAGTCCTTGAATTTCATTTTACAGTATCTGTATGAACCCTGAAATAACCTGAAGAAAAGCTATATATGCATAATTAAAAAATACTAATAAAAATGACAAATACAGTTGCAACAAAATGACTAAAATGAAAACATAAAATATAAAAAAATTCATTCAAAATATGAATAAAAACCATAATAGTATCGTCCTAATGAGGTACAAAAAGTAAACTTAACTGAACATGTATTTGCTTTTTTTTTTTCTCTTTTTTTTCAGTGAAAACATCCAGTCTTGAGCCTTATAAATGTCTTGTTCTTTATATTGTTCTTGTTTTGTTTTGTTTTTTTTAAGGTGAATTTGAAGGGGGAGATGGTGAGGAGGAGGTGGTGGATGATGATGATGAAGAAAGTTTTGATGATGATGATGACGATGATGATGAAAATGAAAGTGACGCAGAGGGTGAGGAGGAGATGAGGAGTGAGGAGGAAGAGGAGCAGCACCTCACTGAGTCTGAAGATGAAGAATATACCCCAGAGGAGGAAGAAGATGATGAAGAGGACTAGAAGAAGGGCTGGATGAAGTCTGCACTTGAGTTCCCAGAACCAAAGTCTTCATATGAGGGTGATTCGGTGTGGCAAATGAGCCACCGTTTCACTTGATCTTGCATATAAAATTTATAATGCAGTGGACTGGCATTTGAAGAGTGTGTGCACACGTAATGAGAGTCAGTATTCGTTCCTGTAATACGATGTTTTGGTGAAATTTTTGCTGTTATTCAAACCAAATATTCGTTTTTTTCAAGAGATATTTAAATTACACAATATTATCGACAGGAAGTGACAAGGCGAGGTTTATATATTTATGAGAATGGGTTGTGTGTTGAACCTGACATACTTACTATGTGAATGAAAACTACTTACAGTGATGTTGATATTATGTTTATGACAGTATTTATTTGTCTGAGAGGGGAAAACTAGATTCTAGTCTGGTATGTTTCAAGGCTCAGGGTAAGGCATGTTAACATGAATGTCAGTTTGGGATGGGCTTAATTTTGCACCTATTTTCCAGTGATTTTGTAAGAAGAGGTGATGTGTTGGGAAAAAAAAAGTATAATAAAATATAGTTTCTTAATTTTAAATTAAACTGTTTTTGTGAACACTGAACAAACTTTTTGGTTATTTTATTTTATTTGATTGTTTGTTTGTTTTGTAGTAAACTACCAGTTAAAACAAGCACAACATTCAGCATTCAATCAAATATTCTTAAAGATTAATTATTATTAATAACGTTACTTCAACATATTGTTATTTCAACATAATATGTGTGTGAGCAACAAGCAAGATGTGCATTTGTAAATTCGGTGACAGCGTGTGTTATGAGTTTCAAATGGTGTAAGTGTGACCGCAGTGCGCCGGCGCCTCCATGTCATTATTATATTGTCTGCTATATTGCTTTTATGTATTAAATCCAGGCAATTGGTTGATGAAAAATGTATTAAAATTAAGATACAATTTATACTAAACGAAATTCACTTTAAAAAAAAATCTTTCTTCAAAACAAAACTTAACAAACTTGAAACTAAATGTTAATGGCTAAAACACGTAGACTCTCTTTTTGTACAAATTGCAGCACATTTATTTAATTCTGAATTTTGCACATGTAAGTTGAAAGGCATGTGTTTGTGCATAGTAAAACATCTGTAACATTTATCAAGTTCATAATTGTGCGTGCATTTATTAATTATTATCTTAATGAATAATAGGACAAGGAAGAAGCATGTAAACTGCGCTTGTTTATTCAGAAGTCCCGTTTTTTTTTTTTTTTTTTTTTTTTTTTTTGCTGTCATAGGCGAGCAGCGTGCCGCATTTAATGCACGAGACAAAGCCAACACATATGTTGTCACTCCCCACGACTAGTTTAAAATGTTTCCATACCTCCGATTTTCCTCCAAACTTGCTCAAAGTTAATTCTCCTGTTTTATTTTTTTTTTGCTTTGCTTCTTCAAGCTCCATTTTGCTCTTAAGCTGCACAGCAGGTGTGATGAGTCACGCGTGCGAGACTGCAGTGCGAGTGGACGAGATGCTGCGCATGACACGTGATGTGCTTTATCAAGGGCCCGACCCGACCCGGCCCGAGGACGCTGGCGGGTCGAGTCCGGGCTCGGGCTCGGGCAGAGAATCTAAGCTCTAGTGTAGCATGCATGAGAACTCTAACAGCAGGCTACTGATAGTTCTCAACACCTGAAATATATTCAGGCTGTCAAGTGATTTCAATTTTTTAATCTAATTAATTACATGATGATTAATTAGTGTAATTTTCGTTTTTTGGGTGAACTGTACCGTTTTTTTTTTTTTTTTTAATGGAAATATTAAATTATTTTTGATGAAATTATACTCTAAATAAGAAAATAAAACTGCCAGTAGGTGGTGGCAAATGTCTTAATGTCCTCCTCCCCCACAATCTCTATTTGAAGCACAACGTTAGTTTCAAAGGTCATTTAGTCATTTTTATCGCTGCTGCAAAATCAGTGTATCTGGCCAGGGTTTTATGTTTATTGGGTCTGCACTATTCCAAAGACTAAAGGGACTTTGACTATTCCCTTCAAAACAAACAAACCAGCGCGCCTTTATTTATTGCTTAGTGACAGTTGCGTTGGAAGTAAGCCAGAAATCCGCAGATGATGGATAGAATAATTGGAAAAGACAACAGTTGTTTCAAGTAATAAATAAATAAATAAAAGAAACATTTATTGACCATAAGGCTGGGCATTGACACATTTCACAATTAGATTCGATTTCAATTCGATTAACTTTGATTCAATAGGCTAATGATTAATTTGGGGCCTATCAGGTACAGTAGGCTACATGGCAAATTTTCACAAAGAAGAAAGAAAAAGAAAAAAAAAAAAACACGAAGGCCGTCACCAAGCACCAGCTCCAAATAAAGTGTTTTTTTAGAGCCACCCATCTTCTCGGTTTAAGAGCACAGAAATCGCTGTAAACTCTGGACAAAGATATTTGACAAAAGTTGAGATATATGTTGATGCAATGAGGAGATCCAAGGTCAGATTATTAAATCGATTTTATTGCTTGATAAAATATAATCAGAGAATAAATGATAGATTGATTTTCAAGGATAAAAATGTAAATGTAATAGAAAATTATCATAACAGAATAACATTATATTCTATAGTTATAATTCAAAATCCAAATCCAAAATCTCTGAAATATTGAAGTCAAAAATATAAGTATTATCCAAAAATGTTAGTCACAATCATAGCCAAAAATCTAAGTACAAATCTACAAGTAACATTTTAATTAGATTTTTTGTTAACGTTTTACTAAACTTTTGAGTAAAATGCTCTTGAAAGGAAAGGAAAGATAGACTAGATCTCGTTGGTTCAAAATGCAAAGAGCAAAAATTCAGTCATGACTGAGAGGATATCAGATCGAGACTGAACATACAAGAAAATTGGCCCTCTTATATATGATAAAAACCTAAACACATGTAGCATGTGCAACCAATGCAAGTATACTGCCGTTTCTCAATCTTAGGCGATGAAACTGATTTCCGTGCTGGCTTAGGACTGTTTGTAAGTTTGCTACTTGCCTTCTCTCTTTCCTTCTCTACTTCCACTCTTGTACATATGTGTGTATATTCTTGTATATATATTTAGACGTATAACCTCTGTATTCGTAGTTTGCATATATTAAAACGTTATTCACGCTCGATTGTTCTGTTTGTTCTTTCAACTGAAGACCAAGTCACTTTAACGTTTTCGATCGTTTTATGCTTTGATGCTATAATAGCAAGTTGTTCTCATGGCCAGAGAATAACTCCGTTCATAATATTCTATGAGAAGCAGCGGTTTGCTGGACGAGCTGGTAGTTTCTTTAAATAATTATTGAACCTGAACTAATCACATATGTAATCAATTATAATTCGTTGTAATTGATTCACAATATATGTTTAATTCCCCCTTGGGTCGGTATGTGTATAATGATTCATAAAACCCTGTGAATTATTATATTCATATTCCACCCATAAATTGATTAATAACCGCTACATCGTTACACACATCAGCAAGTTCCTCTTTTGTGCATGCAAATCAAGTAAACCACAAGAGTTAAAGCAAATCAAAAATAATATAATTGTAGGCATCTCAGCATTTTGGAGGTCCAAAGCAGTCTAACAGTAGTTGTTTTTTTTTTTTTTTTTTTTTTCCTTTCAAGGAGACGATTTGAAGCTAAAGTAAATGTGTAATCATAAATTATTACATTAATACAGTATATAGGGCCCCTCAAGAAAAAGAAAAACAGTAAAGGCAATTGTAGAGAACATTAAATCATATCGTTATCTATTACACACTTAGGTTCACAAACATTTCATTGCTGCATGATGTTAATTTAAAGAAAAAAGTTAAGATTGAGGAAAATGATGATACACTGTTGTGTAGTTTGTTCATGGATGCCTCATACAATCAATTGCTGTGCATATCTAACATAATCTTATATCTTATACAAACTATTTTTAATATGCTGTTAAATATCCACTCTTGCTCAGCTGGTAAATGTTCAGTCTGTGGTTGGAAACACACACACACACACACACACACACACACACACACACACACACACACACACATAAGAAATGATACGATGGTAATAGCACAGACAAACAAGTCATGTTACAGATGAATGCTTTAAACATCAAACAACCAGGGATTTAAAATGAGTTTTGATTCCTTGAATAAAAGTTCATTTTTCTTACTGAGAATTCATCATTACCTTTAATATCAAGCTTCTTCTGCAGTTGTTTTGCATCATTGTTCTTTTGCATTTTTCTTAAAATGGTCATAGTGAGTTCAGCAGCACCATCCACACCATGTTGCTTAATCATACAGGTCACAATTTCACATCTGACTGCTTTCTCCAGTTTACATTCGGGGATTTTTTGGAAGGCTGCATCACCTTCAGTCAAATACCATTTAAATAATTTTAGATCTTCATCTTTCAGATATTCAAGATGCTCAAGGAGGATCTCACGTACAGGTCTGTTACCTACAGCTAAAGACAAAACAGGCAATGAAGCATTGTGATAAATCAGGGTTTCCTCAGTATAAGCAATAACAATGGAACTGTGACTTTTATAGGCAAAAGCAATCAGTTATGCCAAACTACAGTAAATAAGTAAATAAAAAGATTGCAAGTTTGCATTAGTGTAATAGAAATTAAATTACATATAATGCATTAGCAGCTAAATCCACAAAATAAGTTCCTTGTTAACCCCAGTATAATTACTGGTCATTGGATAAATGTTCGTAATTTGTCACTTACTCGTTGATGAGGTTGACTGGCGGGAGTCAGCTGAAACGACCAAAAATATCTGAATTATTTAAACTAAATGAAATAGATTCTGTCTGCAGCACGATAGCAAAGCACATGTTTGTATTTTATTTATAGCATGGATCTGTGATTCATGAAATTGTACTGTCACTTACAGACTGAACTATTCATGCTGAATTCATCTGAAAGAACACAGACATTAAGAAAGTTTTTCTCTTTGCATATCAGATCTTTATCTTTAATCAATTTTATGTATGTTTACCTGATTCTATATTAACATCCCATATTTTTTCATCCTCTTTTGTCATTATATGGAGTTCAATGCATTCTTCTGCATCTTTAATGTGTACATCAAAGAAGTTGGCTTTGCGGGTGGTTAAATTTAAACTCTGACAAGTGAATTGAAATATTTTAGAAAGAGGCAGCATGTAAGTCTGGATAATTTATAGCCAAAGAACAATTTAAAAGTACCAGAGGTTTGATTGTGGAATCACAAGATGTTTTGAGTGTGTAACAGTTATCAATTTTAAGGGCTTTATCTGGCTTTGGTTTTATGATCCTCATATTGTTTTCCTCTGTCTTCTCTACTTCCTAACAGAAAGAAAATCAGACTGGATTATTTGTCACTTACACATAGAGAAAGTATATAGTGTTACTCTTAAAATATAATAGTGTTACTGTTTTGCTTGCTTTCTGCAAGTGTAAAACATTTTTTTAAAATAAATTATATTCCAAGTCCTCTGAAGCCTGACAGCTTTCAAATCTCACATATTGAAAACTGTTGTAAGGTGGGGAGTGAGTGGGATTTTGGTGTATGTACTCAAACAGGCTTTTGCATGTATTATAAACACACAAGATTGACTGGTTGATTAATTGATTGTTTTTTATATTTGTAAGTTATTGTATGGCTTGTAAGTAATTCTACTTGTAAGTAAATAAATGTCAGTCTCTCATAAAGCTTATCTTTAGCAGTTTACCTCCTTGAGTTTTGGATCCTTTAAAATCAGGTATACATGAAGCTTCAGGGAAGGAGTCTTGGTGCGATAAATCAAAGTCTCACAGTGAAATTTCATGAAGAAGTACGGACAACATTGTGCAATAACTCCAAAGAGTGAGAAGGTGGGATTGAGAAGCTTGGCATGGAATCTGGTTAATTCACATCTCTCCAATGAAACTTCACTGCCCTTTACATGAAGAGCTTTCACTGCATTATCTGCAGAAGATACAGAATCTGTGGACAGCAATGTAGGGTTAAGTAACAATCTTCAAGGATGAAAGCTGGTAGATCTGGCTTGAATGGTTTATATCAGGGGTGGGGAACATTGATCCTGAAGGGCCATTGCCCTGGAGAGTTTAGTTCCAAAACTCTAATTACAACACACCTGAACCTGAAGGATTACTAAAGTTACAGACAAGTGAGTGTTTTTTGTTTTTTTGAGGGTTGGAGCTTATCTCTGCAGGATAATGGCCATCCAGGATCAATGTTCCTCAGGGGTGGAAATGAATGTATGGGCTCTAAATGCCTTACCTACACAGATGAAGTGAGGTAGATGTATTTCCTTAAGTGTGCCAGAGGTTACAGTGATGTCCATCAAAGGTCCACATGGCTTGTAGTCATTCATGAGATCCTCACTGAATGATTCCCAATCAACAAACCGATATTCCAAACTTACATCACTGACGCATCGCCAGCGGAGGCCAGTCTCTGAACATTCATATTTCCCTGCAGTGGAGCTGACACTGAAAAAATATGAATATAATGCTGATAAAGACAGGCTCATTGGAAAAAAAGGTGCCTCTACCTACAAAACTCCAATATATAAAATTCACTGCCATTTCCAAATGAAATAAACACTAAAACACTTTTATTCCTTTTCACACATTATGATTACAGGGGCAAATTATTGATTAATAAAGAATTATTTTCATGTGGTTCCTTGCACAATATGACCTCAAAATACTTTTACCACATGATTTGTAAACTGATTCATTTTGACATTTGCATCACATAACCAGCTCCATATGTTTGGCTTTAATAACACAGTAGAAAACATTGTCAAAGTTATAGATTTAAGCTAAAATGTCATGGCTGCTTCAGCAAATGCGTTTTTATCTTTGCCTAACACAATCGGTTGGGTTTAGTGTTATTTTCAAACATGATAGAGCTTTAACCTTTTAGCCCCACTCACCAAACATTTTATTTCTGAACTGCTGCAATACGTACAAAATCCAATGTAATAAAATGTTGCCTGGGTTTTTCTTATAAAGATGTACAAGTAAAATATCATAAAGATTTCTCACTGTACCTGTACTTCACATTTTCACCTGTTGTGACCTCTGAGGGTATTTTAAGTTCCCAGTCAGAAGATTCCTGAGGGGATGGGGGGATGGGGGGATTCATTAATAAAAAAAATGAAATGTCCTCTCTTTTGCTTCTGTACCTTTTAAGACTTTAAGATATACACACATGACAGGCCAAAGTTTCTGAACAACAAATAGGTGTTGACATGAAAATGTGAGCAACAAGACAGGTATTGTTTCTATAGAGTGCAGTTTTGATGAAGCAGATTCTCTTTACTTACCTCTAATGCAGCACAGGCCTCACAAACTGTTAAAGATAAACAAATAAAATCAGAGTGTAGAGTGACAAATGGGTTAAAGGGTTTGTTCACCCAAATTACTCACCCTCATGTTGTTCCACACCTGTAAGACCTTCGTTCATCTTCAGAACACAAATTAAGATATTTTTGATGAAATCTGAGAGGTATATGTCTCGTCCATAGACAGCAATATAATCAACACTTTAAAGGTCTAGAAAGGTATTAAAGACATTGTTAAAACAGTCGACGTGACTGCAGTGGTTCAATCTTAATTTTATAGTGACGAGAATACTTTTTGTGCACTCAAAAAAATGATTCAGGCCCTTCATAGATATGACACATTTAAATTTAATTCACTTTACTTAAACATATCTAATTAGGAGTAATACGTATTTATATTTAATGAGTCTAACATAAAATATTTAAATAGTTTAATCTATGAAATTTATTTAAATTTGACCAACTAAATTTAATTACATTTGGGAAATGGGAGTGCCTTCTACGCATGCGCGAGACACGCTCAGACAACGCACTCGTGTGACCGCCGGCGCCATTTTCTCATGCTGGTGAAAGGACCGACTCGGCTGAGTCTCTGCTTTGGGATACTTGTTGCTTTTGGATATTCGTTGCTGGTAAGTACTAGTTGTGTACACATGTACTAGTACATGTGCAAAACAACAACAAAACACTTTATTCAACAATTCGGCCAATAATGAGTCGCCGTTTGGACATAGAACCTGGAAGCGCTATGAGAATGAGAAATGTATGAGAATGAGAATGAGAAGAGAAGATATTGTTGAATAAAGTCATTATTTCTGTTTTGTTTTTGCACACAAAAAGTATTCTCGTCACTTCATAAAATTAAGGTTGAACCGCTGCAGTCACATCGATGGCTTTAACAATGTCTTTACTCTTTAATACTTTTCTGGACCTTGAGTGTCGGTTAAATTACTGTCTATGGACGAGTCATATACCTCTTGGATTTCATCAAAAATATCTTAATTTGTGTTCCAAAGATGAATGAAGGTCTTACAGTGTGGAACGACATGAGGGTGAGTAATTAATGACAGAATTTTAATTTTTGGGTGAACTAACCCTTTAATCTACATTGCTTTTTGACACATTGGGCACACAGCTTTACAACTAACAGAACTTATTTAATCAAACAACTAATATATTCCAAAATATACTGTTCGCTAATAAGTTCAATGCAGTTGACTTCAGTATACAATTCTCTATACATTTGTACAGTAGTTTGTAGTATACCTTGACTTTAGTTTTAAAATCCTTCCCCAGCACAGGACTGTTTACATGATTTGCTTTTCCAGGTTAATTTCAAACAAAACTTACCTTTTTTATCAATGCCAATTTTGTTGTAAATTATCCTGAATTTTTCAAACAACTGTCCCAGTTCCTGGCTTGCAGATGCTTTGTGTTGAGATGCTTTGTGTTGTTTTATGAGGATTTTTTTGAGTTTCTTCATCTGTTGAACATGCTTAATCACACCTGGATTTAAAAAAACAAGATCAACTATATCATGTTGTAACATATTGTTTTTATTTTCATTGTGTAGTCTTTCTGTTCTGTTTGTTCTAGCTTTCCCGCCATCATCAGTTACCATCTACACTCAGTAATCATCACCGCTGTTATGTTTATCATCACTGTGTATTAAAGTTTATGTTTATGATAAACTGTGTATTAAAGTTTATGGCCTGAGCCATTGCAGGGTTTCTACAGGTTTCATCAAATCTATTTAATGCCAATTTTTACATTTTTAATGCCATATATATATATATATATATATATATATATATATATATATATATATATATATATATATATATGTCAGTAAATGTCGATAGATGACATCATAAGGCAATTAGATTATTCATCATGTCATTGTTGCATTCACATTCTGCCAAGTGTCAGCCCTTTACATTTGTTTGCTTCTCTGCTGCTACCTTTTTGCTCACATAATATATTTTAATAAAATTGTTTCATCTATATATTTTTCTGTTTTTGTTGTCAGACAATATGAAATGGTGACTGAGACATGGACATTAAGACTACATACAGGGCTCGACATTAAGCCTTTTCATTCACTTGTACGATTCTTGTACGATTCATGTAAAATGTATGATTCATCTTTCATTTTAAATTCTAAAATTCGATGAATAAATTTAATTAGAATAAGACACTAACTGTTACCAATCAAATTAAATAATTTACAATAAAAAAATTACAACTGCATTAAATAATGTTATGGGATTGTAAGAAATGTTAGGGGGGAAATTAATTTATAGATTAAACAATTAGAAAATTAAACTAAACCACCAGCAAGTGGCGTCAAGTAACAGTCTTAATAAGTGAGTCATTCATTTAAACAATTAATTCCAATGACTGATTCATTCAAGAATGTGGCAGTTGTTTATGAATGGGTCATTTAATCTTTGACTCAACCGATTCATTCATACGGAGCCCCGCATATGACATGCAAGAAAATCGGGCGCACAATTTACTAATCCATTCCCTTGATATACTAAATTGTTCCCTCGATTTACTAAATGATTTACTACCGTGATGAATACGATCCTCAACTGGATGGAACTGAAATAAATACTTTGAATGTTGCGATCCTATCAGATTTATGATAGCAACCTGATTCGTAACAAAGTACTGTTCGCCAGAGTAGAACTGGCCCCCCGACTAAGCCTGGTTTCTCCCAAGGTTTTTTTTCTCCATTTTAACACCTATTTGCCACTTGTTTGCCACCTGATGTCACCTGTTGGAGTTTGGGTTCCTTGCCGCTGTCGCCTTTGGCTTGCTTATTTGGGGACACTTGACATTTGACTTGACATTTGATATTCAACAGTATTCTTGACATTTATTCAACAGTGCTTTGATCTGCCTGCATTGACACTATTCTTGAAGAGCTGCTGTGCAGCAAAAATTATGTACCAGTTATCAATGTAAAGCTGCTTTGATACAATCTGCATTGTAAAAAGCGCTATATAAATAAAGGTGACTTGACTTGACTAAAACGTGCGCACGATTTACTAATTTGTTCCCTCGATTTATAAATCATGTGCATGATTTATAAATCGAGGGAACGAAATAGTAAATTGTGCGCACGTTTTAGTAAATCGAGGGAACGAAATATGGCTGACAAATGTGAACAGAATTTCCTTGACCACGTCTTTACTCCTACCCACTGCTGAGTTACTTAGCCTCGCCCAAACATCTCCTCAATTCACTCCTGCTATTAATAGCATGCAAATTCCAAGCCTTTTAGATTCTCGTTTGTCACTCACAAAGTATTAAGCAAATGCTTATTCCTCCCCTGCAGGAAATAACTAAGAAAACATCACCAGGACAATCAACACTCTATTCATCCTCACGTTCTTCAGATTTTTCAGATGCGCCAAATCTACTTGTAATTCTAAATTCGATCCATGACGCAGATCCATTTGTCTTTCTCCAATCTCCAAGTATTGTACAGCGACACCATCCACAATAACAAGCCTAGCAAAACAGATCAGTTAATGAGCAGCCATTCAATTTTCATTGTTAATTTACCAAAACCCCTCCAACCTAACCAGTCCGTTTCCTTATTTTTAGCTCACAGAAGTTTCAAAAATGTAATTTCCTGCTGATTCCAGCCACAGCTCTCCCAACAGCCTTCAGACTAAAACTTTATTCCCCACTGCTGCGGCAGTGATTTTGGCCACAGCTCCAGCATCAGGTTTCAGACTAAAACTTTATTCCCCACTGCCACAGCAGTGATTCCAGCCACAGCTCCCCCAACAGCCTTCAGACTAAAACTTTATTCCCCACTGCCGCAGCAGTGATTTCGGCCACCACTCTCGCAACACTCTTCAGATAAAAACCTTATTCCCCACTGCCGCAGCAGTGATTTCAACCACTGATCTCGCAACACCCTTTTGACCAAAAAAAAATTTCCCACTGTGGCAGCAGTGATTTCGGCCACCGCTCTCTTTAAAGACTCGCTAAAAACTAAAACTTTATTTCTATCTACCACAGCAATGATATCTCCCCCACTGTTCTCTAAACTTATTTCTCACTGCCGCAGCAGCAATTTCAGCCTCCACTCTCGAAGCAGTTCTCCAACTAACCATCTGTAGGGACAGAAAAGTATCCCTTCACTACCCCAGCAGTGATTTCTCTCTCTGTTCCTGCAAGAGCCTTTTGTTTTCTCTTTTAGCTCCCGCAGGAAATTCACCACACAACCTGCCTTATTTTTCCCCCAATACGGCAACAACAACAAATATTCTACTCAACTTTGGGGGGGAGAGGGATTAAATCCTATAAGTCTTATAACTATTTATATCGCTGAACTACTCTTAGTTGACTGCCCAGCTTGCTGTCCTTGTAAATATTTTTTTGGGGGGTTAACTCAGAGCTCGAGCCGAGCCTCGGGTTCGAGCCTCCTTCGGGGACAGCAAGCCAAGTTTGTTTTACCATTAACCATACAGACTGAATGGGCAGGCGAACTTGTGAATGCTTTTTAATGCCCCTCGGATACCCTGCATTATCTTTAACCATTATACTTAGTTTTGGTTTTGTTTTCATTGTGTAGTCTTTCTGTTCAGTTTGTTCTGGTTTGCCCACCATCATCAGTTACCATGGACAATCATTAATCATCACCATTGTTATTCATTATGTTCATCACTGTCTTTGTTCTCTCTTCACTCATTGGTTCTCGTTAATGCTAACACTGTGTTTGGTTATGTGTGTCTTCTGTTAGTAATGTCTTTTAAGTTAATCTTCTTCATTGTGCTCTTTCACACACCATGCTTAGCAAAGCATGAGAAATGTATTATCTATCTATATATATATGTTTTTCTGAGAGGCCAGTTAAAAGTACTCACCAGGTAAAATAATTTGCCTTTCATCATCACTCAGTTCTCTGGCCTTACCTGAAACACCCAGATATTCATCCATTCACTGATTATTCAGTAATCATTATTCAGTGGTCACATTCACAGTAGCTGCCATTTAAGCCATTGTTTATTAAAATGGTACAAACTTCCCACTTGTGTGCCCTTTTTTTTTTTTTTTTTTTTGAATCATTTAGATTAGTAAGAGTAACAGAATAAGAAGACTTACCACGGTAACGACACGCCTGGACAAGATCAGAATCATTCTCCAGTAGTTGGATTGTTCTCTTTATTATTTCTGTTCCTGATTCTATAATAGTGGGTATTGATGAGACATCGAATGAATGATGTTCTGTTTCTTTCTGAAGTTTTCTGAGTTCTTTTGCAGCAGACTTCATTGTTTTTTGGGGGGGGCGTTTGCCACTTCATATGAGCAAAAGAAAAATCAAAACTCATGATTTGACACAACAATGTTTGGTTCACAGAGAAGGGGGGCTGGCAAATAACAGTGAAAATCAGATACTGTAAAAAGAACTGACTGTTACCTTTTTGGATTTATGTTGTTAAGGTCATACAGGTTCTGTATTCCTTCTGCATATTCACTCAAAACATGTTCCAATTCTTTATATTCACATAAATATAAGCAGAATAAGATAGATTAAACAGCATAGAATGCGAGCAATGCTAAAATGCATAAAATGTAAATGCTGTTTCATGAACTACATGACATGTACTCGTAATGTACTCCAAAAGGACTGCAACCTCTTTTACAAAAAAAATAAGTATGCTTCAAGTTAATTTTATTAAGTATACTTCAGTAAAGTTCAAATATATTTTGAACTTTACTGAAACTTTTAGTGTATAAATACTTTAAAATACTTTAAGTGTAACAGTAGTGAACTAAAAGGGTTAGTTCACCCAAATAATTACTCACCCTTATGTTGTTTCAAACCCGTAAGTCCTTTGTTCATTTCTGCACACAAATTAAAATATTTTTGATGAAATTAGAGAGGTTTTTTTATCCTCCATAGAAAGCAACATAAGTACCACAATCAAGGTCCAGAAAGGTAGTAAAGACATCATTAAATTGTCAGCGTGACTACAGTGGTTCAACCTTAATGTTATGATGCAAGAATACTTTTTGTGCACAAAAACAAAACAAAAATTACGAATTTTTTCAACAATTTCTTCTCTCCCCTGTCATTCTCCTACGCTGTTTAAGTTGCAGGGCTTCCAGGTTCTACGTCAGAACACCGATTTAGTATCGGCTGGCTCCTGCAGCTCCTGCTCATGTGTACAGCTTTGGTCAATACTTAGTCACCGTTCTGACATAAAACCCAGAAGCCTTCACTGTAACGACTGAGACAAATCAGACACAATTGTTTGTTATAGTTAACCAATAATTGTTTAAAGCACTTTGGGGCCTGTCCCCCATCCCCCAAGAAGTTCTTAGTTACAAGTTTTATTGCGCTAAAGAATGTGGTTGCCACATTGAGAGCAGAGAAGAGACACATGAAACCTGCATCTTTCATGCATTATCCCCACATAACACAGACTTTCCTGCATTAATGTATAGACAGACTGTTCTATAAATGAACATGCACATCCCCAGGAAATGGTATCCATTATTACTGTTGTTGTATTGCACTCATTGTATTCACATGTTTTATGATACATTTAAGGTAACTTCAATTATGCCATGTTTAGTGTCTATGGGTTCATATCGAGAAGATTTAAATGCTTGTGTATGCGGTATGTCCATACCTGTGCAACACATCTGTATTACAAGAATCTTTAGTAGTTATTTTTCAAAAACTCAGCCAGTTAATCTTGCTCGGTCGTAAAAGCCCTGACAGGAGGTGTGTTGTCGGCCGGACATACAACATCTTCATTGGCCACATCAACCCTAAGAGGTTGGACTTTGACTTTGAGGTTAAAAGCTAGAGCACAACGCCCCTCCCTCTCTTTCCTTGCTTCTTGGACGACTGAAGAGACCCCTCCTTGCTGCAGGCCTCTTCAGGCCAAGTGCTCATCATCCAACGCAGAAGATACTGGCAACAACTTCAGACCGAATCATCAAGATTTCTCCTCCGCCTGCAGATCCGATGCTCCTCAGCCTAAAGGCATCTTGCAAGTATCGTACATTTGAACACTAAACAGTGATTTAGTATTGATTTGTAAAACTTACCTTTGTCAGCAAAGGTGTTTTATTACTGAGGAAACTGATGATTCTTTTCCAGATTGTCTTTGACTTTTTCCTATAGCTCCATTAACAGTTCCACTTCCGGTTCAACTCTATCATTGCTCATTCTTACCTATGTATGTGTGTGACCTGCGTGTATGTTATGTGGTTGTTAGTTTAGTTATGTGTTTGTGAGTTAGTTAATAAAGATTGTGCACAATACATGTTTGGTTCTGACTCCGTCTGCTAATAAATTGCTAATAAAGTGATTTAGATCCTGACTACTGTACAATAAGAATGTTGTTTTTCCATAACCTGGAAATGAACATTACTTAGAATTAATAAACAATCAACGCTGAGTGTTCAGTGAGCTTATGCTGTGTTCACACCATAACGACCGTAATTAAGAGATGGCAACCCGTAGGGGTGTAACGATACGCTCAGCTCACGATACGGTACGTATCTCGATACGGAGTTCACGATACGATACGTATCACAATATTTTGAACAAAATGAAACTGAAATTCAAACAAGATTTATTCAAAAAACATTAACAAATTTCAATAATTTTCCTTGTACATACAAGATCACATTTCAAGGTTTAATAAAAACCTTCTGTATTCAAATCAACAGCTGAATAGGTCTGTCTGTCACTGAAAAAGAATGTTAAATTTAACATGAACTTAGAATTATGAATAGGGGCTGTTCACATATCGCGTCTAAAAACACGTGGAAGGAGCTACCGCACCGCTTCTCCTTCTTTCCAAAGCGCTTGTGCTCCCGTCGTGTCGGCCGTTGAAGTTTCTGCAAAGGATAAATGATTTCTAGCCCTTGCATTAGCTTTACTACTAGATATATTTATGGAGATAATATATAAAAACCAGGGGCGCAGGAGACATTTTCAAAGTGGGGGGGGACCAAACTGCATTGGGGGGGGGGTGTTAATGAATAAAAGTACATGTAAATCACCACGGGCGGTGCACGTGTGTATACGTCTTTCCACGCTCATGGGCAAAGGAGCTTCTTTGAAAGGCTGAGCGGAATGCGGGAAATGAAGTATGCCCGGGCCTTAACCGCCTTACATTGTGGACTGGAGCTCACGGTTCACATCGGGAGAAATGGGAACACGGGGGCACCGCGATGCGACCGCAAAGGGCACTTTCACTTTCGTGATAAAAAGTGCATGCCACTGATAAGCATTATGCAGTATTACAGTAGCCCATACACATACCTATTAAACGCTCCTCTCGTGTGTCCTCCCCACTGCGTTGCTGGTCGAGGCAATAATCACTTTTGTTTCGCTTTCAGAGATCTCTTTTATAGATGCCAATGCCATCAATGCTTTTACCTTTCTAGATGTAATTACCGAAATCAAAACAGTCCATAAACTATAAATCCTCACGAAAACTTCAGTCAATCCAGCTCGCGCATCAACCTGAGAGATCAGCCTCCTGTCAAATTTCTCGGTTTCTGAATGGACGGTTCAGCTTGATTGACAAACGCTAACGTTCGGCCACGATTTATATACCATCGACCTGTCCTAAAACGTTAGTACGCTCTGATCGATTGCTTGGAGATCTCGTGTTTCTCCGTTCGAGAGCGCATTTCCTGTTCATATCCGTGACAAAACAGTTGATTATTTACGAACGAAAGCTCACAGAAACGTGAAAATGGTCTAATTTGAAAGAAAATATCCTAAGCTAAAAGATGATATAGTTTGACTGATTGAAGCCCTTATCAAAAGTGCGGGGGTCGATTTCTCTCTTTTCAAAACTGCGGGGGTCCTGACCCCCCTGTCCCCCGTGCCAACGGCGCCCCTGATAAAAACCACCCTGTACAGCTATGATCAGCTGATCGGCTGAGCTTTTGATGTTTTGTTACGGAAAGGCCGAAGCTGATCGGTTGATTCTTGTCACACGACCTGCGGTGCGCTTGCGGCATTCTGAAAAGTTGAGAATTGTTCATCTCGATGCGCCTGGAAAACGCACCGGATGCGCGTCGCGACCGCGTTGATCCCATTATGAGCGCGCCTGCCGCGCGGCTACATTTGAAATAACTGACTTGCACGCGGACGCAATATGTGAACGGCCCCGCGGAACTTCTTAAAGCAAAGCATCGCAAGCATCTTTTGCTTGTCTGTGAGCACAGCTGTTGCTGTGGCACTGCGGTAAAGGAAAGCCACGACTTTTCTCACGCGACCAAGCAAGAGACTGACGCGAGAAACGTTTAAACCTGCTTGCAAGATTCAATGTGTGCCCGAAACACTTACTGAACTAGAGAGCGGATTGAGACACACCATTTATATGCGGTGACAACCGGCTTCTCTCACTCCCACCTTGCAGAGTAGGTCACGTTGGCAGCTCAACCATTAAGATTAGACTGCCGTCATATCGTAAAAGCATCGCCATCACTCTACGATGCATATCGTAACATTTTTGCATCGCGAAATATCGTACTGTGATAAATCGTTACACCCCTAGCAACCTGTGATGTTCTAATCAGAGCCATTCAGTCAGGAATTATGTGTTTCCATGTCAACAGTATCAACATCGAAATGAATCTGCAGCAGTCAGGTAACAGCTCTCTAAGTTGTTTATGTTCATTATTATTGTAATGTTATGTGCTTTGAGACATGTGGTAGTTTAACTGTATGTCTGTGTGTTTTGGAGGAGTCATGGCTTTGGAGGGCGATTTACAGAGAGGGTGGAATCTCATGCTTTTGATGATAGCAGGCTAACATTAGCATTTCCCAGATCTCCTGCTGCACCTTGAAATAGACTACAGCTTGCCCATGTTTAATGTACTCTGCTGCTTCAGTACAGTATGTAACATGACTGCCCCCTACTGATCATGTCTTTCCTATGCTAGAGCATAAACTCAAATACAATCAGAGCAACAATTGGGCTCCGTAGAGCTGTCTCCAAGATCCAAACGAATCCACATGCGAACCCCTCGCATTCAAACAATGTGTGTTGATCTATTTCCGGCGCTCAGAAACAACCTACCATTCTTGTTAAATATTGCCAAAGATCAACCATATGCATATGAAATAACTAAGTATTACATGTGGAACCCTCTCGACAACTTTTAGCACTTTTTTACTATTACAGCTCTCAAGGTTAATTGTGAAAAGTGTTGATTATAGCATTACATTTACTCTGCACTGCGTTCACTGCGCCAACTGCATGAGAGACTGACAGGGAAGAGGAAAAATTGTTGAGTAAAGTCATTATTTTTGTTTTGTTTTGGCACACAAAAAGTATTCTCATAGCTTCATAACATTAAGGTTGAACCACTGTAGTCACGTTGACTATTTTAACAAAGTTAATACTACTTCTCTGGACCTTGAATGTGGTCATTTCTTTGCTTTCTATGGGAGATTAAAAAACCTCTCGGATTTCAACAAAAATATCTTAATTTGTGTTTTGAAGATGAACGAAGGTTTTGCGGGTTTGGAATGACATGAGGGTGAGTAATTAATGACAGAAATGTAATTTTTGGATTAACTAACCCTTTAATAAATAACAATGTGTATGAGTGAAAATTATGCTAAAGGTATTCATCTCAGACATTTATGTGTTATCTGGTGTACTACAACTAATCACTATTCTTTTTCCTAAAATCTCTTAACCATGGCATGAAAACAGACAATTTGGAGAAGGTATGTGATGAGCTCTATACCCCTGCTTGGCAGGAAGAAGAAAAAGAAGAAGAAGAGGAAGAAGAAAAAGATCTTTTAAAGGGGTACTCCTCCAAAAAATAAAAATTCTATGATCATGTAACATTTTCATGCTGTCCCAGATATATATGACTTTGTTTCTTCAGATGTACACAAACAATGATTTTTAGAAAAATTCCATATAATGCAAGTGTATGAGACCCTCAAAGTTGATGCTTCAAAAACCCACACAGAGTGAACAATGGAAATTCACACAACCCCAGTTGATGAACCAATGTGTCATGAAGTGAAATGACTTGGTGTAAGAACAACAATAATATTTTAAACTTTTGGACAATAACATTTTAAACACTCACTTCCAGCCAATGGTCATACTTGGGTTAATGAGAGCATTGTGAAGCATGCCAAAAGTGCATTCTGAAGCTCACATGAGAAGTAATGCAGAGGAGTGACACTTGTGTGAGTATCACAGTTTGTATGGATTACTGTCGTGTTAACTTTGTTTGGTTTTTGAAGTGTCAACTTTAAGGGGCCCATCCACCTGCATTATGGGACACACGGAGATGGATTATTCACATTTTATAATAATGTTTCATTTGTTAAAATTAGTTAACTACATTAGTTAATATGAACTAACAATGACCAATGTTCATTTCAGCATTTATTAATACATTTTTTAAAATAAAAAGTAATTAAGTAACATAAACAATGAACTATTTTTATTAAAGCTGCTGTCCACAACTTTTTTTGTGTTCAAAATTTACAAAAATGATATAATGAGAATGTACAACATGAATCCATTTTCCAAACTGTGTTTTTGTCTTACCCTGAATCATTATGGTACACTTAAAAGAAGTGTTTATATTCAGACCAGTTTATATTTCAGACCGGACTGGTAGGACCCGCCGGAGAGTATCACAGTAACTACGTGACTCGCCATAGACATACACGGAGAAAAGTAGCTCCGGCTACAATGTTCTTCCGCAAGACGTGTGCAGTTCTGTTTATTAACCGCTAGAGGGCCAAAAATCGCGGACTGCAGCTTTAACTAATGTTAAAGGGATAGTTCACCCAAAAATGAAAATTTGATGTTTATCTGCTTACCCCCAGCGCATCCAAGGTGTAGGTGACTTTGTTTCTTCAGTAGAACACAAATGATGATTTTTAACTCCAACCGTTGCCGTCTGTCAAATAATGCTAGTGGATGGGAACTTCTACTATAAGAGTAAATAAAACTTGCATACACAAGTTCAAATTAAACCCTGCGGCTCGTGACGACACATTGATGTCCTAAGACACGAAACGATCGGTTTGTGCGAGAAACCGAACAGTATTTATATAATTTTTTACCTCTAATACACCACTATGTCCAACTGCGTTCATCACTCGATTCGTTTGGTCTAATCGCGCTCTGACAGCGGCAGTGATGTCTCGCGCATATACTTCAATGAGAGAGACCAAACGAATCGAGTGATGAACGCAGTTGGACATAGTGGTGTATTAGAGGTAAAAAATGATAGAAATACTGTTCGGTTTCTCGCACAAACCGATCGTTTCGTGTCTTAGGACATCAATGTGTCGTCACGAGCCGCGGGGTTTAATTTGGACTTGTCTATGCAAGTTTTATTTACTCTTATAGTAGAAGTTCCCATCCACTAGCATTATTTGACTGACAGACGGCAACGGTTGGAGTTAAAAATCATCATTTGTGTTCTACTGAAGAAACAAAGTCATCTTGGATGCGCTGGGGGTAAGCAGATAAACATCAAATTTTCATTTTTGGGTGAACTATCCCTTTAACAAATGAGACCTTATTTTAAAGTGTTACTGAATATTTTTCTAAAAACCTTGATTTGTGTTCATTGGAAGAAAGTATATCATACACATCTGGGATGGCATGAGAATGTGTAAATGTCCAGAGAGTCTTCATTTTTGGATGAAGTATCCAGTTGCTGTGAATGGACACAGGAACTTCAAATGAAGATAGGGAAACCTTTGAAAGTCTTTGGATGCACTGAGTATGCTGTCTATTCCTTGAAAAACAAAGCTACAAATTATGTTTTTCTCCAGCAAATTAATAATAATAATAATAATAAAATTATAATAATAAATTGGCCAAAAAATGATCCTGATATAAATATCAGGATAATTTTGTGGCTAATTTATTAAGATCTTATTATTATTATTATTATTATTGTCATACGTTCTCTGATAATTTTACAATGTTGACCTTGCATTCTTATTTTTATGTAAGTCAGTGCATTTGTCCAACAAATGCGAGGAATGACAATTTTATTAAGCCATGTTTTAAAGCAGTTTTCACTACTGACTGTTGTATATCCAAATTAATTGTTCCTCAAATTTCTATGCAATGTGAAAATAAGAATTTGTGTTATTGAGTTTGTGTTGAAGATTGCACTGTGATATAATAAACATTGTAAAATGTGTGACCCTCAAAACGGTAAAAAGACTAATTTATTTCCACACATTAATTCAGTGAAATTTCACACAGTAGAAAGACTGATGTGTTTTATTTTCAGTTGAGAAAATTGTTTTTGATCCAATGACAATTGAGAACTACTGTTCTCCTGAAACACTCTCGACACATGGAGGCTGAAAGCCAAATTCACCCTTTTGTGCTGGAGAATCATATAGCCTACAAGATTGCAGACCATGTAGAAAGTAAACAGAATAATTTATATGTTCAATTTCACATTTAGTTTGGTTGTACACTCACGTGCAGGCTTTGCCATCTCATCAAGACGAATGGTATGACTCAAACCTGTACACAACATTTCAAGACACAAAACATAATGAGAACATTCTTACAACTACAGATACAAAAAAACTCTTGAATGTAAAACAAAACATTCATGAATAACTTACTTTATTGGCTGATATTTAGGCAATCGTTTAGGTTTCTTCAAAAGTGAAAAAAAAAAATTTCTACAGCAATCACAAACAGAAAACAAAAGCTCAACCAGTCCAACCTGTCATAAACAGTCCAACATTCTACAGGGGAGTAAAACAGCAATTTGCTCAGAGCCCTGACTACATTTGCATTCCAAGTTAGGACAGCACATTCAGCACGCAACCCTTGACCGAGCTGCGAGCTATCATGTGATTTCGTCATTGTTTCTGAATTACAAGTTGTGTTTCTCATTTCATGTGTCACAATAATGATCAATCTACAGGTTGTTTAGTGCTGTAACACATCCTGAAATTTGCCTTGTCAGAATTGTTCAGTATGAAAGTACATGGGGTTTAAATATCAGGAGTTCCTGTCGGGACGAAAGCAACACTTTTGTCCCGCTGTAGTGACAAGTGTTTATTTTGTCCCACTGCTAATGTGGTGGCTTTCTCTGCATTACAGCATTTATTAAAACATGTTTATGTCATATTATACCAGCAGAATATGTCCAGAGTGAGTGAGGGTCAGAAAGACAGACAGAGGTCTGATTCAGCCAGATGTTTATGAGAGGGAGTTTCTGGACATATCTGTTGCTGATTTCTGTATGTTACCATTTATTCACTCAATCTGTTTACATTTACCATAGTCACATAAAATTTTTAGCTATACCTTAGCTTTTCCACATCCACCAATGAATATGCAGTGTTTCCATTCAGATGTTTTAATGCATATTTTGAATTTATGCATAAAAACAGCTGGATTGGAAACAAGACTACTGTTACATTAGGTTGAGAATTTATATTATGCTAATTTAATTTAATTGTTATATTGTTTATACTGTTGAAAAAATGTTTTCTAAAATAAATTGACATTGCCAAAGGAAAAAAAAAAAAAAAAAAAAATCCTAAACAATTCAAGTCTGTACTGTCGGGTTACTTTTGAAACATCTGATGAAATTGAAATTTAAAATGAAAATGTAATTTAATATTTTTTGTAAAGATAAAGGACAAAATGTTTGCATTTACACATTAACAAGGTCAGGTATATTTAATAAAAACAGGACTAAAAAAAATCTAGCTTGTATTGTTGTGTTACTTTCGTCCGACCTGACGGGGTCGAAAGTAACAATGTGCAATTTATGTTCAAAGTGAAATTATACTGAAGCCGTTCTTGTTCAAAATACCACCTAGACCACACTTGTTAGATATTGACCACAGCAAAAATATATCGCTGTCTAAAACATTATCTTTTAAAATGACATTTTTGTGAAAAAATGGTACTTCGTCCCCTGTTCAGTTGGAAACAAACAAACAAAAAAAAAACAAAAAAAACAATTTAGTCTGTTTCTGTCCACATGAGGGCGGTATGAAACAAGAATTAGTTTTCCTTGTTTAGCTCGTTAACCTGTCTGTATAAAAAGCCCTTGTTTTCTTTCTTTCTTTCTTTTTTTTAACTGCAAAATTTGAACATACATACAGGATCAAGCCCTTGTTTTCTTTGGTTCTCTGTTGGTCGTTGTTTGATGTCATGCAGGTCTGTGGTTCCTGTGTTTTCTTTGTTTGTTTTTTTCAGTGTTATTTTGTTCCTGATTTATGATATAATTGTTTATTTTCATTAAAGTCTGTGATTCCTCCATTTCGTGACACGTGTTATTCCTAGGATTCAGTAATATTTCAACTTGGAATTTTCTTTAAAGTAGCCTACATATAATTAATTTTCTAAATACAGCACATTGTTAGGCACATATCAAACCTACAACAAATCAAATTTTCCCACCTCAGACATTAAAGACCTTTTTTTTTCTTCTCCAGATTTAAACACCTTTTATTCTTAACCCCGTAACGGTCAAAATGGAACTGGTTTCTACCTACTGCTCATGTGTCCCTCATGACAATTTACGAACGACAAATGTAACAGACATTGCCTTCAGTTTATATGTATATATAATATAGTACTGTGCAAAAGTCTTAAGCACGTTAGTATTTTCACCTCCCAAAAAAGTTTTTAAGCCAGTTATTTATATCTTTGGCTGTAGTTTGTCAGTAGGAAATATCAGTTCAGATTTCCAAACATTAATTTTAATAATCCAGTGAGATTTTTGAAAACACAAGGAGTCTGACAACACCTGGTGCTCCACACGGAGATCTGATCTCACCATCATCTAATCTGTCTGTGATTACATGAAGAAACAGATGAAACTGAGATAGAATAAATCCAGAAGAACTGTGGCCGTGTCTCCAAGATGCTTGAAGAAACCGACCTGCAAAGATATGGTAGGGGTGAAAATACTGACATGCCTAAGACTTTGTGTGTGTGTGTATGTGTATGTGTGATTATATATATATATATATATATATATACACACACACACACACACACACACACACACACACACACACATAGTGCATCTGGAAAGTATTCACAGCACATTTTTTTCCACATTTTGTTATATTACAGCCTTATCTCTCCAGAGATGTTCAATTGGGTTTAAGTCTGGGCTCTGGCTGGGCCACTCGAGGACATTCACAGAGATGTCCTGTAGCCACTCCTTTGTTATCTTGGTTGTGTGCTTAGGGTTGTTGTTCTGTTGGAAGATGAACCTTCACCCCAGTCTGAGGTCCAGAGAGCACTGGAGCAGGTTTTCATCAAGGATGTCTTTGTACATTGCTGCATTCATCATCCCCTTGATCCTGACTAGTCTCCCAGTTCCTGCTGCTGAAAAACATCCCCATAGCATGATGCTGCCACCACCATGCTTCACTGTAGGGATGGTATTGGCCAAGTGATGAGCGATGCCTGGTTTCCTCCAGACACTTGCTATTCAGGCCAAAGAGTTCAATCTTTGTTTCATCAGACCAGAGAATTTTGTTTCTCATGGTCTGAGAGTCCTTCAGGTGCCTTTTGGCTCCAGGCAGGCTGTCATGTGCCTTTTACTGATGAGTGGCTTCTGTCTGGCCACTCTATCATACAGGCCTGATTGGTGGAGTGCTGCAGAGATGGTTGTTCTTCTGGAAGGTTCTCCTTTCTCCACAGAGAAATGCTGGAGCTCTGTCAGAGTGACCATGGGGTTCTTGGTCACCTCCCTGACTAAGGCCCTTCTCCCCAGATCACTCAGTTTGGCCGGGTGGCTTGCTGTAGGAAAAGTCCTGGTGGTTCCAAACTTCTTCCATTTATGGATGATGGAGACCACTGTGCTCAGTGGGACCTTCAATGCTGCAGAAATTTCTGTGTACCCTTCCCCCAATCTGTGCCTCGATATAATTCTGTCTCGGAGGTCTTCATCCATAGATGTAATGGTTTTTATACTGTACAGGCTGTATATTCTATCCCCCTACACTAACCCAACCCCTATACTTACCCATCACAGAAAACTCTGCATTTTTTGAATTTCAAATAAACACCATTTAGTATGTTTTTTTAAGCCATTTAGTTTATGGTTTATGAGGACACAGGAAGTATACAAGAACACACACACACCAAATGTGGGATGTAGATTTGTCTGGTCCTGCCTGAAGATGAAGGCAGGGTTGGAGCTTACCCCCCAAAAAGAAGTTTGAATCGACTGAATTACCTAAAATTGAACAACCAAAATAATAGTATTAAATTTTATGATAAATTAAGGCATTTATAAGTATATAAATATTAAATATTTATAAGCATTGACTGTTAAAGCTATGGCATGAGAGGCCGCATTAAGCCAATCAACACAGAAAGACCACGGAGGTCATGTAACATGAAAAGCCAAGATTGGCCAATTATGTGAAGGGCCAGGATAGGTAGAGTTACATGGCCACGATAGGCTGAGCTATGTGAGAGGCCACAATAGGCCATGTTATGCAAAGAGTCATGAAAGGCCATGTAATGCGAAGAGCCACGATAGGCCATGTAATGTGAAGAGCTATGATAGGCCATGCAATGTGTGTCAGCTCTATATTTCTTCACGCCCTGACGAAACTTACCAATTCACAAAATTAACGGAATCTTTCATTTGAAAGCCATGTTTCTAGCATCTGTAAAACCGCATTCTTCCATCTTAAAAATATATCTAAACTAAGACATATGCTCTCAATGACAAATGCAGAACAGTTAGTTCATGCATTCATGACCTCAAGGCTAGATTACTGTAACGCTTTACTGGGTGGTTGCCCTGCTTGCTTGATAAATAAACTACAGCTCGCACAAAATGCAGCAGCTTACTAGAACTACAACAGCAGAAGTATGACTATATTAGCCCGGTTCTGTCAACACTACATTAGCTTCCTGTAAAACGTCGTATTTTAAAATCTTGCCTAATTACTTACAAAGCACTAAATGGTTTAGCTCCCCAGTACCTGAGCGAGCTCTTAACGCATCATAGTCCTTCAAGTCTATTGCGATCTCAAAACTCAGGCCAGTTGGTAATACCTAGAATATCAAAATCAACCGCAGGCGGTAGATCCTTCTCCTATTTGGCACGTAAACTCTGGAACCTTCCCAGCATTGTTCGGGAAGCGGACACACTCTGTCAGTTTGTAACGATCGGTTATATCGGTCTATTTTACATTGATAAAAATTGGGGGTCAGATTATTCTGTGTGAGATGTTATGAGTGTTTAAAAAGATGAGACAGACAACAGAAATTAATAAATAAAAGTGCATTTACAATATTCACAAGGAACTTAAAACAACACAATAAAACTAGAATAACTTAAGCTGTTTAAAAGCATGGAATCCATTAGCACCATACCCTAAAACAGTCCTTAAGAGTCCTAGTAGCGTGCTGAAAGTAGTGGTGGCCGATTTCGAAACACTGCTTCATGAAGCTCCGAAGCTTCATGAATCTTTTTGTTTCGAATCAGTGATTCGGAGCGTGTATCAAACTACCAAAGTCACGTTATTTTAGTAAACGAGGCTTCATCACGTCATCACTGTTTCGAAACAGTTCGAAATTTCAATGGTTCACCAACAGAGGGCGATGATAAAGTGAGCCCATGAATCATGCAGATTCACTGAGAACTATTGAACAAGTGTCTAGGGCTTTACCCTATGGTTTTACCTGATCTCCGATCAGTTTTATACAGTTGTACATGTTTTAATTATACATTAGAATAATTAAAATGAATAATGCTAGTTATTAATCTCTTATTGGCCTGTTTAGCTTGAGCCATGGAACAGAGAAACAAGCCTTTAAAATTGATAAAAGAACACAAATTATACAGACACTCTATATTTAATCTTATTAGATGATTAGTTAATTCCATTTAATTGATTTTACTTTAAATAAAACTTTTGCAATACATTTGTTAAAGTGTATTTTTAATGCATGTTTGGCCTGAGTTTTGTTGCATTTGCACTGCTCTGACCACTAGGGGTCGCCATGGAGACGGGTGTCAGATTGTTTCGAAGCCTCGAATCATTACGGCACATTTGATTCAGCTGCTTCAGTGTTTCATGAAGCCTCGATCTGCCCATCACTAGCTGAAAGTCCCAATGTGAAAGTGTCCACCGGTGTATATACAAAGTCCATGGAAGTGTTAATCCAAGTGAAGATGATGTGAAGTGCTGGAAAGGTAAGTCCATAAAAACAACTCCTCAATCCAGCTTGTGGTCTTTGATTAATGACCCAGTTTGTTGCTGCCTCCTTTATGCTGGCTTACTTCCTTATTCCTGTCATGTGATCAGTCACATGACATGCAGACCCAGACTCATTTAAAGACATGCACACATTAGAGGAATAAAATGGACTAAAAAACATGTAAACCAATTAAAACTCTATTATACATAAAATCATTGTTATAAATAGAGCAGTAAAACATGTATTTTATGTGACAGTGTCACAAGTTTAAATCTAGACTAAAAACGCATCTCTTTAACCTGGCATATACATAACACATTATCAATCTATATTTTCAAATCTGTTAAAGAATTGTTAGGCTGCATAAATTAGGTCAGCCGGAACCGGGAACACTTCCTATAACATCAGATGTTACATGAGAAGAAGAAGTTACATCAGAAGAAGAATGGCATCTATGCTAATATTAGTTTCTCTGTTTATCCTGAGGTTTACCATAATCAGCCGGATCCGGGCCATATCCAGGTGAGATCGAGGACCTTGACATGACCACAATGCAGCCCTGAAGTGTCAGCAGATATTGAGTCAACTAGATCATCCACTGTGAAGGCCTCATCGACACAATGTAACGTCTACCAGAGGATTTGAAGTCTGCCCAGATGAAAAACAGAAAACAGGAGGTGAGATAGAAAACCCGAGGCAAATGAACTGGTAATCCCACGAGTCTTTATAGATGGTTCGCACAATAAGCACACTCTTCACATACATGTAAAAGAGTGAGGATAAACAGGAAAAGAAAGCACTCTGATAAACGCTACGAATCAAAGTGGAAAAGTAACATTATTACACTGCAACATCAGTCAGCAGTAGAGCAGTCATCTCTCTCATCACATGAGCATTCTCTATCAACTCTGTGCTTGCGCGCTCACATGAGAACAGCGTGCACACTACAATGTACACCATAGAAGAAGTTATCTTAAAGGCACATCAACATTAATGTCTTGAACAGTATTTAACATAATTTAGGTGGCCGTTACAGATCCCCCCCAGGAAGGTAAAGGCTGGCCTCAGCCGTGCACAACTGAGTACAACATCACTTTGAACAACCCCACACATGAAAAGTTGTCAAAATTACAGAACCATACAGGAGTATGTATTAAGGCATACACTGGCATACATGACAGTACAGATGGACCAAAACACAAAGTCTGCAGCAGCTTATTTCAAACAAATGAAAACAGCTTATAACCAACCATAGACAAAATATGGGACATTCCTTTTTTTACAGTATTTCTCTTTGTTTAACGCAATAACAAATAACGTGTCAACAGACTGACCATTTACGCTAACTCTTTTTTTCTTTCACACAGAAGGTGGTAAACCTTTTGCACTTCATAGTGTCAAACAAAACATATGAACCCACATTTACATTAACACACTATTTAAGATCAAGTTTGTCTGTGTGGTACACATTCACCTGTTAGTCGACCAGTCTGAGGTGATTCTTGGTGCACGTCGAGGTCTCAAGTCATAGTGGTGTCTGTCAAGATCATTATCATCAACAATCAAGTCATCGTTCTGAGTTCCAGAGTCAACTTGTAGGTCAGGAAAACAACCAACACTGTCCACACATCCTGACAGATCATGAACACTGGGGTAACACTTTAGATTACAGCCCGGAAAGTACTGCGTAATTACAACAAATTTACAGCGTAACTTTCAATAATTATAGTGTAACTATACAGTAAGTATGTGTAAGTATAGGGGAACAATATGTGAAGTATTGGGAATAAAGGGGTAACAACCAGGAAAATAACAAATTATTTTATACTGTAAATATTTTATAACTAAGGGGTACTTATGACATGTAACTAAGGGGTAAATATGACATTACGGGCCGTAAATTGAAGTGGAGCTTGTTACCCTCTTATTTCATGTAGTTACGGGGTAAGTATGACATTACGGGCCGTAAATTAAAGTGGAGCTTGTTACACTCTTGTTTCATGTAGTTACAGGGTAAGTAATTAATAAAAAATAAATAAATAAATAAAAACGCAAACAGTCATATCACTTGGAAAACTTTATTTGAAAAACAACTTATTTCAAAACAGATTTAAAGTTACAACACTTCTTATTCGTTTCTCTTGCTTGGCTTCCTCCTCCTCTTGTTCCTCTTTTTCTTTCATTCCACTGATGAATCTTAAGAGGGAATCCCATTTGCTATTCTGTATTTAAAAAATACAGTACACCTGGAAATGTGCTCATCATTTACTCATCATTTACCCTCATGCCATCTGAGATGTATACGACTTTCCTTCTTAAGATGAACACAAAAAGGATTTTAGGAAAAAAAAAAAAATCATCTGGGAACGCTTTATAATGCAAGCTCACATGTTCCTAAAAGTCGAAGCATCAAACAGCACAAACAGCAATAACTACAGTAATCCATACGACCCCAATGGATGAATCGATGTCTTCTGAAGTGAAACGATACGTATTTGTAAGAAAAATACCATATATTTTAATATTTTTAAAACTTTCGACCAGCTGTCTTCTGCGCGTGCATGCGAGGAACTCACCCAGATGTTGGATGCCGTCAGTTTTTTTTTATTTTTTTAGTAATGCTCACAACAAAATACACAGGATAACAGATAATGAGAATGAGAAACAAACAAGACAGAATAACAGAGACGGCAGTTCTCGCGCGAATTTCACACGAATCTCCCGCGAGAACGTCGTGAAAGCTTCACGTTGCTCATTTCAATGTGCTTCATCGAACGCGAAGTCGACTCTCATGCAGACGCTGGTGACAGCTGGTCGGAAGCGAAAAGATGAATAGCCTAAACCATGAATTTCTGGGTGTACTGTATTTTCTTATAATACAGAATAGCAACGGGATTCCTTCTTAAGATTCATCAGCTGAGAAACAAGAGCAGGAGGAAGCCAAGCGAGAAACAACAACAACCAAAAAATGGACAAAACCTGTTACTTTCTGTCAGGACTTTAGAGTTTGAAATGAAAAGTTGATTTTAAAAAATGAATAATAAGTGTTGTAGACCTGTTTTTAATAAAGTTGTTTTTCAAATAAAGGTTTCAGAGTCAGTGATATCAGATTGTTTGCATTTTATTAATTACTTACCCTGTAACTACATGAAATAAGAGGGCAACAAGCTCCACTTCAATTTACGGCCCGTAATGTTATACTTACCCTGTAACTACATGAAATAAGAGGGTAACAAGCTCCACTTTAATTTACGGCCCGTAATGTCATATTTACCCCTTAGTTACATGTCATAAGTACCCCTTAGTTATAAAATATTTACAGTATAAATAATTTGTTATTTTCCTGGTTGTTACCCCTTTATTCCCAATACTTCACATATTGTTCCCCTATACTTACACATACTTACTGTATAGTTACACTATAATTATTGAAAGTTATGCTGTAAATTCATTGTAATTACGCAGTACTTTCCGGGCTGTAATCTAAAGCGTTACCCACACTGGTTGTTACTGGGCAACTGTATTCATCCTCAATTCGCAGGTCTGTTAAGTTCATGGCAGTAGCACCACTACTTGTTTCCTCAGGCATGTCATTTTCATCAAAAATTTTCAGCATGTCATCAAAGGACTTTAAGTCGTTGCTTCTACAGCAGAACCGTCTGCAGGCACAGTCTCGAAAAAAAAAATAAGAGAGAAAAGTCTGTGAATCTCAAAATAGGAGCAGAAGTCAGCTTGTCTTTGAGAAAATCCATGGCCGTCTGACACTCACTCGACAACACAAAAGGAACATCCATCCTGGTCAACGAAAAGAGTGGCTCAGCATGGCGGGCATAATCATGGTGTCACGGTTCGCAGATGCATTGTTTCCTTCTTGTCGCGTGCTCTGTGTTATGACAGCAGTGGGTGTGTTTGTGTTTGTGTGCGAGTGTGTTTGTGGGTGTGCCCAGGCCACGTGGGTGATCAGTGGACCCAGCTGCCACTCATCACTCTCCCCATCTGCTGCTCATCACCTCAGTTTTTTTTTACTCACCTCGTTCATCTCTCCTTTGTCAGATCGTTGTTTGGTGTCCTGTTCGTGGTTGTCTTGTTTGTTCCTGACCGGAGTCCCAGTTGTTCGTCGTCTATCTGTGGATTACTGTCTTCGTGCCTTGTCTACTGTCTGGAACCTGGAATCATCTCACCGCCACTCTTCTGTCACCACGTCACGTCACCAGCCGACCATCTCAGTCCCTGCGCCACCTGAAGCCTGCCCGTTTTCATTGACTGTGTTTCTGTTACTGCTTGTTGTTGAATAAACGACGTTACTTGCATTTGCTTCCTGTAGTCAATCATGACAGAACGATCTGACCTGGGAGCGGAAGCAGCAAGCACTCAGCAGTCTTCGCTGGAGGATTTCGTCAACAGCAGCATTCGTCGAATGGAGTCACAGGAGAGAAATCTTAACGAGACGGGAAGAGCCGTGCAGGCTCTCGTGGCGCAGGTATCCGAGCTCACCCAGCAAGTCTAGCTGCTTCGTGTTCCCGCTGCGCCGCCCACACCGGCCGTTTCCCCACCCACACCAGCGAGCGTCGCCGCTTCTGAGCCTCGTCTTCCAGTACCCGAAGCTTATTCAGGTGAACCAGGATTTTGTAGAGCTTTTCTGACACATTGTACCATGCACTTTGCTCTGCAGCCCCGCACTTTCAGCACCGAACAAAGCAGAGTGGCTTTCGTACTGACGCTTCTGACAGGGAAGGCGTCGCTCTGGGGAACGGCGGTGTGGGAGAACCAAGACCCCTGCTGTACCCCGTTCCAGTCACTCTCCGCAGAAATGAAGAGAGTGTTCGACCGCTCAGTCGCGGGGAGAGAAGCCGCCAGACAGTTGGCGGAACTACGCCAAGGAGAGAAGTCGGTGTCTGATTATTCCATCGAATTTCGTACATTGGCGGCAGAGTGTCACTGGAACGAGGAGGCGCAGTGGGACATGTTCCTGCATGGGTTGGCTGACCGTGTTCAAAGGGAGATCTACGCGCTGGACCTCCCCACCACGTTTAATGGTCTCGTCGACCTGGCGCTCCGGGTGGATGCTCGGCTGACCAGGGCCGAGCGGAGAAGTCCAGCCCACAGGAGTGAGGAAGTCCGGAGGTCCAGCGGCGGGGACACGGTCAGTCCCATTCAAGATCATGAGCCCATGCAGGTAGGTCGAGCTCGGCTTTCCCGGGAGGAGCGGGAGAGGCGGAGGTCCCAAGGACTTTGTTTATATTGTGGCAAGGCGGGACATTTCGCTTACAACTGCCCGTTAAAAGGGCAAGCCCGGCAGTAAGTTTGAGGCTACTGTCGGGTGGGATCTCCGCTGGAAAGTCCTCAACCACATCCACCCTCCTCCCGGTGAGATTGGGATGGTCACATCACCTTCACAACTGCAACGCACTTCTGGATTCCGGGGCAGAAGGTAACTTCATGGACCAATCTTTCGCCACCAAGTTCCACATTCCTTTCAGACCACTCACCGACAGAATCGCTGTTCACGCACTCAATGGACAGAGTCTTCCCACCATTTCTCACATCACTGAAGATATCACCCTGATCACCGCTGGCAACCATTCTGAACGGATTAAATTTTTTATTTTTGATTCCCCTCACACCCCCGTCGTCCTTGGTCATCCTTGGTTCACCAGACACAACCCCCGGGTAGACTGGGTCCAGAACTGCATTGTGGCCTGGAGTGAGGAGTGTCATAAGTCTTGTCTTGTCTCTGCTTGTTCGTCTGTTTCTGGTTCTGTCTTACAGGAGGAAGCAGTGGATCTGTCTACCGTGCCCGTTGAGTACCAGGACCTGAAGGAGGTGTTCAGTAAGTCCAGGGCTGCTTCTCTTCCTCCGCATCGTCCCTACGACTGTGCCATAGATCTAGTACCAGGGAAGTCTCCGCCTAAAGGTAAGTTATATTCACTTTCGGTTCCCGAAAGAGAGGCTATGGAGAAATATATTTCTGATTCACTAGCAGCCGGGTTCATTCGCCATTCCTCTTCTCCAGCGGGGGCGGGGTTCTTTTTTGTGGGGAAGAAGGATGGTTCCCTGCGACCTTGTATTGATTACCGGGGGTTGAACAACATTACGGTAAAGAATACCTATCCTTTGCCGTTAATGTCTTCAGCCTTCGAGAGGTTGCAGGGAGCATCCGTCTTCATGAAATTGGATTTAAGAAATGCTTATCATTTGGTCCGCATCAGGGAGGGTGATGAATGGAAGACCGCCTTTAACACCCCTAGGGGGCACTTTGAATATTTGGTCATGCCGTTCGGGCTTTCCAACTCCCCAGCGGTCTTCCAGGCACTCGTCAATGACGTGCTGAGAGATATGGTCGATCAGTTCTTATATGTCTACCTGGACGACATATTGATTTTTTCCTCATCTCTCCAGGAACACGTACAGCACGTTCGACGAGTGCTTCAGAGGTTGCTAGTGAATGGGCTTTTTGTCAAGGCAGAGAAATGCGTTTTTCATGCACAGTCTGTTCCTTTCCTAGGATACATCGTGTCGACTGAGGGAGTACGCATGGACCCTGAGAAGGTTAAGGCTGTGGTAGATTGGCCAAATCCAGATTCCCGTAAGGCCCTACAGAGGTTTCTGGGGTTCGCCAATTTTTACCGGCGTTTCATTCGCAACTTCAGCCAACTAGCCTCACCTCTGATCGCCTTGACCTCCCCCAAAACTACGTTCAGGTGGTCAGACGCAGCGGAAGCTGCGTTTGCCAAACTGAAGGCTCGCTTTGTTTCAGCCCCTATTCTTGTTGCCCCTGATCCATCACGGCAGTTTGTGGTGGAGGTCGACGCATCAGAGGTGGGGGTAGGTACAGTGTTGTCCCAGCGTTCTTCCGCAGACGATAAGATGCATCCGTGCGCGTTTTTTTCACATCGCTTATCTCCCGCCGAAAGTAACTACGACATTGGTAATCGGGAGTTGCTGGCAGTCAAGTTAGCGTTGGAAGAATGGCACCACTGGTTAGAGGGCTCTGGGGTACCCTTTATCGTCTGGACCGATCATAAGAACCTAGAATACATCAGAACTGCCAAAAGATTGAACTCCAGGCAGGCTCGGTGGGCACTTTTTTTCGGACGTTTTGATTTTACTCTCTCGTACCGCCCGGGTTCCAAAAACATCAAACCCGACTCTTTGTCTCGTATTTTTGACCGTTCCGAACGCCCGTCTACTCCCGAGTGCATTTTTCCCAAGAGATTAGTTATCTCCACACTCACATGGGAGGTCGAATCGAGAGTCAAGTCGGCTCTAGAAGGGGTAACGCCTCCGCCCGAGTGCCCACCAAACCGATTATTTGTGCCGGAGGGATTACGGTCCATGGTCATTCAGTGGGGTCATTGTTCCAACGTGGCATGTCATCCAGGAGTCAGTCGAACTAAGTTTTTGGTTAAGCAACGATTCTGGTGGCCTCTCATGGCTCGTGACGTTCGGCCAAGGCCGATCGCCACCGGTCAAGGCCTCCGGTTTACGTCGTCGGTCAAAAAGTGTGGCTTTCTACCAAGGACATTCCTCTCCGATCCGTTTCTAAGAAGCTTGCTCCTAAATTTATTGGCCCGTTCACTGTCACCAAGATCATTAGTCCGGTGGCAGTCCGCCTTAAACTTCCTCCAGTGTACAGGAGGATTCATTCCGTCTTCCATGTCTCCAAAATTAAACCTGTTTTTCATTCTGAGATTAACCCGCCAGCCCCGGTTCCCCCACCGCCGCGTCTCGTAGATGGGGAGCCAGCTTATTCGGTAACTCGTATTCTGGACTCTAGGCGGAGGGGACGCGGATTTCAGTACTTGGTGGACTGGGAAGGTTACGGTCCGGAGGAGAGGAGTTGGGTTCCTGCCAGGGACATTCTGGATCACACCCTTATCGAGGATTACAATCGACAGGTAAGGGAGTTGGGGAATGCCAGGAGGCATTCCTAGGAGGAGGGGTACTGTCACGGTTCGCAGATGCATTGTTTCCTTCTTGTCGCGTGCTCTGTGTTATGACAGCAGTGGGTGTGTTTGTGTTTGTGTGCGAGTGTGTTTGTGGGTGTGCCCAGGCCACGTGGGTGATCAGTGGACCCAGCTGCCACTCATCACTCTCCCCACCTGCTGCTCATCACCTCAGTCTTTTTTTACTCACCTCGTTCATCTCTCCTTTGTCAGATCGTTGTTTGGTGTCCTGTTCGTGGTTGTCTTGTCTGTTCCTGACCGGAGTCCCAGTTGTTCGTCGTCTATCTGTGGATTACTGTCTTCGTGCCTTGTCTACTGTCTGGAACCTGGAATCATCTCACCGCCACTCTTCTGTCACCACGTCACGTCACCAGCCGACCATCTCAGTCCCTGCGCCACCTGAAGCCTGCCCGTTTTCATTGACTGTGTTTCTGTTACTGCTTGTTGTTGAATAAACGACGTTACTTGCATTTGCTTCCTGTAGTCAATCATGACACATGGACAAATCGTCTATAATAGCTGGTCATTCCCAGAAACTGTCTGACTTCTTTTGTGTTAGTCGGGGTTCTGAAATCCGTCACTGCCTTTACTTTGTCCTCATTTGGCAGGATCCCTTTTGAGTTGACACTATAACCCAGAAAGGTGAGTTCACTCCTGCAGAACTGGCACTTTGCAAGCTTAATGGACAATTCTGCAGACTCCAGTCTGGATAGAACATCTTTTAAGTCAGAGAGGTGCTGCTCAAAAGTAGGTGACGCCACCACTATATCGTCTAAGTAGACGGCACAAGACTTATAGATGAGACCAACGAGGACTATGTTCATAAGCCTCTGGAATGTGGCGGGCGCAGTGCACAATCCAAAAGGTAAAACACAAAACTGATACAACCCGCAGTGGGAAATGAAAGCAGTCTTCGGCTTTGAGTTCTCCACCACCGCCACCTGCCAATAGCCTCTGGCCAAGTCAATGGTGAACATGAAAGTCCCTCTAGCCAGGAAGTCGAGAGATTCATCAATCCTGGGGAGTGGATACGAGTCTTTGACTGTGAGCTTATTTAGTGCGTGATAATCAACGCAGAACCTTGGCTCTCCTGAATGTTTTGGGACGATTACGACTGGGGCAGCCCAAGGACCAGAAGCGGGTTCAATTATTCCTTCCTTCAACATCTCCTTGATTTGAGATTCAATGAGTTCCTTTTTAGCAGGAGAAGTGCGGTAAGGGGCAAGGTAAACTGGTTTTGCGTCACCGCGACAATCTCATGCTCCACTAGCGAGGTGCATCCCAAATGTCCGTCAAACAAACCACTGAAGGTCTCGAGCAATTCAGTCAATTTGTTTTTCTGTTCGTTATTTAGAGATGCTTCTTTAACCTTTTCAGACAGGGCAGAAGAACCGACCTCCAGGTCCAGGTTAAGTCAGTGCCCTCCAACTCCTCAAGGGGCATCGGCTCATCACCGAGCACCACTGACCTGGACGGAACATGGATTTTGACTGAAGACCTCAACATAAAGTCCATACCCAAGATAAGAGGAGAAGATAGATTATGGACAACAGCAAAGCGATGATAGAAACGCTGGCCCATAAAACCCAAAGACAACCAGATAACACCCAGTGGGCAACAGGGTGCACCATCAGCATGATCAATAGGAGGTGCGGACCATGGATTTAATCTTATGTGCCCCCCAGGAATAGTCTGGATAACCACTGATTGCACCGCAGAAAAAGAAGCACCAGTGTCAAGAGTGGCATCAAAAGCTCGTCCATAAAGATTAACCTTTACTCTGAATGGAGTGTTCCAATAAGATGTGGAAGTAACATCCTCTACATGACACAGTGTAGGTTGATCATTCATGGAAGCATCAGGTAAACGAGGCACATTTATCTTCTGGAGGGAGGATTGCCCCGTTTGAACATCCTCCCTCCCCTGAAGTTTCCCTTCTGGGCAAAGTCTGAGGCCACATTTCCTTCTCCAATGGCCTGGTTAGAGCCATCCATCCATCCTATGTCCGGCGGTCTATTGACAGTATCACCAGTCACTCTTGGGGGCTCTGTTGGAGGCGAACACGGCTTTATTCCTGGACTACAGTTTGGGCATGTACGAGAAGTGAATCCATGCAAGGATCATTTAAAACAGTGAACATCCCTCATGGGCATACTGCTAGTCTGTGTCTGAGGGAGACACCCAACAGCTTCCGTATCAAATCTATTTGCTCTTGTTGGGGCGGAGGGGTCTTTAGCTTACGAAACTCACCCAACATGTGAGCGACAAAAGTTGGCAGCGGCTCATCAGGCATTTGCACGTGGTCCAAAATGCCCCTCAAGATACGTTCTTGATTATCTGAAGGCAGAAAGACGGTCCTAAAAAACTCACAGAACTGAGCCCAAGTGGTCACATATGTGCTAAGGATAGTAAACCATTTTCTTGGCTCTTTTGACAGGAAACGTGGGAGCTCAAGGAGAATTTGTGCATCCGTGAGATCCAAGGAGGTTCTGTACACATTAAGGGACTGAAGCCATTCTTCAGGATTCAGGGAACCATCTGCAGAGAACACGGGTGGCTCGAGCCCTGATTGGTGAAGCACAGAAGTAAGCGCTTTTGCTGTGGTATTCATATCCACAGTGAGTGGCTGAGCAAATATGGGTGCCGTACTATACAGTATGTTGCATTGACTGGCACTGACCTTGAGGCCTTTGACGGAGCCTGCGCCAAGCTGTAAGGCGTCGAGCTGGCCAACGGAGCTGGTTGTGGTATGGTACTCTGATCCGCCAAGTGGTCCAGCATGTCTTTCTGTAGGTTAATTGAGTCACGAAGGCTCCGCTGCAGCACTGCAACCTCTGCATGTAACAGCTGAACTTGAGTCTGTAAGTCTCCATTATTCTGTGATTCCACCTGTTGTGGAAGAGAGTCTGCGACTGAGGGCCAGTCAGTTAGGTCAAACTGAAAGTCAGGGTGAGTAGCCATTATGTACAAAAACACAGTCACAATTAATCAATGTACAAACAATAATTTGAAAAACAGTAAATTTCCACAAATAATGAAAGCAAAAGCAGAACTTAGAAAAATGTTATTTTTGCACACCCACAGGGAAGAAAGATCAGTAATTATTTTAAAAGTTAGCAGATAATTACCATGCACATTGAATTTCCCTGTTAACAGCACCCTGTGATATGTTTTCCAACAGTATAACACAGCAATGTGACCAACATCAAAAAGTATCAGAAAAAATGTGGAAGCACTGATGATTTGCACACTATAAAAGTTTACCCAATCAAGTGTCTTGCCATCAGCGATCTATTCTGTGCGTGCTGGCTAGAAACGAGCAGATGCACACCACAAAAACGAGGGAGAGAAAAAAAAAAAAATAATGATAATATCCCACGCGTGACTTCTTCACTTTTCACGGTTCACGTTAATGTTCCTCATCGACACTCATCGCATAAAAGAGTGACGCAAAAAACAACAGTTTTTCCCGTAATGTCCTCATGCAATATAATACAGTTCAGTTCAAAAAGTGAACAAAGGCAAAAACGGTCGAAAAATACGTCCAAACGTTCGCGTATGCAATTGAAGCATTCAATATCCAGACGATCCAGGAAAATAGTATAAGCAATCAGTCAAAAAAACACTTAAACAGTACCTGAAAATCAGTCACGCACAGACCGCATGGTCCCCATAGCTAGCAAGATAGTCAGCCAGGCCCAATTGCAGCAGCGCGATGAAAAACTCCAGCAACGAAATCTCTTCCAAAAAGATAAACAAATTCGAACATCCGTGTCGAAAACAAAAGATGACCGGTATGGATCCAGTTGTTCGGGTGCCAATTTGTAACGTCTACCAGAGGGTTTGAAGTCTGCCCAGATGAAAAACAGAAAACAGGAGGCGAGATAGAAAAACCCGAGGCAAATGAACTGGTAATCCCACGAGTCTTTATAGATGGTTCGCACAATAAGCACACTCTTCACATACATGTAAAAGAGCGAGGATAAACAGGAAAAGAAAGCACTCTGATAAACGCTACGAATCAAAGTGGAAAAGTAACATTATTACACTGCAACATCAGTCAGCAGTAGAGCAGTCATCTCTCTCATCACACGAACATTCTCTATCAACTCTGTGCGTGCGCACTCACATGAGAACAGCGTGCACACTACAAACGTACGCCATAGAAAAAGTTATCTTAAAGGCACATCAACATTAATGTCTTGAACAGTATTTAACATAATTTAGGTGGCCGTTACAATGACAGCCAGTGGCGCAGCTCCTCAACAACCGTCCATACCGGTGTGATGAATACGATCCTGGATGGAACTGGAATAAATACTTTGAATGTTGCGATCCCATTGGACTTATGATAGCTGCCTGAATCATAATAAAGCACTGTTCGCCAGAGAAGAACTGGCCCCCCGACTAAGCCTGGTTTCACCCAAGGTTTTTTTCTCCATTTTAACACCTGTTTGCCACCTGATGTCACCTGTTGGAGTTTGGGGACACTTGACATTTAAAGGTGTCATCGAACGTTTTTTTACAAGATGTAATATAAGTCTAAGGTGTCCCCTGAATGTGTCTGTGAAGTTTCAGCTCAAAATACCCCATAGAGTTTTTTTAATGAATTTTTTTATCTGCCTATTTTGGGGCATAATTAGAAATGCACCGATTCAGGGTTGCGGCCCCTTTAAATGCTCACGCTCCTGCCCACGGAGCTCGCGCTTGCCTTAAACAAAGTTTACACAGCTAATATAACCCTCAAAATGGACCTTTACAAAGTGTCCGTCATGCATACTGCATGCATGCGTCGGATTATGTGAGTATTGTATTTATTTGGATGTTTACATTTGATTCTGAATGAATTTGAGGCTGTGATCCGTGGCTAACGGCTAATGCTACACTGTTGGAGAGATTTATAAAGAATGAAATTGTTTATGAATTATACAGACTGCAAGTATTTAATAATGAAAATAGCGACGGCTCTTGTCTCTGTGAATACAGTAAGAAACGATGGTAACTTTAACCACATTTAACAGTACATTAGCAACATTTAACGAAACATTTAGAAAGACAGTTTACAAATATCACTAAAAATATCATGTTATCATGGATCATGTCAGTTATTATTGCTCCATCTGCCATTTTTCGCTATTGTCTTTGCTTGCTTACCTAGTCTGATGATTCAGCTGTGCACATCCAGACGTCCTGCCCTTGTGTAATGCATTGATCATGGGCTGGCATATGCAAATATTGGGGGCGTACACCCTGACTGTTACGTAACAGTCGGTGTTATGTTGAGATTCGCCTGTTCCTCAGAGGTCTTTTAAACAAATGAGATTTATATAAGAAGGAGGAAACAATGGAGTTTGAGACTCACTGTATGTCATTTCCATGTACTGAACTCTTGTTATTTAACTATGCCAAGATAAATTCAATTTTTAATTCTAGGGCACCTTTAATATTCAACAGTGTTTTGATCTGCCTGCATTGACACCATTGTATGCAAACTAAACTGAGCTGGATGATGACATCACTGTTTACTCCAGTGCTGATATAGATAAATTAAAGGTGGTAAAGAGGATGTTTTGTTTTATACATTTTTGCAATATTACTTGAAACTGTCTTTACTAAGTGATAAAAGACTATTTATTAGGTGCACTGAAAGGAATATTATTAATATACATCATCTGTGCACGAGGTAGGGCCTTAAAAACATCAGCCAATCGGCCCTCTGGCTTGTCAATCACTGCCATGACGTTCCTTGTGAGAGACGCGCGGCTGCGCGCTCTAGTAACTTTCCACACTCCGCATGCAATGTTTTTGTCAGGAGACAGGAGTAACAACTGCAGATTATGAGTCACCTGCGGTGAGTCCGACATAATGAATCCACTAAGTGTGTGCGCGGCTTAACGATTGTAAGGCCGATTATGAATGTAAATTGATACTTGACTGATCGCGCTCAAACGCGTCCAGTCAGAGCCAGTTGCGTTCAGTCTGCGATTACAGTCGGTGTTCAAATTCCATGTGAAAGTATATAAATCTGCTTCAGGAGCAGGAAACTATCGCTGTATGTTGAGCACAGTCAGAATGTTTTAGCTAGTCGTAAAATGTGTGCGCTCATTTCAAAAACTCAGTCGACTAAAACATCCTCTGTACCACCTTTAACTAAATTACTAAATTAATATATAAATCTCATTTGTTTAAAAGACCTCAGAAGAACAGGCGAATCTCAACATAACACCGACTGTTACGTAACAGTCGGGGTGTACGCCCCAATATTTGCATATGCCAGCCCATGTTCCCAACATTATGAAAGGCATTAGACAAGGGCAGCCAGTAACGTCTGGATCTGCACAGGTGAATCAACAGACTAGGTAAGCAAGCAAGAACAATAGCGAAAAATGGCAGATGGAGCAATAAAAACTGACATGATCCATGATATCATGATATTTTTAGTGATATTTGCAAATTGTCTTTCTAAATGTTTCGTTAGCATGTTGCTAATGTACTGTTAAATGTGGTTAAAGTTACCATCGTTTCTTACTGTATTCACGGAGACAAGAGCCGTCGCTATTTTTATTATTAAACACTTGCAGTCTGTATAATTCATAAACACAACTTCATTCTTTATAAATCTCTCCAACAGTGTAGCATTAGCCGTTAGCCACGGAGCACAGCCTCAAATTCATTCAGAATCAAATGTAAACAATATAACAGTATACAATACTCACATAATCCGAAGCATGCATGCCGCATGCATGACGAACACTTTGTAAAGATCCATTTGAGGGTTATACTAGCTGTGTAAACTTTGTTTATGCACTGTTCAAGGCAAGCACGATCTCCGTGGGTGTGGAGCACGAGAATTAAAGGGCCAGTAGCCCTGAATCGGCTCATTTATAATGATGCCCCAAAATAATAAAAAATAAAATGAATTAAATGATAAAAAAATGAATTAAAAAAAATCTATGGGGTATTTTGAGCTGAAACTTCACAGACACATTCAGGGGACACCTTAGACTTATATTACATCTGTTTAAAAAAAGTTCTAGGGCACCTTTAAGATGGACAATGACACCATTTTCTTTAAGAGCTGCTGTGCAGCCAAAATTATATACCAGTTATTACTGTAAAGCTGATTTGACACAATCTGCATTGTAAAAAGCACTATATAAATAAAGGTGACTTGACTGACTTGACTAGGATGCAAGCCAAACTAAAATATCCAATTACACTTTTTTTCTTTTTTTTTTCTGAAGATTGTTTCTGTCATTTTAGATAGTTCTTATCACACTGACGTATGTTCAAGTGTTGGTTTTCCAATAAGTCTGGTTTAAATTAGTTACTTGATGCTTTTAAAATGGGTTGTAACATCATGATTGACAGCTTTGCTTGCATTTAAATCTGCGGAAGCAGGAGTATGGGTGGGACCTTGATACCGCGGCTCCACCTCAGATCACTACTGCGCAGATTAAAAAATTAGATTAAAAGGCTTGTAGCCTGTAAAAAGACCAAATCATGGGCATCTTTTTACCACCACTTCCAACAGCTTAATCTTTATACATTCCACTACAGATAACGTGTGCATCTGTATTTAACATTAATCATTACTGCTTGTAAATGAATTAACAAACATTGGATTCAAAAAAACAAGTACCAGTGTAATGGGAACTTTTAGTATTGAGTGTATAAATTTGTAACTATTCATAAGAATTTTACATTTTGGTGAATTAGTGGCTATGAATTCTTACAATCCGCTTACTCCTTACTGACAGTTATGTTATGACGGATTAATACGAAATTGCCACCTCGTAAAATAGCTATGTTTTCTCATGAGATCATGTTGGAATTTCAGATGTCTGATTTATTAGACATTCCATTTCTAGTGTCAATATTCATCTCAAAGGCAGATGCCCCAAAGTTTGAAACAATTAAGATCATTTTAATGTTTTAAAAGCTATAAACAGTAACATTGTGAAATATTATTACAATTTAAAATAACTATTTTCTGTTAATATATTGTAAAATAATTGTTACTTCGGTCTGTTTATTATTGGTTTGGTGACAAAGCTCTGATACTCCTCTTGTCTATGTGAGTTGTTTTGTGTGCGGAGTGTGGTGTTCGGATCATGGCAATGGTCTAGTTTGGTTTCGGTCTTGTGTCAGGATTTGGACATTTATGCTCAGTGATGCTGCCTTGTGTGAGTATGAAATCGTGCAGTGTGAACTCAGCATAAGATGTTTCCTGTCACACATTATAAACATTAAGAAAATGTCTTTAAGATGTTTATGATTTAGAATGTAAAACTACTTTCTCTAAGACATTTATCAGATGTTTGTACACAACAGATGATTTCAGTGGTCCATTCATACCTCGCTTAAAGGTGCAACATGTAAGATTTTCTGTCCGCTAAAGGCCTATTCAAAACAAAGGCGTAGCTTGATGATGCCAAGCTTGAGCACAGAATCTTGGGACATGTGGTCTTCAACTCACAGCCGGTGGAAAAGAATGGGATAGGACTCGGGAAGAAATCATGTTCATGGATGTGATTATTAACGTTACTGTAGTATGAAGCAGAGCAGGACCGAGTGTTCTGAGAGCTGAACAAGGCCGCTGGAGCGATTGCGCAACACACGCCTCACGAGCAGCAGAACTTTTATTATGCCAGTCACCAGCGCTGCTTCTGCTTTTCCAGTCATGAATATGAGGTAACACAGCTCTGTTTATCATATTAGATACATTTGAATGTGTTGAAAATGATGTTATAACGTTACTCTATGCATTCGCTCGGTGGCTGCTGTGAGGCACACTGCAGTAAGCTAGATCGATTTTAGAATATATTAAATGCTATATTCGAACATGAGGAATCCCACATTCTCCCACACCACCGTTCCCCATAAGGCTGCCTTCCCGGTCAGAAGCTCAACACCATCACTGAATGGAGCACTTTGTGTCACAGGTCTTGTCTTTTGTCTGCTTGTCCCACGGTGTCTGTTTCTGTGTTACAGGAGAAGGCAGCGGATTTGTCTAACGTGCCCGAGGAGTATCTGGATCTGAAGGAAGTGTTCAGTAAGTCTCGCGCTGCTTCTCTCCCTCCACACCGTCCCTATGACTGTGCCATAGACTTAGTTCCGGGTAAGTCTCCGCCTAAGGGCAAATTATACTCTCTATCTGTTCCCGAGAGGGAGGCCATGGAGAAATACATTTCTGATTCTCTGGCAGCGAAGTTCATCCGCCCTTCCTCTTCTCCAGCGGGGGCGGGGTTCTTTTTTGTGGGGAAGAAGGATGGATCTCTGCGACCTTGTATTGATTACCGAGGGCTGAACAACATCACGGTAAAGAATACTTATCCTTTGCCGTTGATGTCTTCAGCCTTTGAGAGGTTGCAGGGAGCGTCCGTTTTCACTAAATTGGACTTGAGGAACGCTTATCATTTGGTCCGCATTAGGAAGGGGGATGAATGGAAGACTGCTTTTAACACCCCCAGAGGGCACTTTGAATACTTGGTCATGCCTTTCGGGCTGTCCAACTCGCCTGCGGTCTTCCAGGCACTCGTTAATGACGTGTTGAGAGACATGGTTGATCAGTTCATATATGTCTACCTGGATGACATATTAATTTTTTCGCCGTCTCTCCAGGAACATGTTCAACATGTCAGACGAGTGCTCCAGCGTCTGTTAGAGAATAGGCTTTTTGTCAAGGCGGAGAAATGCGAATTTCATGCACAGTCTGTTTCCTTCCTAGGGTACATCGTTTCGTCTGAGGGAATTAGCATGGATCCTGACAAGGTTAAGGCTGTGGTGGATTGGCCAAGTCCAGATTCCCGTAAGGCCCTACAGCGGTTTCTGGGGTTCGCCAATTTTTACCGGCGTTTCATTCGCACTTTATCCGCACCTCTGACCGCCTTGACCTCCCCCAGAACGACCTTCAGGTGGTCAGATGCAGCTGAGGCTGCATTTGCCAAACTGAAGGGCCACTTCGTTTCGGCCCCCATTCTCATTGCCCCTGATCCTTTGTGTCAGTTCGTGGTGGAGGTCGATGCGTCAGAGGTGGGGGTAGGCGCAGTTCTATCCCAGCGGGCGCCCTCAGATGATAAGATGCATCCCTGCGCGTACTTTTCTCATCGTTTGTCTCCCGCTGAACGCAATTATGACATTGGTAACAGAGAGTTGTTGGCAGTCAAATTAGCGTTGGAAGAATGGCGTCATTGGTTGGAGGGGTCGGGGGTACCCTTTATCGTTTGGACTGATCACAAGAACCTAGAATATATTCGATCAGCTAAAAGACTCAACTCCAGGCAGGCTCGGTGGGCACTTTTTTTCGGACGTTTTGATTTTTCTCTATCGTACCGCCCGGGCTCCAAGAACGTCAAGCCCGATTCTTTATCTCGTATTTTTGATCCATCCGAGCGCCCGTCTACTCCCAAGTGTATTCTTCCTGAGACATTAGTAGTCTCCACTCTTACATGGGAGGTCGAATCGAAGGTCCTGGCGGCCTTAGAAGGGGTAACGCCTCCGACCGGGTGCCCACCGAACCGTTTGTTTGTGCCGTAGGAGTTAAGGTCCTGCATCATCAAGTGGGGTCATTGTTCCAACGTGGCTTGTCATCCAGGGGTTAATCGAACCAGATTTTTGGTCAAGCAATGATTCTGGTGGCCTGCTATGGCTCGGGACATCCGCAGTTTTGTTTTGGCTTGCTCGGTTTGTGCCACTGGTAAGACTTCCAACCGCCCTCCAGATGGGTTACTCCAACCGCTGTCTGTCCCTTCGAGACCCTGGTCCCACATCGCTCTAGATTTTGTCACCACCCTCCCACCCTCCCAGGGGTACACGGTCGTTTTGACCGTAGTGGATCGGTTCTCGAAGGCGACCCATTTCATTCCCTTGACCAAATTGCCCTCTGCCAAGGAGACAGCGGTTACTGTCGTAGACCACATCTTTCGGTTACATGGCCTCCCGGTAGATGTGGTGTCCGACAGGGGTCCCCAGTTTGTTTCCAAATTTTGGCAGGAGTTTTGTAGACTGCTGGGCGCGACGGTTAGTCTTTCCTCTGGGTTCCATCCCCAGACCAATGGGCAGACCGAGAGAGCCAACCAAGATTTAGAGTGTATGTTGCGATGTTTGGCGTCCAAGAATCCTTCCTCCTGGAGTCAACAACTCTCTATGATTGAGTACGCACACAATTCATTACCAGTGTCTTCTACGGGCCTCTCTCCGTTCGAATGCAGTTTAGGTTACCAGCCACATGTGTTTCCCAGTCTGGAATCCTAAGTCGCGGTCCCCTCTGCTCACGCCTTTGTCCAGAGGTGCCACCGCACTTGGAACAGAGCCCGCGAGACTCTGTTGCAAGTGAGGGCGCGCACCAAGGCTAAGACTGATCGCCACCGGTCAAAGCCTCCCGTATACGTCGTGGGTCAAAAAGTGTGGCTTTCTACCAAGAACATTCCGCTCCGTTCCGTTGCCAATAAGTTAGCTCCCAAATTCATCGGCCCGTTTCCTGTCACTAAAATTATTAGCCCAGTGGCAGTCCGACTCAAATTGCCTCCGGCGTACAGGAGGATTCATCCTGCCTTCCATGTTTCCAAAATTAAACCTGTTTTACATTCACATCTTAATCCGCCCTCTCCGGTTCCCCCACCGCCGCGGCTCGTAGACGGGGAACCGACCTATTCGGTTAATCGCATTCTGGACTCTAGGCGGAGGGGGCGCGGATTCCAGTACTTGGTGGACTGGGAAGGTTACGGTCCAGAGGAGAGAAGTTGGGTTCCTGCTAGAGACATTCTGGATCACTCCCTTATCGATGATTACAATCGACAGGTAAGGAGTTCTGGGAACGCCGTGAGGCGTTCCTAGGGGAGGGGGTACTGTCACGGTTCATGAATCTGCTGTCTCATTCTGGTGTCTGTGTGATGGTGTGGGTGTGTCACCTGATTGTTTTGTGTGGGCGTCGCCGCTGATTGTTGATCAGCGGCAGCTGTGAGCACTTACCATCTGCCTATTTAACGCCTTGTCTTTCGTCTCTTGTTTGTCAGATCGTTGTGCGGTGTCCGCGTGTTGTTTCCCGTGTTGCTTGTTGTGTGTTTCCCTGGACTGGACTTCATTCGTTGCTTCCTGGTTTTCGTGTTCTTATTGGATTACTCTCTGGACTGCACTTACGGATTACTTCACGGACACAGCTCTTCGGTCACCACTCATCACGGATCTTCACCGCCCATCGACGTCCCTGTGTTACCACTCTCCTGCTGACTGTTATATGTTTTTTGTGTGTGTTGAATCTGACTACCTTCGGTGTGAAGCTCTATTAAAGAGATTAACTTGCATCTGCATCCTCTCTTCATTCCCTGACACTCACGATTTACAAATAGTTGCAAACATTTGGGATATTGTAAGTACTCAAGTGAACAAAATATATAACACTGGCCTAGTGGTTTTGGGATATTTTACTGCAAAATTCTTACATATTGAAACCATGATCAGCAGCAATTGGCTGGCGGCAAGACAACAACGTAATGTCATCATATTAAAAAAGAACATCACACCGGATGAAAAATAGGATTAATATCTAGACCTTTAAGGAAACAGCCAAGCGACCAAAATGACATAATAGTTATAACAGATAAATGAAATGTGTTCTGTTTGCTACATGATTCTGGATTATTTCCATTATTTTGTGATTTCAACATTATTTCAAAGTTGTAATTAGCAATTAATTTAATTTTACATGTGAAGCAGATATGTTACATAACAATTAATTAATAATAGTTAATTAATGTTCCCTTGCAAAAACTTTTGCGTTCTCTTGCAAAGAGCTCAAAAAGTTTTGCGAGCGAATGCAATGTTTCGTGGTGGAAATCAAAACATTTGCGAGGGAAGGCAAAAGCATTGACTTAATATTTTTCTAATAATTTTTTCTCCCAACCACCATGTCCCTTTAGAGGCTCTGTAGCCATCTGTGCTCATGGGCATTACTATGCACATACATGGGCATTGCATGGTAACATATTAACATGAATTCTATGCATTTGTGATGTTGTGCATTTTACATTATCAGAATATTCTGCTGTGGCAAAAACTTTTCATTGTGAACTTTATCTGAGTGTGGCAAATAACTGGCATGCGCAGATCTGTAGGTTAGCAAATATATTTTAATAATATAATATTTATATATTCATTTAAGCACAATGACAAAACGGCATAATTTTGGTTTAGCCAAATTTACTCCAATAGAGAAGCCACATTTGTAGGTATATTTAACAACATATTTTCATACTGTCCATCACTTTGTTGTTTTCACTGCAATGTAGAAAATAAGAAAGAAAGCAAAAAGAATGCTGAAGAAATGCTAACAGCACACCGCCCATGGAGGTTTAACGTTTAATGTCAGAAGAGAAAAATGCAATTTGCGACTTGCAAAGCGTTTCAAACCAAAGTGTCTTGTGAAGCGATAACTGGCTATGCTGACTTTGAAAAAGGAAAAACAGAACAACTGCAACACATCAATAAATAAATATGCAATGACCAAAAATGGCAAAAAAAAAAAGAAATCCTTCAGCAAGAGTCTAAAACCGACCAAAGTTCATTATCTATTTTCATTTACAAGCAGCTATTCTACCCGACTTCATCACAGCATGACAATCCCACTTCAGTTTACACGCCACTGCATCTCCAAAAGAACCGATCCGAGCGCCTAAGCACTAAACACAACTGCACAGCAAAACATCTAGGGTGCAAACACTTTTTAAATTGTATGTAAGCTTCTTATCATGAGATTCCTAAATAATTTTGCATATTAAAGTCTGTGTTTAAGCTTCTGAACAAACAAGAACTCAGTTGGCACTTTGTCATGGCAATGAGAGCATGCTTTAGTACTCAGTGTAAACGTTAACAAGAATAGCTCTAATAGCTCTTATGCGCACAATCATTTTGCATGTGCTCTATATTTTAATGTGTTTCCCTGCTACAAATGTGCATTCTATTATCAATATATGACTCTCTATTTTTCTTTCTTTACACAGTTCCATTTCTGCAGTAACATTAACTTGTTCATCATCAGTTATTCAGCTCAAACATTCTTTACAAGGTCTTTACATTTACACTCAGACATTTTAGGAATGTGAAGTCAAGAAAGAAAGAAAAAATAAAGAAAGTTGCAATGCTTTCAATGTTTTGGGCCATATTTCACCCTAAAATAATAAAAATAAATAATAATAATAATAATAATTATTATTATTATTATTAATGCTGATTTTAATTCAGAAAATGAATCAATTCTGGTTACATGCATACAAATTTTACAATTTAAAAGAAGTCTTAATGGTCCTAAAATACATTTCATGTTTTTTATAAAAAAAAATGAATATGTTGTTTTTATTTTGGGTTAAAAATGACTCTGACATTTCTCTGTGAGATCCACCGTAAGTTATATCGTCATATTTCTCTTTCATCAGTTCTGTGATGATTAATGTTCCGGCATTCATTAAATCACTGTACTACAATCCACTCCCTCAAGCTACACCATATTTCAACACCATCAAAATCACCCTCACAATCCTTTGACAATCTCAGTAACAGCATCAAATAAACTAATGATTAGTGTTGCAATCTCTACGCCTGCTCCACACAAACCGATTCCACATTTCTCAAGAGCTCTGTCTCACATTCAGATGGGGAATTAGATACGCACGTAAATTAATGAACCTTAAAGGTTTTCTTGCATTTTCAGCCAGTGGCCTCTCATACAAACATTTCACAACATGACAAAGGCATGGCTACTACAACACAGTCAAAATTGTCATATTATGCTGATAGGCATTACAAAGAAAGAGAACAAGCAAGGAACAACACTACAATAATAATACAAAAAATAAAGATTTGACAAAAATACATGTAAATGATGCTGTAAAGTTATTAAAAGAGAAGATTATAGAAAAGGATCTTGAACACAGTGCCCAATGTTAAAACCAACAGAACATACCTCATCTGAGCCATCACGTACATTTACAATTATGAATAGACATCCCATTTTTGTCCAGTTAGTAAACATACATCAGTACACCAAAACAAGATACAATTGCATTAAATAAATTAATAATAAAACACTTTTATAAATCCTCAATATTTTTATATGTACAACTTAAGAACAAAACATCAGTCCAAACATAAAAAGAAGAAAGAAAATTGTTTTGCTAAAGATAACAAAGCCTATTTTTAGTTTTTTTTTTTTTTTGCATTGTGGCATTATTTTAATGGTAAATAAGTACATCCTTCCCCTATTGTCCCCTATTATTGTAATGGAAAATAATAATAATAATAAAAACTCTATTACAGTAATGAGAAATCGTTCTATCTATACATATTGTGTGCGTGCTTGAAGATGACCAGGTTAAAACGAGAACTGGGAGTTTTAAATGTGCTTTGTTTTTTGTCACAATGTCAAAATTCTTAATGGCCCTAAAAATAAGCTTTATTTTCTTTATGCAAATTCTATATTTTTATTACATTTATTTTGAAGAGTACTTTTCTTGACAGTTCACCCAAAAGGTTTTCAACAAGTTTTATTTTTTTGTTGTTCATTTTTATTTTGGCCAGATTTAGTGGCTTATGAGATAATTCTTGTTTTGGACACAATAACTAAAAGTAGGATAAAACACCTTGAGTTGTGTTTCTGTTATGCCAGTAGTGATGAATCTTTAGCATTACAAAGCTTTTGCAGCATTATCAAGGCTGATATGTTTTAATACTGTGACATCCAATTTGACAATCAAATGACATGAATTATGTGTATATGGCTATAGTGGTCTGTTAGTTCTTACAGTATTCTTTCATTTGGCCGTACACATAATACTCTGAGAACTGCATGTAGTGGTCATTAACAACATCCAAAATGTGTCTAACGTTGACGTGTGTGCACAGTGCCGAATATATTCTCTGCATAGAGGAAAGGAAGTGGCATTAATCTAGAGAAAGACGCTGCAAAGAAAAGAGTTCTTATTCCATTGAGCTCTGCATCGTTTCCTGCTGGCAAAGGAAATTCATCTGAATATGCCTCTATTGTTCAAAAAAGAAACATGGAAGAGCGATAATTAATATGGCTTTTCCAATGTTCTCCAGTTGAGGCGCTGTTTTAAAAAAACACACTTGGTAAAATGATTTCAAGCGCAAAGCACAGTGCTTAACAGAGGCCCTTGATATAGACAAGTCTACCAATTAACAAAAGCTAACCTACAGGTACTCAAAGACATGAACACAATATGTGAGCGACAGAACCACATCAAGTGAAAACTGATGAAAACCACTGTAAATGGCGTGAGGACATCTGAAGCCCTTGGTGCTGGTCTAGGGATGTTATAAAAGTCTATGCTTGGTTGGTAAAACTAGCATAAGCATATAGAAAGCTGATCTAGAATCAGATATCACAGAGAATTCAGTCCACAGATGACAGAAACGAGGATGCAAACAAACAGAACCAACCAACCACAACATCGCTGAACAACTGAACCAAACGAACGGAAAAACAAATCAATTCAAAGACTGATCATGGTGTGTCCAGTGAGACTGATTTGAGTGTTTGGCCGTGTCTGAGACACTAGATAGGGAGCATCACGCTAGTTACAATGTCACATACTGCAAAATTCACAAGATGACATTTGTACACAATTGAGAAACATCAATACAACAACAACAATAACAACATAAAAAAAAAATCTAATAAATAGAATGTACAATCTGTTTTTGTCAGGATTTTTTTGTGACTCGTCGCATAAATCTGGATTTTACACTTTGAAAAATGACAGAAATTAACATTCTGTCATTTACTCACCCTCAAATCTGTCTTTTATTATTTCTTGGAACGAAAAAGGAGAACTGTTGCATACAATGAAACGGGGATTTGAGTGCATTCAAATATGGTACATTAAAAAGGCATCATGCCAGGTTTGAAGTCATTGATACTAAATGCTATTGGCTCTTGTACATCTGCAGACAGAATGCAAATGAGAGTTTTAGAAGACCACACACACACACACACATTATATATATATGGTATGGAAGTGGACATTCTACTAATATCTCTTTTTGAGTAAAACGATGGGGTTGGAACAAATATACAGGCTGGGTAAGTAATTTTTTTTGGGTGGCAGCAACAGAAACTTAACAGGACATTCTTTACAGTCCTCAGAAATGCACAGTAACCATTTCAAGTTTAAAAGGCCACAAATGTTTATGGCCAGTTGTGTTCTATCTTTTCAAACTGTTCCAGTCTTTAACAAATATGTAGTTCCAGATTCGATTTAAGGTTTTGCTGAGGTCTTAACTGGTTTTCTTCGATTCATTGAAATCACACAACAGAATAATAGAGAGTTGCAGAAACAGCCTGTAACTGCACGATGCATCCTGCCCTCATGCGTGGGTGGAAATGCAGACGCATAAAAACACACATGGCATGTCCTCAATAACTGTTCCGACTTTATAATATGAAAACAACAGTCTGCAGGGGCTAAGCAACAACACAGTGATCAAGCAAATTTAGAGTCGTGTTTGAACAGTCTTTCAGCAGATGGTGTTAATAAAAGGCGTAATCTCACAACCAACACAAAGAATATCACAATCATAATCATGATATTAATATTTGTAAACGCAGCATGATCTTATTATGCTGTGTCAAAATGATTGGCAGAGATATGTATATTTCCAATAAATGTCTTATTAAAATATAGGCTACTTTTGTGAAACAAAAGAAAAGTTACAAATAGAAGAAAAAAGCTAAAAATTATGCGCTGTTTGGATACCCAATGCGATCCATATAGACTTTTGGCCACATAGAGTGCTGCAATTTATGGATATTTATTTACCATTTCATGAATATATATATTTATCTATTTTTACCACATCCTTGACATAAATATCCCTGTTTTAGTCGCAGCTGTTTCTTACTCTCTATCAGTTTACAAATTATAAATAGAAAATATATGTGATATCATCCTAATGTTTCACATAATGGTATACTGATGCATCTGAATAAATAATTCACAGTAGAAGTAGTCAAATTTAACGTTTTAACAAAAATATATGCCTTCTATTTCCTGATGCAAATACTGCAGAAATTGAGCTAAAATGTTACTAAACACACATTTTTAATATATATTTTTTCATCAGTTTTGTGTTCTACCATGTTCTGTTTTGATGGACTCTTCCTGTTTTTATGCCCGTTATACATTTAATGTTATAGGAGATAAATGTCTAATTATGTCTCCCATATGTACTAGAACACTATTATAACAAACTCCATTTATGTTGATATATAAGACTGCTGTTGTTTGATAATAAACAATGGTTATTATTATATAACTGATAATTTAATAAACTACAATTCCTAGAAGTATGATATACAGAAATATAAAAAGCAATATTAATTCTCTACTAGGTAACTGCATACCCTGCAATAATGCATTTCATTTCTAAAGAAGGCAAATATTGGCTTTCTAAGTGGCAATCACACAAATTCAGAGATTAATTCTCTGTAACACTTTTAAATGTAGATATGAGTTTTGTTTTTAAAGGGAATGTACCAACCTCAAGTCTACCCACATTACAAACTAGGGAATAAATGTGTCTAAAGGAAAAGTGATCCAGTGGCTAAACCTGTTTCACAACTAGATTCACATCCTAGGCCAGTGGCACATTAAGACATCAACTGCAAACTCCCTATTATGTTGGTCTGGCCAACTTCTGACAATCCCACTTAATGCTATCAAGGGTCCAAATAAACTCTCTCACACATACAAAATTCCACACAAGCGTCAGCAAACACAGAATGATTGTTTTTCATTCTGACACACAACCTGACCTATGACCCATTCACGGTACAATTGTAATCGGACTACAAGTCTTTTGGTCGCTGTCTTTTTGTCCATTTATTTATCTTCCATCCTAGTTTTCCATGTGTTCCATGCCTCCGTGGCGTGGGCGTGGCTGTAAAGCATCTTGGCAATCTGATTGGCTGCTTGGCTTCTGTTCGGTGGGAGGTGAAGTGGGCGGGATGGTGGGCATGGTTTTGTGACGATGATGGGCAAGATGAAGTGCCGGGGATGAGGAGCAGAGGTCATGAACTTTGACCTCATGCTTTTTTAGGGGGAGGGGCCAGTTTGATAATCTCATCTTCTGACGGTTGGCGAATGATATCTACAACATAGAAGAGAGACACAAAGAGAACTCTGTTACAGAAAACATTATGCATGACAAATTATAAGTAGTAACCGAATCCACATAACATTATTAACCCTGTAAATCCAGACATATGAAATAAGTCTGGAAAAATGTAAGAAAAAATTATAAAATTAAAAAAGGTTTGTTGGTTTAAGGTTTAAGGTTAAAGGTTTATTAAAATTAAAAATAAGTTTATTGAACCTTTAGATAAAATATTGAAACAACAACAAAAATGCATATGTCATGCATCTGGCTTTTATGCCTAGTGGGTGCTGCATCTGGTATTGGCGCTATGGGGAATGCCATCAGTGTAAACGGTGTCTAAGGGATGTGTAAACAAAAGCCAATAATCATTGGCAGACAGCAGTCCATGACTTCACATGCAAAAGGGTGTTTGAGTTCACATCATCAACTCTATGGTCTGAGGGAGATACGCAGGCAGGCCTGAGGTGTGTCAACGAGATGCAGCATCTTGTTTCCCTCTCAGAGAACCGGGCTGCATACGCACTCAAAGACGTTTTTTTTCAAAGTGGAATGTAAAGAAACAGGTCAATTTAGCTCAAAAGGAATTATTAATTAATTTTATATGGAATTTAGAAAGAGTCACTTATTTTACGGCCGAACAAATGAATCATCCCACGCTCAAATGAATGAGCAATAACTATCAACTCTGTAGTGGATATTAATGTCCCAAACTATAGCAAAAACACTATTTATTAGCACAGTAACAAGATAAGCAGTTTAAGACATTAAATTCTTAATCACATAACCAAAGACACTTCTCTTTAAATACAAACAAGCCTTTGATTATTCTAACAAATATTAATACCTAACACATAAACACACGCACACACACATTCGCACGAGTTGCAGAAAGAAAGAAAGTGAGGAAAGATTGAGTTTTAAGAGAGTGAAATACTGAAATCCCAAATTTCTAGCAATATATGCACTTTATAAGACCTGACCTGAACAAACCATAAATCATTAGGTGGGGTTCAGATTCAGTAAAATTAGTGAATTTAATTAAAAAGTCTAATAATATTTCAATTATACAAAAAATAAAATAAGAAATGAATAATTATTTAAAAAAAAAGTCATTTTCGATTTCTGTTTTGGGCCAACACTGTAAAAAATGAATGTGATTTTAACGATAAAATACTGTAAAACCACTATAGAAAAAAAATGTAAATAGGTTAACAGTAAGTTCCTATATTATATACAGAGAAAAACTGTAAAAGCTCTAACCAGAAATTTATGCAATTTTAATACAACTTTTATAAGTAAAAAAGACAAAATCAATGTATAATTTACAGTCAAAATCTGTAAACTGATGTTCCCACAATTCCCTCTGTGACACTCCACATTTGAAAGTATTTTGTTTAAATAATAATTTTTCTTAATAGTTTTTGTTATCAGTTATATACATTAGGGTTTTATGTTACATCTTCTGTTGTTTAATGAATGTTTATTGCATTATGTAAGTGTTGTGGGTTACCATGATGGTGTTTTGCATTTGCGTGGATGACTCTGTGCACCTTCTTTATATTAGTATATACTTCAGCTCATGGAAAAGCTACTTGTGATGAACTCTGATTCTTCATGTGGCTTTCTCTTTTACCACCTGCATTCTTATGGTGGTTGTCAGTATATGTTAAAGGTACAAAACAGATTTTAGTAGTAGTGTGCATTGTTGAATTTATTGGTTTACAATCAAATTTTCTTAAATTACAGTTTTATACTGTAAAATTTACTGTTTGTTCTGTAAATGTGTTTACAGTTTTTCTGTATTTTTTACAAAATTATTCTGGCAACCACAGCTGCCAAAAGTATTTTGTAAAAACTACGAATTTTTTTTACAGTGAAGTGCATCTAGAATTTTCGGTTTTCAGTGCATCCCTAATAATACGAATACAATACATTTTACACAGATTTAATCCATAATTCAAGAAATGAAAAATCATTCACACACATATTAAACAAGACACACCTCCAATAAAGCATTAAATAGTTATAACAATTGCATGAATTATGTGTGATCTAAGCATAATAATCACATAGGCTGTAGACATGATATAGAATTATGCAGTTTAACAATGTTTGACTATAAGTCCGTCTAGCATTATTTTGGGATGATCTGATGCATTTTGATATTTAAAGATAGTCTCTGTGGATTTAGAGAGGATTTCAGTCCTGCGTTTTAGAGATCAAACAGAGGTCTTCATAAAGAAGGTCTGTTCTAGATCTCTTTCTTGGGAATCAGCCCCCTTTGGCATTAACTCATGGTTTTCCTTGTGAAACTCAAGATGTGCCATCTCTGAACCCATCTGTCTTGTTAAACTGCCTGATCATCGACATGTCAATGGTTCTCTCTCTTGTTGCTATGGAGGAGTTTAGTTAGTCTGGCACCACATATGGCAGGATATTCTGATTTATATGATCCTGAGTGTTGATTTGGAATTTGGCTCTTTTTACAGTTTGAAGGAGTAATTTCTGTCTGATTCGCTCTCAGTTCCTACAGGAACTTTGATGCTGCTCCTGGTATTGATGCTATTGGGAACCAATACCCACTGTCATACTGAGGGAATGCCTGCCTTACTAGAATGTGAATATGAACAAACATAGTGGGTATAACATAAATTAACTACCCAGTCATATTCAGAAGCGTGTCAACCCCATGGGCGCATCCCATGTGACTCATTTTAGTGGCACTACTACTCCCTAAGCCAATATACTAGGAATGATCTATTCTCTACAGCAGTAGCTGTTACACCTTCCGCTCTCCTTGGCAGAACAGGGCTCAGCATGTCAGGCATATCTCACCAGTGTTTGACAACTTAGGGAGCAGTCTATCACAGGGTAGCTTCTACTCCATTTTAACAACCCCAGAGTGATTGGGGAGAGTAGCTCATACCATGACTTGAGTAAAGGCACTTATCTGGAACTATAGTGAATGGCTAAACTACATAATGATACAATGATAAGGAGGGATGCCATCAGCTATCTTCCAGACCCAACAAAAGTTTGTGAGGGAGGTAAATGAAACAGGGCGACTCTTGTAAATTGCCCATCATAGTTCCTTTCACCTTGCTCTACCCTAAGGGGCCTACCAAAGAGCAGGATGCAAGGTGTTAAAAATATACTAAACCCTACTTTAAGACCTCAATGTAACTGGGCCAGCCAATAACTTGCCTTGAGTCAATGCACTATACCTAAAACCCAATATAGCTAGTACTTCGTCTTTTTCTTTAGCACTAACCTATAGTAAGCGACAGATAATACAGACGTCCCACAAGCAAACTTTCTCTACTTATTAGCATTGTCGTAAAGCACCCATCCAAAGGTGAGCATACATCCCTACTTCAAAACCAAACTGTAGTTGGGGAGGGAGGTAAGCAAAATAAAGGGAATCTATACTGCCTACACAACTCTGTTCACCCTTCATTAACCCTCATGGAATCCCAGAGAGGAATATATCTCCAGAAAGCTGCTGACTTAGACCGTGGCAACTATAGCAACTACAGAATGACCAATGCACTGGTCGTGTGCTAAGTGGCACAGATGGCTAGATCTGTGGTTGCAAAGCTTTTTTTTGACTGCCTCAGGTGATATTACCACTAAATGGATGGATCTGGAGTAAGATGTAAGATGTTTGATGAAATTATTGGGTTTCAAATATTAAGCATTACAACATAACAGTAGCTACATATAATACATATTACTAGTACCATGAATGTGGACGAGTACTCTGAAGTGACACCGATTGATCATTTGTACATATACATGATGCGTTCACTCTAACTAGAACTAGCAAAGCAGCACAAACAGATACAGGATGCATTCACTCTAGAGAGAACGCAAGAAAGATCACAAATAAATAGGAAAGAAAGGCTGCTGCATCTTGACACAGGCTTTTAAAATAACTATTTTAACTTGACACTGCACATTAAAAACACGACGCTGAGTGAATTCAAGTCAAAATAGTGACAAAAATAGTCTGTGTGCATATTATGACACCTACAGTAACCTGCAGGCAGGTTAAGATGTTCTAAAACAAATATTTGAGAACTTCTTAAGAATTTTTCAAGTATTGCACTTAGGAACATTCTTACAAACTTAGAATTTATCTTAAGAATTTTCTTAACGTCTTTCTTAAGAATAATTTCATGAATCCAGCCACAAGAAAAAAGCCAAGCAAGAGGGAGTTCCCTCACTGCGGCAGCTCATCTTCAAGAGCTGAATGCGATCACTCCATTGGCAAGGCAGGAGCCTTCAAAGAGGACGCAGCACCAGGGGAGAGATAGCTAGTAGCTGCTCACACAAGTCTCTCCACATACAAATAATTTGAATACAAGGGAGAGACTATATGAGCTGAAGATAAACTCCTCCATTATCTTGACACCTCAATGTAGAGATATAGAAGGAATAAAAGGCTCACAAACTTATATGCAGGACAGCGGAGGAGGCGGATTATTAATAACACCCACCTCAACTCTCTCTGTATCTAATTCCTCAGAATTAGACACATCACAATAATCGGTCAAGTTGAAGGCAGCAACAGAGTGGCTTCCTGAACCAACATGAAAACAACATAGTGTTCCCCATAGCGCCAATACCAGACACAGCATTGAAGTTCCACTTTGGGAAGCGAAATGTAATTTGGTGCAGATCCTGACATTTATAAGGTTAAAAAGTAAGATGAACTTCTGAAAGCATGTAATGTAAATCAATGAGATCTTTATAACAGTATAGCAGACTACTTAAATAAAATTCATATAAATATCAGTTGTCACTCTATATCTCCTCTATAGTTTTAAAACATATAATGCAATGTTCTATAGTTTTAAAACATATAATGCAATGCAATACAATGATGACTGAAAGATGAACAAATAATGTTCCTCAAAAGCCAGATGGATCATATTTGATACTCACATTTTAACATGACTTTCCTAAAAAATGATGTATGGATAATCAAGAAAACTTCAGATGCTTCAGTCCAGTCAAGTATTGCTAATATAAAAGTTATTCTTACATTTATTTTATAAAAATTAGTTAAGATTTCACAGCAAAAACACATAACCTGAAGGTGGAATTTTTTATAATTATACTAATAAGCCTTTTACTTGCTAAAAAACTAAAACTATCAATCAGACCAGAAAAGGCATGAAGTAGATTGTGTACAACAGGTTTTTCAGCTAAGTTTTGATAATTTTGATGATGCAGAGGCCTTAATTTTTTTTATTTTTTCTTATCAAATATGATACAGTAGGCTTTATATGATTAAAGTAATGCAATCTGAGGTTCCTTTTGAGTAAATTACTGCCTACGAAGCCTATGTAGGCAGTAAGACTGTCACTCCTTCAGAAGTAAATAGGATGAAACAGGGAAACGTCAGAAATAATGCCGTGCTCTGTTGATTGTGTTTATATTTATGATGCAAAAGACAGAGATTGTTAAGTGAAGTGAAGTGATTTGTACCCTTGTATTTCTTTGCAGAGGGGATGCGTGTGAGTTTGGTGTCGATTTCATCGTCTTCAGAGATCTTTAGCACGGTTGTGCGGTACTCAATGACCCGGGTCAAAAGGTCAGGTCGCCGTGAGATTTCAAAGATGTGCTCAATGTAGGATAGGTCATCTGTGCAAGACAGACAAATCACAGAGATGTAATATAAAAAAGAACAAAAGCATGAACATTTATCTGTACAAGAAATTCAATCATTATTTAATGGAATGAAAAAGTCTGTCATCAATCACTCAAACAATGTTTTTTTTTTGCTTTGTTTTGTTTTTTTGAACATAGAATGATTGAGTTTATTTAAACATGGTGACTCAAAATGTGTCACACCCTTGTGAAAAAGAAGTGTACTTGTATTAATTGTATTGAATGTGTACTTGTAGTGTAGTCAAATCTTAAAACTATATATTAAAAAAAACAGGATTAATTGAGACTGCACAACTTTTTCTAAACGTTTAGATAAAAACTGTCCAGGCACAGCTTAGGATGAGAGGTCCTGTGTGCCTGGCATGGAAGGAAGATGCAGACTACAAAATCTCATGAACGTATGCGAAGTAGCCCAGCCCACTGCATCACATATTTCTTGCAGGGATACCCGAGAGCAGAGCTTTAGAAGACGCCATGCTTCTAGCTGAATGAGCACCTGGTAGGCCAAAGAATTTGCCTCGACAATTCGATTGCTGATTGTTTGTTTGGAGGCCGGGGAGACCTCTGAACATACAATTGTAAGGCCCTAAAAGGGCAGAATAAATGAAGAGGATGGAAGGCCTGAAGAATGGTAGACCTAGCCACATTAGACCTAGACACCTTAGATCTAGGGTGTAAGATAGCTTTCACCCTCCCAGGAGTAAATTCCAAGCAGGGAGGGGAAATAGAAAGAGCCCCAACTCTCGAGGAAAGTAATGGTCAGCAGAAAAGCTATCTTTAACATGAGAATTTTCTCGGATGCTGACTCAAGTGGTTTGAAAGGGGCCAGGGATAACCCTTTGAGAACCACGGCCAGATCCCAGGCTGGGACTTTGGTATGAGTCGCAGGCCTCATCCTCCATGTCCCACGGAGAAACCGTACGACCAACTGGTGCCTCCCCAGAGGTCCATCACTTAACGGAGCATGGAAAGCTGCAATTGCTGCCATGTACACCTTAAGCATGGATGGGGTAAGACCAGCAGAGCAGCGATCCTGAAGGAAATCCAGCACTGAAGCCACTGGGCAGTTAACTGGGTCCAACCCACGCTCTCTACACCAAGAGGTGAAAACATTCCATTTTAGGCCATACAGTTTCCTCATGGATGGAGCTATAAAGTTGAGTATAGTCTCGACCACTCCGGCTGAGGGACCAGCTTCTAGGTACTGGGCCCAATCTAGGGACCAGACCCACAGTTTCCACAGCTCTGGATGGGTTGATAAATTGTGCCCCCGCCCTGGGAAAGCAGGTCCCTCCTGATGGGAATCTCCCATGGAGGACCTGCCAGGAGTGACACGATGTCTGAGAACCATACTCGGGCTGGCCAGAATGGGGCTACAAAGAGGAGACTAACCCCGTCACGACGGACCCTTTCTAGAACTCCCGGGAGTAGAACGATCGGGGGAAATGCATACAGATATAGCCTCGGCCACATCTGCACCATGGCGTCCAGCCCCAGAGGAGCTGGAGGCGTGAGAGAGAACCACAGTGGACAGTGAGTCGTCTCTTGAGATGCAAATAGATCCACTTCTGCTGGGCCAAACCTCTCTCATATCTACTCCAGCTCCTCAGAGTCTCCATTCCCTGGTCCTCAGCACCTGCCTCAACAGGATGTCTGCTCCCAAAGTCTGGTTCCTGGGGACATACATTGCTCTGAGAGACAACCGTTTCCCCTGTGACCACAGAAAGATCTGGTGCGCCAGTCTGCAAAAAGGGCATGACCTCAGACCCCCATGATGATTTATATAAGCGATCACCGACGTGTTGTCTGAACGAACTAGAATGTGGTGGCCCTTAATACAGGGCCCTTTAATAGCTCTGAATACAGCCAGCATCTCCAATCAATATATGTGCCATGAAAGATGATGGTCATCATCAAATTGGCCATCCATGACCGTGCCCCAGCCTGTGAGGGATGTGTCTGTCGAGATGATTTTCTAGTGACATAGCACTCCCAACACTGGGCCTTGGGACAGAAACCTTTTTCCATATCGCCAGGGAAAGAAGACATCTGCGAGTAACCCTGATCGTACGGAAAGGATTTCCCCTTCCGATTTTCAACCACCACTGCAGGGGTCTCATGTGCAGGAGGCCAAAAAGGTATAACGTTGGATGCAGCTGCCATGAGCCCCAGTAGCCTCTGAAAATGCTTTACAGTGATGGCTTGGCCTAGCTTTATAATGAACACTGTGGCCAGTGGAAGTCCAGTGGACTACAGAAGTCCAGACCACCCCGTTGAATTTTGGGAGGGTGAGACCTGAACTGTAGTCTGTAGCCTTTTTCTACAATATGCAGGACCCAGCCTCTCGAGGCCAATTTCAGGTGTTTTGTTTACATTGATTTTGGTATTCTGAAGTGAGTAACCAGCAGGAAATAATCGACTTTCGATGTGCAGACGCGAGAACTGCATGGCCGTAAATATTTCGGGCAGGCACTGCAGCATAGTCCCCTTGGGACCCAGACCGGTGAGACAAATATTTTTTTAAATAAGGCTGATTGCTTCTAAGCCTCCTGGAAACTCTCGACGACCAAATTGACAGCGTCACCAAAAAACCCGGAAGGGAAGAGTAGGACATTGAGGAGAAAAGCTTTCTCCTTCTCCCCAATGCCCAAGAGATTCAGCCACAGATGTCTCTATTTAATCACTAATGCTGCCATGGAGTGGCCGATGGTGCGGACGGTCTCCTTGGTGACACGGAGAGACAGGTCTGCCTGACACAGCTCTTGAATATCATTGGGCTTGAGCCTCTACTCACTCTCTCACATCTAGGTCCTTTAACAGGTCGCCCTGGTATGCCTGCATGATGGCCATAGTGTGCAGCATGCATCAGCCCGACCCGCCACCATATATGCCTTTCTCACCAAAGCAGATGTTGTGCGGCAGGGTTTGGTGGGAAGGGCCAGGGCTTTCAGGTACGATGCAATGTCTCTTCAACCTGCGGCATCGTCCCATAACTGTTCTCTCTAGCTCACTCCCTTGAGAGCTTCCCATGCATGCTCCACACCCAAGAAGTGAACACAAAGCTTGTGTGCTTGTGTATGTCCCCACTCGTGATGTAATGAGGGCAGGGATGCACACACCACTTAAGCTCCTTGCTCGCCATAATTTACATGCCACGTCACTGAGTATGTCATGAAACAGCACCAAACAATGGCTCTAACATATTTTAAGATATATCAGTGCAAGTTGCTTTCAGTTAAAACAACTCAATCATGCATTTTAGTCTGGCAGTAGGCTTAAGTCTTGTCTGTGGAACCAGGAATAAGTGTACATAAAGAAAATACACTTTCATGATTACGTTTCTTAAAGGTGCAATATGAAATTTTTGCAGTAAAATATCCAAAAACCACTAGGGCAGTGTTATATATTTTGTTCACTTGAGTACTTACAATATCCCAAATGTTTCCAACTATTTGTAAATAGTGAGAAAATTGCAATTTTAACCAAGGCTCCGGGATGTGTGAGGAGTCGCCTGTCAATTGCATTATACCTGCGTTACCCTCAGTTTCCGGTTTTATTTTGTAGAAACTATGGCAACACCAATGACGCTTTAATATATTACATGTTTTAATAGACAAGGGAACATCTGTTTTTATATTTATAGACAAGATTTATAGAAAACAAATTGTTGTTAAATAGCTCAACACGTTTAGTCTTATTGTTTAAATCAATTTTCTTGATTTTTTTTGTGAGTACCATGCTTTACCATGCCTCAGAGAAAAACACTATTTTGTCAAGTAGCTAACATAGCATAATCAGATGCAGCTTTATTTTTTAGTAACAGTAATTCATAATTTTCTCCATTATACAATACGTTTTAAAATGAATTGCATGCCATTTATTAACACAAGCCATCCAGTATTTAATATGTTTGTTTTGAATAGGCCTCTAGCGACCTCTAGCGGACAAAATTATTACATACTGCACCTTTAACACATTTAAGTACACTTTTAAAAAGTGATAATGACAAATTAAAAGTTTTACTTTAATATACATTTTAAATCAATATGTTTAACCATATTTGAAAGAACAAAGAATTATGAAATTACATGTAAAGATGTACTTAAGTCCTACTTAAGTGGATCAAAAAAGCACTCTAAAGTAAGCTAATTGCATTTAATATAAATCTCACCCATAATACATTTTCATTTGATTGCAATTAACATGTAATTAAGTGTCTGAAATCATAATTAAGTATATTCTTTTAAAGTATATTTAATACTTTTATTAAAATTATGATAAAGTGTACTTCTTTTTCACAAGAGCAGTTATGTCAAACATTGATTGTTCTTCCTTTCAATCATATCATTTGAGAACCATGGCAGAGAGGGAGATTATCAGTAAATTTAATTTTAATTTAAGCTTAACATGTAAACGATGAATTTTCATTTTAGATTAAACTTAAGGTTTGATTACTTCATTCAGTCTATTGATAGAAACTGAAGAGGCCACTGTCTTTTGCTCTCTGTCTCACCTTGTGCCAGTTTGTCATTCTTCTCCAAGTAGCTGAACCACTCTTTGGAGGAGGTGATGGAGTTACTCTGATCTTCAGGGATGTCCTCCTTACAGGCTGACTTCAGCTGCTCCAGGTCTTCATTAGTGATGTTCTCAGACAGATCACTCAACAACGAGCTGTATTCAGACATTCTCTGGGAAAGGACAGACAGAAACAACAGATAAGCACAAAAAACGTATATTTAAGCTCTGCTTCATATATTAGAATTGTGTGATATCAGAATACCCAAAGAATAACTTTCGGCAATACGAACAGTATTACCACAAAGATTAGAAATCACACTTGTCATGTTTGGTTCGATTAAAACAAACCCTGGTGCGATTGCTCTGTTAGTGTGGTTCATTTGAACATGTGTGAACGCTGCCATCCGAACCCTGGTGCACACCAAACAAGTGGACCGAGACCGCTGAAAAGATGGGTCTTGGTCCACTTCCAAACGAACTCTGGTGCGGTTCGAATGATATATGAACACAACACGGACCAAAGACATGTAAACAAACCAAAAACAGGAAGATGAGACCCTATAAAGGACAGAATCCTCACGCATATTGTTTTTTCTCGTCATAGTTTTGAGTTTGCCCATCACAGGCATCAGACGTGTGTCGCCACGCAGCAGATCGTTTGTGTGTGTGTGAGACGGAGGGATTCCCACTGCTGTTTTGACTCCTTTACACATTTTATGAGCTCTTCACGAGTTCCCATCATATGCAGACTACAAACACACAACAAGTGCATTTATCTAAGCACACAGCATTGTTTTGGATGTTCGGTAAGTTCCGTCTCAAAATAGGCAATATATCATAAAATCTGACCAATCAGGTTGTGAACGTATCCCTATGCCTTTAGGTTCTGTATCTTTTGGTTTGGTGATAAAATTGCCCATCTGAACGCTAATCGGACCAGGACCAAGCTGGTTTTAGCTGGATTTTTCAGCAGGGATCTCTGGTATCGAGCTTCAGACTCCTCTTCTTTTAGGGCCCTGCAGGAATGAGACTGAGTATCCTTAGCTGGTTTGCCTGATGGGCGGGTTCCCTGACGCTTAGGATGACAATGCGATCACACATGATGGCGAGGCCAAGAGTCCTTGGGCTGCACCGAGGCACTGGCTGAGATCGAGGTAGGAGTGGGCATTCCCCACAGTCTAAAGGAAGTGCACTGGGCAGACAAAGAGTATGAGAGAGTTTAATGGCCCTTGACTGTTTCTGTGTTTTGGTGAATTGCTTTGTGAGGGTGTAACGAAGTATGTTGTTATGGAAAGAAGGAGGCAGGAACCAGTGAACGTTCAACATAACTTTAAAGGTGCCCTAGAACATTTTTTACAAGATGTAATATAAGTCTAAGGTGTCCCCTGTATGTGTCTGTGAAGTTTCAGCTCAAAATACCCCCTAGATTTTTTTTAATTAATTTTTTTAACTGCCTATTTTGGGGCATCATTAGAAATGCGCCAAGTCAGGCTGTTGCCCCTTTAATTGCTCATGCTCCCCGCCCCCAAGCTCTCGACTCTATCATTGCATAAACAAAGTTCACACAGCTAATATAACCCTCAAAATGGATCTTTACAAAGTGTTCGTCATGCATGCTGCATGCTGATCATGTGAGTATAGTGTTTATTTGGATGTTTACATTTGATTCTGAACGAGTTTGATAGTGCTCCATGGCTAACAGGCTAAAGCTAACATTACACACTGTTGGAGAGATTTATAAAGAATGAAGTTGTGTTTATGAATTATACAGACTGCAAGTGTTTAAAAATTAAAATAGCAACAGCTCTTGTCTCCGTGAATACAGTAATAAATGATGATAACTTTAATCACATTTAACAGTACATTAGCAACATGCTAACGAAACATTTAGAAAGACAACTTACAAATATCACTAAAATATCATGTAATCATGGATCATGTCAGTTATTATTGCTCCATCTGCCATTTTTCGCTATTGTCTTTACTTGCTTACCTAGTCTGGTGATTCTGCTGTACACATCCAGACGTCCTGCCCTTGTCTAATGCCTTGAACATGGGCTGGCATATGCAAATATTGGGGGCGTACATATTAATGATCCCGACTGTTGTGTAACAGTCGGTGTTATGTTGAGATTCGCTTGTTCTTCGGAGGTCTTTTAAACAAATGAGATTTACATAAGGAGGAAACAATGGTGTTTGAGACTCACTGTATGTCATTTCCATGTACTGAACTCTTGTTATTCAACTATGCCAAGGTAAATTCAATTTTCCATTCTATGGCACCTTTAATAATTCCAAAATAAACCAACAACAAAACAAAAGTAATGGTGGCAGTCCCTCACGGACGACTGCCGCACACACAAACATAATAAAACGAAATAAGTCCAGGCCTGGTCCTCTCTCCTCCTTCACTGTCGTCGCTCCTCCCTTTATGCTTCCGGAGATCTTCCATAAGTGATACGAGACTGTTGCCAAGCGCAGGTGACGCTCTTTAGCAATCACACCACCGGCCTCGCGTAGTTCCCTCATGTCTCTCGCCCCGCCCTGCTTGTCACATAGGGATTCAACCGAGTTGCCAAATAGCCCAGTGGGGCTAACAGGGGTGTTCAGGAGGACAACTCTGTGTCCTTCATATCCGTCATATCATCTTCGTGGCTCGCAGGGCGAGGTTGGTGGCACTGCAAAGCTCCTTGAAGATTTCTGGATCAGGGCCCTGCTCATTCAGGTACTTGAGCATCTTTGCCTGGAAGACTTGCAGGACAGACATCAAGTGGAGGACTGATGCTGCCTGGCCTCGCTGCCATGAACCCTTTCCCAGAGATGTTAGTGGTGGTGCGCCACGGTTTGCTAGAGTGCACAATTGTGGATTTTACCCTCAGCGACGCAGAAGGGCAAAGATGGGCAGCGACGGATATTCAATGCACTTATAAAATGTCTGTTTATCAGCCCCTATGTAACAGATGACACAATTTAATTGCAGTGCTTCAAATTAAGTGATAAAAAGCAGTTGCAAACATATTACTTGGCATACATACTCATATCTGCACCAATAAAATGTGTCACTTACGTTAATTTCAACATTTACTAATACATTTTTAAAATAAAAAGACCATCTGTTAATATTATTTAATGGACCTAAACTAACATGAACTAACTATTTTATACTTTTATTAACAAACGTTTGCAAATATTTACAAATACTGTAACAAATGTATTGCTCATTGTCATGTCGTTACAGAATGTTATGTCATTACAGTATGTAAAGATGACTAATTTAACTGTAAAAAATATAGTTATTTTGTATATGATTTTATTTATTGATTGGTCATATTGCACATTGGTCAACAATTGTTGTTTTTAATGGTGCAATACAAATAAAGTTGACACTAACCATAGTATCTAATTAATTTAACTAATTGAAAAGTTTTCCTGAATTTCGGAGCATGTGAGATCCTAAAAATGATAAATGCTGGGATAGTCTTGTGCACTTATTTTCTGAGGTGCTCTCAATGACATAATGACAGGCTCAGAATGACGTAAGCTCCAAATGACATAATTGCCAACGACTGAAAATTTGGCTTTTTTTTCTTATGTTTTTTCCTACAGTCTATAGGACAGACCCTGAGAATTATAGGTCAAAGTTTCCCTTGTCACTGCTATCTGTCTCCCTCTAGTGGAGCTCATGACCATCACAATTAACAAAAGCAAGATCTTCCCACTTCCTCAGAAATTTCTGCCTGACAAACAGTGCTGTTATCATCAGCACCTTCATGCTGTCAAAATACCAAGAAGTGATACGATATACCGTGAGCTCCATGTGGCCACATTTACTGTGATGGCAAACAAATCAATCTGAACGCTTTGGCTGTTGGCAGCCCACACAAGGACAGAGGTCTGAGGAAACTGTGCAGGATTCAGAGCCAAGATGGACGCCTCTGTTATTTTACAATGTATTGTTTGTGCTGTGTGGCAGCCGGTTTAACAGTGCAGACATTCTACATTCATCACCCTCAATGTCACTGCTATAATACAGTGTGTGTGAGTGATGGAAGAAATAGAAAGAGTGGGAAACATACAAAGGCATCCCCCCCACGCACACACACTTTATACAAATTGCATATACGTACAAACACTGTTGAGATGCTGCTGTTTATCTGCTACTCTCTGTGACAGTGTCTGTAAACCACACTGATCTGCTGGTGACCTAAATACAGCACTGCATTTACACAATCCACCAGCAGAGTGAGATAAGACAAAGATAAGGCGATACAGAGAGAGAGAGAGAGAGAGTCAGAGAGAGAGAAAGAATAATAATGTATAAAGTCCATGCATATGTAGTTTGACACATCTCATGTTTCACTTATGTAACAGTCTAAAATAGAGTTGCAGTTTCGGAAGGAAACATCAGACCTATGCAAAGAATAGTGTTAAAGTTTCACGTATGTGCTGTTTTTGCAAAGGTTTTGCTGTTATCATGACACTCAACTAGGGGTGTAACGATATATCGCAGTACGTTATTTCGCGATGCAAAAATGTTACGATATGTATCTGTGACGAGCAGGGCGGGCGAGAGCCATGAGGGAACGGCGCGAGGCTGGTGACGCAAGTGATAATGAGCATCACCTGCGAGGCGCGCCAGCCTCAAGTCTCTCACGGAGGAGTTCTTGAGGCATAAAAGGAGGAGCGATGACAGTGAATGACGAGAGAGGACCAGGCCTGGACTTTATTTTATGTTTTATTATGTTTGTGTGGTCAGCAGACGTCCGTGAGGGTCTGCCGGCATTACTTTCATTTTGTATTTGAATATTTTGGAATTAAAACTTTGTTTGAACGTTCGCCGGTTCCCGCCTCCTTCTTCCCGTACATACGAACTGTGTTACAGTATCGTAGAGTGATGGCGATACTTTTACGATATGATGGCAGTCTAATCTTATTGGTTGAGCTGCCGACGTGACCTGCTCTGCAACAGCATCGCGTGTCCTTTCATCGCAGTTGCAGAAATCCGACAGAAGTCCGACGTCTGGGCTCCTCATAGTGCTGCTGTTGTTATTGACAACGCACGCAGTGGCAGTGAGAGAAGCCAGGTTGTCACCGCATATTAAGGGTTTGTCTCAATCAGCTCCCCTAGTTCAGTAAGTGTTTCGCGCACACATCGAATCTTGCAAGCAGGTTTTAACATTTCTTGCGTCACTCTTTTGCTTGGTCGCGTGAGAAAAGTCGTGGCTTTCTTTCACTGCAGTGCCACAGCTGTGCTCACAGAAAAGCAAAAGATGCTTGCGTTGCTTTGCTTTAAGAAGTTCTGTCTTAGGGGCCTTTCACATATTGCGTCTTTTCCGCGTGCAAGTCAGTTAATGTAGCCGCGTGGCAGGCACGCGGTCGCGACGCGCATGCGGTGTGTTTTCCAGACACATTGAGATGAAAAATTCTCAACTTTTCAGAATGTCGCAAGCACACCGCAGATCATGTGACAAGAACTGACTGACCAGCGATGGCCTTGCCGTAACAAAACATCAAAATCTCAGCCGAACAGCTGATCATAGCTGTACAGGGTGTTTTTTTTTATATCTTATCTCCATAAATATATCTAGTAGTAAAGCTAATGCAAGGGCTAGAAATCAATTAATCCTTTGCTGAAACTTCCTACTCCTCATGGAGAGCGCAGTTCATGGTTGCATAGCAACGACAGATGCCACGGGAGCGCAAGCACTTTGGAAAGAAGGAGAAGCTGTGCGGCCACGCCTTTCTACGCGTTTTTAGACGCGATATGTGAACGGTCCCTTAGGATTCTTAATTTGTAAGTTCATGTTAAATTTAACATTTTTTTCAGTGACAGACAGACTTATTCAGCTGTTAATTTGAATACAGAAGGTTTTTATTAAACCTTGAAATGTGATCTTGTATGTACAACAAAGAAAGTTATTAAAATTTGTTAATATTTTTTAAATAAATCTGTTATTTGAATTTCAGTTTCATTTTGTTCAAAATATTGTGATACGTATCGTATCGTGAACCCAGTATCGAGATACGTACCATATCGTGACCTATGCATATCGTTACACCCCTACACTCAACACATCTCTTGTTTTTGTTAAAACTGTACAAAAATAAAAATTAATGTGCAGCACATAAATGCCGAAGAACAAGTACAATTACAATTCAGTAAGCAAATACATCTATAGGAAAGAAGACAAGATAAAATGCAAATATTATGATTATATCATAAATCAGCTAGATCAGTAATTGTATTAAAATGCAGTCTACTGTTGCTAAACTGCAGGACATACTCGATAATAAAAAGGGTTATTAAAAAACTGCATTAAGCGGCAAAATTGATACTGTTCTCCCCAAGCAGCTTTCTGAGAACGCACTCCGAGAAGGAGTGGAACACGGACGAGCAAAGTGAACTTTAAGCTTTGGGGTCATGCCTAAACGGTTAAATACATACAGAAATATGTCAAAATGCCTGGCTTGGTGAGTATTCACTTAAACACCATCGGTTATATCACGAGTGAACATAAACAGTTAAGGGAAACAAGTCACGTGTAAGGGGCCGTTCACACAGAACGCGTTTTTCTATTCCAATGTGCTACTTTCCCATTGTTTTTCTATGTAAACACGCGCTTGACGGACGTGCATGACCGTTACGCTCGCGTCTCGCGTCTTTTGCAGTGTCTCGCACATGAGCGCCGTGTTTTTAAGACGCCGTGTCAAGTTAAAAGAATTTCAACTTTTACATGCAGCGCCGCTCATCAATGTCAGTTCCAAAACAGTGGACAAATCAAGTGTCATAGTAATAATGACACTTGATAATAGTACTGTGCAAGAAAGGGCTCCCTGTATGTAGTTTTTTTTATCCTTAAGAAAATGTTAAGTGTAATTGAATTAATTTAAAGAGACACAATTTGTTCAATAAACCACTGTTTAATGAAAAAGAGGGAAAAAAGATGCAATTTTATGCTTAGTTTTCTCGCCCCTGCTGTACCGAACCCGTACCGAACCGTGACTTCAATATTGAGAGTACATACCCAACCATCATGTTTGTGTACCATTAACCCTAATATTTAATTTATACAGTGAAGGCTATGCAGTGTTGTTTTACATCTGATTACTTTCTGATAAAGAATGTTCTGTTTTTTACATTTATTATTTATATCAAACGAATTCTATATTTGTTAAGCTCTGATCTGATCCTCATCACCTCTAAGAGAGGGAATGTAATATGCTGCACATGTTGCTTGCCAATAAATAAAGAGTTGTCAATTCATGATACTCTCTTATCTCTTATTTGTTTAATACTTAAAATACATTGTTGTTAAGAATATTTTTATTTTTATTTTGGTCAATTATTTTGCCATTGATTCAGTGCATTGAACGGTGCACTGAACAACAGTCATGGGAAATCCCCTTAAACGTTGAAAGGATACTACGACAAAGATATCATTATCTAATTTTTATATTCATCTTCTGACAACTGATGGCAAACCTGACCTGAAGAAGGACAGATGTAGGTAATCACATATGCTGCATTTCCCTGTTGCTCTCTCTCTGTCTGTGTGTGTGTGTGTGTGTGTGTGTGTGTGTGGAGGAGCTGCCTGAGTTTCGCGGCTCGGGAAGACCGAGAGAAGATGACAGAGATGACAGAGGCAGTTAATCAGGTTTGTTGTATTAAATTATTTAGCCACTGTTCCTCCACATGATCTTTCTTTAGAACATGACAAGTGTCACACTTAATCTGTCTACGTCATCTTAGTTTCACTTTCACAGACTTTTAGTTAGTTTTCCTTGTCTCCTGTTTTCCTTTGTTCAGTTTTCCCGCTGCTCCTTTGATGTCATGGTTACTAATATGATTTGCTATCACATTCAGCTGTGTTCCATATATAAGTTCCTGTGTTCTCAGTGTTCATTGTCCAGTCTCGGTAATGTTATGTGTTTGTTTGTTTGTCTGCCTGCCTGCTTCTGTTCGAGATACCTTTGGAAATAATTAAAGACAGTTTGTACCTGAATCATCATCTTTGTGATCTTTGGATTTAGCAGCGCAATTCGCTGCTTTGGCCAGGAAGAGTCTCAATTTCATGGACTGCACCGTGGAGTTCTGCCGTCTTGAGGTCCTCTATGACGACAAGACCCTCAGATCACTATTTTGGATCCCTAGCAGACCTTCCAGATACCCGAGGACTTCCCTGGAATGATGCCATGCTCAAGTGTCTGGAGGGCACGTACCCGCGATGCAGCTGAAGAGTCTAACCATGGGTGTGGGTCGGCGTCACCATCCATCACCGTGGGAGTCCTCATCGAGTTCGAGGGGATGGAAGCAGGGCCCCCCACCCCCCCTGGATCTCATGGACAGTTTTGAACAGTGTGGAGAGATACATTCTCAGTACACCTTGATATCAGAAATCATCAGAAATTCTTCAGTCTTGTTAGCCCCACCCAGCCTCCCTCTCCCACTACCACTTCAAACTGCCAAAGAGAATGCTCTGTTTTTCATCTGATTTTGTTTGGTTCTCCAGTTTCCTCTGCAGTCCTCAGTCAATCAGTCCACCCAGTCATCCTCTTCCCCCATTGGTCCCACGGTGCAACATCTTCCTACTGTCAGTGGTGTGGCAACACCGCAGACCATCTGGGAAGCTCCTCCGCCTGGGTGTCATGAGCCTAGGGCTCCGCCTTCAGCCTCGGAGCATGCTGGGCAACCTCGACTGGCTATACAGACTCCTACTCTTACGCTCCTCACCCCTCAACTCCAGCTTGGACCATCGGCCCTTCAGCCTTGCCGGGCTCCCTCGGCACATCAGCTCCACCTGCGTCACACATTGTCATGCCTTCACTGCAGACTTGCGGGCTGTTCGCTGCTCTCCGGCCCTCCAACCCTTCGGCTCCGGTAAGTTCTGCCTTCCCTCAGGCTCCACCTCTGCCCTCGGTCACACCGTCTCATCCTTAGCCCTCAGGATCCCCACTTACATCTTGGGTGATTGTCACTGCAACTTCATCGTGGCTGTCTTGGTCATCAGCATCCCAACCTTTGCTCTGACTTCCGTATGCGCTCGGGTCTCCACTCTTCAAGGCATCGCCGCTGTCAATCGTCAGCAGGGATTCCCCCATGGCTCCTCCCTCCATCCACTCAGCCTTGGACCATCGTCCTGCAAATCACCTAGCTCCTTCCTTCATCCAAACCGTGGTTTCAGCCTCCATCTTCACCACCCTGGTTTAATCTGCCTGCCCTCTCTGGCCCTTCACCTGCCCCTTTCACCATCCCTCTGCCATCTCTGCATCCGCCTCCCAAACCTCCACCCATCTCCCTCATCTCTGCACTTCTGTCATGACGTGAGGTCGCACCTACCAGGAAGGGGCATAATGTCACACCTAGTCTGTCTATGTCATCTTAGTTTCACTTACACATACTTTTAGTTAGTATTCATTTTCTCCTATTTTCCTTTATTCAGTTTTCCCGCTTACTCCATTGTTGTCATGGTAACTAATATGATTTGCTATCACATACAGCTTTGTTCACCTTATTATCGTCTGTATATAAGTTCCTGTGTTCTCAGTGTTCATTGTCCAGTCTAGTTACTTTTTTTTTTTTTTTCTTTTTTTTAAATGCTATGGTGCAATTTTCATAAGTAATTGGTACATTTTCAAAACCCTTAGTACTAATATCACAACATATCATCAAAAGTGCACTTTTTTTCAAACATTTCAGCATATTTTCAATTGTGTTAGTACAATACACAAAATCACAAAGTATCCTTATCACTACGCAAATAAGTGTTTCATCTATATAAATGTTTCATTCACAGTAACTGCCTTTCATACTGCTATTACTGTCAAACTTTTGATTTGCATCTCTTTTCGTTCTGTTAAATACATTTGTCTATTATTTGATCAAAGATACATCAGAAGAAGGGAGATAGATGACATCGTTTTATATTACAGTATTCCATGTGATACTGTAAACAGAGGCATTACCATGGTAGAGACTGCCACATTACCGTATCTCACCCTTATAAAGGTAAACTACAGTATAGATGCAGTCATATGGTACATTCAGAACATTTACTGTATTGACAGCAAACTCTGTTCTACACAAAACCTCATGACTGTGTCATACTTCACAGCTTTTGATAACACACTGAATAAATACTATTACAAACATTATGGATTTTATGTCAATTATGTAATTTAGGTAATGTAAATGTATTTTCTAATGTGTCATCTGTAGCATGCGTAACCAATTATTTCAGCAACAAGAGTGATTCTAAACATGTATCTTACATTGTTTGCTATTGTATTAACTGAATGTTAAAAGTACTAAACTAAAAGAAGAACATATACTGTTGTGTTTCAGTGATTAAACCAAATGTTCTCATTACATATCACAATAATCTTATGTTTTGAAACAATGATTATGTAGAATCAAAATTTGTACAACTAGAACGAAAGCATGAAATTAAGTTTTGACAGAATGACTAGCTATGTTAGAAGTGTGATCAGTTTGGAGTTTTGTACTAAGAATTTTGAAAATATACACCTTACTTGTGAAAATAGTACCAAAGCAAATAAAAAAAAAAAACTGTAATGTTACATGGTATTTGTTTGAATATATATATATATATATATATATATATATATATATATATATTTTTTTTTTTTTTTTTTTTTTTTGTAAAAACTGATATATAAAGAAAACATATATGTTCCTAATTCTGAGTATGAGAATTTTTGTGTGGTCCACTGTTAATGTATAAGGGAATTTACTTCAAATCTACTTAACTCTTTCCCCACCATTGACAGAATTTTCCATCATTTATGGCACAACGCTTCCCCGCCATTGACAGAAATTTCCGGCAATCCATGTTTTCAACGTTATACTGTAGGGGGTGTTATAACACATCTTCTGTAAGAGTAGAGATCTCCAGATCAAAACACAGGCGAAAAATTGATGTCCATTGATATATGTTGGAAAAACATCAAGACCTTTAAGGGCTCGAGTAAGTGAACAGAAAACAGCCATTCACAGACATGACGAAACCTCTCTGACCTCTCGCTAGACATTTCATTGAATATAATCACCTTATTGAACAACTTAAATGCATAGGCTTTGAGAAAGTAATGAATTCCCGCTGTGATGGTGACATTGACAACACTCTTAAGAAGAGAAGCAATAGGCAATTTGGGTGTTTAATTTAAAAATCATGTCTCCTTTGGGTTTAAATGAAGATTATGATCTTTCTTGTTTTTTGTTTTTGTTTTGGTACAATGTTTATGAACGGCATTTTTGCCTGATGTGTTATTGTTCCCATCATTTTTATTAATTTGTTGTTCTAGATGGAGCTATACTGAAGTCCTATGAATTAATTATTTGTCTATTTTTAAGATTTCTACCTTTCATGTATTATCCTTTTGTCTTCAAAGCATAAAACCGCCAAGAGATGAACCTTGAAGCTCACTTAATCAGACCTTTTTCAAAAGAAAAAAAAAGAAAAGAAAAAGCATAAAAGACATACAAACCCAGACAATCAAACAAAATATAACTCAAGGAAAAAAAAAATCACTTATTATTAGGACAGCACTCCCCAAATCCCAAATCAAGCTAGAAATGTACTTCAACATAAACAGACGACAAACTGGCAACCTCAATAACCAATCCAAAAGAAAAGAAAACTAGAAAAATACAGACTGAGAAAGCACAGGTACAGGTGTATTTCTCAACAGAAAACACAAAATATGAATTCAGCAGTTATATTCCTTTGAACATTGTGCCTAAACTCCAGAATTTGGGAATTTGGTATGTTTGTTTGAATATAATGGGAAAAAAGAGACAGAAATAGATAGAGACTTACATGGAAATTATGCTGTGGTAAGATCTTTGTCTATCATACATCAGTCATAAATTTTGTCAGATATGGATTACAAATACATTGAGAATACACATAAACACACACTCAATGTTTATAATACTATGCTATTACTTAACTCTGCATGGAATTAACTATTTTATAGTTGCCGTGGAGACAGATTTGCTTGAATCATACAAATTTCTTGAGGGAGTAAAACTAAATGCTTTCCAATTAACAGTGATAATACTGAATTATTATTTTTAGAAAAGTTTGGTTGCGTTATTCATTTCATTTACATACTGAAATAATTAATAATGTATGTAACAGAAGTTGAAAACGAAATTATGCCACAAGTTACATGTGCTGGCTTCACTATTATGTTGAAAATTTGCTTCTTTGTTTTTTCTTCTTCTTATGTGTACGCCGTCTGCTTTCCCCTGAAATTAGAAGCATGGCTGTATTGTGGGAAAGGTTTAAAAGGGTTATGCTTAATAATAGAGGAAACTAATGCAGTTAAAGCACTCTGTCCTCCACACTGAGACTGAGTAATTGCTTTCAATAGCATCAAAACAAAGCAGTGTTAATATAAGCTACTGTAGTAAGCACTCTGAGAGTGCTAATAACTAAATCACCCACCTTTTCTATCTTATTTTTGAATGAAAGACAGAAAGAAATATGACAAATTAGTATTAAACAACTTAAAAGAAAAAACATTTTCTTAAGCCCTATTCAGATTGAACTAGTTTTCCATGAAGAGGACAGGGAAATTAATGTGATTTAAATTAAATCCAGCTCAAACATGGATTTAGATCTTTTTGCTAATGCTCTGAATTAACAGTCATTAATATGAGTTGTTGTTTCAAGTTGTACTGGCATCCCAACTGATGGAAAAAGAAAACTACTAAATAATCAATAATGATCACAAGCACAAAATTATATATCAAAAAATATATAAAAACATAAGTTTCAACATAAATCAGTATGAACTGTAATTGCCCATTTTTAAGAATTGCCAGCAAAGAGAATTAGATTTGATTATAAAACTTTCTTTATCCTCCAATTTGGAAATTCACAGCAGCAGCAGCAGCAGCACATAAATATATTTATGTATATATAAAGTCATTAAAAAAATTATATTTGCAATCCAAGCACATCTCAAACACTATTTCACAGTATAAAAGTCATGATTGATGTTAAACATGCAAACCCCACACAGAAATGCCTCCTTTCCTTTCCAAATAAAATGTTCAGAAATAAAGATACTAAGATTATGTAAACAGCTTCTAACACATTATCGCATCTCTCTACCAGAGATCCATTACTCACATATTGAGACAGAAAGTCATTAATATAACCTTGTTATTTTGTATAGAATGGTTGCAAAGTAACTATGCTGTTTATTAGCTTTTTTAAAGCATTTGTCAGCATGTATGCAGTCAGAAGCTTTGATCAGATGTGTGTGTGTGTGTGCTTGTTTTATATGATTTATGAGGATGCAAATTTATATAATGACATGGGTATTACACTGGTATTACGACGTAAATGTGTGTGTGTGGATTCAGCCGTAAGCATTTTTCTCTTCATCTGATGATGTTAGATCATCACGCCAGTGAAATGTGTTCATCCTAACCATGTGTAAGAGAAAGCTCTGTGTGTGTGGTTCAAATATGAGGGAAAGATAGAGTGAATATATTCATGATATAGTCAATATTTGGCTAATCATTTTCAGCCTTTATTTGGTTTCATAATCCATCGCTGTCACGCGACTCATGAGTATGAGAGCATTACGTAAGACAGACAGAGAATCTAATTTAACCTTAATGGCCTGTTTTGTGGTTAAAAACCAGGATTAAATTATTTGTTAGTGTCATCATTTAACGCAGTGGTCTCAAACTGCCAGGCCGCGGGCCATTCAAAAATAAAACATAATCTGGCCCGCGGCCGTGCCACTTTCTCCTCCTTTCCAAAGCGCTTTCGCCCCCGTGGCGTCTGTCGTTGCTATGCAACCATCAACTGTGCTCTCCATGATGACGAGGAAGTTTCAGCAAAAGAAAAATTGATTTCTAGTCCTTGCATTAGCTCTACTACTCGATATATTTACAGAGATGAGAAATAAAAACCCGCCCTGTACAGCTATGATCAGCTGTTTGGCTGAGCTTTTGATGTTGTTAAGGAAAGGCCGAAGCTCATCGGTTGGTCCTTGTCACATGAAAAGTTAAGATGTTTTCATCTCGCCGTGGCATAGGCGCACCTGGAAAAACGAGCATGCCGCACCACATGCACGTCACTTCTATTATGAGCGTGCTTGCCTAAATTACAGTAAAAGCACTCGCACAAGTCGCGAGCGTCGATTTAAACCACCGAAACGCGTCCGATGCTACCAATAAATGTTACCGATGCTCAAACTGCATCTTGGACAAATGTGGCTCAGCTGTGTGAGCAGAGGCATTGCCAGGTATCTGGCAAGAAATAGAATAGTGTACAGATGTATTCATGGATTGCATTTGTTCAGTACAGTGTTGTTCAGTGCAAGATTCTGATGTTATTTAAGCTAAAATGTAGTAAGGGAAACTGTTAAAACTGTTAACTGTTAAAAACTAATACTGTATGTAACAATGATAGAGACACTGCTGTTTACATTTTTTTTTTAAGTATGGCAAAAATATTTTATTTATGACATTTGAAGTAAATGAGAAATAATGCAAAGGAATGGAAATTTTCAGAAATTGTGTGATTTCTTGTGCTTAGATGTGTCAATCACAGCAACGGCTCCCAGCCAATTTGAGTTTGAGACCCCTGATTTAACGAATGTTCAAGGAAACATTTTAAATTTACTAATAAAAATCACTCTTTCAATCCATTTCAGATTCAGTATTGGGATGCATATTGAATATCATAAAAATGCTGAGCCATGTTGAGATATAATAATGTAGTAAACTATATCGTCCAGTCCTAGTGAAGGTCAGGGCCAGTGCAATGTGTGTGCGAATGTATCGACGTGTTTATAAGTGAGCGTGATGTTTTTCCAGAAACAGCCCCATTAAGCAGAAGAGGACGATTTACACAGACAAAGAAATGGAAAGAAGAAAAAGACGAATGAGAGAAAGTAAAAGACACCTGAGTTCTCTACCCCTAAACAATTTTAACATTAGTTCACTTTGTATTCTTCTCAATCCACCCATCTGCTACGCTCCTAACTCTGTTGGCAGCCATTTGTCATTTATGCAAAAAAGTGCTTATTAATACACACAAAACACTCGCATACCTCCAAGTCGTGATCATGAGACACATACTTGTAGAAGAATATCTACAATAAATAGTGACAAAATCACTGAAATGAAATGCCAGCTCCCAAATCTCTTCCTCATTTGTTTACATTGAAATTAGACTTGCCACATTATCATAATGTCCATTTTCAAACCGGTTATACTGGTATTAGTATTGGTTGGATGCAGGTGGTGCTATGCAATTATCCAGCTAAATCCAGGGGTTTTGCATGCATTTTCCTGCAACTCTATGTGTGCTAAGTGGGTCTGTACTTCATATGAAATGCATTTAACTGTAAACAGCAGGAATAGTGATTGTTGGTAGAAGAAAGAGGGGAAAAGGAGTAGTTTACGTCTTGCTTCCGTATCCAGCTGCTGTTTTTTTCTGCTGCCCTCTGAGCCCAGTGAGGAAGTGAAACCACAGTAACAGCAGGAAGTGAAGGCCAGCTGGCCACTCACAGCTGGGTCTCCATGGCAACCAAACTTTTTCCATTTGCGGTGAATAGGAAGAATGGCGAGGGATGGGAGAATGAGTGGTGCGCTGTTTGCGGACGGAGGATATCCTCCTCCTCTTCCGTCACTGCGGGAATGTGTGTATCTACAGTGTACGTTTTCCATATTTGACCTTTGACCTCTTCGAGTAATGCAAGCGCCCATATGCATGCATGCACTCAGCAGGGAGTGAATAAATTCTGCTTTGTCCTACAGCCTGGCCTCACGCCGATGCAGAGCACAGGAATGCGATGAATGCCAGATGTGCGATGCATCACTACAACACACAAACACTGACTGGATTCACCGCGTCCTCAGCCAGAGAGCGAGGATGAGATACAGATTTGTGTGAATCATGACTCAGGATTTCTGATTGTAAACTGTCTAGAACACACACCTTGCATAGATGCAGTGCTTTCATACCTGTGTGAATTATGTGGAATATCATGGAATTTGGCAAATTTTAGATGAAATCAAAGTAGGGCTGTTCATTTAATCAAATGGCGGAATGGACTAGTGTCTGTGAATATTAAAGACTGCTATTGAAATCTGAAGTCTGCATATTGTGTTGGTGTACTACACAAACGCAAGCATGTGTGATGGTTGTGGGTTTTTCAGAGTCTGCCATCTCACTGTATGAGGACACATGAACTTCATCTCCACTTCACCGGCATTTCACCATTTCATTCAAGAAATCTATCATCAGACACACACACAGAAACTCAAAGTTCTTCACTACAACCCACCAATATAAAAGTTAATTTTAACTTGATGAAATTATGACAGAAATATATTACTATTGTACAGTAGAATGTACTATCAAAGTAGTAGTAGTGGTAGTACTAGCATTAGTACTACTACTACTAATAATAAAACAATAAAATTATTAAAACTTTAAGGAATACTTTTATATAAGGAATACTTTTTATACTTTTTTTCTTCAATGTTTTAATTTTACCAGTAAACTTTTGTTGTGCAGCACTTTTTTGTCCAAAAAAAAAAGAATAAATAAATAAATAAATAAAAGGAATTGTTCCATTTTCAGTTGATTACATTATAATATTGTATGCCTTAAAGCTGCAGTCCGGCATTTTTCCTCTTTGTCGCCATCTCTGTTTGAAACCTGCAATTGCAGTCATATGCGGAATTGTTATCGTTACGTGCGTTGTGCCTCGGCACGACTCAGCGCGGATGAATCTAATGTTTGCTGTCAGTCACCACGGTGTGGATACTGTACTTCAGAATCACAGATTCTATGTCTTTAAAGTATGACCAATATAAGAATTTTCACCTGAAAATGTCATCTGAACAAGTAAGTAACATTTCTGCCACTTTTGTTCTGACCAACTGAGCATTAGGCCTACAATAAATCGTGCTGTCAATGATGATTAAATCTAACGATCGCTTAGCTCGGATCACGCCAAACCGTGCAAATTATTATTACTGTTATACTTTGTTCTCAAATTGTTAATGTTAACAACATCAGCATTGCGTGACTGTGTATTTAGTGTATATTAACGTTACCTGTAGATTTCAATTTCTGTAACCACTTTGCCGTCTGAAGTGTTTTGCTTTTGACTACGGGTGAATCTACAGTTGTCACTGATGATTGTCAGTGTCAGATTGACGTTTAATTATTTCAGCTCCTGTGAGAACAGGCTATAAATGATCCGCTACCAGCAGCATCCTCACATGATAAAACCGACTGGACTCCTTTTTTATGTTTACAGGCGTGACGTAATGACTTAAAGACGAACTGCTGCATGCTTGAATTTCCCGTGAAAATCCACCAGGTCGCTCTTATTATAAAACATTATTACAAGCTTACCTTTGTGAATCTGGCTAAGATAAGGAGATAGTTTTGAACACTGGCTGGATATGTACTTGCTCAAAAATTGATTTTGGATCATTTTTAAACAAAAAAAGTTATGGACAGCAGCTTTAATTTGATTTGATTACCAGCATTTTTGATAATTAATTTGTATTAAATCATAAATCCAGAAAAAAATTTAAACAGACAACAGCATTTCTGAATAAAATACTTCATGGGGCCTTATCATTGTAAACATTTGAATAAATGTATGGTTTATGAATTCAATTAATTAGACATACATTTGATTACTAAAATCTAATTAAACCATAAAAATGGAATACAGAAAACATTTTAAATTGAAAAAATAAAATAAAATAAATAAATAAATAAAAAATTGGGGAAAAAATAAAACAGTATTTGGGGGGAAATATCATAGGACCCTATACCAAACTAAATTAAATTTGCTAAATGATATTTGCTATTCCCCCCAGTACCTTAACAGAAACCTGCTGACATCTGAAGCTAAATTTGGTTCATTAATGAGAAATATATATATATAGAGAGCATCAAGTTAAATGCTCCATTAGTCAAGGAGCAACCAAAATATGTCCCTATATATATATATATATATATATATATATATATATATATATATATATATATATATATATATGGACATATTTTGGTTGCTCCTTGACTAATGGAGCATTTAACTTGATGCTGACAGGAAGCGACCCGTTGACCTTTTCAGCATTTGAATGAAAAGGCTGTGTGTTTATTGCATATGTGTAACAGGAAAAGATGAGCAAAAATAGAAGCAAGTGGGAAATTTTTTTTTTTTTTTCAATAATCTTTGTTCGTTCACACAGATCTCCTAAATTCCAGTCAGTCACAACCTTCTAATTCCATTCTGGCTATATCCACATCAAGAGCTCTTTATGTGAAAACAACACATGACAAATACAACTTCAACTTCAACTACAAGTGTTTTCACACTGATTCACTTAAAACTGAAAACTGTGCGTGGGGGATCTGAAGAGGGTCCCTCTTCTGCTGTGTACTCGTTCTTGACCATGTTTTTGTTTCTTTCTTTTATTATATTATGCAATCCAAAATACTCTAACCTGCCACGCACTGCATCTCTCAGTTCAAATCCTTCTTTCCCGCTCTCCCTGAAAGCTGCAGTAATTTACTGACAGAAATCATGAAATGATCATAATAAGCCATAAATTGCCGAAAAGCGCATGATGACTACTGTCAGAGGTAATCTGAATTATTTTGATAGTTCAAACGGTTGAACAGTTACGGTAACATGAATACAGCTTGGTTGGATGTGGCGGCGACGACACACACGGTTTAAAAGGGTTAAATTGTTATATCTCTTACATTTGATAAAATAAATGATGTGTATTTTGACAGTCTTAACAAGCCTGCAAAGTTTCATCTTCGTAAAATAAAATTTTATGTATCTCTTCCATGTCGAGACGGAACCGAATGCAATAGTAAATTATTGTAATTTATTATAAGTAATACAAGTATACAAGTAATTTATTAAAGCTGCATTACTGGAACAAAAATTCTACAGAAATCATTCCAATAAGCAAGTAGATCATTGAGGCAAATTCTGTGGCTTACAAGGAACATTATATTCCTTTGCCCTTAATCATCGGAGCACATTCTACTAGGAGTTGACTTCCTCTAAGGCATTGTTGTTAAGGGTTTCCCTTTAAGATGTTTGTGATGCGGCAGACTGTTCCTCTCCACACTTCATCAGGTTCTATAGCCTGGATATGGAATCTACCCCAGGCTCTCAAGTGCTTGTGACTTAAGTTTTATGCTTGTTATCATTCACAACTTTTGTTCAGGCATTTGTTCAGTATGGCATAGTAGGTATGAACATTCCCATAGTATCAGCATCTGACGTAGCGTTTCCATCGAAAGGAAACATGTTTGTTACAACTGTAACCCTGGTTACCCAAGAAGGGAACAAGATACTCTGCATCACTTTGCCATATTTTTTGCATGCCTGAGAGCAACTTAAAGGTGCTCTATGTAAGAATGACAGGTTGAAATGGGTACTGCAGCCCAAATTCCAAATATTGTTTGCCCAGCCCCCTCCTCCTCAGACTAGACGCTCTCGCGGGTTGCCAGTTTGAAGACATGCAACAGGAGCGAGCTCAATTGACATTGGAAGGCGAGGAGACTTACACACTGTAAAATAATTAGTTGATTTATTGATTCATGATGAGTTGATATCACGTTTTAATATGCTCCCATTCATAGAGATTTTTAGATGGATGCTGAGGCTTATTAGGTCGGAGAATCTGCAATCTCTGACCCAGTTTGTTCGCTGGCTTCCATGGCTGCAATTCGCTGCATGTGTTTTCCGCCAACTGGCAACCCGCAGGTGGCTAAATACTATTGGGTAAATAGCAAAGCACGAATGGCTGCATGCTCGAATTTCCAGTGGAAACCCACTAGTATTGAGTACCGATTTTATTATAAAACATTATTACAAGCTTACTGTTGTGAATCGGGCTAAGGTAAGGAGATAGTTTTGAACACTGGCTGGTTATGTACTTGCTCAAAAATTGAATTTGGATCATTTTTAGCCCAAAAAAAAAAGTTACAGACTGCAGCTTTAATGTGTCCTTGCTGAATAAAGGTATTAATTGCTTCAACAACAACAACAACAACAACAACAACAACAACAACAAAAAAAAACACAGATCCATAACATTTGATACATATTGATTTCAAGAAAATAATCTAAAATACTGAAATCCTAATCCTGCTTTCCCTTTAAAATTTAATTATTTTGACTTTAACCTTGTCTGGAAAAATATGTGTATGTTTTTAAAGATCTTTTAAAGGCAGTGGCACCTTTTAGAATAATTCATCAACTGTTGATGATACTGAAAGAAATATGCAGAAAACATTCATTATTTTTATTTCTATTTTAACAATTAATAATTAATTTATCTCTAGAAAAAACAATTGTAATAAATTCTAATAACCATTATTGTTGCATTGTCTTTTCCCTCACAAGAAAAATCTGAGAAGCAGAATAGCTCTCCATTCAGTCTTATTGGTGTCCAAGAGAAACAACTGACTTATTAAAGAGATCTCATTGGTGGGAGCGTCAATGCGGTGGGGGGTGGGGGTGGGGTAAAACTCCTGCTTGTTGCTAGGTTACGGTCTCCAGGCTGAAAGGCAAGCGGGAACGGTTGTTATGGGGACATCAGCCATGTGGAGGGTGAATGAATTTTGGACACACACACACATTCACGGCTCTCTGTCCTTGAAGAACACATCATCACCGGCTGAAGGTACAGTCGTCATGACGATACGTGACAGGCAGCAGCAAACAATATGATAGAGACTGTGGGAATGTATGAGATGAATGGGAGAGTTTGACACCAGTGCTACCTTCATGTAATTGAGATACTATTATAGCTTTTAATAATATTTTGAATTAAATTGTATATATCAGAATATATATATATATATATATATATATATATATATATATATATATATATATATATATATATATATATATATATTCTGTTTTCATTTTAATTTTAGTAAATGTGTTGATTTTAGTCATTTTTAATGTCTATATAGTTTTTATTCCCCCCAGTTTTAGTTATTTTAGTACATCAACTAGAACTAAATGAAAATGAGCAATGTGGTACTTTTTTAAACTTGCAAGGACATTTTTTGTCTCCATGAGGAAAACAGCTTAAAAATCATTATGTCTATGGAAGGTCGCCATAAAACATGGAAACAGTTTTATGTGTGTGTGTGTGTGTGTGTGTGTGTGTGTGTGTGTGCGCGTGTGGATTGGGGCCCTGTGGAGGGGGAGGGGTGTTAAGAATTTAGTCACGGGCAGAGGAGACAAAACGCATGTGAAGAAAATGTGAAGAAGCTGCCCAGACACACATGGGATCCTCACATTCTGTGCATAGACAGCCACTGTTTAACACACACACAAAATAAGGAACAGCAGACAAAAGCAGGCTGTGTGTTTCAATGTGTGTGTGCGTGTCTGTGTGATGGTAGTGACAGGCTGTTCTAAGAGGACAGAAGAGTTCATATGTGTATGTGTCAGACAAAAGGAAAACAAATGACTTGCAGGTTTTATATCTGTTGCAGTATATGATACATCAGCTTATGTCTATAGAGATGTGCTATAGAAATGTATTCATGTCACCTCTGTAAGTTTACAACATTCGCATCTTTGTCAAACCTGTAAATCAAGTTAAAAACACTTAATTTTATGGACACTTTGATGTGATTTTTGTAGCTATAATTTAATGTATTTAGGTTGATTCAGTGATGGTAAACAACATTTTGGCTTGAATAAAACCAGTTAATTTAGATATTATCATTTGTAGGTAACTTTTCTTTCTTTTTTTTTTTCACTATACATATTTCTGCTTCATTTTATTGTAGCCAGTGCAACCATTTAAGAGAATATAGAGATATTTAGTTGTTAGCTACAATAAAATTGTTCATGAATCCATTTGAGTATTATGATCATTGTCATGTAAAATAAACATAATTTCAATCTAAAGATGTAAACAGTTTAGAGTAAAATTATGGATGTGAATGTTTTGCCTATAAAAAATAAAGATTCTTTATTTAAATCTTATTTTAAATAAAGGTTCTTTATTTATTAATTTAACCCTTGTGCGTAAATTTAAAAAATAATAATAATAAAAAAAGTTACTCTGAGGTCCTTAGAGGACAAAAATATCCATATCATAAAAAAAAAAAAAATAATAATAAATAAAATAAAAAAAAAGACCATGGACTTAAGTTTGGTCTCATTTTAAAGAATACTTAGATTATTGTGAAGTGAAAAAAGTAAAAAAAAATAAAATAAAATAATAATAATAATAATAATAATAAAAAACACCGGTTCATGAGGAGCATTCCTATAGTGTCAACTCCATGATGTAGTGTAGAGTTCTACATAGAAAGGAAACTTTTAATTTGGCATTATTACAAAGTGCACTATATAAAAATGTAATTAAGTGTGTAAAGAATGAAGTCTTCATTAAGAATTAAGTAATTAAATCTTACTATCTTTATGTACACTTAAGTTGCCTTTTATTTCAATGTAATATTATCTAACTACAGTTTTTTTTTCATCTTTTAATATTTGTAAATGAGTGCACGTTCAATAGAATTAAAGGGATAGTTCACCCAAAAATGAAAATTTGATGTTTATCTGCTTACCCCCAGAGCATCCAAGATGTAGGTGACTTTGTTTCTTCAGTCGAACACAAATGATGATTTTTAACTGCAACCGCTGCCGTCTGTCAGTCAAATAATAGGAGTGAATGGGAACTTCTACTATAAGAGTAAATAAAACTTTCTTAGACAAATCCAAATTAAACCCTGCGGCTCGTGACGACAGATTGATGTCCTAAGACACGAAACAATCGGTTTGTGCGAGAAACCGAACAGTATTTATATAATTTTTTACCTCTAATACACCACTATGTCCAACTGCATTCAGCATTCGCTTGGTGAGGTCTTATCGCACTCTGACAATGGCAGTGATGTCTTGCACTCATTGAAGTATATGCGCGAGACATCGCTGACAATGTCAGAGCGCGATCAGACCACACTAAGCGAATGCTGAACACAGTTGGACATAGTGGTGTATTAGAAGTAATAATGATATAAATACTGTTTGGTTTCTCGCACAAACCGATCGTTTTGTGTCTTAGGACATCAATGTGTCGTCACGAGCCGCAGGGTTTAATTTGGATTTGTCTAAGCAAGTTTTATTTACTCTTATAGTAGAAGTTCCCATTCACCCCTATTATTTGACTGACAGACGGCAGCGGTTGCAGTTAAAAATCACAATTTGTGTTCTACTGAAGAAAAAAAGTCACCTACATCTTGGATGTGCTGGGGGTAAGCAGATAAACATCAAATTTTAATTTCTGGGTGAACTATCCCTTTAAGCACTCTTTTCCTGATGTTGTTTTTTGTCTTTTTTCAAACATCAGCTACATTGCCAGAAAAACCTAGCTTAAATTACAGGCATCTCTACGATAATGTCTGTTCTCATTCTCCGCTCACATGGCTCATTCAAAGCTCTGCTTCTGATGAGTCACTGAACAGATGTCTTCTTTATTTTCCACATTTTTTTTTTTTTTTTTTTTTTGAGGAAAGTAAATTGTGGCAGCTGGGTTTCATAAGCAGAATTAAATAAACTTACCGAATATCCCTAGCTGCGGTTGTTTTATGAATGTCATTACTTATGTTTTGTGATATTTTGTGAAGTAAAAATGGCTCAGATTCATCAAGCCATTTCTGTCCATGTGACACGGAGAGAGATCCGGCATATTTCAGAAAAAAGCTTTTACTTCATTAACACTGAAAATATCACACCGCCTCAGGGAGAACAAGACAGACGTTTGCTCGGTGTGTGTGGGGGAGAGAGAAAGACAAAGACAAAGAAATGAGAAATGAGTGCCAGTGAATGTGTGTGTGCAGCAATTAGACACCTCAGGTGAGCGTGAACCTCTCGTCACATCTGTCTAGCTGCTTCCTGTCTATATGTGGGTTATAAAGAGACTAAATAAGAGCAGATTTACATCTCAGTGTAGATAGTGAGATCATCTCTTCTAAGGTATCCAGTAAACACGTCAACAACATGGTACTTCAACAGAAATAGGAATGGGTTAAGATGGTCGACTTATGCAACAACCAACTAGTCAATTAGTGAGGACTAGTTATCTCAGTATTTTTGTTGTTCAGTTTGGTTGTTCTACAAAAAAACACCCCTGATCACACAGAATAGCTGTTCTGACCAACCTGGTGAAAAAGAAGTGCGCTTAATTGTATTGAACGTGAACTTGTTGTTAAAATCTGAACTTGCAGATAATATAATATTAATTTAATAAAATGCCACTTAAGTGCACTTAAAGGGATAGTTCACCCACAAATGAAAATTCTGTCATCATGTACTCACTCATGGAAGAACCATGGAAGCCAACTATTTGGTTACTGACATTCTCCAAAATATCTTCTTTTGTGTTCAGCAAAAGAAAGACATTCATACAGGTTTGGAACAACTTGAGGGTGAGTAAATGACTTAATTTTTTGGGGTGAACTATGCCTTTAAAGAGAGTACACTTTTCATGACTATGTTTCTTACTTTTCATTACACTTGACAATTGATTTGACATTTGATATCAACAGTATTCTTGACATTTATTCAACAGTGCTTCTGATCTGCCTGCATTGAAACTATTCTTTAAGAGCTGCTGTGCAGCCAAAATTATGTACCAGTTATCAATGTAAAGCTGCTTTGACACAATCTGCATTGTAAAAAGCGCTATATAAATAAAGGTGACTTGACTTGACTTACTTATAAAAGTGCACATTGTAATAGTCAAATTAAAAGTTTTATTTCAACATACAATTTAAATCATAATGTTTAAATGATTACTTTAAAGAAGTACACTTTTGATGTTTTGAGATTTGGAGCTCCGTCAAGTTGATTCTCAATCCTCCATTTTCTTTTTAAAATCAATTTATAACCTATCTTTTCTTTTCCTTTCTACAGAGGGTGAACATATCCCTGATAATATTCTATATCAAAAACAATCAGAATGTATTGATATCACTAGTTTTATCTGATTTTCCAAACATCCACTGCTGTCTTTAGCCTGTTAGCATCTCTAGTGTGTTCCTGGCTACAGCGTATCTTGTGTACACTTTTCTCACTAAATTACCGTTTATCTGTTCTAATGGCGAATATATCAGATGTTTTGGATGTATAATACCACCAGTGAAGGCATGTGCCAGGCCCCGAGCAGGGATCTCTCCCCCTCAGCTACCCTTGGTCTTCAAGATTTCCACCCAGAACCACTTCCCAGTAGGGCTGCATGATATATCGTTTTAGCATCGCTATCTCAATGTGAGCAGCTGCGATGTCACATCGCAGGATGTACAATGTCAAGTCACCAGAAACACCAGCGATTCTCAGATTAATTGCAAAGTTTAACCATCACAGAGCGAAAAATTATTTGCAAATGTTTCAGGTCCTGTCAGTTTAAACATTCAAGCGATTTTAAACCATTCGAGCACAAGACGCTGTGAAAGAGAACTCAATTCAGAATTTGTGCACTCTGTAATAAAATATAATTATATTTAATTTATACAGTAAAGTACACTTTACATTTGATTATTCAATTTCTTTCCTGAATACTGTTAAACTTCCCTGAAAAAACAAAGCATTATTTTTTTTTGTATCATTGTTCTATTGTATTTATCTATGCTTGTAATTTGTTTATTATTTTCTGTGCAGATTAACCGCCCTACAAATTCACCCCAATCATTCTAGAATGATTAATTCTTTCCAAATAGAGCTATTCAAGTGATCTGTTGAAATTGTTTTCATATCGCAATATATATATCGCAGAAACACAAAATATTGCAATGTCAGTTTTTTCCAATATCGTGCAGCCCTAAATTATACAGTAGATTATTTGCTCTAAATGAATAGTTAATGAAACAGTAACTGCTTTTTAAATAATTGGAATCTTTTCTGGGAGTGGCCTATAGGCTCTTTCACGCTGATGACTTGTACCCCAGCAGAATCGGAGTGGATCTTCTGTCGTACAGCATCTGCATATGCTAAGCACAATATGACTAGCAAGTCAAATCTCAAATCACAGCCTTTGTTGTTCTTCCTACTTAATTGATAGAAGTGTGTGTGTAGTCCATTCTATAGAGATTGTGTCTGTGAGATCAAATAATAAATCTACTATAGGATCTAGAAAATATCTGATTGTGGTTAAACCAGAAAATCTCAAAAAAGTGGACAAAAACAATTTCTAAACCTTGGGCTCCTAGACATTAGATTGTTCACAACTAAGACAGTTATTGAAAATGAAATAACAGTTTTAATGTACTCTGCTTTACTGAAACCTGGCTTAAATCAAATTATTATTTCGGTCTTAATGAGTCTACTCCACCAGTCTACTGTTATAAGCACGAGCCTCGTCTGAATGGTTGTGGCGACAATGTTGCAACGATCTATAGAGATATTCTTAATGTCACTCAGAAAACAGGAAACAGGTTTAATTCGTTAAACTTTGAGATATAAGAAAATAAATCCTGCTATCTCTTGCTCTGGCTTCCATGTATAGACCTCCATGGCATTTTCTAAACAAAATTTGCTGATTTTCAGTCAGACCTACTGGTCAACGTTGATAAAGTGCTGATTGTTGGAGATTGTAACATTCACATATATAATACAAATGATGTGTTAGGAGCTGCTTTTACAGACTTACTAAACTCCTTTGGGGTCAAGCAAAACATCACCAGACCCAATCATCGTTTTGATCATACACTAGATTTAATTACATCAAATGGAACCAATCTTACTGATATAGATATTCTACTGCAAAGTGATGATGTCATTGATCACTACCGTGTAACATGCATACTGTGTACTGCTGATTTATTGACCAAGTAGAACAATTATCCCAATTCTCATCCACTAAAGTTAGGCTCTAAAAGCTGCCAGGGCAGAACATCTCCACAAACTCATAAAAACAATCCAAGTTTTTTATTTAGCACAGTGGCTAGATTAAAATATAAACATATGTCACCTGAACTGAATATTGCATCACAGGTAATGACTTTATGAATTTATTCACTGAGAAAATCAAAAGCATCAGAAATACACTTAAATGTACAACCTTTCACAGTGTTTTATGATTTAGCCTCAATTATCGTCTCTCAAGAACAATTGCAGTGCTTCACAGTGCAACTATAGGACAGGAAGAGCTAAATAAACTTATTGCACCAACAACATGTTTATTTGATCCAATTCCCACTAAAACACTGAAAGAGGTTGTTACCTGCAGCAGAAGAGCCTCTTCTCAATGTTATTAACTCCTCTCTATCTCTAGGTCACGTCCCAAGACCGTTCAAGCTGGCAGTTATTAAGCCTCTCATTAAGAAACTCCAACTAGATCCATATGAACTGGCAAATTACAGACCCATTTCAAATCTTCCATTTATGTCTAAAATACTAGAAAAATTGTGTCCGCTTAAATGTGCTCCTTATTGCAAAAAAAGTATATCTAGGACAAATTTCAGTCAGGATTCAGGCCCCATCATAATACAGAAATTGCGCTCGATAAAATTCTAAATATATGTATATGTAACAATGATCTCATTAAAGCAATTATTACAAATTGTGATCATAATGATTACAATATTTCGAAAATTTGGCAGTGGTGAATGTTGATTCAGAGTTGGCATCATCTGAAGTCCTTGCAGGGGTTGGCGTCATCTCATCACAGGTGTTGGGGCATCCAGAGGCTAGATCTAAACCGGAGCTATATATATATATATATATATATATATATATTCTATGCCAGCTCCGGTTTAGATCTAGCCTCTGGATGCCCCAACACCGCCACTTGAAATGATATGTATTGTGAAAAGAGCTATACAAATAAATGTGACTTAAATTGAATTGAACTGACATACTAAGGCACATGTAACGTTCATGATTATAATTTTAACTATAGTTTTTATTCAGTATTACATTGATTTAAAGGATTAGTTCACTTCTGAATTAAAATTCCCTGATCATTTACTCACCCCCATGTCATCCAAGATGTTCATGTCTTTCTTTCTTCAGTCAAAAAGAAATTAAGGTTTTTGAGGAAAACATTCCAGGATTGTTCTCCATATAGTGGACTTTAGGGAGGTTCACTGGGTGGAAGGTCTAATTTACAGTTTCAGTGCAGCTTCAAAGGGCTCTACACGATCCCAGACGAGGAATAAGGGTCTTATCTAGCAAAACTATCGGCCATTTTCTAAAAAAAATAAAAATGTATATACTTTTTAACCACAAATGCTCATCTTGCACTAGCTCTGCGATCCACACGCATGATGATATAATCACGTTACAAAGGTCATTCGTGACGTAGGTGGAAGTACAGATTCAGCGAATGTGCAAACATTAAGCCAAATGCCCTTTACAAAAAAAAAAAAAAAAAAAATAGGGTAAAACAATGATATCAGACTATTTTGAAGTTGGAAAATTAGATTTTTCGCCCTACCGCGGTACTTCCCCCTACAGGTCACACGTGACCTTTGAACGTAAGGCGTGGCGCATCGCAGAGCAGTGCAAGACAAGCATTTGTGGTTAAAAAGTATATACATTTTTATTTATTTTTTTAAAAATGGCTGATCATTTCGCTAGATAAGACCCTTATTCCTCATCTAGGATCGCGTAGAGCCCTTTGAAGCTGCACTGAAACTGCAATTTGGACCTTCCACCCCTTGAACCCTGTTGTGGTCCACTGTATGGAGAAGGATCCTGGAATGTTTTCCTCAAAAATCTTAATTTCTTTTCGACTGAAGAAAGAAAGACATGAACATCTTGGATGACATGGGGTTAAGTAAATTATAAGGACATTTCCATTCAGAAGTGAACTAATCCTTTAAAGTTACATTTTAAATGTACTAAATAGAAATTACATAAGTGTATTTTAGTTTACCATAAATACTTGTCAGTATTTTTATTTTTGTTGTTGTTATATTACACATTAAATATTGTGCTATACTGTGCTAGCATTTCATTCTGGAAAGTCATCTTTAAAGACAAATTTCCTTATTGTCTTTTTTCACTAATCTCTGGTGTTTCTCCAGTCTAGGCCTTCGTCTTCTGTTCATTTCTCAATCTCCTTCTCTCTCTGTCCCTCCTCCACAATGGCAGCAGATATTTTGGAAGCTGTTGCAGAGTTTCGCTGTATTCTCATATACACTCCCACACACACCCGCACACATGCAGAAGTCAATTTTATGATTGATTTTTTTTTCCCCTCGTTAGAACGCTGCTGCATTTTATCTGATGGTACATATTGTGTCTTCAGCCAATAACACCTACCCACGGCCTACAAAGTTAAACTCACATACACAGTCACAGCTGCGCAGAAACAGCAAATAGTGCTAGAATAGACATTGGGTGCTAATTCTTAAAATCAATTAAATTTGTTTAATTTGTCTTTAAATCAATGGGGAATTGACTGGAGGGTTGGATGGTTGTGGTCTACTATAAGTCGAATCTCATGTGAGTGACAGGTTGTCCCGCCCTCACGCCAGTAAACACATTATCAAAGAAGAGATGTTGCTGCAAGAGGGAGGGGAAGTTATTTTGATTAAAGATTATGAGGCACAATAATTCACAAAAATAATAATTATGTGCACGGATAAACCATGTATAATAAATACTGCGCTATTCCATAAAAAATTAGAATTGTCCATTTTGATTTCATGGTGACTTTAAATCAAAGAATAGTATGTTGGCTTTCTCATGACATGCATGATGCATCTCCAACTGTTTATGTGTTTCAGAGTAATTCTGCCAATGTGAAGTGTAAAATCTGAATGATTTCAGGCCAGATCCCGTAGAGGACACTACTGTGTGTCCTGATGGCTCTCTCTCTCTGACTCAGTGACACACAGGGGATTGTGGTTAATGTAGTTTGCGTGGGAGTCGTGTGCCGTTCGGTCAGATGGTTTGTAGGCTGTCAGTTTCACACAGCTCAGGGTTCGTGCTGAGATATCAGGGAGTGAGATGTCATACTGCTTTATAGGTTAGACAGGTTAGAAAGTGTGTGTCAGGGCAGTGACAGTCATTACGCATAACCATGAGGTATTTTAATCTACAAACACTTACAGCAGAGAATGACAAACCCACACACACGATATGAATGTGTCATTCATAATCTTCTAGTTCATTTTTTTTTTTTCCAGTCTTAGTCAAATGCGTTCTTTTCTATTTAGAGTGTAAATTTGCTCTGACAACCATTACCATATAATTTACCATTCTTTACTTTTGCTCAAAATTAAACTATTCTTGTATGATTTTAATACTTTACAATAAGGTTTAATTTGTTAACATCAGTACTATCAGTTAACATGAACAACTTCTTCTTTTAATTTAAAAGCAGCATTTAAAAAACAACCATAGGTTGACCAAAGTGCTGTACATAAAATAGCATAGAAGACATATAAATTTGACTAACAATGAAAAATACTTCTACAGCATTAATTAATATTAGTCAAATGTATAAAATATTTATTATATTTTTAAAACAACAAAAGTTGAATTTGTTAACATTTGTTAATGCACTGTAAACTAACATGAACAATGAACAATTTGATTTGTACTAACGTTAACAAAGATTAAAAAATGCTTTAAAAATATTTTGCTCATTATTTCATGTAGATCGGTATCTTTAGTAACACTCATTCCCAGTCAGAATTAATGTGGTTCTGTCCTTTTAAAAGTGATGCTGTGCTGTGTAAAGATCAATTCATCCACACATCATCAGAATATGACATCATCAAGGGTATAGGAAAGCCGTTGCCATGACATCCCCCATCCGCTTCAGCTGAACACAGTCGTGTTGAAAAAATGAAAGCTGCTGTGATTTACACTATAGCTTAAAGTATCAGGTCATTTGATCAAAGCCTAAAGGGAGAGTTCACAAATAATAATAATAATAATAATAATAATAATAATAATTCTTCATCTGGAACACAAAAGAAGATTACTTTTTTTTTTTTTGGTCCATACAATAAAATGTTCTTCAGGACCCCACTTAATATCATAGTATGGATAAAAAAAAAACATCTGACAGAAAATATCTTCTTTTGTGTTCCACAGGAGAAAGAAAGGCATACATCTACAAGTGTGGAATGACATGTGGGTGAGTAAATTACTGAATTTCCATCTTTGGCTGAAATATCATTTTAAAAATTCTTCTTCTTCTATTAAGAGCAGTTTGTTTTTTTAAAACAATACTTTATACATTTGTTCAATTCCACATTTTGTATTAACATTTCAATTTTTTTTTTTTACTATCAATGAGATACTATTATAGTTTTTAAAATATTTTAATATTTCATATTTTTTTTAAATATTTGAAATATTTATTATTCATTTTTAGCTCTCGGTACATCAAGTTAAACTAAATGAAATATAAACTGAAATAAAAATGTATTTCAGTTTATTTTATTTCAAGCTTTGATGTTACTCTCATCTAAAAAAAAAAAAAAAAATCAACAGCAAAACTGGCAGACAAAAACACCACAACACTGTATTCCATTAACCAACAGATAGATCAGTGCACCATATTTTGTAAACTAACGAATGAATGATCAGTTCACAGTATTCTGTATACGAATTAACAGAAAGATTGGTTCAGTTTTCTCTTCGGTAAATTAACAAATGGAAAGATTAGTTGTACAATTAGTTGATAAGTGTGTTGTACAAGTCAAGCTCACACTATCTATAAGATAATAAATAGACGCTTATATATTTATTTGTTTCCAAATAAAACAGCAGGCGGTGCATCATGTAGCCTTTACTTAATAACTCCCACTTCAACACCCACCATCGCTCAAAACACACACACACACACACACACACACACACACACACAGTGCTTCGGTCCTTGGCAGATGCTTTCAGTAGCACCACAATTTGAGTGCAGAAGTCTGAACTGAATCAGGTCTTATCAAATCCAATTATTCCCAGCGAGATATTTCATTTGGCTGAAGAGGGAGTGAATTATGAGGGTGCTGTGTGCATGTGTTTGTGAGTGTGTACCTGTGAGCATCTCAGTATGTGAATGTGAGAGAACCGGCAGAGGGCAGATTGGTTGGCCACTCAGCAACTGCTAGTCCACAGAATTTTTTTTTTTTTTTCATAATCCTTTGATGAGTTTGCAGTCTAAACTATTCCTAAAGATGTTCTACAATGCACATTTACTATAGCTGCAGTGATGAAGACTGTAGCCGATCACAGACATGTTGTTGAAAGCATGAAAGCAGTGATCTCGTCATTGCAACTCAATTTCTACACACTAACAAATGTTTTCATTATAACTAACAGTGCAAACGCATTGTAAGAGATTCCCTGAATAAAACGGGAGTTTTGGCACATATCCAGAACTCAGTCACTGAAAAACTCACGCTGTTTGATTGACAGCTCCAGCGATTCAAAGGGAGTGTTCTTTGATCGCTTTCTTTATATAATTTAATAACCATTTAAATAACAGATTATTATTTTTACTGACACATAAACAAAGAACATCTGACCGTACATGAATCATTACATATCAGATCAGGCATTAGAATTAACACAGTTACTTACATGTTGTCACATTACTGTCGAATCCATGTCGTAAAAGTCTGTTTTCAAAGTCTGCACCGAAATGCGATTGATTTACCAAAGTATCCACAGTGAAATCGTGATAACAAATAAATAAAACTCAACTGAGACGTTCACATTGTTGAAAATAAATGACCATATTCCGAGCATTAGGATCCATTGAAAGGTAATGTTATTTTTAGTCCTGTATCGCTCTTCTCTTCTCATCATCTCACGAAAACCTAATGAGTGGTTCTAAAGTTGCAATGATGAAGTAGGCATTGATTTCTTCTGTGGAGGCAGGGTTTCACCTAGATAGGCACATTCTAGGACGAGTCATTTGCTGGGCCTGTCAATAAAAGCTTTAATTGGACTAACAAGGAAGATTTCAGTTCTGAAACTTACAGGATATTCTTATATTACGATGACCTCTTATATATCAAAAGCTCAAGGGAAAGTTGATGATCCCTTTAAGTACTTTTTTAAACTTTTACTTTAATTGAGTATTATCTCAAAAATGCAACAGTACTTGTACTTATGTACAAATTTTCAGTACTCTTTCCACCACTGACCGTTTCATATTTTAATTATCATTAAGACTGTATTTGATTACTATGATTTGAAAGACTCATTGTAAATACTTTTTTTAGCAACAAACTCTAATTTAGCAACAGTCTCACAGAGGTGAAGCATGCAGCATAAGTTTTGTGTGAAAAAAGGGCGGAAGGCAGTTAGGTTTTACAACCTTTACAATTGAGTGCTGAGGGAAATTATATGAATGAATGTATGAGTGAATTAATTATATCTGTATTTCTGAAGGGAACGGCTGTCATAAGAAAAGTTTCAGATGACATTTTCTTTTCATCTTAAATGCATGAAATGCCTAATAAAGTGTTTATTAGCGCAGCTGCATAGAGTACCTCAGGGATGACGTGTTTTTGTAGGCCAACCTGGAAGTTAGCGGCGCACGGGTTCCCTCGATCGAAAGCCTATGCATTTTTCCCATAGACTTTTGGAAGATCGCAAAAAATAAGCTCTGTGTTTAACAAAGGGTTATGACACTTACATGTTTTGTCTATCATGATAATCTTTACAAGTTAACACAACATTTATACATTTTGAAGCCTAAATAAAGTCGTCAAATATAAAAAGCTAACAGTAGGCTATAAACAGACTACAGCACACCATCGTTGCGGATTAACGTCACCACCACCAATCTTCCTCAAAACTTTATTTAGAAAACAACTTTATTTAAAAACATGCTCGATGATTATGATCTGTGCTGTGTATGAATACTTTTCCACATCTAAAGTCCCTGCCAAAGGAAATAGTCCCTTTTAGCAACTTGTTAGCAACCACCGTTTTTAAGACACAATAAAGGTTTTAAAAAAATCACAAGCGGGTTATAACTGGTGTGTTTTATGTCATAGATCAAAATGTGAAAATATTTAGAGGCTTTGTTAACCACAGACCTTATTTCAGGCAATTTAGCAAAAACCCATTCAAAAAACCCATAGACTTTATGGCGATGGAACCGGAGGCGTTTCTCAATGTCAAGGATACTTCCTTGGCAGGACTGGTCCTTCCAAGTCACTTCCTTCAGAGGCTAGGCGAGGCTCCTCTTTAGCATTCGGAGAACACGTAAATGGAACAGACTAGCAAGTGCACGTCATTGCGTCATTAAGTCAGTGAAAAGGTAAAATAAATGCCGGTGACGGCAACCAAGCTAACAATTGTTAAATGACGGTCCGGTCCAGTTAGCCATCAACAACGTAATTTGTATTTGTATAATTTATAATATCAATACGGTAGTAATTTGTACTGGCATTTAAACGTTAAACTTTATTTATCTGACATATTTACTACAGTTATAACAAATGTTTGGTAACATAAATATACTTATATTTGAAAGCATATTGCCCACTAACGTCCGACATTTTTTTTTTTTTAATTTTTTGAACAAGATTGCAAAGCTGCGCGCATAGGATTGTGGGTGATTTTAGAGCGCGGAGATCGCAAAGGCTACACATATGCATCCTTTCCTGTATATGGGATATTTTTTGAATGAAGCACTCAGTTCTTGTTTGAAATTCCGAGGATCCTAGACATTGGAACAGTCCTTCGACGGATGTCGATGACGTAGCATCCTCGAAATTCTGGCTTCCGAGGATCCTTCCTTGACATTGAGAAATGCCTCGGAAGTCCTAAAATGCTAACTCTCTACAAAAACACATCATCCCTGATGTACTCTATTGTGTACAGCCGTTACCAGGGAAACAGCTCTATATCTGCTGTTCCATAAGTGCCATCTACAGTCAGAGAGTGGATTTACCTGTCTGTCTGTTTTTTTTCCCCCAGACCAATGAGAAAATCTTTTTTTGTGATAAAATTATTTGAACATGTAGTATGTTCATGTTAGTCAATATGTTATGTCATAAGTCACATGGTCTTATTTAATAGAAAACCTTTCAAATTTTGAAGTAGGTAAACTTTGATCATGTTTGGAGTTTCTTATGTTACAGTGTTACACCACTGCTGGGAAAACCCCAGAAAATGTGATGTAATCTTATATATTTCGTTATTATTCATGTTTGACATGATGACTATTAGAAAGTACACATGACAGGTCATAAAGTTTAGGCTTGTTCACAATCATGTCAACTGCATTTGGGCCAAATTTTGTGTGGATATCTTAAAGCAATCAAAAGTTATGGCATTTGGAACCATGGTAGTCTTTTTTCAAAGTCCAAAAAACAATCCAAACAAGTGATCTGAATGTTTTACTGAAGATAAGAACTACTTAAATGTGTAAATGCCACAAAGCATAAAAATAATAATAATTGCAAAGAATAAGTACCAAGTAATAACATCCTGGTGGATGAATGATCCATCTCTGTTTCAGCTGTGCGGTCCTATTCTATGGTGCATGATAAATCAAGACCTGTCAATCTGAGCGATCAATCCAATCCAAGTGTGCTCCAGCTGTAAAACACAGTCATCAGACAACTTACATCACTTACATAAAGCTTAATGATCAGTATTGGCCAATCACGATGACAAGAAATCGGTGGCCTGTATTGGCCGCAAAAACGCTGATGCCTACCAGTCAGTTTTAATAAAGCATTGCTACAGATCAGAGGCGCTGTGAACCTTCGACTGTTTAAATGACACTCAACAGAGGATAGACTCAGCTCGACCTTGTAAGTGAGACTGGACCGGACCGGATGTAAAATTGCACGGTCATTATATCACTCAGGAGATTGAACAGCAGGACTAAGATTTAGAGAGAACCAAACACACACACACACACACACACACAGAGAGAGAGAGATATTTACAGCAAACCTGAAACCCCAAATGGACCTTATGTAACAGTACTCAAGAGAGACTTGCATGGTACTAGAGCACTCCTCATCAAATGCTTTTGTTTGCAATCCAGTGTCATTCAGTATTATGCCAAATATATATAACATTTCCAGAATTCCAACAAAAACATACAGAAACAAAAACAACAGTGACAGCCTTCCTAAAAGCCTCAGTGTAAAAGCCTACATAGAAAGTTGAATTTGAGTGAATTGAGATCAGTTCATTTGCTTTATCCAAAATGTTGGATAAAGAGAACACTATAGGAGGGAAATGACGTTCCTGTAGCTCAAACAGTAGAGCATGGCATGAACAATGCCAAGGTCATGAGTTTGTTTCCAAGGGAATGCATGAACTGATAAAATGTACACCTCAAAAAGCAAGTCCACAGCTTTGAATAAAAACATCTACCAAAATGTATAAATGTAAACGTGCAAAAGTAGCAAAAGATATGGAAGGCATTTTGATTCTCCTTGATAAGTACTATGCGAGATTGTTGGGATAGCAAGATTATACAAGATTAGTTGCATTTTATTATTTTGCATTCAACATTTATTTATTGGTAACACTTTACAATAAGTAAACACATGAGAATGAACCTCACTGGTTACGCAGCACATTTGAGCTTCCGGAAGAGTTTTTTTCTTGCACGTGTAGCAGTTCTGGTTGAGCTTTATAATCGCTTCTCTTCAGAAAATTTGGACTAAACCACTCAATTCATATGGATTAGTTTTCCGATCTCTTTATTAAGTTTTTTAAGCATCAAAGTGGTAGTTGCAAAGGCAGTCTATGGAAGGAAATCTGACAGCATTCTGTCATCAAAATATCTTATTTGTCTTTTGAAGAAGAAAAAAGTCTTATGGGTGGAACATCATGAGGGTGAGTAATTAATGACAGAATTTTCATTTTGGGGTGAACTAACCCTTTAACAAATGAACCTTATTGTAAAGTGTTACCTACCTACAAATTTATTTATTTATTTTCCAGAACAGACTTTGTTTGTTTGTTTTTGTTTTTTTTGTTTAAGTCAAAACAGTTAACAACTAATGCTTTATATTATCTGTAATTTTTCTGTTTGCCTATCTGTTAGAGAGACTAAAGACTGTCAGGACTGGAAGAAAACAGTAAAGCTGGTTGTTTGGCTTGGGATTGGTCTAAAGTTTCTGTTAAACAAGGTTTCCAGCATCTTTTTTGGCCAGCAAACAATCCCAGCCTGAAACGCACTTTACACACACACACACACACACACATGTTTGTTTTTGTGAATTGTGGGGACTTTCCATAGACTTCAATGCATTTTACACTGAACAAACTGTACATTCTATCCCCCTACCCTGCCCCTACCCCTAAACCTAACCCTCACAGGAAACTGTGCAAACTTTTACTTTTTCACAAAAACTCATTCTATATGATTTATAAACCCATTTACATTGTGGGGACCGCTGGCTGGTCCCCACGATGTAGGTGAACTCAGGTTTATATTACATCATGGGGACATTTGGTCCCCACAATGTAATATAAACAAAAGCACACACACACACACACACACACACACACACACACAAGGACAATGAGGGAGGTGCATTTCTGCTGAGCTGCCTCCTTCCCTTACCACAGGCAAAACACAAATCAATATATGAGATAGGACAGAAACCATTCGCCAGGTGCAGGAAACTCACACACCTGTATGACTGCCAAATACCGCATCTGGTCATACACTTGCACACTCGGATCTGATTTTACTTTGTTCAAGCAAGGAAAAAGAAGAAGAAGAAAAAAAAAAAAAGAAAAAAAAAGGGCTGTGAAAGGAACAGGGAAGCACTAGACTCCAAGAGGAAGAGGGTTTGTGTCATGACTGAGGTTGCATTATGAGTTAGTCCAGACTGCTTCCAAAGCAGTTTTACTGAGCTCCTTAAGCTAATAAATCCGAATGTTCAATGACTGCCAGATTTAGTGACAAAAATAAAGGGTTGGTGATGAAAGCAGACAATGTACAGTGATTTCAATTCATTCCAGATTTTTTTTTTTTTTTTTTTTTTGAATCGCTTATACATTATACAACAACCCCAAAGCTGAATTAAAAAAAAAAAAAAAAAGATTATGATTTTTAAACGTCACTCTGAACAACCATTAAGCAACATTTTAGTTAAAAAAAATCAGAAATTTAGTCATCACTGAGTCAGTGACAATTGGAAAGGCATTCGGATTCTGTTTCGTCGACACAACTGTAATTAAATTAATTTTAATAATTCCGCACATTCCGCCGAGGAATCAGCCGGGCTGGATCGAACCCATGAAAGTGGTCTGGTTGCGTGACTGACTGTGCGCCCTCGACCGCTATGACTTGGATCGAGAAAAAAAAAAACGCTGATTAAAATGTGACCAAATTAATTAACACACCACAGCACAAAATAACTAGATAGATAGATAGATAGATAGATAGATAGATAGATAGATAGATAGATAGATAGATAGATAGATAGATAGATAGATAGATAGAATACACGTAGCTGTTTGAATGATGGCCAAGGTATGTGCTTCAGTAGGTAGCCTACTTCAAAGAATGCCATGCTACCGTAGAATGTTTTATTAAATACATGAGTGACTTACTTCCTGCGCTCGGAGATCCAGCGATGATGATGATGATAATGATGTGCTTGGTGTGGTGATGGATGAGATCCGCTGTGCGCTTTGGCCACCCAAATAAAATGTCCAGGTCACCACAAACGCAGTTCAGTCAAAACATCAGCGAAAAGCATCAAAACTAGAGTGCGAATATATATGAAGTTAGTGTGGTTATAAACGAAGACGCCACCGAAACTTTAAGCGTCCGTTCACTCGATCGTGCTCACGCGTTTCTTACCGTCTCGCCGGTTGAGAATGGAAACGCCTTTTCCTCCCTATAACCCCCTCCTCCTTCTCTCTCTCTCTCTCTCTCTCTCTTTCCCAGTCACACTGTCTGAATCTGCAGCCTCAAACACACACATACACACATTTTTCGGGCCTGATGTCACTTTGCTATCCGGTCAGATAATCCCTCCTCCTTTTTATTCCACACAGTCCCACATCCTCATGCTCGCTCTTTCTATCGCTGCGATAAATCTGCTGACAAAACGTTATATAGAGCCACCTTACCGATCTTTAAAAGACAAATAATTACAGTTATAATATGACAACAATTGTTAAACAAATTTAAAGAGAATTCCAGTGGTTTACATTTGGGAGGAGAATTGAATGTTATGCGCCCTGCAGTACTGCATCTGCCCACAGGGGGTAGTATTGTCAACAAAAGAAATGTGCGATTGTCAACGTGAAAAATATCTATCTATCTATCTATCTATCTATCTATCTATCTATAGGCTATGAGTATGTCTGTCCGTTTATCTTTTCTGAGCATCTGCTTGTTTGTTTGATTTTTTTTTTCACCACATGTACAACACTTGATCTTACAATGTTATATGGACATGATTAAACTGTACAGATATTGAGACTATAAGTCTACCACAAAATACACATTCACATTCAAAATATAATACGCTGCAAATCCAAAGAAAATGGAGTTTGAAAGCATTGCAGAGTTTAAAAAAAGAACATGATTGCATGTCTTTATTACACTGTAATATTATTTGTTAAAATCCTATTTCATTTGTTCAGTTAAGCTATTTTCTATGTTGTTTTAATGCTTTGGCAATGTACAAAATATACTTTTGTCAGGCCAGTAAAAATATATTAATTGAACTGAGAGAGAGACTTTAGCCACTTAATCACAGTGCAATGCATCAGTCCATGCCTGTTGTAATATTTGCATATTTCAGCATAGGCAGTTTTATGAAAATTTCTTTCGTACATATTGGAAATGCAAATTCCTTCTGTTGAGAATGAAGTTCATTGGTATCAGTGTAGTATTAACACATAGTTAGCTTTTAATTTGCTTTTTGAAAGGGATTTGTAAGTGCAGTGGAAGAGGATTTAGTCGCTGTGCTGACGGTGGCAGTCCGCCATGCTGCTGTGACCCAGTTTGCTGTGACTTATATCACATGCGTGCGGCTGCCGTGGAGCGAAAAGCCAACCAGATTCTGCTCAGCATCTGATGCACAGAAGATATTTCTACATGAGGTCTGATCCTTGTATGCACAATAGTTGTTTTGTCATATGCTGGTCAATGTGCTGATTTATTTATTCATTATTTATCATAGCTTAGGGTATATATGCATGTGCGTGCATGCTCAGTTTGTCACGAACATGCAAAAATACATGCAAGTGCATAGACAGAAAAAACACATTCATGCAAATGAAAGCAAGACTGACATCCATAAACCTGACATGTCAAAGCAGCGTTGTGTGTGTGTGTGTGTGTGTGTGTGTGTGTCCCATGAAATGCTGTAATGGGGAAGTTCTTTTTCGCTGTCACAAGACTGACTCATTCACGAAACCAAGAAGAAAGAGACTCGCAGAAGAACTTCTAAAAACATCCTGAGGAAACACAGTGACAAAGAGAAAGCAGAGAAGGGGGATGGGGGAGGGAGACTGGAGAAGAAAAACAAGTTTTTGGACCTTGTCGATTTGTTAGGTGCTTTTCACAAATGGGTCCCATTAAGAACATTAAAAGCACAAATCTCTTGTTTTTATTAAATATGCTTACTATTTAAAATCCAACCCATCATGAGAAGTTGCTTATAATGAGAATTTTAGGCTGTTACATATCAGAGGTCTTGACCTTCTGGACAATTAAAATGACATAATATTAACATATACTAAACATCTAATTATATTTGGAATTTGTTATTTGTATGTATTTAGCTATTTGTCTCTGCAATATTTCCTCATTTGACCCACTTAAGTAGGACATAAGTATATCTTTATATATAGTATATAATTTTGAAATTACTTCTATTGTCTTTTGAAATATGTGACCAGTCACGGAAAGTAGGGACACAAGTCGGTTCTGGGGCATTTTGAGTTATTCACAGATTCTGAAAGTGTAGTTTTCAAGCTTTCCAACAATGTGTAACACATGGAAATCTGATAATATTTGGAGAAGTTGTGGCCATTTGAAGGTAGGCACTCAAAAAAGCTCAAGAGAAAAGAGAAAATGAGCTAAAGATTTTGCAGTTCTCGCCTGTTCTCACCTGCTGGGAGTGACAATAGGGCTCATTTACATCTCATTTAGATAAGCCATACCCCCTGTAAAGCTGCATGGTTGCATAGCAACGACAGACGCAACGGGAAAAATCGGACTGCATACTATTAATAATAAAGGATAATGTGCATTGTAAATGTCAGTAATTTATCTTTTTTGACATTAGAACTTTTTGAACAGGATTCTGTGATAACCGTATAGTCCTGATTTAGACCTCAGTTAGTGGTTAGACCTGGTTTGAGTCAAAGGATTAAAAAAATCCTGTACATTAAACTCTTCAATACTTTTACTTTTGACTTATAACACACATTTTACGACTACGGATACTTTATACTTTTACTTATGTAGGAATTTAATCTGATACATTTACTATTACATTAGTAAATCCTTGTTAAGAAGTAGTAACTGGCTAAAATTATTAGCGTCACATTCAATTCAAGAATAGTAAGGTTTACATGAGCTAAGTCATTCACACCAGTCAATTCAAGCAGTTGAAGCGTTATTCAAATTAACATGCTAACATTACCATCTAAAAGCCCATTATAGTAATGGGGGTTTTTGGCAAGTGATACGATGCTAACGATTACAATTAAAACGACAGTCCTGAGCTAGCTAATAACAATAGACACATGAGATAACGTGTAGCCTACGTGTTCTTAGAATGAACACAAAATGACAAACTTTGATGTTTATGGAAACTCACCCCATAAGAAACAGAAAAGATCTTGTTGCCTCCAATGAAATAAGTTGTTCGGGCACACTTTTTCTTCTTTGTGGTCTTCTTTGTGGATGTAACCATCTCCGAAGTTTGCACTATGCGTCTGTTTGCCTCTAAATGTCCAATAATTCGCATGTCCTGCCACTCTTTTTCCGCAGCTAAAGAATCCAGTCGTATGTTGTACTTCAAAACATTTTCGGTGTAACGTCCACGGTTCAGCTCGTCTGTGATATTCTTTGCGGCGTCCATCTTCATTAAATTTTGATATCAGCTAGAGCCGGCCAGAGCGCTGCATACTAAGTAGCCACGCTTTCCTTGGAGGGCGGCGGCAATAACAAAAGAAACAAAAGCCGGCGTATCCGATTCCAGTATGGAAATACAAACAGACAATGACACGCCCCTACTGCGAGATAGAATCTCTGAAAAACAATCCGATTTCAACCTCAAAATGTATGCTTTTAAATAAACCAATACTGCTATCTAAAACACAGAGATGCTTCTTCATGATCTCAACTAACAGATTCTGCAAAAAAACGAAAATCACCAATTTTGAAAATAAAACGCTTCTTTCTCAGTTTGCTCAATAGTTGTGTTGCCGACTTGTGTCCCTGGTTTCCGTGACGGGTCACATATGGTTAAAGTGTACTGCTAAATTTCAGTTCACATTTGCATATAATTAAATAGAGTAAAAGTTATGCGTATTTGGCATGCTGTCCGGGCGAGGGCTCAGAGCTCAGAATTTTGGCCCGAACCCAGAGTACTCCCCCCGGTTGTGGTACAAATAGATAGAACTAGATGTAAGGAGATGGGGTGGAGGAGGGATGCTGATAAACTTTTAAACGAACAGAGGAAAGTCTGCTGTATTTATACCTCTTGTCATTGGTTGAGTTGATTAACTGAATGCTCTCCACTTGTGCTAATTAGGTTAATTATCTGAACCTGCTCCTCCCAAACTTAACAGAGTAAAAGTTATGCGTATTTGGCATGCAGTCCAGGGGGGAGGGCTCCGAGCTCGGAATTTTGGCCCGAACCCAGAGTACTCCCCCAAAAAGCAAAAGAGCAAAGGACAGCCGCCAGACTAAAGAACCCCAAAAGACACAGAGAATTGGCAGACTGGCGTTTCAAGAAGAAGCGTGGTCGCTTGACCAGGAGAACCCGTGTTGCCTCTGGCGGGAGCAGTTCATGGCGCCGGAGCAAACGAGGAGCAGCCGAATTTTGGAACAACCGATCAGGAGGGTTCTCGCAACATCCTGACAGGAGACCAAGGCTCACAGCATCAGACTGGTGAAGCCCTACCAGCCGATAAATGTGGAGCAACATGAGTTAAACCATCTGACTGGGGCGGTCCATGCCACCCCTGACAGGAGAGCACATCGCCGGGCGGACGGGCCCAAATACTCACAGCATCAGATGGGTAAGCCTCAGTGGACAGAGAAAGAAAGACATAGATGCCCATTAGGGAGGGCAGACACTGCATCCGCTGGGAGATCAATACTCGCTCGACGGAGAAGGAGAAAACATAGATGCTTGACTGGGAGGGCTCTTGCTGCATCCGACAGGAGATCAATACTCACAGCATTGGATGGGTAAGCCTCGCCGAATGAAGAAAGAGAAAACATAGATGCTTGACCAGGAGGGCTCTCGCAGCATCTGATGGGAGATCAATACTCATGGCATCAGATGGACAAGCCTCGTTGGACGGGGAAAGAAAGAGAAAGAAATTTCAGGGTTTTTTTGTCTTAATTCGTTCAGAAAACTGAGCTTTAGAGGGAGCAGAGGGGACATTACTGCTACAGAGTTGGACAAAATTAGCTCTAGAAACTGGGCTCCAGTGGGAGCAGAGGGGACATCATCGCTGTGGAGAAGGTCAGCCAGATGCACTGAGCTCCTTTGGGAGCAGGGAGAGCTGTGGCCCTGAAGGCAAGGTTAGCCAGAGATGGAGCTCCTGTGGGAGCGGAGGAGATAACACTGCTACTGCATTGTAAGAATATAGATGGCTCCTGCAGGAGCAGGTGGGAAGACACTACTGCAGCAATGAGGTAGAATATTTTCACTATTTTATTTGATTGATGGTTTCAATTGAGGCGGATATGGTGAGCTTGTAGGATTGAGTGAGAGAACAAGCTGAAACTGAAGAATTTAGCTGGTAAGGGTTGATTGAGTTTCTTTAATATGGAAGTGATTGGATTGGATATAGTCGGATATAGTTCTTAAAAGCCTCTGATGACCAGTGACCGAGTGTTTGAATCTGATCCTGGGAGAGTCCTTTTGGGGCAGCTGTGGTTCCTTGCTGCTGTAGCCTCTGGCTTGCTTAGTTGGGGACACTTGATATTCAATGTTTTTAAAACCTGAATTCCAGAAATGTTGGGACATTTTTTAAATTTGAATGAAATGACTTTCAAATCACATAGTCAATATTTTATTCACAATAGAACATAGATAACATAAGTGTTTAAACAGAGAAATTTTACACTTTTATCCACTAAATGAGCTCATTTCAAATTTGATGCCTACTACAGGTCTCAAAAAAGTTGGCACGGGGGCAACAAATGGCTGAAAAAGCAAGAAATTTTGAAAAGATTCAGCTGGGAGAACATCTAGCAACTAATTAAGCTAATTGATATCAGGTCTGTAACATGATTAGCTATAAAAGGGATGTCTTAGAGAGGCAGAGTCTCTCAGAAGATAAGCAGAGGCTCTCCAATCTGTGAAAGAGTGCATAAAAAGATTGTGGAAAATACTTTAAAAACAATGTTTCTCAATGTCAAATTGCAAAGACTTTGAAAATCTCATCATCTACAGTGCATAACATCATCAAAAGATTCAGAGAAACTGGAGAAATCTCTGTGCATAAGGGACAAGGCCAAAGACCTTTATTGGATTCCCGTGGTCTTTGGGCCCTCAGATGACACTGCATCACTCATCGGCATAATTGTGACATTTCTAAATGGGCCCAGGAATACTTCCAGAAACCACTGTTGGTAAACACAATCTGCAGATGCAGATGCCAACTAAAGCTCAATCATGCAAAAAGAAACTCATATGTGAACATTGTCCAGAAGTTTTAAAATGGACTGTTTCAAAGTGGAAAAGTGTTCTATGGTTAGACGAGTCCAAATTTGACATTCTTGTTGGAAATACGGATGCCGTGTCCTCCGGGCTAAAGAGGAGAGAGACCTTCCAGCATGTTATCAGCGCTCAGTTCTAAAACCCAGCATCTCTGATGGAATGGGGGTGCATAAATGCATACAGTATGGGCAGCTTGCATATTTTAGAAGACATGATGAATACTGAAAGGTATATAAAGGTTTTAGAGAAACATATGCTCCCCTCCAGACAACGTCTATTTCAGGGAAGGCCTTGTGAATTTCAGCAGACAATGCAAAACCACATACTGCAGCTATTACAACAGCATGGCTTCATCATAGAAGAATCCAGGTGCTGAATTGGCCTGCCTGCAGTCCAGATTTTTCACCTATAGAGAACATTTGGCGCATCATTAAACGGAAAATACGTCAAAGACGACCATGAACTCTTCAGCAGCTGGAAACCTATATCAGGCAAGAATGGGACCAAATTCCAACACCAAAACTCCAGAAACTCCAGAAACTCATAACCTCGATGCCCAGACGTCTTCAAACTGTTTTGAAAAGAATAGGAGATACTACACCATGGTAAACATGCCCCCGTCCCAACTATTTTAAGACCTGTAGCAGGCATTAAATTTGAAATGAGCTCATTTTGTGCATAAAAGTGTAAAATTTCTCCATTTAAACATTTATGTTATCTATGTTCTATTGTGAATAAAATATTGGCTCATGTGATTTGAAAGTCTTTTACTTTTCATTTTATTCAAATTTAAAAAAAACGTCCCAATATATCCGGAATTCGGGTTGTAATCCACCTGTATTGACACCATTGTATGTGAACTGAACTGGACGATGACATCATTGTTTTCTCCAGAGCTGCTGTATAGATAAATTGACTAAGTGAATAACTAATGATATTTTTTTTTTTTTTTTTTTTTTTTTTTTACATGAATCAATACTGAACTTACTTGAGCTGGACAATAACACCATTTCTTCTAAAGCTGCTGTGCAGCCAAAATTATTTTCCTGTAAGCTGCTTTGACACAATCTGTATTGTAAAAAGCACTATATAAATAAAGTTGACTTGACTTGGGTGCTGCTCCTATGTGGAACAAATAACGGGAAAAGTCAATAGGTTGAGGTTGGGGTTGGGGTTGGGGTTGGGGTTGAGTCCGCCTTTGGAGCCAGCAGCCTGAATGGGAACTGAGGAGTGGAGCCTGGCGGTCCGATGCTCGTCTTCTAGCGCGTGAATCAAAAACACGAGGAAGAGGAGATGTGAGATGAAAGGCAGACTTACAGGATTAAACGCATCATGAAGTTTAAGTGGCTGCACATATTCACCTCTGACACTTCAATTTGATACTGAAATCATTGTTTGATGTTGGATGATCATCAAACAGCAAAGTAGTCTGATTTAGATGATCGAATTTAGACGAAGCTCTTTTTTTATTTTAAAAGTCTTTTATTGGTCTTAATGGTATCAGATAATTTGTTAATTGCATTTAATAGATTGCACTTTCAATAAAACATTTGCAATTGGTTTGTAAAATGTTTTTTATGCTTGCTTGAGCTAAATTTACGATGCATTTATACCCTTCTGACCAGCAGGAATCACCAGCCTGACGTTTCGAGCGCAGTGAATCATTTTGCGAAGCAATTGGTTCAATTGATTCAAAGTTTTGAAGAGCTTTGTTTCTCCCATTACAAGGAGGAACCCTCAACATAACAATTTATTTTCATCAGTTATCTGTGTCTTTACATTACTTACCGATTTTTGTTCATTGTAAATCAGATACAGATGAAGTGGAATTTATTTGAATGCATTAGTGAGAACGAATGCGTGTATGAATCTGTACTGGCATTCTCTTTAACAATAGTGAAGCTGGGTTTAAATTACTTAAAAAAAAGAAACTCATATAGCTTTCACTTTCCATTCGACTTTGTTGATAAATCACAGGACGACGCTGACAATAATTTCATAATAATTCTGTGTGGGACTGCGCGTGCGAATTGACTGAATTGACCGAAATGAGTATCCAGATAGCATAAACTGTGCTTGTGATTTAGCGACTGAAGCCTGAAGTGAAATTCAATCAGGGCAGAAAACGAGAAGGTATTTGAGCTGTACTCCTACAGTTTTGAGCCAGCGGGGGTTGAGAGTGGGAGCTGGCCGAAACTGAATCTGCGGTGAAGTTTGCTGACGGCTTGTTGCAGCTTCCTGATGCTGGAGGAAGGCCCCTTCCTTTGCGGGAAAAGGGCGGCATTGCCCGAGATGAGAGCTTGGTGCTCGACAGGCCTTACTGTCTTTTTCTTTATGGCTGGAATGATTGAATGGGTTGGAGAAGAGAAAGATGGGGAAGAGATTGCAGATGTTTTGCTCGTGGTGGCAGGGGTAGGCCTTGGCATGCTGGGACCAGTTAGTTTGGGCTGATGCCCATGAGATAACACAGAGGGATTGGCGATGATGCTAGGTGGAGGATAATCACTCTTTAGGCCAGAGGATTGTGGTAAAGATTCCTTGAGGACGAAAGATTTTTCTTCGGACGGCAATCAGCCTAATGCTGATAAACTGTCAAACGAACAGAAGTAAAGGTGTGTTCACGCGGCCTCGTAATTCCTGTAGTTACGAGATTCTAGCTTGTAAAAAGCGTTCACGTCCTCGTAGAGCTAGCTTGTGAGCTGGGAATTTTCTGAAAGCTCCCAGATGTACCACACTGTACCACCTGACCGCTGTAGATTCGTGATAGTGGTGCATGGAAACGCATAATTCCCAGTCCAAGGACCAAAAGGACGTGAACAGCTCCTAATATAACGTCACGTGTTGTCATCTCAAGATTCCGGTAAATACGAGGTGGCGTGAACGCAGCATAAGTCTGCTGTATTTATACCTCTTGCCATTGGTTGAGTTGATTAACTGAATGCACTCCACTTGTGCTAATTATGTTAATTATCTGAACATGCTCCTCCCAAACTTTAATAAAACATCATTTATTTTTAAAAGTATACTTAAGTGTGTTAAGAAATAAAAACGAAAGTGTACTCTTTTCTTAGAGACCCTGTTTTGTGCCCTATTTGTGGAAAGCACCATTCATAGACAGAGAGCACATGCCTGTGTGTCATCTGATGGTTCTGGAAAGCTCTGTTCCGCTGGACTCATTCTGTGATGTCGCTGAAAGGAACTGGTTGTTGTTTGTGTGTGTGTATGTGTGTGTGGAGGGTGAGTCAACAGAGAAACAAAGAAAATGCAGAGTCATTTTACCTCTCTAGCTCTCTTTCTCTCTCACTCTCTTGCTTCCCTGTAAAATATTTTCAATAAAACTACAGCAACACAAACTATAGTTGCAGAATTGCTGAATTAGATTTGAGTTGGAAAAAAAGCAACAGACACAAAACAATATGGTATTCACAGCTGTCCTACAAAGAACTCTTTTACTTAGGCAAACATGCATAAGTATGTTTCTCTCTAAAATTAGTCCTGCAAACTCTATCATTATTCTTCATCATCAGTGCACTAAAGTACCACCAACATTCATAATGACATTTTTAATTGTTCAATATCAGTTAGCTTCTGCCATTCTTTAACTGACACGCCCCAAACAAATCCAGATTTTCCCCACTTGAAATGACATTCATGGTCTCTCATCTTGTAAATACCATCCTTCCAACACTTGAAGGCAGCGTTATTCTCAGTTAGCTTGTCAATGTCATTTGCCAGACTGTGGTTAATTAACTCTCTGGCTCTACGTTTGTGTCAAACCATAATTACCCACCCAATTAGGCCAGGAGCCGAGCCACAGTTTAACTGTGCCTCATCAGGCACCCAGAAACATCAAGAGGAAAAAAGACTGCTATTGTGAGGGCAGATGTCATCAATTCACTTGTAAAATGGGGACGGTTTAGGTCTAGCATTGGTTTTAAATGTCGATCACAAGCATTTTGTTCAAAATTCTTAAATTTTAAACATTTTTGAGCATTCAAAATAATTCCAATATCATTCATATATGGATTTTTTGTAATAGCTGTTGGTTAAAAAAAAGTGAAGGCAGACAAGAGTCAACCACATTATTATGATGATGATGATAGATTTGAACCAAAAAAAAAAGTTTTATAAAGTTTTATACACTCACCAGCCACTTTACACCTGTTCATCTGCTTGTTAACGCAAATATCTAATCAGCCAATCACATGGCAGCAACTCATTTAGGTATGTCAAGACGATCTGCTAAAGTTTAAACCGAGTATCAGAATGGGGAAAAAATCTGATTTAAAGGACTTTGATGGTTGTTTGCGCCAGAGAGGCCTGGTCTCAAGTATTTCAAAAACTGCTAATCTACTGGGATATTCATGCACAAACATCTCTAGGGTTTACCAAGAATGGTCTGGAAAAAAAAAAAAAGAAAATATCCTGTGAGCAGCAGTTCTGTGGACAAAAATGTCTTGTTGATTCCAGATGAGAATGGCCAGACTGGTTTGCGCTGATAGAAAGGCAACAGTAACTCAAATAACCACTCATTACAACTAAGGTATGCAGAGGAGCATCTCTGAATGCACAAAACTTCAAACTTTGAAGAAGATACAGCAGCAGAAGACCATACTGGATGCCATTCCTGTCAGCTAAGAACAGGAAATTGAGGCTACAATTCGTATGGGCTCACCAAAATTGGAACAAATTGAACAATAGAAGATTGGAAAAACATTGCCTAGTGTTGATGAGTCTCGATTTCTTCTGCAACATTCAGATGGTAGGGTCAGAATTTGATGTAAACAACATGAAAACATGACTCCATCCTGCCTTCTCAATGGTTCAGGCTGCTGGTGGTGTAATGGTGTGGGGGATATATTCTTGGCACACTTTGGGTAGGGCCCTTAGTACCAGCTGAATATTGTTTAAATGCCACAGCCTAACTGAGTATTGTTGCTGATCATGTCCATCCCTTAATGACCACAGTGTAGCCATCGTCCAATGGCTACTTCCAGCAGGATAATGTGCCATGTCATAAATCTCAAATCATCTGAAACTGGGTTCTTGAACATCACAATGAGCTCACTATACTCAAATGTCCCCCACAGTCACCGGATCTCAATCCAATAGAACACCTTATATATGTGGTGGAATGGGAGATTCACATCATATGTGCAGCCGACAAATCTGCAGCAATATGGACCAAAACCTCTGAGGAATGTTTCTAGCACCTTGAATTTATGCCACAAACAAATTAAGGCAGTTCTGAAGGCAAAAGGGGGTCAAACCCGATACTAGCAAGGTGTACCTAATAATGTGTGAGTGTATGTTGTTGTGTTAACACTTTACATATGGTTTTATTTGTTAATATTAGTTAACTACATTACATAACAAAGTAACAATAAACAATACTTCTAAAGATTTTATTAATCCATGTTTATTTTAACATTTACTAACACATTATTCAAATAAATTTAGAAAGTAATAAAAAGTTGTATTTGTTTATATTATTTAACGGACCTGAGCTAACATGAACTAACAATGAACAATGAACTAACGCCAATAAAGATTAATAAATACTGTAACAAATGTATTGCACATTGTTAGTTAATATTAGTTAATGCATTAACTAATGTTAACTAATGGGACCTTATTGTAAAGCATTACCATTATTTTTATATGTACAATACATCTGTTTGTCACAGTTGGGTAAACAAATGAAGAGAAGAGGGATCTTTTGCAGTACTTCTTTTTATTAAATAAAACAATGAAGATAATCCACGCAGGAGAACTGTGGAGAACACTCACCAGTGGTACAATGCAAGACAAAGAACTGAATACACTGAGGGCTAGAAATACTCAGGAATAACGAGGAACTGAACATGAGACAGTTGGGACTAATCTATAAACTCATTAGTAGCCATAAAAACAAATGCGTGGAAACACAGGAAACAGAAACCCGGGAACAATATTACCACTAAAAAGAACATAATCCTGACATTACATTATTAAAAAAAAAAAAAAAACAAAAAAAAAAAAAAAAAAAAAATTCTCTTTGTCAACTTGTGGTATCTGTCTGGAGTTAGTAAACAGCAATAAAATACATGAGACAGGAGTAGCGAACTTCATCTATCTTGTTTACTCTTTCGTTTCTGTTCTCTCACACATGACATCATTACACAACACTTGAAAATAGTAGTGAACAATACAGTTCTTCTCATTAACAAAACACTTTGCTTTCTACATTTTTTCTATATAGGGGTCAACAGGGTCTGGAGTTTTCAGTGATCAGTTGAATACAATCTTGATCATATGCACTCTACTGAAATATGAAAACTTTTGGATGACCCTCACCTCAAACAATGAATGAGTCTGAAAGAGATTCAAACCAATAACCAACAACAAAAGTAAGTAACTTCAGCTAACAGTCTGTCAGGTTTGTAGTTGCCAAGCAACAAAATTCACCATAAAAGCATTTTTGACAGAGTATAAAGACATCACAGGTCTTTTGTATCTTTATGCACATTTGACTGACATTACTGTACTTGATTGCAAAACGTGAAAATACATAGGCTGTTCTGCAGCAGATGAAAGCCTGCACTTCATAAGTCAGATTTGTAAGTGAATAGGTGTCACGTTCTGCCTACAGGTTTTCCTAACATTGTGCCAATAGTGTAGTTTTGGGCAAATATTCTGTTGTTTGTGTACACTGCATGACATTATCATAAGAGCACAAGCCAAAATTTATGGAATTGACCACTTTGTCAAGTTACTTTGAGTTTATTGAAACACAAGTTATCTTTGGCGATATGGTTCCTTATGGGGGTTCTTGCTCTGAAATTAATTGAACATACATGAGCTTTAACATTAACCTCCCATGGAACCATCAGCTTGGAAATACATAGACAGTTAAGAGACTTAGTAATATCTTTAAAAGCGAACAATAGTAATCGTGTAGATGTGAGGATCTCATGAGGATGTGAGGATGAGTGTCTCTCAGCAGAGAGGTCCATGCCAGCTAGGACTTAAAAGCCTTAGTAATCTGAAACAAAAGAAGATGACAACCAGAAAGTGCACAGTAATATGTTCATGCTTATAATGGGGAGGGATGGAGGGTTGCGAGCAGTTTGAGCATACTTACCAAGCAGTAATTCCACGTATATATGTCTAATAGGAGAATGGTAGCGATTGGAGCGATTTGACAGCTGGCCGCGTCAGCTGGTCGCAGCACTATGCCTACCTGGCCTGACTGAACTAACGCTGCGCTCGATTATAGTCCATCAATATCATAAGTATTCCATATTTCATCACCAGCTGTCATCTATCACCTCATCACCCTGCACCAGATATAAGGACACGCCACTCACACACACTGTCTGGTCTCGTCGATTGCTAAGACTACTTTTGTTTGGATTGCAACTTACCTGAAGTACTTACCTCTGTGTCCTGCTCCTCGTCCCTGTCTCCTCTTCAGTCTCCATGTTCCTGTTCCTCCGCGTTCCACAGTTTCCACATGGACATCCTGCAAAGAAAGTAAAGTTATTCATTGCATATCAGTAACCATTAAAAGTGTGTGTGTGTGTGTGTGTGTGTGTGTGTGTGTGTGTGTGTGTGTGTGGATCGTCACCTGCAAGTTCCCCGTCTGCACTCACTGCCATTGCTGCCTGTTTTCACTCTGCTAACTTTAACCTATTTGTCAGTAAAGAATTTGATTGTTTGTACCCACCCATCTCTAAAGTCTGTGTAAGGAAAAAATCTGTAGGAAAATGAAAAAGGCTCTGTAATTTTTTATTTTTATTTTTTTTTAAACGGATCATGATGCTGAATAGACAACTAAACAAAATAACATAATTTACTAGAGGTTCTGACAATGTTTATTGCTACAGTCTATTTTTTTTTTAAAAATGTATATTTAAAATATTGAATTATTTTTTATGAACCAATGACTAACTCATAAAGACTTCACTTGTTTCATTATTAGATGACTCAGTATTTTTGAACAAATCTCTTGAATGATTCAGATAAATACATGTTTTTAACAGTCACTTGTCACCACCTACTGGTGAAACAATGTAATTGACACAATCTTTATTTGATGAGTCAAGTTACTTTCAACGGGTGATTTAAAAAGCTGATGATGGTGAAACTATACAAAAAATGTCTCGGTTATGATTGTAACCTTGGTTCCCTGAAAAGGGAACAAGACGCTAGGAAGCTATAAAGTGCACCCAGTCCAAATAATGTCAGCTTCTGATAGGTTGAAGCAAGTCGATCACAGGCACGCCAGAAGTATGGCAGGGCGACGCAGCGTCTTGTTCTCTTTTCAGGGAACCAAGGTTACAGTTGTAACCGAGATGTTCCATTTCAGCCTGCTGCATCACAGACCTCTTGTAGGGATACCCCTATTAAAAGGTTTACAAAGCCACCATACTCCTCCTGATCCAATGCACCACGAAGGAAACACCAATGGTTTCTCCCAAAAGACACCACCCAAAGGTGCGTGGTAAGCAGCTAGACCGCCACGGGGGATAACCCTGCAGAGAATCAATTCTGCAGAAATTCCAATACTGTAACTGGATCCAGCTGATGATTTCTGCCAGTTTGCTTGTGCAGGGAGCTCTGGAGTTAGCATGGTCTCACAACCTCAGTTGAGAGACCTGAGTCTATGAGTTGGGCCCCCTCAGAGGCCAAACCCACACTTCCATAACTCTGCACTCCAGAACTCCAGGGAGTAGAACAATCAGGGAAACCGTGTACAGACACAGCCTCAGCCACTTCTGCACCTCCATATGAGCTCCACCATCTCAGGGTCCATTCCCTGGGCCTTATCCCCTGTCTCAACAGGATGTCTGCTCCCTGAATCTGGTGCCCAGGGGTGTAGAGCCTGAGCCATCATCACCAGGCAGATGCAAGAAGAAATGATGACCTGTCCACAGACACTGAGCCCCAGCCTGTGTGGGAAGCATCTGGAGTGAGCGTTACGCGATGACAAGGAGCTCCCAGCACAGGACCCTGGGACAAGAACCAAGACTTCTTCCACATAACCAAAGTACGAAGCACCTGTGTGTAACATTACATCATGCAGAATGGGTTGCCCCTCAAGGAAACCCCTTGGTCTTGAGCCACCACTGCAAAGGTCTAATGTACAGCAGGCCAAAAGGTATCCCATTGGATTCAGCTGCCAACAGATCTAACAGTCTCGCAACTGTTTGACAGTGAGTGACTGGCCTAGTTATTTTGCTCACAGCTGTGAGGATTGAGCTGATATGAGCAGGTCATACTTTCATCAGAATCAGAATCAGAAAGAGCTTTATTGCCAGGTATGTTTACACATACTAGGAATTTGTTTTAGTGACAGAAGCTCCACAGTGCAACAGAGTGACAGTGACAAGACAAAATACAGATAATAAAAATAATGAAAGAATAATATACAAATATACAAAGTGCAAAAAACAATATATAATATAGACAATTTGTATGTACAGTTATGATGTGTGCAAATTAGAAATATAAATAAGTATGTGTTTTAAGTAAATAATGTATTATAGTGTTGTGTGTTCCATGTTCCGTGTTTGTCAAGTGTTCATGAGATGAATTGCCTGAGGGAAGAAACTGTTCCTGTGTCTGGTCATTCTGGTGCTCAGGGCTCTGTAGCGTCGACCAGACGGCAACAGTTCAAAGAGGGAGTGTGCTGAATGTGAGGGGTCCAGAGTGATTTTCTTTGCCCTTTTTCTCACTCTGGATAAGTACTGTTCTCTGGATAAGTACATCTCTGAGGAGATGAAACGGACCACGCTCTCACATCTTTCTTAAGACCGCACCAGACAAATTTAGAAGCAATCAACTTTTGGGAAGCTTTGGTACCCAGATGTGACAATCAAAAACATTTTTGGGTACAGAAACTGGGTACAGGATGAGGAAGACCCAACGAAACATCACAAAGTAGCAAAATGCCAGCCTCATCAAACATGACATCAACCAATTTAAGGCGCATGACCCCTGTCTTCAAGGACTGGACTTCCGGATCAGAACCCTTGTCCTCGGCCATACTGGAGTAATTCACACCTAAGTGTACCACATTGGTGCTTGCTCGTGAAAGGCAATCTGCTACTGAATTGGATTTCCCTGCAATGTGTTGAATATCAGTAGTTAATTTCAGAAATGTAAGCCAGGAGCCGCTGCTGGCACGTGGGCCATGGCTCTGAAACCTTTGACATAGCGAAAGTCAATGGCTTGTGATCGACAAAGGCAGTGAATGGCCTTCCTTCGAGCAAAAAATGAAAATGTCAAGTGGCGAGGTAAAGGCCAAGCAACTCCCGATCAAACGCACTATATTTTTGTTCATTAGGACAAAGTTGGCAGCTAAAGAACACAAGTGGCTGCCAGTGCCCATGCACCAACTGTTCCTGCACAGCCCCAACCGCAAAATTAGATGCATCTGTAGTAAGAGCAATCGGAATGTCCGGAAGCGGATGTGCCAACATGGCTGTCTCTGCTAGAGCCTGTTTAGTGGTTTCAAAAGCTCCAATCATTTCGTCCAACTGAGTATGTGACGAGATGTTGCCGCTTTTAAGGGCCTTATAGAGGGGACACATAAGCTCAGCCACTTTGGGAATAAATCTGTTATAGAAATTAACCATTCTCAGTAATTCTTGGAGAGCTTTAATCATACGTGGCAATAGAAAACTCTTAACTACAGCCATTCTGGAAGGCAATGGGTATGTGCCTTCACTAGTAATTCTGTGTCCCAGAAAATCGATAGATGAAAGGCAGAATTGACACTTGGCAGGGTTAATGATAAGTCTGTGAATGCTAAGGTGGTCGAAAAGCAATCAGAGATGTGACAAATGTTCTTCCTTGGATGTACTTGCGACTAAAATGTCATCCAGGTAGACGAAAAGAAAGTCCAGACTCTGAAATGTCTGAGTGGCATTTTTCAGGCTGAACGGCATTTGCATGAACTCAAATAACCCAAAAGAGCTGACGACGGCAGTTTTCGGAATGTTGTCCGGGTGGTCCGGAACTTGGTGGTAACCTTGCACCAGGTCTACATTGGAGAAAATTGAGTTAGTCAGAAAACTCAGTGAGCATGCGCAAAAACTTGCAACTAGGCTCTGAAGCATTTGACAAAGTTGTTGTTGAAAAAGCACTGACCGTACACGGAAAAGTATTGTAATCTTTTGCATCGACTAAGCGGTGGTTCTGCACGTCAACCAACAAACCGTTTGCACAAAGGAAATCAGCACCCAACAAAGGACGAGCTACCTTAGCCACAACAAAATCCCAAGTGAAACGGTGTCCGTTAAAACACAACTTAACCTGGCGCTTACTGTACGTTGGGATTTTGCTGCCGTTAGCAGCCTCGAGTCAGGGGTTCTTAAGCTTAGACCACATATCTAGAGGTGTCGCTGGCAGTTTGCTCACCTGAGCCCCAGTGTCACAGAGAAAATTTCATCCTGATATATCATCCGTAATGAAGAGAAGGCAACCAGCATGTCCATTGTCCACAGCATTCACAGACTGTGTGGTACTCCTACCACTGAAATTATATGGCAATCGACACTTCTTGGCCCTGTCCGCAAAACGAGAATGATAAAAACAAAATCTGGAGTCGTCTTGCTGTGGTGGTGCTTGTGCAATCCGATTAGCCACTCCCACCTGTGGGTTAATGTAGGCGTTGTATGTAGACTGTCTGCCATTTTAGCCAGCTCTCGTAAGTCCGTAATTATCGCGCTGGCCAAAGCCGTGTGGACTTGTTCTGTCATTTTATGAAAAAAACAGTTCCTTAAATATAAAGCAGGGCTTATGTTCACCTAACAATGTCAGCATGTGGTCCATAAGCTCAGAAGGCTTTGCATCACCCAGTCCTGGTAACGAAAGAAGCTGCCTCACACACTCTGATTCAGTCAAACCAAAAGTTCCCAACAGGTATGTTTTAATGTTTTAAGGGTGCCATATTTCTCAACCTCTCTGGAGGTTTGTTTAACAGGTTTACAACTCACAATGCTGTGGAGCCGCTGAGTGAAGCTACGATGTAGTAGTACTTTGTGTCATCCACAGTGATGTCTCGCAGCGCGAACTGTGCCTCCGCCTGGGCAAACCATGCTTGCTGCTCCCAAAACTCAGGTAACTTCAGAGCGACCACGTTGGCCGTCATTTTGTCATCCACAAAAAAAAAAAAAAAAATCTGGAAACACCCACATGTGGGTGTTTGTGTGATTAAATTAACAGAGACAACATCAAAGTTGAATGAAAAGCCGTGAACTGGCTAATGCTTAAATAATCCGAACACCTCAATCCGAACACCTCAATCCCTTAAAGGGGAAAACACACACTGCTGGCAACTAACATTCGTAAAGGGGAAACCTAACAAGCACTGTATGTGAATTCTGTGACGCCACAGGACTGTTAATACAAAACAAAAATACACAGCACACAATATCATCTACAAAACAAATTCTGAATTGCCAATAAGAAATACAGTTTGTTTTTTTTTTGTTTTTTTACTGTGGTCACCTTGAAAGCAAAAGCACTGCAATCCAAATAAATTGCAGCTGATTAATAGGTTTTTTTCTCGTAGTAAAATAAAAAGAAAGAACTGAAAGAAAACAAAAAAAAAAATCTTTACAGTCCATAGTACACTCCACTTCACTTCACTGGCCCAAACATAACTCCCTCCAAACGCCTCAACTGTTTTAGCTGGCAGCACATGAAATATAAGAGCTAAGGTCAAGTGTCAAACTTTATTAATATCCCAACTCAATGTTGTTTGTAAATGAATATTTGAGGGACTGTTTCAATGCTTTATCTAATTTTCTTTCCATCTGCTACTGTTTATGAATCTAATTCTGTGCATATTAATGTAAACTAAGCAAAATTAATTGAAATTAAAAATAAATCAAGTCAAAATAATATTTATCTGTACAATATGCACAAATGCATATGATTTATGCTGAATAATTTGTCAATACTTATATTAATGCATTTGGCAGACACAGTGCATTAAAGTACATTTTATTTGTATGTGGGTTGTGCTAAATTTATAATACATTATTCTAAAGTGATAAATAGCCAATTGTTTGTATTGTTAGACCATTCCTCCCACTTTCCTTTATGGATTCATGTCACAATGAAGAGCAAAAGCTTTGGGAGTGTTTGCTCTGGCAAACAAACAAAATCAGGGTGAAACTAGAAACTTCATTTCAGCTGTGCCAGCTTGAACACGTAGTGGCACAACGTACAGTACATGCCATCTTGTTCTCAGTGTCCAAACATCACCTTATTTTTAGTAAGGGTCATAGCCCTGCAAAACTTAATATGGCAATGGAATCCTGTTGCCCACTTCAATACCTGCCCTCTTTCAATGAAAGCACCAGCAGGTAAAAACTGTCAAATTTGACTAGCATTATCTGCACATAAAGTCTGATGTCACATGTCACCTCTTATGGGTCCAAATGTGGGACAGATGCCAAAAGAAAACAACGAACAGTGAATATACACTCACGATGATGTAATACTAAATCATGAGCCTAACCTTTATCTCCATGCCAAAATCCTAGATGGCCAGACAGTGATTTATCTTTTATAAATCATTAGAAAAATGCATCCAGGAAGCTGTGAAAATGTAGACTATTTTTAAATGCTAAGATTTAAGGGGTTCTTCACCGCAAAATGGGCTTTCAATAAAATTTGGCTGCATATACAGTAGAAAGGTATGGGAAAAAATGAAATCACTGCTTCCTTACTAGAGGAAAGAAAAAAAGCCAGTGCCGCTCAACCCCCTGAAGCAAAACGTTTTCACGTACAGGTAAGTAAGCTGTTGCTATAGGGTTATTATTATTTATTTATTTTTTACACCATAATGCTGTTTAAAGAGTAGAAATAGTACGATATAATTTTCAGTCATAAACCTACTCTTACAATAATTTTATGATAATAACCGTCCATGGGCGTGGATACAAAAATGCGGAAGTATAATCTGTAGTTTTCACGAAAGCCCTGGAGCTGCCAAAAGTCTTTTTTGTCTATTTGTCTGGACTTTTGTTGACAAATAAACTTGAATTTCTCGGTCCAGGTAACACGAAGAACAAGTAAACATTGTTCATTTACATGCTATCATACTATACTACCAACATTGTAACAATATAAAGCAGATTGAAATTTGGAGAAGTTACACTTTAAATGTGTAATATGAATAAATAGTGCTCATAAACAGTTGCTGAGATAGTATAGTATTCTCTAGTGAAACGAGTAGAGGCTTGGAACCGGAAGCAGCTTTCCTTACGTCACGACTTAACAAGCGGAATGCTTGACTGGTCTGGGTGCAATTTGAGTTTCATTCTAGTTGCTCCAACCCATATCATACCCGTGTTCAGAGTGACATCCCCACCCTCCCCAACAGCTAGTCGACACGTGCATGTGTTTTTTTAAAAGGGTGTAAGGAGTGAGACCTGCTTTTCTCTGGGTGGCGAGCACAAGGATTGGACCTTGTTCCTAATAGTCTGACTTTAGTTAGGAACAAAGTAAAAACAAGCAACTAATTTTAACCATTTCAAGTGAGACATAACAGTGACATGAAGTGGGGTTGGGTGCTTTTAGTGGTTCTGCTATCTTTTGCTTATCTGTGTTGGAGTGAAAAGGGCCTGGATTTCCCTGAATATGATGGGAAGGACCGTGTCCATCAACTGACCAGCAAGAACTACAAGTCTGTAATGAAGAAATATGATGTTATGGTGATCTACTACCACAAACCTGTTGGCGAGGACCGCATGTCCAGAAAGCAATTTGAAGTGGAGGAACTTGCTTTGGAGGTGCGTGGAGAATTATGAGAAAGGAATGTTAGCAAATTGGGAAAGATTCAAGTGAATGAAATGATAGCAAATTGGAAAAGGTTCAAGTGAATGAAGTGTCCTTCAGTGAACCATTGGGTGATGGGGTTGAATCACAAGGAGACATGTTGGGTTCTGGGGCCTCATGTATAAAGATGTGCATATAATGAGCATATAATTCCTAAATGTGAATGTACTGCACGGCAGTTTCTGAAAAGACCAAAAAAAAAGAAAGAAAGAAAAGTGCTGCCTTAAAATTTTACATTTAGTCAACTTGAAATGTGAAGTTGTATTAAGTGACAGCTTAGATATTTGAGTTATCTTAAGTTAAATCCAGGAAAGTTATTCTAACACTAAATTTTAAGTTGTGATAGCATCTGTAAAATGTTTCTGAATGAGTCTCTCTTTAACAGTTCATCTTAAATTAATCTTAAATTCAAGCACAATCTGTACAAGTGCATCAACTATGGCCACAATTATGTCTTTTTGGTTCAGAAGTACAGCATTCATCATCGTCAATGGGCAAATAAATTCAAGCTCTGTGATGCAATTATTAAAAAGCAATTCAAATGTTGCTCATTTATGCATATATTAATGCATATTGTGATCACCTATTTATTATTACATTTCCATAAACCATGTTGAATTAATTGAACTAATGGTATACAAGCAACAACAAAAATCTGATTTTTATATAAGATGTAAGATTTTAATAAGTAATGTAACAAGCTTTTAAACAAAAATAAAAAACAAGCTCTTTGTATGCATAAGAACTTTTTCATGTCAGTTTCTATCTTTATAAATCCCTTTATAAATCCTAATATGATCTTCTCTTTTGAAGTAGGATCCATGGTATCAAATTGTTTTATAAACGAGGCCCTTGGACTCTGTCCTGTCTTAGAATGATGAAAGCTCTTCCATTTATCTGATATCTCTCTGATGAGGTCTATGAATTATTATTATACTAACAATTGTGCTTCCTTACTGTCATTTGTGATAGATGTGAGAATGGTAACTGGAGATCAGCTAGCTCTTCTCAGCTGTTGTCGGTGTTGACATTTTTAGATCACTGCAGTGTCATCTTACAGTTCAGCTGAACTGATGTTGGTCCCTTAGTGAGTAACTGTAGTGTACCCACCAAAAAGAAAAATATATAAAGGGTTGAGTGGTTTTCTGATTCTCTCACTGATTTCATTTATGTAAGTGGTTTTCAGTCTTTGTAACTCGAAGGTTTACCATCCCTCTCACAAAACAACGTTCAAAGACTTCCCTGCATAGGATATGACAGTTCCTTTAGAAATTATGGTACACTCTAAAATATGCTGGGTTAAAAACAACCCAAGTTAGGTTAAATATGGACAAACCCAGTGATTGGGTTGTTTTAACTCAGCGGTTGGGTTAAATGTTTGCCCAATGTGCTGGGTAGTTTTATTTAACTCAACGATTGTTTAAAAATTACTATATGGCTGGCTTAAAATGAACCCAAAATAGGTTGGAAATTAAAAATCAGACACATAATTACTACACTCTAAAAAATGCTGGGTTAAAAACAACCCAAGTTGGGTTGAAAATGGACAAACCCGGCGATTGGGTTGTTTTAACCCAGCGGTTGGGTTAAATGTTTGCCCAACCTGCTGGGTAGTTTTATTTAAACCAACTATTGTTTAAAAATTGCTATATGGCTAGCTTAAAATGAACCCAAAATAGTTGGGAAATTAAAAACAAGATGCAATTAGAGGCAACAATAATAGACAAAAGGTGAATGTTTATTAATAAGCTTTAATATTTTATTAATATAAATGTAATATTTAATTGTTTATTAATATAAATTTATTAATAAGCAATTTAATAAATGTTTATTGTTTAAAAAATATTCATTGAACATTAATAAATGTTAATTTCCAACATACTTTGGGTTAATTTTAATTAAGCAATACAGTAATTTTTAAACAATAGTTGAGTTAAATAAAACTACCCAGCAGGTTGGGCAAACATTTAACCCTACCGCTGGGTTAAAACAACCCAATTGCTGGGTTTGTCCATTTTCAACCCAACTTGGGTTGTTTTTAACCCAGCATTTTTTAGAGTGTAGAGGCAACAATAATAATCAAAAGGTGAACATTCATTAAAAAGCAATTTAATACATGTTTATTATTTAATTATTATTAATTAAACATATTAATAAATGTTATTTTCCAAACCTATTTTGGGTTCATTTTAAGTGATCAATAAAGTAATTTTTAAACATCAGTTGAGTTAAATAAAACTACCCAGCAGGTTGGGTTAAAGATTCAACCCAACAGCTGGGTCAAAACAACCCAATCGCTGGGTTTGTCCATTTTTAACCCAACTTGGGTTGTTTTTAACCCAGCATTTTTAGAGTGTAACACTTTACATTAAGGTTCCCTTTGTAAAATGTTTATAAAGGTGTTTGTTAAATAAGTAATTTACAAATGCATTATAAATCATTAATAATGCATAACTGCATGAATAAAAACTTTAATGCAATACCTGCCAAATAGTGAGTCGTTTTTAACTCACATGTTATAAATGCTTAATAAATGTATTTATTAACAATTATTTAACCCCAAACCAGATTCCTGGTTTATTTCATGATGCAGAAAAAATTGACTATCAGACTATTAGACTGAAGGGTGTTGTATTTGTCTTATTTGTCTGTATTTGGTAGTTCTATTTAAGGGTGTAAGTTTCTGTCTTACACATGATACTCTCCAAAAAGCTCATGATGCCTATCCACAGCTTGTTTATCAAGATGAAATTGAACTCTTTTTTATGTATTATTTTTTACATGAATAATTTACAGAATTAGTTCAGTAAACAATTTTTCTAAACACCCTCTCACCCCTGTCCCACCCATCAAGAGACAGAACACTTGTATGACCATTATTACAAGGCCTTGAGCTGATGTGTAAGATAAAAATTATGATAACAATAAAATAAATATATAAATGCATTAAAAAAAGTTTAAGTAAAGAAGGGTTACATTATCACATCAGCATTTTCAATCAATGTAACATCCAAATTATTAAAATATTTAATAAATTTGCCCCAAATTTTTTCGAGCATCGATGATTATTTTTTAAAAATTATACATTATTTTTTCCGCAGGCACATAGGACAAAAGTTCTCTAAGCCATTCAGCATGACTGTGTTCTTCTGATTTCCAATGTATAGCTATACATTTCTTTGCTGCTATCAGAGCCATGTTAACAAAACGTAAATTCTTCCTTTGATCAAATTGAAGGGCTGATTCATTGCCCGAAAGTGAACCTTAATGTAAAGTGAACACATATGAACCATTTATTCATGAGTTATAAACATTAATAACCTGTGAAAGTGAACCTTAATGTAAAGTGGAAACATGTGAACCATTTATTGAGTTATAAACATTAATAACCTGTGAAAGTGAACCTTAATGTAAAGTGGAAACATGTGAACCATTTATTGAGTTATAAACATTAATAACCTGTGAAAGTGAACCTTAATGTAAAGTGAACACATATAATCCATTTATTAATGAGTTATAAACATTAATAACCTGTGAAAGTGAACATTAATGTAAAGTGAACACATGTGAACCATTTATTAATGAGTTATAAACATTAATAACCTGTGAAAGTGAACCTTACTGTAAAGTGGAAAACTGAACCATTTATTAATGAGTTATAAACATTAATAACCTGTTGAAGTGAACCTTAATGCAAAGTGAACACATGTGAACCATTTATTAATGAGTTATAAACATTAATAACCTGTGAAAGTGAACCTTACTGTAAAGTGGAAAACTGAACCATTTATTAATGAGTTATAAACATTAATAACCTGTTGAAGTGAACCTTAATGCAAAGTGAACACATGTGAACCATTTATTAATGAGTTATAAACATTAATAACCTGTTGAAGTGAACCTTAATGTAAAGTGAACACATGTGAACCATTTATTAATGAAATAACACAGAAATAACACAGCGATTACACATATAATATACAAACTAACACAGGGATTATAATATAAACACTTGAAAAACAGTCTGCAATGTCACCTCACCCATCATAACAGTAACGTAAAACACAAAGCATGTTGGAACAGTACTGTGTGAATTCTTCTCGTGAAAAGTGGCAAGTCTTTATTGGATGCTCACTAGCGCCAACTCCTGTCACACGCCAGATCACGCATGTTTAGTGATGTAATCCTGAAAGAGTGATGTGACCTGAAAGAGTATATAAAGTATAGCCTAATATATTATTGTCATGTCTAGTTTTCTATAACTATAGCTTACTATAGTTTGTTCTCCTTCAGTTATCTTCATAATAAAAAAAGCTGCATCTAAATCCTGCTTCCTCACTGCTCTTCAACCAAATGTGACAATAATGTATAATAAGCAATGCATTCTTTTTTATTATCATTATTATTATTATTATTATAAGTGGTAGTAGTAGGCTATATTATACTCTTTAATAACTCATTAATAAATGGTTCACAGGTTTCCACTTTACATTAAGGTGCACTTTCACAGGTTATTAATGTTTATAACTCATGAATAAATGGTTCATATGTGTTCACTTTACAGTAAGGTTCACTTTCACAGGTTATTAATGTTTATAACTCATTAATAAATGGTTCACATGTGTTCACTTTACATTAAGGTTCACTTTCACAGGTTATTAATGTTTATAACTCATTAATAAATGGTTCACAGGTTTCTACTTTACATTAAGGTGCACTTTTACAGGTTATTAATGTTTATAACTCATGAATAAATGGTTCATATGTGTTCACTTTACATTAAGGTTCACTTTTGAATCGGCCCTCCAATTTGATCAAAGGAAGAATTTACGTTTTGTTAACATGGCTCTGATAGCAGCAAAGAAATGTATAGCTATACATTGGAAATCAGAAGAACCCAGTCATGCTGAATGGCTTAGAGAACTTTTGTCCTATGTGCCTGCGGAAAAAATAATGTATAATTTTTAAAAAATAATCATCGATGCTCGAAAAAATTTGGGGCAAATTTATTGAATATTTGAATAATTTGGATGTTACATTGATTGAAAATGCTGATGTGATAATGTAACCCTTCTTTACTTTAACTTTTTTTAATGCATTTATATATTTATTTTATTGTCATCATAATTTTTATCTTACACATCAGCTCAAGGCCTTGTAATAATGGTAATACAAGTGTTCTGTCTCTTGATGGGTGGGACAGGGGTGAGAGGGTGTTTAGAAAAATTGTTTACTGAACTAATTCTGTAAATTGTTCATGTAAAAAATAATACATATATTGATAAAAAAGAGTTCAATTTCATCTTGATAAACAAGCTGTGGATAGGCATCATGAGCTTTTTGGAGAGTATCATGGGTAAGACAGAAACTTCTGGTAAGCAACATAGTAAGAAAAGTGGCAGTCATGAGATATTAATAAGATATTAATAAGAAAACCACAAATACAACACCCTTCAGTCTAATTATGATAGTCAATTTTTGCTGCATCATGAAATAAATCAGGAATCTGGTTTTGAGTTAAATAAGTGTTAATAAATACATTTATTAAGCATTTATAACATGTGAGTTAAAAACGGCTCACTATTTGGCAGGTATTGCATTAAAGTCGCCCTTTTTATTCATGCAGTTATAAATGTATTATTAATGATTTATAATGCATTTGTAAATGACTTATTACTCATTAACAAACATCTTTATAAACTCTTTACAAAGGGAACCTTAATGTAAAGTGTTACCGAAATTATGATAGAGGTCCTTTCTACCACCAGAAACTAAGGCTGTCAATACAGTAAAATATGTTGATATATCTATATTTCCTCTCTAATATAGGGTGAATTCTGGTAAATTGAGACACATTTCACCATTGAGATGACCGAGAAAAATGGCCCAATTATCCTCAGTTAGCCTTAATATATCTCAAGTAAATAAATAAATAAATAAATTCCTTAGCAAAAATTCTTATAAAATTGTGCCACAAAAATTTGCACCAGTGTCTCTTCATGTGTGGAAAATGGCCTGAATTCAAGGGCCTCAAGGGCCTATTCAAGGCCTGAATATGCTGTTTGCTTGGTATAATTGTCAGATATAGAATTTAGTTCAAGTATATAATTCATAATGAAATTTAATATAATTTAAATGAAAATGAGGCTGTGGGAGACGAAAATGTTCAATAGTCAGTTTTTGATAATCAAAAATTTGTAACAAGTAATTTAATTGTTTAATTGTCTTTTATTAACATCAAAATTGTACAATATTTTTTAATGGACTGTACTTCTATCAGTTACATAGTCATTGAAGATAGCAACAAATTTAGGTTGTCTACCCTGACTAAGGTCTATTAGTAAGGTCTATTAGTTACAGTAGTATTTGTCACGGACCTGCCATTGAGATTGAGAATATTATTTGAGAATTCACCATTAGATTTTTGGACTTGTTTCTTCCCTTAAACCTTTTGATAATCCTTGCACTGTCAATATATAAAGGCACAGCCTTCAGAAATAAGGAAACGGCTCCCTTATTCCCCTTGAGTCGGCTCAATGTGTCTTTTGCTGCTTGCAGTGCTTCGTGTTATTCCTGATTTGCGTATTTAATCTCTTAAGCTATCACAGATCTGTCATGGTTACCATCTGAGACACTCCCTGCTAATACTCCATCACTGAAAAAGCATTAGTGTCGTGATTTGGATGTTTCTTATGAGCTGGTACATTAGGAGATGGCAATACATATAGCAGTGGAAGTGAGGGCAAGTGCTTTCCAAATCTGACTGTGCATGTGAATTTAAATGACTCAGACTGGGTAGGAAAGACTGGGTGGTGTTTTTTCTGTCCTGTTCCAAATCAGGATATACTAGGTTTTCTATAGGGAATCCATTTCTATATGGTCCATTTTGACCCTGAGTAACTGTCCCATGGTTATGCAAATTTAAAGTCCCTATCTCAGCTTAAAGCCTATCCAGTGCTGTGGCTCCAGAAACCTATAAACTGAGTCCAAGCTGCTGCATAATAAACCTGCTGCTTTGAGCTACTGTACATGCATATGATCATGCATTTCACACAACTGTCAAGTATGTTGGTCACAAGCCACAAGAAGTGTTATGGTGATAAATTATGGCAGTGGGCTGTTTTTGGGTAACATCATACGGAAGAGTACAATACAATGAGTGGGCTTGATAATGTATAAATTGGCATGAATATAGTTGTATGTACTTTTTTGAGGAGTGGATCGAATGAACTGCATATGGTTTGATCGAAGGGTCAAGGTCTGGTTAGTAACTAACTGCACCATATGAGGACAAAGATCTTTCACCATAGCATGTATTCCCTTGTGAAAAGAAGTGCACTACTTGTATTGAATGTGTACTTGTAGTTATAGGCTCCGATTTATGTTTCTGCCGGTGGGTGCCCATAGGTTTCACACTTTTAGAGGGAAAAGCTGCCCAAAACTGCTGGTCTAGGATCAGTTTTCTCATAATAATATAGTGGCGAAACAGATTTGGACAATGACCAATCAAAAACTCTGGTGTTTTGAGTGGTGAGTGGATTCTGAGTTCTGCAAGCTCACAAATCCTCTCATTATACACTCAAAAAAATTTTCTTAAAAAAGAAGTGTCAAGTGGTTCCATGCAACTATATTGAGTAATTTGTACAAATGAGAATTTAGTTGTATGAACAAAATAAATTCAAGTAAAGCTGACAAAATTTCTTTGAGTAAATGTGTCACTGTTACATAATATTTATAAGTGCATTTTACTTAATAATGTTTTATTACGTAAGGTGAACACATTTATTGATTTAATTTACCTTATTAAATGAACTATTTTCTCTACAAACTGCACTCAAAGAATAACTCATTGAACAAACTCAATTGAATTGAGAGCAGGAATTCCATCCTAAACATGCATATATGAGTGCTCACAGCTTAAACACAGGTGCCACTCTTCTGCATAATGGTAACCACAAAATTCAAAAACATAAATGTCCAACATAACTGAACATTAAACACTAACATAAACTAACAACATCTTTCCCTTTACTGAAAAACACATAAAATAACACTTTAATCCATAAATTTATTCTCATAATGCAGTCCCTTGCATAGCATGCTGGAAACTACGGATCCACTGCCCAGTTAGTCAACATTAATTTGTGGGTTTCACTCAGCAATGTTAAGTTGACTGAACAAACACTTACTAAGTAAAGCTGACAATACTCATTTTTAGTAGAAACAACGCAGTTAAATAACGTTCATGTAGTTACATGAGTTTTTTAAGTAATGTGAACTAGGGTGGTTTGAGTGAAACTAACAAAAGTCTTTGACATCACAGATCAGGATATTCAGTGGTGGAGGTTTGATACAGTGTGTTTTCTTGTGATTCCATCAGCCAATCAGTGATTCAATGGCAATTTTCCTGCAGCTCATTAGTCACAAGGTGAGCAAAGGCTAGGGCTGGGCGATATATCGCATGAGATTGTCACGCGCATTTCGTCAGTAAAGCCGGTTCCCTGATTACCGCTAAGCTAGCTAAAGCTATGCAATATCGCGTTCATTATCGCAGATGAATCACCTTCGATAATGAACGCGATATTGCGTAGCTTGTCAGTGAACTACGGCTCTGTCTATTAAATGCTGCTCCATTTGAAAGCAGGTGATGGCAATTTAGCGGTAATCAGGGAACCGGCTTTACTGACGAAATGCGCGTGACAATCTCATGCGATATATCGCCCAGCCCTAGCAAAGGCTATTGAGATGAATGAGAATGCTAATGCTGCTGTCACATATATGTTGGTTTCATTGTGTTTTGGTATGGTTTTAGTTCTAGTTCCTGTTTCCTTTGTTCTCATTTTCTCACCACTTGTTAGTTTCCAATGTTTCTAATTAGTTCACATCTGTTCCCTGTTCTGTTGATTAGCTTCCCTTGTGTATTTAATCCCTTGGTTTTCCTCAGTTCCTTGTCTAGTGTGAATGTTATAGCATGTAGTGTTTCGTTTCCATCTGTGTTTATTAAAAGTAAGTTTAATCATCTTCCTGCGTGCTCTCTTAGATTGCTAGGATTAACTGTGACAGAACACTTGACCAAGATTAGATTAGGCCATAAAATTATGGATTTACCTGCTGTGTGCCTCCTTTTGCTGGTGCAAGGAGAGCGCTCCCTCGAGGACAACACAATGGATTTGTAGATCTGGAATGCCTCACCCACTATCCTGACTGCTCTTCTCTGTGTATTTTTCTGCACTAGACTCAGCGAGCAGTCCAAGGTATGTATGCTTGTGGACGGTCCTCGGGGGAATTTTGATGCTTACATGGAATGGGTACTGTGCCTAAATGACTCTCCCTTCACTATCTGCTCAGCAGAAGAAGACCCTGCCAGCCCCAATCCAGACCCAGAGCCCAGCCAGAATTCAGCCATACCCACAGACCAAGAATTTGAGCCCGCCACAAACTGGGAGACAGAGCCTGCCATGAAAACAGCATTGGAGCTTAATACTGAGGCCATCTTCGTCCCGGAACCCGAGCTATGGCCATCCCATTGGGGATTTTAGAGGAATTTGAAGGTGTGGAATTGGATACCATCCGTGCCCCCTTCTCTGGTATACAGTGGCTGCCTATGAGCATGGTCAATATAATGGATTCCCTGGTTCCCTCCTATTCCCAAGCCAAATAACCTGCATCTCCACTGTTCCCACCCAGCTCCAAGTCTCCTTCGTCTCTACTGGTCCTGCCCAGCTCTAAGTCTCCCACGTCTCTGTTGCCCAGTTAGTCAACATTAATTTGTGGGTTTCACTTAGCAATGTTAAGTTGACTGAACAAACACTTACTAAGTAAAGCTGACAATACTCATTTTTAGTAGAAACAACGCAGTTAAATTACGTTCATGTTGGTCCCACCCAGCTCCAAGTCTCCTGTGTCTCCGCTGTGTCTCGCATTCCCTCCTCCTCAGCCACCAGCAGCCAGTCTCTCGGCCCTGCCTCTGCTGGCTCCTGTTAGCCCCTCAGCTTCTCCTTCAGTGGCACCATACGATGGTTTGGATCCGCCATGGATCAGCAATGGTTTGGATCCTCCCGGTCCTCCGCTCTGCCTTGGTGTGATGATCCCTTAGCTCCATCTCTGGCCTCAGAGCCTCAGACTCCACCTTGGCTCCATGCTCTTTGTCTCCAATGTGGACTTCAGCCCACTGGCTTCCCAGGGCTCCCTCATTCTTTCTGGCTCCTCCTTGGTCTGATATCAGACTCCATCATCCACCCCTTCAGCTCCACCAGGCTCTGCCTTCCCTCCGGCTCCACTACTGTCCTCAGTCACTCCAGCTCCACTGCTGTCTTTCAGGTCCCCGTCTCCACCTGAGTCTCACAAACTGTCAGCTACGTCTTGGCCCTCCAGACCAGAGGTGTCACCCTGGCTCTTCGTCTCCTCAGCTTTACCTGGGTTTCCAAATCTGTCAGTCATCTTCCTGATATCATCTGGCCTGCTTGGAAGGGTTCAGTTTGAGCAGATGTTTTATGCCATCATCACTGTCCTCGTCAGAGCTCATTTCCCAGTGCATTCAGCCAATGATAGTTTTGAGAATATGTTTGAGCCTATTCACAATCTCAAACATATTCTCAAAACTATCATTTTCAGCATCTTCAAAATTAATATTTTGATTGCTGACAGCTTCACCAGATCCATCACCAAGTGACAGTGACACTCATATTTTGCATTCAGTACTTGCTCTGCAGTAAATCACTGAGCCATTTCAAGTTTTGCTGATCATACTTCCTATTCTTTCATTTTCTGTCTGAATGAAATGTCACTTCTTCATTGTGTATCAGACATTGTCACCTTGTGGAATAAAGGTGAATTGCACTTATTCCATCATTAAAGATTCAATTATTGTTGTGCAGAAAAAAAATACTTATACTGATACATACCTCGGGTCGTTAATGACCATCTCAGGTTACGTATGTAACCATGGTTCCCTGAGAACAGGGAACGAGACACTGTGTTGAAATGCATATGGGGAACGTCATCACGTGAACCGGTGTCTGAAAGCAATTATCAAATCTCACCAATCCTATTGGCTGGCGACAGCCTATGATGTCATTAAAGATGCTACCCTGAAGTATAAAAGGAGCACTTAGAGAAGCAGTCAGTACCTTATCGTCTGAAGGGACTGATCAGCAGGCAACCCTGATGCATGGCAGGTAACGCAGTGTCTCGTTCTCTGTTCTCAGGGAACCATGGTTACATACATAACCTGAGACGTTCCCTTTCGAAAGGGAAAGCGTTGAAACGCATATGGGGAACGATATACCCATGCCGCCATGCTTGAGGGGAGTGCAAAAGGGCCTACGACTTCCAGACAGACACGTGACATCAGCTTGTGGCAGTGTTCTAAGCTCTAAGGGAGCCAAATATGATAAACAAACTCTCCAGTGAGGTTAACTAGTTTAAATCAACCTGAGCCACCATACCACCTGGCAATGTACTCAGTAAAAACACCTTTTACTCTTTAAGCAAGAGGAGCACAAACCTACGCCATCATGTTCTTGAAGTAGGCCCAAACGGGGCCTACAACTCAGAAAGACACGTGGCGCCAGCTAGTGGCAGTTTCTAAGCTCTAAGGGAGCCATATATTAGGACCAAACTAACCAGTGAGGTTAACACTCTGAGGTATCGCCGGCGATACCACCTAGGTTTTTTTCTTACCAGTGTGAAAGAGACTCAAAATACTCCGTCAATGTTGCACATACAATTAAGAGTTGTACACCATTTTAATCTGTTGAATATCTTCTTTTATTTGTGTACACTCAGAGTAAAAACAAAATGTTGTGCTTTTTGCAAAATAAAGAAAACTAACATGATGCGTGATCTCTCATCTCCCTCTGAACGAACTCCAATCTGATAGTTCTCAGAAAATGAACTGTAACTTAGTGAATACTAATCACAAAAAAATGAGACTTATGTCTAAAAAACGTTGAAATGTCAGGTTTTAAATCATGTAAGTCAAATCGAAAACAAATATTCTCTATTTATATAATCTGTATGAAAAGAGAGCCATGTCAGAAGTCCGTGATTCAGCTCATTATCCGCTAATGCGGCCACGCCCACGGAGCCAGCGCTATTCAGACGTAAATTCTGAGTCAATACATGCATACATCGTCTCAATCGTGTATTTATTGTCTTGAAAAGTCATAGTCATTTATTTATTAAGTCATTTATTGAATAGCCATAGTTAGCGATCTCTGGAAGCCTCTGTTAGTTCAGTTCCTGGAGAGACACACGGTTGTTCTTCTTTAGATTAATTTGTGGACTAAAGGTGTACAGAGCGCCCTCCGGCTGCAAGTATGAATTTAAAACAGTATCCAGTGCTCATAGTAATGACAATAAATATTGAATAAATATTACTCCTCTGTATAGAAAATTGACAAACATATGAGAATCCATCAATATTTCTCCAAATGTGCATGCTTTTAAGCTAAAAGCCTATATGAAATGCCATAGAGGTAACATAATTGTTCAGACACTTTGCATCACAGAAATACATTATATTTTAAAGAATATAATAAAATACCATTATTTTAAATTGTAATAATATTTCACAGTATTGCTGTTTTTTCTCTATGTTTGATATACATCATGATGAGCTTGAGACATGATCACAGAGGGTTTTTTCACAGCCTACCTGACTGAAAGGCCTCATTATTTATGCAGGTCATTACAACTCATTATGCGATTCTTTTGTATTCTCAGGTGTAAATGACCCATTATTCATGATGATTCATGCCTCCACGCATACTGGGTTTCTTGACAAAAAGTGTCTTACAAAATTTAAATCTCTATATTGTTTTATATAAAGGAGTAGGTAGGATAATTTTTACATAATTTTGAAGCAAAAACTCTAGTCTACAATCTCCAATACCCAGAAGTCTTGTGAACACATATAATATCATTTTTTTGGCCTTATTTCAGTGACTTAAGTTTTTTGTTTTTTCAATAACCACGCAAATGTTATTCCTTCAAAAACATAAACATGTACATACATGTTCCTCACATATTATTGTAGCCTAGTTTGTGCTGAATACAGTGTAATGACACTTTTTCCATTAATATATTTATGAACAACTGAAAAAAGCACAAATGTCAGGGCATGTCAAAACTTCTCCAGGCCCCAAATCAGCCTCAGACTCCAGAGGGTTAACTATTTAGCTCAACCTGAGCTTGATTCTATTCAACACATTCCAACAGGCAATGTACTCAGTAAAACACTTAAAACTCTTTAAGCAAGAGGAGTACAAACTATGCCAACATGCTCCGAAAGCAGCCCAAACAGGGCCTACTACTCCAGAAAGACACAGGCGTCAGCCAGTGGCAGTGTCAAAATTAAACAAAACATCCCACCATTACAAACCTGTGCCATCATGTTCTTGAAGGAGGCCCAAACGGGGCTTGCGACTCCAGAAAGACACGTGGCGTCAGCTAGTGGCATTTATGTCTAAGCTCTAAGGGAGCCAAATCTGAGAACCAAACTATCAAGTGAGGTTACCTAGCTTAACTCAACCTGAGCTTAAATCTACACATTCCAACAGGCAATGTACTCAGTAAAAACACTCTTAACCCTTACAGTAAGGGGAGTACAAAGAATATATGCTGCCATGCTCTGAAGGAGGCCCGAACCGGCCTACTACTTCAAATAAACATGGGCATAAACCTGTGGCAGTGCTAGTTCTAAGTGAGCAAAACTCTGACCAAACATCTACCAACAGCTATTGTGCTCAGAAGGAGGCTCAGACCAAAGCCTTCAACTCCAAATAACACATCAACTCTTGTGGCAGTGTTCAAACTCTAAAGGGAGTTACATAAGAACCAAACTGAATAGTGAGGTTCCCTAAACAAACTCAATCTGAGCTATGCATTCCAACAGGCCATGTACTCAGTAAAAACACTTTTTACCCTTAAAGCAAGGGGAGTACGAACTTAGTCACCTTGCTCTGAAGGAAGCCAGAACCAAGCCTACTACTACAGAAACAGGTGCTAAACTGTGGCAGCAATAGAGATATAGCTCACACTGTGTAGGGCAAAAAATAGAAATTAAAGCATAAACAATGCTTTACTTTTCATTCATACCATCCTGAAAGTTTTCACCATGATGCAGCGCAGCTCTTCTACTGCCTCAGAGGACAGACCCTGCCCCTGATCCAGATCCTTCAGGAAATCAGCCTGGTAGGCCTGTAACACCACCATAGTGTGTAAGGCCGCACCAGCCTGGAGAGGGCCAGATGAGAGCGGAGCGTCCTAATAGGCAGATGCTCACAATTCACACAGACAGCACCCTCAAGCACTGTCCGTGCATGCTCCTCCCCCAGACAGAAAACGCACAGATTGTGTGTGTTATCGGGTGTCAGAAACCTGGGACACAGATCCACACACTTCCTGAAACGTTTGTGTGGCGAGGGGGGCATGGTTCAGCGAGGTCTGCAACCGGAGAGAATAGCGGGAGACGCTTGGTAAGTGAGTGGGTTGAATACAAATCACGAACACCTGTGTCTCTTTCTAGTGATTGGCGCGGAGACAGGATAAGACGCCGTGAGAAAGAGGGGAACTGCTAACTGAGGCACAGCGCGTTGCTTGGAGTGAAGCCCTTGTGGATTGTGTCTACAGAATCTGGAGTAAAGCCCTTTGTGGATTATTTATGTTGCTGTTGTTGTGCGCTGCACAGTCTTTCTGTTGAACTTTGTTCTCAATAAAAGCTCAGTCAGCAGTTGTTCGCTGACCCAGACCTCTTCCTTCCCACACACGAACTTTAACTGTGCTACAGTTTGTCAGACATAGTAATCTCTTACCAGATTCGAAGTAATCACTATCAGACAAAAACAGTCCCTGAAGACGATGAGATACTGACTGCTTCTCTAGGCGCTCCTTTTATACTTCTGGGTCATGTCTTTAATGACGTCATAGGCTGTCGCCGTCCAATAGGATTGGTGAGATTTGATAATTGCTTTCAGACACCGGTTCATGTGATGACGTTCCCCATATGCGTTTCAACGCAGTGTAGAGTTCCTTTTCGAAAGGGAACCTATACAATTTTTACAAAAAATTAATAGGAAAACATGCATTCTTTTATAATTTTATGATTTTTTTTTATTGTTATATTGTTTATACTGAATTGATTGAGGAATACTAAGAAGGTTGATGTCTAACTTTAAAGGTGCCATCGAATTGAAAATTGAATTTACCTCGGCATAGTTGAATAACAAGTGTTCAGTACATGGACATGACATACAGTGAGTCTCAGACTCTATTGTTTCCTCCTTCTTATATAAATCTCATTTGTTTAAAAGACCTCTGAAGAACAGGTGAATCTCAACATAACACCGACTGTTACATAACAGTCGGGGTGTACGCCCCCAATATTTGCATATGCCAGCCCATGATCGAGGCATTACACAAGGGCAGCCAGTATTAACGTCTGGATGTGCACAGCTGACTCATCAGACTAGGTAAGCAAGCAAGAACAATAGCGAAAAATGGCAGATGGAGCGATAATAACTGAAATGATCCATGATAACATGATATTTTTAGTGATATTTGTAAATTGTCTTTCTAAATGTTTCGTTAACATGTTGCTAATGTACTGTTAAATGTGGTTAAAGTTACCATCGTTTCTTACTGTATTCACAGAGACAAGAGCCGTCACTATTTTCATTTTTAAACACTTGCAGTCTGTATAATGCATAAACACAACTTCATTCTTTATAAATCTCTCCAACAGTGTAGCATTAGCCGTTAGCCACGGAGCACTATCATACTCATTCAGAATCAAATGTAAACATCCAAATAAACACTGTACAGTACTTACGCGATTAGACATGCTGCATAACGAACACTTTATAAAGATCCATTTTGAGGGTTATATTAGCTGTGTGAACTTTGTTTATGCAATGATAGAGTCGAGAGCTCGGGAGGGGGCGGAGAGCGTGCGATTTAAAGGGGCAGCAGCCCTGAATCGGTGCATTTCTAATTATGCCTCAAAATAGGCAGTTAAAAAAATTAATAAAAAAAAATCTATGGGGTATTTTGAGCTGCAACTTCACAGACACATTCAGGGGACACCTTAGACTTATATTACATCTTGTAAAAAAACGTTTGATGGCACCTTTAAAAAATGAATGAGGAGGAGGGTAGCGAATGACGTCCCGGGTCGCAAAAGACCCGAGGTATGCATTTAAGGGTTAAGCCCTTGGTTTTTACTCAGTTCCTTAGTGTTAATGTTGTGTTATAGTATGTACTGTAGTGCTTTGTGTCCCTCTGTGTTTATTAAAAGTCAGTTTAATCATCTTCCTGTGTGCTTTTTAAGATTGCTGCAGCTTAAACATGACAGCCGCTCTCTATTGTTTATACTTACTTGGTTTGTCTTGATTCATTCTTTCTATCCTTTTTTCCTTACAAAAACTCTTTCATTCTTAAACACTGAAAAATGTTTGTGCATGATAATGTATTTAAATGCTAATACATTTTAAATGCATTCAAATGTAATTATTTTTACCTTCCGCTACTGAATATGTGTCTTGACCATGACAATTACAACCCCCATGGTCCAGGAATGGCTATGCATCAGCAATTTCCGGGCCTTCTAAATTCACAGCTAGAATAGCTGCTGCTATCTTCGGGTCTGTCTGTTAGCGGCTAATTTTAGCCAGTATGACCAATGTTCTCACCTCCTTCTCACATTCAGCCGCTCTGTCCTTGCTTCTGTTGGTCATTCTGTCCTCACAATTTTTTGCTTCTTTCTTCTTGTCCTCACTTTCTTTCACCTTCTTTTCTTTTTCTTGTCTTTCCTCATGCTAACACTTCAAGTCAAACTATGTTTGGGTTAAAGTTGAAAGTTTGCCATCTAGTGTATCTGACCATTGATGGCACTGCTATAGATAATAAATAAACTGTTTATCAAAACCCTTTATTAAATCTGTTTGTACAGTACGTGGTTGTTTCTCAAATCTAATCGTGGAAGAGTTTAGAGGTGCATAAGTGTATCTTTATGTGTAGCTTAGTGTTCATAGTGTTCTGTATCACAAATGCATTATTTATCTGCTAGACAGACTTTATTTGTGTCTGCCAATAACAAAACAGGTTCTAGTTATATCATCAACAAAACGGTGGAGCACATTCAGAGCTTTTGAAATATTCAGCACATGGCAACACTTTTGATGGATATCAGGGAGTAGTGTACATCACAAAACAAAACAACACAACACAAAAAAAGGAAAATAAAAATAACAACAACAAAAAAATCAATAAATATTATAAATAACTTTATAAAATGTTCCTTTTCAAATATCTAAACTATATCAAATATCTGGGTGGGGGGCCTGTTCATGTCCCTGGATTGGCCTGCTCTCTGCATAATGGTGGGATGTATTCATATCTCTTTTTTATGTAAGAAATTTTAAATTTAGCAGAGCAAAGTGCCTTGTGAAAGTTTCAGAGGTGACTGATTTAACATAGAGAGGTTATGTTCCAGGCAAACCACAGTCTAAATCTCAGTCAATTCAGTGGTTAAATGAACTGTACTCACATTACAAATTGCATTTAAAAATACTGTACAGTCATCGCCAATTCAAGCAGGAGTCTGACAACGACGAGGTGATACACATATTGGGTTCACGAGAATGAGACAATATTTTAACACTATTTCTAAGAAATCGTCAATGATGAAATTTAACTTGTCTAGGGCTGCCACTACTGTTTTGATTATTGAGTAATAGTTTGATTATTTTGATGATTAATTGAGTAATAATTTTTTTGTGGTAATTAAACTAAAATGACATAAAATACATATAATATAATAATACATATACTAAAATACATATAATAATATTGAGGCAATAATAATTGCTTCAAATAAAGCATCAAAAGCAAGTAATAATATTGTTTTATTGAACAACACTGTTAAAATACATAATGTAATATATATAATATAAACAATTTACTACATTTTCTACATATTATAACACATTCCTACAGAGGGTGCCAACAGCTTGGTGACTTTACAGCATGATCAAATCTTTATTTAATAGTGGCCAAAAATTTAATTAAAATGTCCACTTAATCAACATTGAGACAAATCTCGATGTTGAATTTGCGACACAATCATCTTGATAGTTAGCATCTTGAACTTGAGCACTCTGACGGAATGGTTCAAGCCTCAAGGATTTAAAATTAGATGCAGTCCCCCATCTTTTTTGAAACAGGAAGTATCGGCGGTAGTAGCCTGACTTTTTCCCTGGGAGGGGAACATGTTCTATGGTCCCTTTGTCCAGAAGAAATTGTCTTGTGACAGCAGATGTGCATGCTCCAATTTCACGGTAGTGGGGACCATGCTGTTGGAGGGTAGTGTATTCCTTTTTCTACTGTCTTAAGGACCCAATGAGAGATACCCGGCAGTAGCTTTCACGCTGCCAAAGTCTCTTTAAAGGGGAACCATTTTTAATAGTTTCTGTCAGGGGTGGGGTGGGGTGGATGGGTGTCCTGGGTGTTCTGTGTCCTGGGGGATAACAGGAAATGGGGGAAGGGCAATCATATTCCAGGGGGCATCAGATGCTGATGCTATGGGGATGTCAGGAGAACACGGTGTTTGAAGCATGTGTAAAATCATGCCAATATTATTGACTTATGTCAGCCCTGTGATACTGTATCACATGGAGAGCCTGTGCATATATAAGGCATTTGCATTACATGTCATCAGTGTTAAATTGTCTAAAGGAAGATGCCAGCTTTCATCTGCCATGTTCTACACTGGTATATGTTATAAATATGTTTATATAAATATGTTTATCAAGGAACATAACCCTGCATTAAACCCCAATTTGATAGTGACAGATAAGAGAGTGTGCTGCTACTTGCAGCTTGCAGCCATCTCAACATCTCAGCCATCTGCCAAACTGTACATTAAAAAATTATATACTACAACCAATCATTTCAAAGGGGAGCATATGGGCCAGCTTTAAACCCCAATCTGAGAAATTGGGGAGGGTGACAGATGAGAGAGTGGGCTGCTTAGAATAGAATAGAATAGAATAGAATAGAATACTTTTATTGTTATTGCACAACTGTACAATGAAATTTAGTGCTTCTCCTCAGTGGTACATTCACATGAAACATATATACAGACAAATATGGACAAAAAGGGCATTGAAAATAGAAAAATATAAATAGTAAAATATAAACAATAAATAAAATATATTATTGCACAACCCCATAACTTATAATGTACAGTCTCCCATTTTTTTAAAAAAAAGTTAAAGTTCAGTTATCCGTTCAGTTACAAATAATGGCTCGTGGATAAAAACTGTTCCAGGAGTCTCGAGCTGCGCATCTTAAAAGACGTAAACATCTGGTTCTATAAATGTCTTCAAGTGAAGGCAGCTGTAAGATGATGATTTTCTGTGCTGAGTTGATGACTCTCTAGAGATTTTTTCTCTGACACAGTACATCCAGCATACCACACCAGGATGCTGTAGGTTAGTGTGCTTTGAATAAAGCAATGGTAAAAATAACTGCTGGTTCAAGTTGGTAGTATAGTCAGTGCTGTGCCTTCTTCACCAGATAATTTGTGATTACAACCCATGTGATGTCTAGGGAAATGTAGTGCAGATAAACAGAGGTGCTTTCACACTAGCACTTTTGTTGCGCACCCAGGTTCTATCGACGCCAGTGTTTGGTTCGTTTGGATGATGTGAACATTGTCTTCTGATCTTGGGTGTGTACATGCAAACCGTACTGGAGTCAGCTTAAAAAGGGTGGTCTGGGGTATGGTTCATGTGAACTGCTGTTATGAACACAATCGTACTAAATCCTGGAAGTGAACCGCTATTAATGCGGTGAAAACTATTCATGACACATGAAAATGTTTATTTGTGTGTGTTTCACTCACTTTCCTGATGAGCATGACTGGCGTACTGCAAGCAGAGAGCTGTATCTCATTTCTGCTCGCCTTCAGCATTCTTGAGCACATTTGTGGCAGATAGATTTAAGTGTTGTTATGTACTGAAGCTTTGGAAACAAAATCAATGGTTCAAAAACAAAAACAACAGGGTAAACAGCTGCTGCTTTGATGATGCAAACGCACCGCGGTTCGGATCTGAATAATATAATCTGAACACAGTCCTGTGGAGGCAGGGGAGGGCCGGGGTAGCAATCGAACTCGGGCCAGGCAATCAAACCAAGTGTGAAAGCACCCTTAAAACCCTTACCATTTCTCCACTAATATACAAGGGGTTGGTTCCTCCTCCTGTATCTTGAAATTAATGATGAGCTCCTTTGTCTTGGAGGTATTGAGTGTCAGATTGTACATGGTGCATCATTCTGAAAGTTCAGGAACCTCTTTCCTGTAGGCAGCCTATTCCCCAATTAGCCCCACCCAAGTGATGTCATCAGCTTGTGTTTGTCTTATGGGTTGGTTTGCAGTCGTGGGTGTAGAGTGAGTAGAAAAGAGAACTTAGCATGCAACCTTGTGGAGCTCCTTGCTGAGTGTCAGAGTAAGTAATGCGTTCCCTACCTGACAGTCTGTGTTTGGTTTGTTAAAAAATCCTTGATCATATGCATATGTGGACACTGACACCCAGATTGAGCAGTTTAATTTACCGTTATGCAGGGGATGATCATGTTAAATGCAGAACTAAAGTCTACAAACAACATCCTCACCTAAGATCCCAGGCATTCCAATTGATTCAGCGCAGTGTGGAGAGCTGTGTTGATGGCGTCAACTATTCACCTGTTAGCTCAATATGCAAACTGATGTTGATTCAGTGCAGGAGAAAGCATCAATTTGATGTGTCTTAACACTATCCTCTCAAAACACTTCATCACAGTGGAGGTGAGAGCTATAGGTTTATAATATTTAAAGCTGGTGATAGCTGTCTTCTTGGGGACAGGCACAATGATGGCAGAATTGAGGCAATTTTTTTTGAATAGTGCACATTGACAGAGAGATGTTGAAGATGGAATACCATCCAGGCCAGTGGCTCTCGGTAAATGGTAGCAGTGCAGATCTCATCTATCTTGACTTCAAAGGGGGCAAAGAAGTGATTTATTTATATTATATATATATATAATTATTAGTAGATGCGCTATACTTTTACTATTTAGAAAGTGACCAATGTTTTATTTAGTAGATAGATTTCTCCACTCTAAACTGTTTCTCAAGTACATTCACTCATCAATACTGCTGCTACGTGAACATGACGTATAACAACATAACGGAGACCGAGGCATGTCCTGAGAGTCAATGGATGAATGAAGGAATAATCACTATATAATCATTTTTTCATCCATGTTTTAATATTAACAGTAAACAGTGCATAGTGCAGCACTATGCTTGCCAAAAATGAAAGGGTTTATTTAAATTTCATGATTAAAAATAAATGAATGTTTTATCCCTTCATTTGATTACCAGAAAAATTTAAATACACAGCACATAATTTCAACACTGACCATGTTCTTCAGAAAACTTCTCCAGGTCCTGCAGATTCTTCAGTGTTCCAGCATCTTTTGCATATTTGAACCCTTTCCAGCAGTGACTGTATGATTTTGAGATCCATCTTTTCACACTGAGGACAACTGAGGGACTCAAACACAACTATTAAAAACATATGCAAAAGATGCTGGAAAACTGAAGAATCTGCAAGACCTGGAGGAGTTTTCTGAAGAACACTAGGCAGTTTAACTGCTCAGGACAAACAAGGGAACAACCATCATTCTTGTGGATTCTTTATTGTAAAATATCTTACTCAGGACAGTACTAAATAAAAATAACATCCATTTTGAATGATCTCTCTTATTTTGTTAAAATTATTCACATTTTCACAGATTCTGCAAGTGGTTCACATACTTTTTCTTGCAACTGTGTATAACATATATATATATATATATATATATATATATATATGTAGCGCCTCTCTAGCGTGCTTGACTATAATGAGAGGTGGCTATCCTGAGTTCTTTAAATATCTATCAAATAAGTGTTTCACTAATAAACTTATCAATGTTTAACTTGTATGGGTGAGTGTAATTTAAAACATTAAATTAAATACTTTTCCCCTTTAAATCACTATTTAAGCACTAATATTTACCTTTTAACAGGAAATGAATTGTCTTGGAATTACTTTTATTCTATAAACACTTTTACATTTAAAACAAATGTTACTTTTTTTCTTAATTAACGTAAAATATCAAAAGAGTCAGTAACCACAATAGTTTTATATAAAAAATATACCAGATTTACTTAGAAAAGGAAGGTCAGAAATTAAATATGTCTGTCAAACTCACTTTTCAGATCACAAATGCATTCAAATTCACATTTAACACAAAAGGGCCCAAGAAAATAAAATAGCCGGCAAAACCCTAGCTTAATGTGAAATACCCTTCAAATGTTCAAATGATGCAGGCCTGAATGTAGCTCGGGTACGTTGTAGCCTTAAACCAAACGGCTGCTTCACCACACAGGCCAAACAAAAAATGGTACCTTTACTCAATGTGAATGTAACCTCACGCGCACAGGATCAAAGGCGTCAGCAGCAGAAGACAGGACGAGAGGATTCGCGATGAAGAGAAGACGGTTGAAGAGAAGATTCCCATGGTTGACGATCTCCAGCAAAGTCCACCACTCGATAACGCTATCCGGCTCCGTCAGGGTCTTTGATCATCGTCGGTCTTACGTTTCCACACAGGCTTAACTAATCGAGGTCGCTGGCCGCTAGCTTGTTAGTCAAGTCAGTGCAAAACACTAGTCGCTAAATCAGCAGCTAACTTAAACTTATATCTGTCTAACTGTTATGAGTTTACCACTCACACAGACAGAATTATCACCATTAAAGTCTGTATAAGAGTCCTTGTTGAACACTTTTCTTATCTGGTGCATTACATTAACAGCAACCGTATTTTTCTCTCCGCGAACCACCAGCGTTCGTCTCTCACTTCCTTGTACTTTGACCCCGACTGTGATTGGCTCAAACACAAAACTTTCAGAAATAAAATAAATTCACAAAACATTTGTGTAACTCTTTCTTCCTATTCTTACAGGCATATTTAAAGCATTTTCACATATATTATTACCCAACAAATATTTAACATTTTAAATGCTATATACAGTAAACCATGAACATTAATCAATAGGCATTTCTCTCATTGAGCAAAATTATAACTTCTTTGCTGGTCAATGAATCATAACCTTTTTTAACCTTAAATTCTATTTATTAAACTATGAAATTATTTATTCAAACTTGTATATCTTATACTAAAGAATATATTTCAACCGGGTTACATATATATATATATATATATATATATATGGTGGTGTTAAATTTGAGGGTAACAGGAGGGTTAAGGTACAAATATATGCACCCTTTATGGGTAAATAAGGTACAAAAGTGAACCTCACAAAAGGTACTGCCCCCGTCACAGCTTTTGTACCTTTTTTATGAGAGTGTTTTGTTCACTTGTAGTTTGCATATATAGACTGGCTGTGTGAATTTTTTATGGCCGACTAGTGGAGTCTTACATAATAATCTGTGTCTGCTTCATGGCACATATAACTTATTAATGCGGAGAGTACATGCTTTCCCAGACACCAATAGAGCCTTTCGCAACTTTATATATCATTTCAGACAATCATGGCTGTTTTATTCATAATTTGTTGTAGTTTTGGCACAAGGGGATTCCTGAGTAGAGATGGGCAATAAACAATATTAGTGTATCTTTAAAGGGACACCTATTATGCCCCTTTTTACAAGATGTAAAATAAGTCTCTGATGTCCCCAGAATGTGTATGTGAAGTTTTAGCTCAAAATACCCTACAGATCTTTTTTTTTATTATTATTATTATTTTATATAACATGTTAAAATGGCCAGTTTTGGGGGGTGAGCAAAAACACAGCGTTTTTGTGTGTGTCCCTTTAATTGCAAATAAGCTGCTGCTCCTGGCCCCTTTCAAGAAGAGGGCAGAGCTTCAAGAGCTCATGCATCAAACAAACAGGACAATCTCATACACTGAAAATGTTAGAAACTGTCAGTAATGCTGTTCAGTTCGAACTGGAGTTGGACAATGATGCATACAGGGCCAGAGAATATACAGTATGCTGCATGGAGATAGAACAGGTATAGTTTAGTTTCATTACGGTTATAAATTATGTTGTTATCTTGCTTTTATCCACTATTAGTACAAGCCTGTGGTAGCAGACCCTGTCTGAATGATGGCCAAAACTTTACTGATGACTGTACATCACACAAAAAATGAAGTGTCTGTTTTCACTCCAGAAACACAATACAAGAAGTGCATATCCATAAACTCTCTCTCCCTTGCATTATCAACATACACAGTGATCATATTACAAAAAACTCTAACACAACTAACAGTGAACAAATATATACAGACCTAATTATTTTTTTCTATGGTGGTGCTTAATAAACTGGTAAACTTTATATCCTTAAAACAACTCAGATGAACAGTAATAAAGTGCGTGCTCTTGCTTTCATTACTGCTGTGATGAGTATTGCTCCAGAGAGACTATATGCTGGATCATGAACAGTTAGTATTAATCAATCCTTGTGTAACAACTTTTTAGCAAAACCTGTGTTTTGTATTGTCCCTTTGCATTGACCCTCGTTCACAAAGCAGTCTGGCGTGAAATGCTTTGCAGAGACAAAAACGAATTTAGGTATATTTTGGTGTGCAGCCACATTACCTTCAAAAATAAAACTAATACACTGCGTCCTCAATGGCTCAGATGTTGAGAGAAAATGAAGACACCTATGTTCACTCTTACATCCAACAACAGAACACCAGGATTGCTTACAAGACGTTGTCACGAGCTGCTCGAGCATGGAGAAAATGACGGACAGCGTACAACCGGCTGAGGGCAGAAACTCTGAAACACTGCTCAGAGAATCAAAACGGCATGTCTAATGAGACTGCTTTGGTTTAATGGGGATTAAAAAAAAGGAGTGGGTAGATTTTTATCATTGTAGAGCTGTTGTGTTCACACACTGCCAACACACATTTATGTCCAAACACCATGTAAAAGTGGATTTTGCATAGTAGGTGCCCTTTTAATATTTTTCAATTAGATGTATAAAATATGTAACCAATTGGTTTTAAAGAAGTAGTACAATACAATTGAAAATAATCATGCTGAAACTGTAATCAAGCTGAAACTGTTGCTCATTACTAAAGTAATCATATTTCAATAATGAACAATATTTTTCTATATATGGCTGTTTCTGCAACTACGGTCACTTTTGACCGCATAAAAAAATATCTGGAACTTGTTTATTTTTTTTATGATTTTCATCTCTTCCTACAAAATGTCCTTACAGAAACATTACAATAACATTCATTTTATACTCTTTTCTTTTTTTAATTTCTAAAAAAAAAAACTAAGACATTTAAATAATTGTTTTCAAGATTTTGCTTTTTTGTAAATACTGATATTTCAAAAATCATTTAAAATAGCAGGGTGAGTGGAGGTATGGAAATACATAAGTTGACAGGCAGATATATATATATATATATATATATATATATATATATATATATATATATATATATATATATATATATATATATATATATATTTATCCTCCAGTGACTTTTCAGATTTTTGTGACAATTGTTACAAAGTATTGCCAAAGCAAAATAATCAAAATACATGTAAATATATACACATAAAGAAAACACATAAAAAAGTAAGTAGAACAATCAATCAACATTTTAGAATTCTACAAACAATTTAGAAATCAGCGTGTGTGTGTGTGAGTCTGCGTGTTTGTGTGTTTATGTGAGTGAGTGTGTGAGTGTGTGTGTGTGTGTGTGTGTGTGTGTGTGAGTGCATTACTGAGTCAAATCCCTCTTTTTGTGACAGGCATCAGTGTATCTTGCTGCTTGTAGGATACGATCTCTTTTTTCACCTAATGTTGAATTTGTGTTTTATTGTTTAATTTTATGAAGTTAGGGCAAAGTATTTCAAATTTTGGATAAAACGTCTTTCTGATTTCCTCATAGTTAGGGCAGCTGGTGAGGAAGTGTTGCTCTGTCTCTACTTCTCCCAGGTCACAGTACGGGCAGATGCGGCTCTCTCTGGGCAGCCAGTTCTGTCTGTATTTGCCCGTCTCTACAGTCAGCGTGTGATTGCTCAGTTTGTACCTCGTCATTATTCTTCTTAATTTACAGTCTTTCACTGTAATCAGATATTCTGCTGTTGTGTATTCTCTATTTAGGGCCAAATAAAATTCAAGTTTACTTTGTTTTTCTGTTGTTTCAGTCCAGAAGGTCAGGTAATTTTCTTTTTGTGCTTTTATAATTTGGTTGGGTCTAATTCTGTGGTTGAGGGTGTCAGTGTCCTGAGGCTGGCTGTTGTTTGTCATGTTAGTTTGTTTTTGCAGCCTCAGGACCATCTGAATCAGCGAGCTTTTTACAATGTTCACTTCATGGTCTTTAAGGGGTTTAAAATGATAAGAGTTTGGATTACTTGTTTTTAGATGTTTCCAAAATTTGATGGCTCATTTCTCAATGTGGATTAATAGAGGGTATTAGCCTAATTCTGCCCTGCATGCATTGTTCGGTGTATTCCTCTGTACTCTCAGGATACTCTTACAGAACTCAGCATGCAGGGCTTCTGTTGGTGATTTTTCCCATTTGTCAAATTTGTGGTTTAGAGGAGGACCCCAAACTTCACTGCCATATAGTGCAATAGGTTCTATGACTGATTGGAATATTTTGAGCCAGATTCTGATTGGTATTTCAATTTGGATTGATTTTTTGCTAGCATAGAAGGCCCTTCTTGCTTTCTCTTTCAGTTAATTCATGGCCAAATTTAGCTTTCCAGTTGCACTTATTTTCAGACCAAGGTTTGTGGCATGATCAATTTTGGTCATACCAAGGGTGAAATTGTGTCTCTTTACCTGACATCTAGGTCTTTTCTGGAATGCTAGTACTTCAGTTTTGTTACAGTTAATAGTCAGGGCCCAGGTCTGACAGAACCGATGCAGGATGTCCAGGTTCTGCTGTAGACCCTCTTCTGTTGGAGATAGCAGGACCAGATCATCTGCATACAGGAGGAACTTTATAGTGGAGTCATGTAGTGTGAGGTCAGGTGCTGCTGATTATTCTAGTTGTTTCGCCAATCCATTAATGTAAATATTGAAGAGGGTCAGTGATAGTGGGCCGCCCTGTCTCACACCCCGCCCTTGAGTGAATAACTCTGTTTGTTTATTGCCAATTTTAATAGTGCATTGATTGTTTGAGTACATTGTTTTTATAATGTTGTATGTTTTACCCCCAATACCTGATTCTAGAAGTTTAGAGAGAAGACAAATGGAATCAAAGGCCTTCTGGAAATCTACAAAGCAAGCTCAAAATTTGTGGTTTTGTTTTGGTTAATGTACAGTAGGTACAGAAAGTATTCAGACCCCCTTAAATTTTTCACTCTTTGTTATATTGCAGCCATTTGCTAAAATCATTTAAGTTCATTTTTTTTTCCTCATTAATGTACACACAGCACCCCATATTGACAGAAAAACACAGAATTGTTGACATTTTTGCAGATTTATTAAAAAAGAAAAACTGAAATATCACAAGGTCCTAAGTATTCAGACCCTTTGCTGTGACGCTCATATATTTAACTCAGGTGCTGTCCATTTCTTCTGATCATCCTTGAGATGGTTCTACACCTTCATTTGAGTCTAGCTGTGTTTGATTATACTGATTGGACTTGATTAGGAAAACCACACACCTGTCTATATAAGACCTTACAGCTCATGAGGTCAAAGGAACTGCCTGAAGAGCTCAGAGACAAAATTGTGGCAAGGCACAGATCTGGCCAAGGTTACAAAAAAATTTCTGCTGCACTTAAGGTTCCTAAGAGCACAGTGGCCTCCATAATCCTTAAATGGAAGACGTTTGGGACGACCAGAACCCTTCCTAGAGCTGGCCGTCCGGCCAAACTGAGCTATCGGGGGAGAAGAGCCTTGGTGAGAGAGGTAAAGAAGAACCCAAAGATCACTGTGGCTGAGCTCCAGAGATGCAGTCGGGAGATGGGAGAAAGTTGTAGAAAGTCAACCATCACTGCAGCCCTCCACCAGTCGGGGCTTTATGGCAGAGTGGCCCAACGGAAGCCTCTCCTCAGTGCAAGACACATGAAAGCCCGCATGGAGTTTGCTAAAAAAACACCTGAAGGACTCCAAGATGGTGAGAAATAAGATTCTCTGGTCTGATGAGACCAAGATAGAACTTTTTGGCCTTAATTCTAAGCGGTATGTGTGGAGAAAACCAGGCACTGCTCATCACCTGTCCAATACAGTCCCAACAGTGAAGCATGGTGGTGGCAGCATCATGCTGTGGGGGTGTTTTTCAGCTGCAGGGACAGGACGACTGGTTACAATCGAGGGAAAGATGAATGCGGCCAAGTACAGGGATATCCTGGACGAAAACCTTCTCCAGAGTGCTCAGGACCTCAGACTGGGCCGAAGGTTTACCTTCCAACAAGACAATGACCCTAAACACACAGCTAAAATAACGAAGGAGTGACTTCACAACAACTCCGTGACTGTTCTTGGGTGACCCAGCCAGAGCCCTGACTTAAACCCAATTGAGCATCTCTGGAGAGACCTAAAAATGGCTGTCCACCAATGTTTACCATCCAACCTGACAGAACTGGAGAGGATCTGCAAGGAGGAATGGCAGAGGATCCCCAAATCCAGGTGTGAAAAACTTGTTGCATCTTTCCCAAAAAGACTTATGGCTGTATTAGATCAAAAGGGTGCTTCTACTAAATACTGAGCAAAGGGTCTGAATACTTAGGACCATGTGATACTTCAGTTTTTCTTTTAATAAATCTGCAAAAATGTCAACAATTCTGTGTTTTTCTGTCAATATGGGGTGCTGTGTGTACATTATTGAGGAAAAAAATTTAAGGGGGTCTGAATACTTTCTGTACCCACTGTATTTGTCGATCAGGGTATGTAGGGTGAAGATATGGTCTGATGTTCTATAATTTGGTAAGAATCCAATCTGACTTTTGCTCAGGACATTGTGCTCTGTAAGGAATTGTATGAGTCTCCTGTTGATGATACTGCATTAACAGCTTCCCCAGATTACTGCTCACATGCCCCTGTAATTATTTGGATCTAATTTGTCTCCACTTTTGAATATGGGTGTTATGAGTCCTCTATTCCAGGTGTCAGGAAAATGACCAACACTCAGAACCAAGTTGAACAGTTTTAGTAAGGCCAATCTTAATTTGTGCTCTGTGTTCTTCAGCATTTCATTGAGGATGCCATCTGGTCCACTTGCTTTTTTGATATTTAGGGTCTGGATTTTATTAATCAGTTCATTTTCTGTGATGGGGTAGTCCAATGGGTTTTGGTATTTACCAATTGTATGTTCCATATTGATGATTTTTTTTTTTTTTCTTCATATATTTGGATTTGTTCTGGGTTCATTTTTATTTTGCCTTAAAGTTGTTCAAAGTGATTTTTCCATGTGTCTCCTTTTTTCTTTTTTTCTTTTTTTATAGCTGCTTGTTCATGTTGTTTTCTTATTCAGGGAATTCATATTGTCCCAGAATTCTTTAGAATTTACAGATTCTTCAATAGTTTTTAGCTGATATTGCATGCACTGTTCTCTCTTTTCTCTCTTTTTCTGAGTGTATTTTTATACTGTTTAAGTTCCTTACAATATTGATGGCACAAATCTGCATCATTTGGTTGTCTGTGTTTTTGATTTGATAATTGTCTTAATTTTTTCCTCACTGTTTTACAGTCTAAATCAAACCATTTTTCATTATCTTGTTTTGTTTTATGGATTTTCTTAGAGGATTTGAGGTTAGATAAAGTTGCCAAATATTTATGTTCTCCACAGCCAGATTTACTCCATCTCCATCATGAGGATAAATTCTGTCAAGGAAGTTGTCCATAAATGTGACCATATTTTTGGATGGTCCATTGCTGTCACATATTTTTCTGTACTGTTTTGCGCCCATCTGTATTTTTCTCTAATTTTGTACAGCTTACTGGGCTGTGAATTTATGGTAGTATTTTTTTTAGGGCCCAAGCGAAAATTCGCGCAGGGCCCTCTTGTTCTTCTAAGGATTATTAGGGCCCAAGCGAAAATTCGCGCAGGGCCCTCTTGTTCTTCTAAGGATTATTATTATTATTATTATTTTTTTTTTTTTTTTTTTTTTCCGTCTTCCGGGGCTTTTTGGGGGCCTTAACATGCTCAAAAACTCTTGAAAATTGGCACACACATTGGAATCCGCGGCCATTAGGACGCCGGAGAGGCTGGTACCCGGGCGTGGCAGGGGGGCTCGACAGCGCCCCCTTGAAAAAAGTCTGAAAATTTGGTCCATATATTAAACATGCTTGCACGTATTAGTATGAAACTCGGTACACATATAGACCTCATCGGGCCGAACAACTTTCGCGCTCTAAGTTAATCGCCACGCCAACAGGAAGTCAGCTATTAAGGGTTGTTTGAAAAACGCATGCTCTGGAATTTGATATACTCCTCCTAGACGATTAATCCGATCGCCACCAAACTCGGTCAGCATGAAGTCAAGACACTGATGATTAAAAATTGCCAGGGGATTTTTGATATCTCGAACGGTTTGGCCGTGGCGAGGCAACGAATTTATGGCGAGAAAAAGGAAACAGGAAATGTGTTATAACGTCTTAATACATATATTGATCTTTATGAAACTTCACGAGTGTGTTCGTTATAGGAGTCTGATCACATGGATGTGACTATTGTGAGTCAAAGTTATAGCGCCACCAACTGGCAGCAGGAAGTGTATCACTTTTTGAAATGTTTTGAGATCACCCTCTTATTTTTACCTGATTTGCTTCAAACTTCATCAGTGTAATGTCAATACACAGCAGATGTAGACCTATGACAGGATTTTTGATATTTGAAATATTGTTGCCATGGCAACAGGTCAAACTGTAATAATATTCTTGAGTGTTTTTGAGGCTCTTAACATGCTTCAAATTGCATGAAACTCGACACACACATCAATATTGTCAACCAGTAGACATGGACAAAGCCATAGAAATGGGCGTGGTGGAGGGGCTCAGTAGCGCCACCTTTTGACAAAAGTGGGGGGGTTAGTTTTTCCTACAGTCACCAAACTCGGTACACATATTATTCTCATCAAGCCGGACAATTTTCTAATTTACATTCATTAGCTCCGACCAACAGGAAGTCAGCTATTTTGGTTTGAATGTTAATTTTTTGAAAAAACAGGCTATGAATTTTATACTACTACTCCTACAGGGTTTATCCAATTTACACCAAGCTTTTTTTAACTTGTTGCGAACACATTGAAGTTGTTTAATTGCAAACGGATTTTGGATATCTCAAACGGTTTGGCCGTGGCGAGGCAACAAATTTATGGCGAGAAAAGGGAAACAGGAAATGTGTTATAACTTCTGCATACATTGATTGATGTTTATGAAACTTCAGGAGTGTGTTGGTTGTAGTAGTCTGATCACATGGATGTAACTATTGTGAGTCAAAGTTATAGCGCCACCAAATGGCAGCAAGAAGTGTATCACTTTTAAAATGCTTTGAGATCACCCTCTTATTTTTACCTGATTTGCTTCAAACTTCATCAGTGTAATGTCAATACACAGCAGATGTAGACCTATGACAGGATTTTTGATATTTGAAATATTGTTGCCATGGCAACAGGTCAAACTGTAATAATATTCTTGAGTGTTTTTGAGGCTCTTAACATGCTTCAAATTGCATGAAACTCGACACACACATCAATATTGTCAACCAGTAGACATGGACAAAGCCATAGAAATGGGCGTGGTGGAGGGGCTCAGTAGCGCCACCTTTTGACAAAAGTGGGGGGGTTAGTTTTTCCTACAGTCACCAAACTCGGTACACATATTATTCTCATCAAGCCGGACAATTTTCTAATTTACATTCATTAGCTCCGACCAACAGGAAGTCAGCTATTTTGGTTTGAATGTTAATTTTTTGAAAAAACAGGCTATGAATTTTATACTACTACTCCTACAGGGTTTATCCAATTTACACCAAGCTTTTTTTAACTTGTTGCTAACACATTGAAGTTGTTTAATTGCAAACGGATTTTGGATATCTCAAACGGTTTGGCCGTGGCGAGGCAACGAATTTATGGCAAGAAAAGGGAAACAAAGTGTTATAACTTCTGCATACATTAATTGATTTTGATGAAACTTTGGCTTAGTCTTCGTTGTACAAGGCTGATCACATGGATTTGACTATTGTGATTCAAAGTCATAGCGCCACCAACTGGAAGCAGAAAATGTGTCACTTTCAGCATACATTGAGATCACCCTCTTATTTTTACCTGATTTGCTTCAAAATTCATCAGAATAATGTTAAAACTTGGCACATGTAATCCTTTGAAAATGGGCAGGGAGGAGGGGCTCTATAGCGGCACCTTGTAGTGCAGTAAATGTGGAGTGAATTTGACATAGTCCTTTGATGTTTAACCGTTTTAAGTGCCTATTGCCCGCTGTGCACAGTTGCCCTGAAGCCACCGGGGTGGCGGTGCCACCGGGCTTGGGCCCGCCATCGCTGCTCGCAGCTATATTTTTATTTTATTTTATTTTTTTTTTTTTTTTTTTTTCCGTCTTCCGGGGCTTTTTGGGGGCCTTAACATGTTCAAAAACTCTTGAAAATTGGCACACACATTGGAATCCGCGGCCATTAGGACGCCGGAGAGGCTGGTACCCGGGCGTGGCAGGGGGGCTCGACAGCGCCCCCTTGAAAAAAGTCTGAAAATTTGGTCCATATATTAAACATGCTTGCACGTATTAGTATGAAACTCGGTACACATATAGACCTCATCGGGCCGAACAACTTTCGCGCTCTAAGTTAATCGCCACGCCAACAGGAAGTCAGCTATTAAGGGTTGTTTGAAAAACGCATGCTCTGGAATTTGATATACTCCTCCTAGACGATTAATCCGATCGCCACCAAACTCGGTCAGCATGAAGTCAAGACACTGATGATTAAAAATTGCCAGGGGATTTTTGATATCTCGAACGGTTTGGCCGTGGCGAGGCAACGAATTTATGGCGAGAAAAAGGAAACAGGAAATGTGTTATAACGTCTTAATACATATATTGATCTTTATGAAACTTCACGAGTGTGTTCGTTATAGGAGTCTGATCACATGGATGTGACTATTGTGAGTCAAAGTTATAGCGCCACCAACTGGCAGCAGGAAGTGGATCACTTTTTGAAATGTTTTGAGATCACCCTCTTATTTTTACCTGATTTGCTTCAAACTTCATCAGTGTAATGTCAATACACAGCAGATGTAGACCTATGACAGGATTTTTGATATTTGAAATATTGTTGCCATGGCAACAGGTCAAACTGTAATAATATTCTTGAGTGTTTTTGAGGCTCTTAACATGCTTCAAATTGCATGAAACTCGACACACACATCAATATTGTCAACCAGTAGACATGGACAAAGCCATAGAAATGGGCGTGGTGGAGGGGCTCAGTAGCGCCACCTTTTGACAAAAGTGGGGGGGTTAGTTTTTCCTACAGTCACCAAACTCGGTACACATATTATTCTCATCAAGCCGGACAATTTTCTAATTTACATTCATTAGCTCCGACCAACAGGAAGTCAGCTATTTTGGTTTGAATGTTAATTTTTTGAAAAAACAGGCTATGAATTTTATACTACTACTCCTACAGGGTTTATCCAATTTACACCAAGCTTTTTTTAACTTGTTGCGAACACATTGAAGTTGTTTAATTGCAAACGGATTTTGGATATCTCAAACGGTTTGGCCGTGGCGAGGCAACGAATTTATGGCGAGAAAAGGGAAACAGGAAATGTGTTATAACTTCTGCATACATTGATTGATGTTTATGAAACTTCAGGAGTGTGTTGGTTGTAGTAGTCTGATCACATGGATGTAACTATTGTGAGTCAAAGTTATAGCGCCACCAAATGGCAGCAAGAAGTGTATCACTTTTAAAATGCTTTGAGATCACCCTCTTATTTTTACCTGATTTGCTTCAAACTTCATCAGTGTAATGTCAATACACAGCAGATGTAGACCTATGACAGGATTTTTGATATTTGAAATATTGTTGCCATGGCAACAGGTCAAACTGTAATAATATTCTTGAGTGTTTTTGAGGCTCTTAACATGCTTCAAATTGCATAAAACTCGACACACACATCAATATTGTCAACCAGTAGACATGGACAAAGCCATAGAAATGGGCGTGGTGGAGGGGCTCAGTAGCGCCACCTTTTGACAAAAGTGGGGGGGTTAGTTTTTCCTACAGTCACCAAACTCGGTACACATATTATTCTCATCAAGCCGGACAATTTTCTAATTTACATTCATTAGCTCCGACCAACAGGAAGTCAGCTATTTTGGTTTGAATGTTAATTTTTTGAAAAAACAGGCTATGAATTTTATACTACTACTCCTACAGGGTTTATCCAATTTACACCAAGCTTTTTTTAACTTGTTGCTAACACATTGAAGTTGTTTAATTGCAAACGGATTTTGGATATCTCAAACGGTTTGGCCGTGGCGAGGCAACGAATTTATGGCAAGAAAAGGGAAACAAAGTGTTATAACTTCTGCATACATTAATTGATTTTGATGAAACTTTGGCTTAGTCTTCGTTGTACAAGGCTGATCACATGGATTTGACTATTGTGATTCAAAGTCATAGCGCCACCAACTGGAAGCAGAAAATGTGTCACTTTCAGCATACATTGAGATCACCCTCTTATTTTTACCTGATTTGCTTCAAAATTCATCAGAATAATGTTAAAACTTGGCACATGTAATCCTTTGAAAATGGGCAGGGAGGAGGGGCTCTATAGCGGCACCTTGTAGTGCAGTAAATGTGGAGTGAATTTGACATAGTCCTTTGATGTTTAACCGTTTTAAGTGCCTATTGCCCGCTGTGCACAGTTGCCCTGAAGCCACCGGGGTGGCGGTGCCACCGGGCTTGGGCCCGCCATCGCTGCTCGCAGCTATATTTTTTTTTGTCCTTTTTAGATAAATCACAATTTGGCTGTGATCTGATAGAGGTGTTAGTGGCTTAACTGTGAATGCTCTGAAAGAGAATGGATCTAAATCTGTGATCGTGTAGTCAACTGTTGAGCAACCATGAAATTAACTGTATGTATCTGTGTATCTCCCTAGAGAATCCCCTCTCATCCTGCCATTGACGAGGTACAGACCAAGCTCAGTCAGATGCTTCTCGTTTGTATTTACTTGGGCATCAGAGTTATACCTTGGGAAGTTTACAATATTTTGTGGGAAGCTCTGTCCAAAAATAGTTATTTCCATTATCTGTAGTGTAGTCAGGAAGGATCCTGTTCTGGCATTTAGAACCCACAGATTAACACACTTCCCTTGGTCTGGAAGTGGTTAATTTGACTGTGGAGAGATACAAAGATGTCCTCATTATAGTATGGAGATTCAGAGGGACGAACACATCTTTTGTTGTTTGGATTAGGTACTCTCTCTCTCTCTCTTTCTCTCTCTCTTTAAGGTAATGCTTTTTCCATAACTCTTCATATCTTTCTGGGTCTTTTCTCATTACTTCTCTGCATTTCTGTCATCGTATTGCAGATGAATTTCATCTAGGGTTGCAAAAATGGCATTTTTATATTTAGTTTACAATAGAATATTTTCAATATACTGTACACTGATCAGCCACAGCATTAAAATCACCTGCTTAATATCATGTAGGTGTAATATGTTAAGGCAAGGACTCCACAAGACCTCTGAATGTGTCTTGTGGTATCAGGTTGCAAGGTGGGGCCTCCATGAATCAGATTTTTTTTCATTAAGCACACCCCATAGATGCTCAATCGGATTGAGATATGGGGAATTTGGAGGCCAAGGCAATACCTTGAACTCTTTGTCATGTCCCTCAAACCATTCCTGAACAATTTTTGCAGTGTGGCAGGGTGCATTAGCCTGTTGAAAAAGGAACCATCAGGGAACACCATTGCCATGGTCTGCAACAATCTTCATGTAGGTGGTACGTGTCAAAGTAACATCCACATGAATACCAGGACCAAAGGTTTCCCAGCAGAACATTGCCCTGAGCATCACACTGCCTCCACCAGCCTGCCTTTTTCTCATAGGGCATTCTGCTGCCATCTCTTGGTCAAGTGGTCGAGTTTTGATACTCACATATCCATTGTAGGCACTTTCGTCAGTGGACAGGGGTCATCATGGACACTCTGTCCAGTTTGCAGCTATGCAGCAAACTGCTATGCACTGTGTGTTCTGATACCATGTTATCATGTGAAGCATTGATACACATGAAATTAAAGAACTGACTGTTCATTTGCTGCCTAATATATCCCACTCCTTGACAGGTCTTGCCTTTGTAATGATATTATTAATAGTATTCACTTCACCTGTCAGTGGTTTATTGTTGTGGCTGATCAGTTTAACATACAGTATAAACCATGAATTTGTCTCTACCCTAACACAAGATTTTTACTGCGACACCTAAAGCTTCTGCAGTAAGACATGTTGCAGAAATTGCATTTTTGCTAATATTGCAGATAACTGGCAGCTAGCAAAGTCTGATGCATTAGTTTTGTCTTTTATCACCTAATATACATGTATTCAACAGTAATATAAATGTATAAATGAATTTGTACAGTAGTTCAAAATACACAAGTACTAAGCGGTATGGTAAGGACACACAATAAATACTTCAGAAGAAAAGTGACCTAATGTGGGCAGCCCAATCTGTCAGCCATGTGCTCATGTACTAATTTCTGTTTCCATAGAAACTAGTTTTGTTTGGCTTTGAACAAATGTCATATTAAAAGTCTTTTTTCAGTGTGGCTGTACGGATTCAATAGTGTGAGACAGGTCCATTTAGATGAAAAAGTAAACAAAATAAAAAAGATCTTTAAGATGGTGTAAAGTAATATTTATATGAAGAAATTCATTTTAAATAATTTCTTTTTGTAAAAGAATTAACTCATTTTACGTATCTTAGCATTGAGACTAAAGTTGTGGGACATGCACAAAAATGGTGTTTGGACCTATGAATTCTTCATAATTTTTCATTAAATCAATTTAATCAGCATTTTTTTTTATGTCAAGGTGTGCAGTGACACTGTGTTTATATTTATCAAGCATCATATGACAATTTTTGTAACATAAATCTAAAATTTCATTGCTAGGACTTAAAATTGCCAGTAGTTGCATAAACATGCATATACTCACAGCAAAAACAGCTAAAAAGTCTGTAAAATGTCTGCGCCAAATACTTACTTACATCATAACAGTATGAGTGATGATGCAAAATAAATCTTTGAATCAGAGTTTTGAATCAATTCATTAAAATGGACAGTTTGAACTGATTCAGGAAAATTAACTTACTATAACTACATCACTGTTTTGCTACTGAAGTTTAGTATCACAGAAACTAATAAAACATAAACACTCATCCACTCTCTAGACAACTGGATGGCCAAATATATATATATATATATATATATATATATATATATATATATATATATATATATATATATATATCACCAAATATTGGATTCAATCTTTTTGTCAACTTGTTTTCTTTCATTTAGTACTGGTTTTGTATTTCATTTTCCATCAGATTAATCGTAGGCCTCATTTATCTGAGAGTAGGCACCTCAATTTTTGAGTGAAATTCACGAGTTCACATAACCATATAATTAAATAGAGTAAAGTTATGCGTATTTGGCGTGCTGTCCGGGGAGAGGGCTCCGAGCTCGGAATTTTGGCCCAAACCCAGAGTACTCCCCCTGGTGTGGTAAAAGTAGATAGAACTAGAAGTGAGGAGATGGGGTGGAGGAGGGATGCTGATAAACTCTCAGATGAACAGAAGTAAGTCTGCTGAATTTATGCCTTTTGACATTGGTTGAGTTGATTAACTGAAAGCTCTCCACCTGTGCTAATTAGGTTAATTATCTGAACTTGCTCCTCTCGAATTTTGTTAATAAAACATCATAAAGTGTTTTTTTGTGGATAATTGTCAATTTTACAAAAAATATGAAAAAAAAAATGCATTGTTTATCATACTAGTGTGCTTTAATGTTTAAGCAGGAAATGTGTTTTGAAATATTTTTATTTTGTTTTTTATTTATTACAAAAACACATAAAGTCACACCTGTGGTGTTCCCGGTCAAAAATTACGGGCCTACAAAAACAGCTTATAAATCACTTGTTATGCTGTTTTATTACCAAATATTGGATTTAATCTTTTTGTCAACTTGTTTTCTTTAAATTAGGACAGGTTTTGTATTTTTTATTTTTGAAATTGAATTATCGTAGGCCTCATTGATCTGAGCTGATATTGGTCAAAAATGACCGCCCATTGAAAATAAATGTGGGAGTCGAAAATCAGAGAAACAATTAGTGTTCAGGAATCATGTTCATGTTCACATATGTACATGTGGGTGAGCAAAAATAAAGGCCTCGGACCTCTGCATGTGTGTATACATGCATACTCATGCATCTGTGCACATTCACACACGGTCATGTACACAAACAAACCATTTTGAGTATTACAGGCTTTCTTTTGCACAGAGATGAACTTTATCCTCAAATCAGTGAGGCTCAGATCAATGAGGCCTACGATCAATCAATTTAAAAAATGAATACAAAACCTGTCCTAATTTAAAGAAAACAAGTTGTTGTTTTTTTTTGTTTTGTTTTTTTGCAGCAAAATAAGTGTTTATTATTGTGACATACGGTGCAATATATAGTTGATAAAGCAAAAAAAAAAAAAAAAAAAATCTTGAAATCCCAGTTTTGAACCAATTCACTGAAATGGACAGTATACTAGTATAATGACACGTTTCCTTAACAAAATAAGGGCCACTTCATTGTGATATGGTGCAGTATATTTTAAAAGTATATTTTTAGACAAATTGGATGCAATCAGGACTATTACATAATTCCCTTGTTAATTATGTCATAGATTTTCCTTAAACCACATGCTCTTACCCGCTGGTATAATTCCTGTTCTGTATGCAAGTCTACATATTAATCCAAACTATATGTATAGCTAACTAACTGTATAGCTACAAACTGGATGAATTGGAAGCATCTGGACTCCATAGAGACTTTATGAATGTGTAATCACTCAAGAAGCACAGCTTCACATGCTTCATTATCTTTCTCTCTATGTTTCCTATCATTGCTGCTGGATAGCAAAATTTGCACAGTGAAGAACACTCAGTGTTCATATTACAGCTGAATCACACTCATAAAAGCACTTGCATCTCTCAAACATAGACTCCACTTCAGCTTTAGGCATCTGAGCTTTGAAGTCCACTGCCATCCTCAGCTACTATCATAGCCCAATTTGGCACAATAAAGCACAGTTCTGTCCTTTAGTTATGTCGACCGACCACAGGAATATAACCATGTGCTCTGTAACAAAAAGCAGCAGCTTGAAATAAGAGAACCTAACTGCAGTTTAATTTAAAAAAAAAAAAAAAAAAGAAAAAAAGAAAAAAAGTAGCAGGGTGATTGCAAATGAAACACAATAAATGCCATTAAATAAATAAATGGCCAAAATCAGTATTGTATCTGGTTGGTATTGAAAAGTCAATTTTTAATTTTACTCAAAATGCAAAATCTGCCATGTTATTCTGTCATGTTTTCTCCCTTTCTTTCCAAACCACGACAAACGACAGTCTTCCTTCTCTGCAGAATGTAATATATCCACTCAACCAATCACAGCGCACCATTCCATGAATTGTAAACAGTAATGGCGGTGCTCTCAGTGCACCCAGCATTCTAGTTTTCCTTATCTACTTTGTACTTAGCTATAAGGTATAGCTAAGAGTGGTCCAGACCAACCTTACGAAAGTATGACTTACAGAAAGTATACTTAACTAAGAACGTTTCGGGAAACACGTATTAACGTTAAGGTACAGTTTAAGGTATAATTTAAGAACGACGTAGAGTTAAGAAGGTTTCAGGAAATCCAGCCCTGATCTGAACAGTTGCAATACACTATGACTACATTCACGCTGTCTGTGCAATTCTGATTATTTGTGTATCCAATTGGAATCTGATCTAATCTTATTGCCTGTCAACACTGTGTACTGCAACTGTTGTAATTAATTATAATATTATAATAATGTAGTAATTAAATATTTGCTTAGTTATCACCAAAGATCTCTCTATTTTGTTGATTATTAAACTGAAATCAGTTTCATGAGTTATGATACCATCAATTACCTTATACTCATCTCCAGCTATTCACCTGTTTCTTCAGTTTCTGTTGAATAAACTCCTGTACCTGGATTCATCTCCATCTCCAAGTGTTTTTTCAAAATAAAGAAAACTAACATGATGCACAATCTGCCATCTCTATCTGAATGAAATCCATTCTGATACTCCCTCAGAAAATGAACTGTAACTTAGAGAATACTTATAACACAAACGCAACACATATGTCCAAAGAAATGTTGAAATGTCAGGTTTTAAATAATGTAAGTCAAATCAAAAATAGTCTCTGTTTGTGTAATCTGTTTGAAAAGAGAGAGATGTCAGTCGTTCGCAAGTCACCTCATTATCTGCTAATGTTGCCATGCCCACGGACAGCACACACTATTCAAAGGCAAATTCTGAGGCGATCCATGTAAACAGTCAATGCTGCCCACTGTCATCAACTCTGAAACTCAAGAAAAAAGAAAAAAACATGCATTGAGTATAGTCAGATTTAAGTACTTTTCATCATTTTGAGACACAGTGAGGAATAATGCTGAAAGAATTTATCTCAGAGGAAGAGTACGACTGGTTTCAGTTCCATTTTGAGGATCAACCCGAGGATTGTGAATGCTAAGTTCTGTATTCTTAAATCCTATATTATAATCATGATATAGACTAGTTTCTGCGAATATTCAACTGCAAAAAGACTGTTTAAATATGAATCCTGCATGTTCTGTGTGTCTCTGTATGAATGCCGCAGATGTGTGGTTTTGTTTACTATACATAACTTACATTAGTAAACATGCCATATTGGCTTACCCCAAATATTGCTATACTGAGATGAGTGAAATTGACTGAAATTTGTAATAAATAATTAAATAAAATGTGTTAGCAACGTATTAAATTGCAAATAAATTAGCCATATGTGAAGTGCCACATCAATATTTTTTTTTTCACAATGAATGAAGAAAATTCAGCTTTGCATCACAGAAATAAATTATATTTTAAAGTATATTCAAATAGAAAACCATTATTTTAAATTGTAATAATGTTTCACAGCATTGCTGTTTTGTTTTTTTCCTCTGTATTTTTGATCAAATAAATGCAGGCTTGATGAGCATGAGACTTTCAAAAACATTAAAAATAGTAATGTGTCCAATCTTTTGACTGGTACCGTATATAATTTAAAATATAATAGGCCTATCATGGGGGGGGGGGTTATTTTATCTCACAGATTTCAGAATCTGTTGACCCACATTGGACATTCTGAATGAATATGATGGTGATATCACTGACTTAAAACAGGAAAGGTTTTTTTTTTTTTTTTTTTCCTCCAGCGCATAAAAACACCAAACACCTTGGAGTGCCAGGTACTGTAAGTGATGTTCACTTATATCTTTGAACAGGATTTATTTTCAGGTAAATCTGTATACTCAAAATGTGCCCTCGTTTATTCAAAATGTGTCTAATTTATATTGTTAACTATATTCTAAATAAACTAAATACAAAATAAACTACTTTGTTCTCAGGTTCCTTAATTTTCTCTCACAAAGCCTACTTGACTGAAAGGCTCATTATGTGGCTCATTATGTGGGTCATTGTCTCCTCAGGTGTGAATCACAGCATTATTCAGGATTATTCATGCCTCCATGCATACTGTCTTTCTAAACCAAAAAGTGTCTTACAAAATTTAAATCAATATATATTTATGTGAATTAGTAATCAGGATGATTTTCACATCATTTTAAAGCAAAAATTCTAGGCTTCTACATTCAGTAAAGTCTTGAGAACACATATTTAGTATTTGTTTTGTGGCCTTATTTCAGTGACTTATTTATTTAATTTCAATAACCACGCCTAAACGTCTTTCTCTCAAAAATACAAACATGTACATACATGTTGCTCACATATCATGGTAGCCAAATTTGTGCTGAATACAGTATAATGACACTTTTGCCTTTAATATGTTTATAAACAACTGAAAAAAGCACAAATGTCAGGGCATGTCAAAACTTCTCCAGGGCCCCAAAAATCCTCAGACCCCAGAGGGTTAAGGACTACAACAAACTGCTTGTAGGGACTACAACAAGCTTCATCCCAGGTTAGTGACATCACTAACCCTACAATTTACATAAACCTGCCCCTGAGAACATGCAACAAAGGGGGTGATGCCATATTGGACTGTTTTAGAGAGAAAGAGAGTTTTTTAATATAGTGTTGTTATCATGCCGTCATTTTTTGCCTGACTGCTTCACAAACGAAGGTCAATTCAACGCTGGATTTGCACAAAAGTTTAACATGACAGCACATGCTAGTCAATGAGTTGAATCAACAAAAAATCATGCAGATGCATTTGAATGTTGTAACTTCTTCCTGAGTCTCTCCATCATTGTCTGACTCTGATTTGAACAATGTAAGGCTGAACACCATTACTGGCAATAGTCATTTTGGCTGCATGTGAGATTCTCCAGTTTTGTTGTTGTTGAGCAACTAAAGCTAATAAAGCTCCACCCCCTTCTGGAAAATGGCTGGGAGCAGCAGCTCATTTGCATTTAAAGGGACACACAAAAATGGCATTTTTGCTTACACCCAAATAGGAGCAAATATGACAAGCTATAATAAATGATCTGTGGGGTAATTTGAGCTGAAACTTCACAAACACATTCTGGGGACACCAGAGACATATATTACATCTCGTAAAAGGGGCATTATTGGTCCCCTTTATACCAAACTTTATTGGACATTACCTGCATTAGTATTACGAGTTCATTAAAATGTTTACAAATACATTAAGCTTATCTCCAAAGCTAAACAACCATTAAAAAAAGAGGCTTTGAACATTCAAAAACATTCAGAAATAATGTTTTCATATCTTAATAAGAACTTTAATCAAACCTTGCTCAGGGAATCTCATTTACAAAGTGTCTGTAATATATTTTAATATATTGTATATATATTATTATAGTCATAACTACAACTAAACCAGTTTTGAATTTAACAATGTCTCACTATTAGGAAGTATGATGCATGAATATGACCATCTGGCATGATAATGTAATTATCATGTAAAACAAAGGCATTGGTGGAAGAGAATAAGAAAGTGAAAATGATTGACAGTTCGAGTTTCATTAGATATTGTCTTGGTGCCTTCAGGATTGTAGTTATGATTTTAATAGTCTTGCTCTGTAATCATAGCTGTTTCTTATATCCCTAGTGATTTTAAATGGCAAGATAGAAAATTAGGCTTCACTAAAATGTTGATACTAAATTTTGGGTTCATCTAATGAAAAGCATCATTCTTTTCTATTGGTCTTTTGCCGTTCACATCACTCTTTTTTATTGCCATTAAACAGCAAGCTGCAGTCAGAATGTCCCATTGTGGTTTGCAGGTTTTGGAGGATGGAAAATGTTGGATTATTTTATGTGTAGAGGGGAAAGAAACAGGTGCTGTCGTTTAGTGTGACGAGAGCGGTGATGAGTCAGAGGTGATGTGTTGATTCTCATGAGTCATCAGAGCAAGCTAACTCATTTAATCACTCACTCACTCACTCACTCACTAGCTGTGTTCCATTCGACAGGGTCCCTATGCAGTGTTTACTGCTCCCTACTCCCTGAGCATGGTATATCAGTTGAAGTAGACTTCACTGACAATAATCGCTCATTTGGAATGCCCTGCAAACATCATCAAAGAAAGTCAACGATGGTGTAGCGCAGATTATGATATAATATAAATAAATAGATATTATAATTTATTTTCAAATTTAAAATTGACTCTTAACAGATTTGAAGCAGTAACTGTCATGCCATATGGAAATAAATTCTCATTTGGTTAACTGTATAAATGTATTCTTAATCCATGGTTTGGGTCTTATCTCCTGCATTTTCTTTTTCACGCGCAGCAGCATAGTAAACACTCCTGAGGTAATGTTAAATTAAAATAAAAAATGACAGCCAGCTTTTCAACACTTTGTCATGCCTATTCATACAATAAAATATGCAAACGTAACACTCATCGCCATAACCATTCATATTTTCGTTCGTATAATAATAACAAAATTTATGAATACTCAAAACGCAAACGTAAATTCTTCCATCAGAGAGCCGTTTAAATCCTCTTTCAATGGATCTGCTCCATCGTAGTTCTGACTGGTGACACGGTGCCCAATGACAGTTGGGTGATTTTACCTCTCTACTTCCTGTGAAGTGATGTATCGATGTTCCCTTATTCCCTATACCGTTCGCAGTGCCCTTCGAACTGAACATGTTCGCACCCTTCGGATTGGAATCTCACTTAAGATGGTGAAATACCCTGTGAAGTCCACTTTACAGTCCACTTATGGTTGAATGAAATGCACCTACTCACTCACACACAGAGCCACCAACCCAAACCAAGACACTCATAAAAACCCCAAGACAACATGCACAGAGCCGACAGACCATGTGCATTGTAACAGAATGAATGACAAACAGTATCTGCACATTTTATCTCTCAGCAGCCATTTAGAAGGCTGCAGATCCTTGAGCACATTTTAATTCCATTTCAGTTCATGAAATGTAGCTAAATTTGATCTAAGCATGCAAACAGGCTGCAGAACTAATTCAAATGTGAATGTGAATATTTAATTGGAATTCAAAGAAATTCACAAAATTTAACTAGAAAAGTAATGTTAGCCAAGATACATTTTGAATGTTGGACTGACAAAAGTCAATATTAATATTCAATAATATTATCTTTTTGACTTCTCTGACACTGTCCGATGAAAGAACGTCTTGGTTACATATGTAAGCCTTGTTCCCTGAAGGAGAAAACAGAGACATCATGTCGGAGAAGACCAACCAATTGGGATCTCGCTAGAGAGACCAATCTACTTCGAGTGAAAACTAAACAAGCCAACGCACATTGGCATGCAATATTTGCATCTGACTGTCACGCCCTGCAGCACAGCTATAAATAGGTATCAATTGCAATGCATATCAGGTTTTCACTGAGGAGGCGAGCTGGTTACCTGGCACCCCAGCAGTGGTACAGCAACTATAGTGACAGGATATGATGTCTCCATTTCCATATGTAACCGAGATGTTCCCTTTCAGTCGTTCACACTCAACGTCATGTTGGAGAAGACAGATGAATTTGAATCTCTAGCAAAACGTCTTCCAGTGCCCTGCAAAAGCCAGCTGATTCCTCTCTAGGATAGGACAAGGCTTACACAGAGAAGGTGAACACTGCCTACACAGTGAACTTGGATAACACTGGGAAAGCGTGCCCTTTCCACAGGAAAGGAAATGCTGCAGAACCCACAGGATGTTATTAGTGGAGTATACACAAGGACCAACCCTGTAGGGCTGTACTTCATATGGAAGTCTCTGAAGTGGCTCTCACCTGGTTTGGGAGACACAGGCTTCCATGTAGGAGCTTTACCGTGGAAAATACACATATGGGATCCCCTCGGGGTCACACATATGGGCACCCAGCTTAGAACTGGTGCACATGCATACAACAGGTATAGGCCTGGCATCAGACGCTCCACCACGTCCGGCTGCCAGGGGTGATAGAGGACTCAACAGGGTTTGCCAAATCGGGACCGGCTCTATCACGTCCTTCATGAGTAGGACTGTGATCTCCGCTCACAAGACATGGGCCTCGACAGCTTTCAGTGAAGTGAACTGAATGCCTCTGAACTTGGGGGGACGCTGTACGAGCTGAATCACATAGCTGAGCATGATGCCCCCCACCCCCCCTACCCCCCCTGACCCCGACCCCACCCCCCCATAGAGGTAACATAACTTTATCTGAATTGATCTGATGATGACACTATATATTTTCTTCTGAAGAGCTGCTTTTTGCTGAAACGAAATAGTTTTATTAATATATTACAATGTTTTTTTTTTTTTTTTTGCAGCATAGACAGTCATTGAACTGAATTGGATCACGCCCTGCAGCACGGCTATAAATAGGTATCAATTGCAATGCATATCAGGTTTTCACTGAGGAGGCGAACTGGTTACCTGGCACCCCAGCAGTGGTACAGCAACTATAGTGACAGGATATGACGTCTCCATTTCCATATGTAACCGAGATGTTCCCTTTCAGTCATTCACACTCAACGTCATGTCGGAGAAGACAGATGAATTTGAATCCCTAGCAAAACGTCTTCCAGTGCCCTGCAAAAGCCAGCTGATCCCTCTCTAGGATAGGACAAGGCTTACACAGAGAAGGTGAACACTGCCTACACAGTGAACTTGGATAACACTGGGAAAGCGTGCCCTTTCCACAGGAAAGGAAATGCTGCAGAACCCACAGGATGTTATTAGTGGAGTATACACAAGGACCAACCCTGTCGGGCCGTACTTCATATGGAAGTCTCTGAAGTGGCTCTCACCTGGTTTGGGAGACACAGGCTTCCATGTAGGAGCTTTACCGTGGAAAATACACAAATGGGATCCCCTCGGGGTCACACATATGGGCACCCAGCTTAGAACTGGTGCACATGGATACAACAGGTATAGGCCTGGCATCAGATGCTCCACCACGTCTGGCTGCCAGGGGTGATAGAGGACTCAACAGGCTTTGCCAAATCGGGACCGGCTCTATCACGTCCTTCATGAGTAGGACTGTGATCTCTGCTCGCAAGACATGGGCCTCGACAGCTTTCAGTGAAGTGAACTGAATGCCTCTGAACTTGGGGGGACGCTGTACGAGCTGAATCACATAGCTGAGCATGATGCCCCCCCCTCTATTGTCCTTTAGAGCTGCCTTACAGCAGAATTTGAATTTGTCTCATATATGATGAAGTTGTATCATTGATTCTGTTTATTACTGTTAAGCTGCTCTGAAACAATCAGCATTGTATAAAGCGCTAAATAAATAATGGTGACTCGACTTGACAAAGTCTTGTTTGAAAGTTCTGATAAAACATTGAAAATGTTTTGAAGTTTGAAGGTTTATAGGTCTTACAGACATAAAGAACAAAAAAAAAAATGGAATAACTATAGAACAAATGTAGTAGCTACTGTATTGAATTATCATAAAAAAGCAAAGCCAGTCAAGGACTACTGCTCAATTTTGCCATTTACTAAAAGAAGTAAAACAACTCCAAACACCATGCTACTTTTTGTTATATTGTTAAAGTAGCTGTTATGAACTCACCTCTGAACCCAAAGGTCAAAGATGTCATTGACTTTCTCTGGTGCAGGTTTAGATATTTAAAGGAACTATTTTCCTCATTGTTGTCTGATTCCTGAACTCATTGACTTCTGAAGTGAAGGTCAGACCTCTTTATTCATTTTAAACATTACAGACAGGACGAATAAAACATTTTTGGTGGGAAAATTAGCATGGACAATTCAGTTCCTCTTCACCATCAAAAAATACAGTAATTTGAATTCAACCTCAATCCTTTCACACAAAACATCCATGATTGGGTCACAAGTGATTTTGGTGTTAAATCATCTTAAAGAATTGTTTTTCTTTTTCTTTCTTTTTTTTTTTCTCAGTTGAAAAGCTTCTTTCTCTGTCTAAACACATGCTGTCAGATATTAATCATAGCTGAGTCATTTCAGCTGTCATATTCTCACAAATAAGCATACTTCACATCAACAATCTGGTGCTACAAGTACAGCAAAACATTTATTTTATGGAGCAGGTTATTTATCAGGTTTTATCAGAATTGTTTAATGGTTTTACTACAAACCCAATTCCAAAAAAGTTGAAACACTGTACAAATTGTGAATAAAAACAGAATGCAATGATGCGGAAGTTTCAAATTTCATTTTATTCAGAATACAACATAGATGACATATCAAATGTTTAAACTGAGAAAAATTATCATTCTAAGGGAAAAATAAGTTGATTTTAAATTTCATGGCATCAACACATCTCAAAAAAGTTGGGACAAGGCCATGTTTACGACTGTGTGGCATCCCCTCTTCTTTTTATAACAGTCTGCAAATGTCTGGGACTGAGGAGACAAGTTGCTCAAGTTTAGGAATAGGAATGTTGTCCCATTCTTGTCTAATACAGGCTTCTAGTTGCTCAACTGTTTTAGGTCTTCTTTGTCGCATCTTCCTTTTTATGATGTGCCAAATGTTTGCGAAAGATCTGGACTGCAGGCTGGCCATTTCAGTATTCATCAAAATAATGGGACTTCATCAAAATAATGTCATAAATAAACGCGCATATCAACCCGTTCGGATTCATCAATCCTTTGCATACTTTTTTATTAGTACTGTGATTTCAGACATACTTCTTATGTCAGTTTTGTCAGTTATGTTTTTTAACCTACTATATAGTAGGGAAGTATGCAATTTTGAATGCAGCCCTTATTTTTAATGTAAGATTGGTGTGGGCATTTGTAACCTGAATATTTGAAAAGGATTCCATTTGTCATCTGCTTTCAGTTCTTTTACCTGTACAAAACCAGTCCATTATACAGATTATATTGCAAACTAGTAAGCCTATATGTTGTCATTTTATTTTCATCAGCAATCATAAACACACTGGTTTGTAGTATAAATAGTTTCACCGGTTACTGCACTTAGTTATTTACCTATAGCGTCTGATGAATCTGAAGTCTCACACATTCACAGAAAATAGCTTTCGTCTGGGTTGCAAAACAAAGTGGATTAAACAGCTCAGATAGTCATGAAAAAAAAATGTGCCTGGTACATTTTTGCTAAATTGTATTGTGTTGCGTGTAGCACAGCAGTTTTAAAGTGAAATGTGGCCCAAAATATTGGGTTAAATTTCCTTAAATTAAATTAAAATGTGACTGTTGCAAAATTTCATTTCAGTGATTATTGTACGTATTGCGGCATGCTTGGTGAGTGCTAAAACGCATTTGAAAATAATGTACCACCTAAACCAAGCTAAAAGTGTTAAGCAAATGTGAGATAAAAGCACATTTGTTGAAGCAACCATGCCATTTTAGCTTGCTTCTAGTGTTTTTTTTTTTAAATCACACTTTTAGAATCAGAATTTCATGGGATTCATACAAGAGCACTCCACATTACAAGTGCAAAGATGTACCAGCCAGGTGAGCTACCAAGCAAGTTTATTATGTCAGAAAAGCCACACATATTGAGCTGGTTGTGTGATGAAAACATCAAAATGTATTAGTTTACAAATCACGCACTATTATAAAAGTATTTTGAGGTCATATTGTGCAAGAAACCATGCTAAAATAAGTATTTATCAATAATGTGCACCTGTAATCATAATTAGTGTTCACTGCCACTTGTGTTTATTTCAGCTGGAATCTGCATTGAAATGTGTGTATAGGTAGGCCTATACATTTTAGCTGTTTTGCAGTCGAGTATTTCCAATGAGCCTGGGATGTTTGTTTGAATTTGTTTCTGAACATCTGTTGACAGCATAATATACAAACATGAGACACGATGAGACAAATATAACAGAACAAAAGTGCAGGGAAAGTGTTTCTAAAAAGCCCAAAGGCTTGTACAAAGCAATTTCCCAACATAATTCGTTTTCAAATCTTTAATTGTGACTAAGAGCAAGAATAGTTAATTTTATGCTGTGTTGGTTATTTTATGCTCAACTCTAAAGTCACCTGACCTTTCTCTGCAGTTGCTAACAAGCCCTGCTGCCTTGACCTACCAGGTATGTTCAAGTCCTCAAATGGCTGTGTTTTGTTCTGTTCTCTCTCTCTCTGTTTCTCAAGTCTGGCTTATCACTAAAGCTTCATCCAAAATATCTGAATAGCATCCTTCCCCCCTCACTAGAGCCAATCTAAAGGCGTTTTATGACATATGAGCGGTTTGTAAGACCCATGGAGAGAATGAATGATGCTCCTTCAGACGTGTTGGATGTGGTCGGTGAGAGCTATCGCAGTGAGTTTACAGGATAGCACTTCCTGTGAGGCAGAGACAACAAGAGCTGCTACCATTAATGCATCCGTCCGCTTATTCGTCTGTTCTTGAATGTGCCACTCTCCCTCGAGAGGAACAGAGCTTGTCCCAACTTTTACATCATGAGCTGTGTTAAACACAGCCTTGTTGATTTCATTCAAGAAGATTGGGACAAACTCTGATGTAGCGAAAAAGTTTCGGAATAAATCTTAAGTGTTTTGTGAGTGCTGTGTCTTTGACATTTGTGTGCTGATTTACTGAAGTCAGGAATGTTAAAGAATGATTTCACCCAAACATGAAAATGCAGTCATCATTTACTCATCCTAATGTTGTTCGAAACCATGTCTTTCTCCTGTGGAACATAAAAGGTGATGTTTTGCAGAATGTTCAGGTTTCTAAAATTATGAAAGCTACATAATTGAAAAATAAGTGCCATTAATTTATCATAAAAGTAGTCCATCGCATATATTCCAAGTCTTTCAAAGTCATTAAATAGCAAAATACAAGTTTATTCATAGAAAATCTTCCCCTCCACTGTACTGTCAAATTTCATTTACAGTCAGTTGCATATTCAAACTTTTTTATGTATCAAGTTTCAATACGTGAATTATGTGTATGTGCAAATCTAAGAATTTCAGCAGAGCAGATGTTTTTCAGAAAATAACTTGTTATTGACTACGGAAGACTTCAAATATAGTGTGTGACTCATAGACTACTGTTATGAATTTTGAGAGCCAGGGTCCCTTGTGAAGAAAGAATGTAGCATACTTTTAAAAAGAGTACATTTATGGAAATAATATACTTTAAAAGAATATACTTATGTGTAAACTTAAATATTTTCAGACACTTAAGTGCATATTAATCGCAATTAAATAAAAATATATTATATTATTTAAACTTTGTAGTGCTTTTTGGTCCTTAAGTAGGACTTAAGTACATTATTATATGCAATTTCTTAATTCTATTGTTTTTGAAGTATGGTTAAAGTGTACTGCTGAATGCACTGACAAGCATTTATGGTAAACTATAATACTTTTATGTATTTTCTATTGAAACTTGTATGTCATGTGTTTAAATATATTTGTAATGATGAAGTTGCAATGTAGTACATTTAAAATATATTAACTTTAAAGGATTAGTTCACCCAAAAATGAAAATTCTGTCATTAAGTACTCACCCTCATGTTGTTCCAAACCTGTAAGACATTCGGTCATCTTCGGAACACGTAATTAAGACATTTTGATGAAATCCAAGAGCTCTCTGACTCCTCAATAGACAACATATCAATTACCACTGTCAAGGTCTAAAAATAGGTACTAAAAACATTGTTAAAATAGTCAACGTGACTACAGTGGTTCAACCTTAATTTTATGAAATGACGAGAATACTTTTTTTGTGCAAAAACAAAAATAACAACTTTATTTCCTTCTCGGAGGCTTTTGTGTTTACGTCCAAATGCTAGCTCAGTATTGGCCAAAGCTGTACATGTGAGCACCATGATCGCATACGTGTGATGCTGACTCAGGAGCCGGCCAATAATGAGTGCGTAAGGAGACTGACAGGGAAGAGAAGAAATTGTTGAATAAAGTCATTATTTTTGTTTTATTTTTACGCACAAAAAGTATTCTCTGTGCTTCATAAAATTAAGGTTGAACCACTATGGTTATATTAACTATTTTAACAATGTCTTTAGTAACTTTCTGGACCTTGACAGTAATGAATTTGCTATCTATTGAGGAGTCAGAATCTCAGATTTCATCAAAATGTCTTAATTTGTGTTCCGAAGATGAACGAAGGTCTTACAGGTTTGGAACGACATGAGGGTAAGTAATTAATAACAAGATTTTTATTTTTGGGTTAACTAACCCTTAAAATGTTATAATGAATAACACACTAAAATTAACAATATAATCACATACTTTAAATGTGCTTAAGTATGTTAGTCAACACATCAAAATAAGTAATAATAATAATAATGATAATAATATGCTGTATGTATAAAGCGCCTTCCAAGAACCCAAGGACACTTGACATAATATTGACAAATAACAAAAATTGTACAGATGTACAATCAGGGAACAAAAAAAGGGAACAGTCAGACAGTCATATAACATATAAGACAATAGCTGAAATAAGTAATGATCAGATAATGAAAGTAAACAATCAGTTAGCAAAACATATTGTAAATAAATTAGTTGTGAGTTTAGTCTTAAAGTTCTGGAGTAAGGAGAGAGCATGGAGATTTTGGGGCAGCTTGTTCCAAAGCTTAGGAGCTGAAATGCTAAACGTCCTACCACCAAAAGTAGATAGTCTGAACTTGGGTAGTATAAACAAATTCTCAGAACTCGATCTAAGAGTACGGGCAGGGACATAAGGGTTTATTAATTCTATGAAGTTGCTACACTATGCTAAGCCTTAAAAACAATGACAAGTATTTTAACCCTTTAATGGTTAACCCCATAGAGCTCCAGTTGACAGCTATTCAAAAAGCATTTTCTTGCATATGCATGGGTTTTGATGGCATAATTGCATATCAACCTCTACAATGGACAGTAGTGCATCATGTAACACTAGCTATATTTCAGCTACAATTCATATTATTACTGTGAGCATTTAAAAAAAAAAAAAAAAAACTTCATCTGCAGTAACTTTTTTGACTCTACACAAATGTATTTGTGTTAGTCGTGTGATTTGCATTAATATCAAAAAGTAATGTGATTACATAATGTACATTATGTGTAATGTATTATTTTACTTATTACTTCAAAAAAGTAATCTGATTACGTAATGCACGTTACTTAATGCATTACTTTACTCATTACATCAAAATAGTATCTGATTACATAATGCACTCAGTTAATGCATTACTTTAAATCTCAATCTCAATTTATTTATAAAGCATAGTTAAACACTACCACAATTGACCAATGTGCTGTACAATGTTCTAAAAAGACTTATAAAAACACCAAAACCAAGTAATATATATATATATATATATATATATATATATATATATATTAAAACAGCAGTGATGTCTTGCATAAAAGTCTTGCAGCCACGTTTTGGGCCATTTGTAATCTAGATAATAAAGAATTGTTTATTCCAAGATACAGGGATACAGATACAGATACAGTTACAATAGTCAATTCTAGAAGAAATAAAAGCATGAATTGCAGTTTCAAAGTGCTTAAAAGACAGGAAAGTCTTCACCAGAGCTCTTAGTTGGTAAAAACTTGATTTGACAACTAAATTTATTTGCATATCCAATTTAAGTGCAGCATCAAATAAGACGCTCAAGTTTTTGACATATGACTTAATTGAAGAAGATAAAACACCAGAATTTAATGAGAAATGTTTGGGATTTCAGAAGAGCCAAACACGATGATCTCTGTTTTACTCTCATTTAGATTTTAAAATAAGGACAGGCACAGATGGAGTCTGAACCATTTTTGTGCTGTATGCTTTTCAAATATAGAGCCTAAAGGAAGCATATATAGAGAAAACAATAAAGGGGTCAAAATAGAGCCTTGGGGGACCCCACAAGTCAAGTGGACCACAACCGAATGGCATCCTCCTATATTGAGCAAAAAGCCTCTATTTTTAAGGTATGACTGAAACCAACTTTGTGCAGTTCCTCTGATGCCCACAACTTGCTGTAGCCAAGTAAGAAGGACCTCATGGTCAACTGTATCAAATGCAGAACTTAAATCTAAAAGTACCAATACAACAGAGTCACCTAAGTCAGTGGCCATTAAAACATAATTTAAAGCTTTTACAAGTGCTGTCTCTGTAGAGTAAAATTTTCTAAAACCTGATTGGAAAACATCAAAAACCTTATTGTCGTTCAAAAAGCTCTGCAGCTGGTGAAGAACCACTTTCAAAGTTTTAGCTAAAAAAAGAAATGTACTTTACTCATAACATCATAAAGTAATCTGATAATGTACATTACTTGTAATGCGTTACTTTACTCCTTACATCAAAAAGTAATCTGATTATGTTATGCATGTTACTTGTAATGTGTTACCCCCAACACTTCTCATTTCACACCTGATCGCAATTTTTTTTTTTTTTTTTTTTCACAGGAGAGCTATGGTAGAAATGTCTCCATCTTGAACATAATCAGAATTATCAGTTTATAAGGGCAAATCAACATTCTCTGGTAGACTGTATGATTTTCTACATAATCTGAGTTGGGTTTCCACAGTATCTTGACAGGTTGTAGAGATCTTAGATAGAATCGCGTCCTTTCTGTTACTGTATTCAGTTCTGATATCAAAGTGCAAAATTTTGTGTTTATATTTTTTGTATGTTATAGTTTTCACATGATTTTATATAATTTTATTCATTGGTTTGTTGAATACACAAATTATTGATGTGTTATTACTGTACTGTTTAATACAGTATTTCATCAGTTAAACCCATAAACACATACTGTAGGAAGTGAGAGAAGGGGGAGAAAAAACAGTATTGGGTGGAAAGGTAAGATAGATTTGTGTATCATCAGCATAACAATGGAAATTAAGACCATGACACTGGATGATCTGAAACATATAGATTAGAAATAGAAATGGACCAAGAACAGATCCTTGAGGTACACCATGGGAAAGAGTGACAGAGCGAGATTTGGGTTTATTAATGCTAATAAACTGCTGCCTGTCCAAGAGATATGAAGTAAGCCACTGAAAGACAGTACTAGTCTGAAAAGACAGTACTCTCTGAAAAGTTTCAGAAAGGTCTTAATAGTACGAAATAGTGGTTTGACAAGTTTGTTGATCTCACAGAATTATAAAACAATTATTTAAAATGCACTTCAAATTAAATTTGAATTAGACATTGTTTCTGGCGTGTGTTAAGAAACACACTCTAAAAAATGCTGGGTTAAAAACAACCCAAGTTGGGTTGAAAATGGACAAACCCAGCAATTGGGTTGTTTTAACCCAGCAGTTGGGTTAAATGTTTGCCCAACCTGCTGGGTAGTTTTATTTAAACCAACTATTGTTTAAAAAATTGCTATATGGCTAGCTTAAAATGAACCCAAAATAGTTGGGAAATTAAAAACCAGATGCAATTAGAGGCAACAATAATAGACAAAAGGTGAATGTTTATTAATAAGCTTTAATATTTTATTAATATAAATTTAATAGTTTAATAGTTTATTAATATAAATTTATTAATAAGCAATTTAATAAATATTTATTTTTTAATAATTATTCATTGAACATTAATAAATGTTCATTTCCAACATTCTTTGGGTTAATTTTAATTAAGCAATACAGTAATTTTTAAACAATAGTTGAGTTAAATAAAACTACCCAGCAGGTTGGGCAAACATTTAACCCAACTGCTGGGTTAAAACAACCCAATCGCTGGGTTTGTCCATTTTCAACCCAACTTGGGTTGTTTTTAACCCAACATTTTTTAGAGTGCATGGTAATGAAAGTGTACTCTATTTAAAGCTGTAGTCCATAAGTTTTGCCTCTTTGTCACCATATCTATTTGAAACCTGCAATTGCAGTTATTTGTGGAATTATTATCTTTACATGGGTTGTGCATCTGCGCAGCTCCTCGGCGCGGATTAATCTAATGTTTGCTGTCAGTCACCACACCAATGTGGATACTGTACTTCGGAATCACAGATTCTGCATCTTGGAAGTATGACCAAAATAAGAATTTTCACCAGAAAATGTCATCTGAACAAGTAAGTAACATGTCTGTCACTTTTGTTCTGACCAACTGAGAAAAAAAGCATTACAATAAATCGCACTTCCAATGGTGATTGAATCTAACGATCGCTTAGCTCGGATCATGTCAAGCCATGCAAATTTGTATTATTGTTATAATTTGTTCTCAAATGGTTAATGTTAACAACATTGGCATTGTGTGACTGTGTATTTAGTGTGTATTAGAGTTCCCTGTAGATTTCAATTTCTGTAGCCCCTCCGCAGTCCGAAGTCTTTTCCTTTGACTACAGGTGAATCTCCAGTTGTCACTGATGATTGTCATTTGGACCTTTCTGGATTACAATCCGCCATCAAAATGATAAGTTTAATTACTGCAGCTGCTGTGAGAAAAGGCTATAAATGATCCGCCATCCTCACATGTGATTTAGCCTACTAGCTGGGACTCATTCTTTATGTAAACAGACGTGACGTAATGACGCGAAGACGAACGGCTGCATGCTCAAATTTCCTGCAGAAACCCACCAGTACCACCCGAATTACAAAACATTATTACAAGTTTACTGTTGTGAAGCAGGCTAAGGTAAGGAGATAGTTGGACACTGGCTGGTTATGTACTTGCTCAAAAAATTATTTTGGATAATTTCTAACCAAAAAAAGTTACGGACTGCAGCTTTAAGTGGCCTTTCTTGAAAATATTCTTTTAAGATTTGAAGTGCATTACATGTGCACTTTCGTTATAATTAAGGGCACATTTTCACAAAGGGTCACTTTATTATATGGGAAAAAAGCAACTTGGACATTATTTTTTATTTCACACAAATATATGGCTTTGAAACAGTGTGAGGGTGAGTAAATGGATTTTCATTTTTTAGTGAACTGTTGGTTTATGTACAAATGTGAAGGTGTGAAAAAAGCAGGGCTATAAAGTGTCACAGGATTTGGTACTTAAATAAGGCGGAATCTAAGTGTTCTAAGAATCTAAGAATCTAAGTGTTAAAGAATCAGCGTGACTGAGATTGTAGTTCTACCAGAAAGACTCGGGAAGCAAAGAAACGCTTGAATATGATTTATTAACAGTTTGTATGTAAATATCAAAGATAAATAATTAAGTTCTTTAAGTTCTGGACAGGGACCGACCTGGTGGTGGTGGGGAGTAGGTATCTGCAAACATAATAGCGGGTGGGAACGAAATTATGTACTCAGGTGACGTGTAATGATTGGCTAGATAATGAGTAATGACGTGCATTAGAGTCTTCTGGGTAGAACTTCCGCTAAAAGCTCCCATTTCTCCACGTGAAGGTAAATAATTATTTATGCTATTTTTGATCGTATTTTTAATATGATAATTGAATATTACTATTGTGTTTACATTATGCACTTATTTCAAGCATGTGTGTATACAAGCTGAAATGATAGAATGGTCACATGCTTATGTTGTGTTGATAATCATAGTGTGCATTGATCTGTCTGTATGTTTATGTATGCGGTTGACCTAAGCAACAGCATACATACATTTGCACCTGTGCCTATGTGTCCAGTCTTTTACATGCCTGATCTGATCAGACCCTGCATTGGTCAGATCTCTTGTCTATCTCTAGCTTCTATTTCACACAGATTTAAAAGGCACAAAGGCAGCACTTCTGGCATGTGCATTGATGGCCTTGTGCCTTGTTTGGACTTTGACTATATTGAGTGTGAAAGAGGTTGTGTTTTATGGCTGTAGTTCTGAATGGCCTACTCTTAAAGGATTGCACAATTAGTAAAGAACTGAACGCTCTGCATTTAGACTATGTCTCAGAGTTAGACTTGCATAGGTTACAATAAACTCTTTGCTGTTCCCGCAGCTTGCTGCCCAGGTGCTTGATGATTTTGAGGATGAGGATATTGGATTCGGCCTGGTGGATTCAAAGAAAGACAGAGCGTTTGCTAAGAAGCTGGGTAATCTCTGATCACATCCTACGAATGCATCTGAAATTCCTATTCTTTCATTTACAGCCTGTAATACAATTCTTATCTTCGGTTTCCAGTAGCCATCAGTCTGTTGAAGTATACACTGTTGGTGAACAAAAAAGTTAAATAAATGCTCTGTATCATGGAAAACTAATGGTAACTAATGGGACCTTTTTGCAAAGTTTTACCTTCTATAAAGGTAGTCCATATAACTTTTTTTGAGCACCAGTCTGAAATTGCATTTGTAAAAGTCATGCAAGTTGGACATGAGGCTGAATAAATGTTTAACAGATTTTAATTGTTGAAGGAACTATTGCTTTAATGCAATTTGTAAAAAACAGAACATGTTCCTTGATCAATATTAATTTTTGTTACTAGAACAACACTCTTATCATTAAAACATTTTATTCTGACTTTAAAAGTAAAGTTTGGACTATCATTGGATTATAATCAGATGCTTGTTTTCTGCAGGCCTGCTGGAGGTGGACAGCATCTATGTCTTTGCCGATGATGAGATCATTGAGTACGATGGCGAGTTGGCAGCTGGCACGCTGCTGGAATTCCTCTATGATGTGAGCGATTATACAATATGTTTATAGATCACACACCCAAAGGTCACTTGTAATTTAATAGTTCTTCTATCAGGTGATTGAGGAACCAGTGGAGATCATCAGTAATGACAGAGAGCTCAAGGGCTTTCATAACATCGAGGAGGACATTAAACTCATGGGCTACTTCAAGAGTGAGAAATCTTCACGTAAGTATGCCATTTAGGGTTTGCCATGTACAAACTCTTATTAAAAAAATCCAGAAAATTTCAGGATATGATTCTAGCTAAGGTTGTACTTTTTTCTAAATTCATTTTAACAAGCAACTTCCATCATGCCAAATTTGTTATTTCTCAGACTTCATTGAGTATGATGACGCAGCTGAGGAATTTCATCCATTCATCAAGTTCTTTGCCACCTTTGAGCCAAAAGTAGGTGCTTTCACACATTCATTCGATTTATTCATACATTTATACATTCATTCATTCATTTAAAAAGGGAAACTGACATGACTGTGACTATGATGCCTGTTTTTGCACACCCCATTTATTAAATGAAAAGTAATTAAAGTGTGCTTATATAGCAAGTAAAAATCCCATTAATTTATTTATTTAGAAATTAATACTTTTCTGCAGCAAGGACACATTAAATTGATCAAAAGTGACAATAAAGACATAATGTTACAAAAGATCTATATTTCAAGTAAATGCTGTTGTGTCACAGCGTTTCCACCAAAACTGTCAGCTTCAACGCAATAAGCAAACAAATTATTATTAGGATTAAAGGTCCCCTTGAACATGTTTTTAAAAGATGTAATATAAGTGTAAGGTGTCTCCTGAATGTGTCTGTGAAGTTTCAGCTCAAAATACCCCATAGTTTTTTTTTTATTAATTTTTTTAACTGCCTATTTTGGGGCATCATTAACAATGCACTGATTTTCACTGACGCCGCCCCTTTAAGAGCGAGCGTGTTCCCTGCCACATGAGTTGTTGACTATATTACAGCGCATTTACAAAGTTCACACAACTAATATAACCCTCAAATGGATCTTTACAAGATGTTCGTCATGCATGCTGCATGCATGCTTCGAATTATGTGAGTAAAGTATATATTTGGATGTCAACGTTTTATTTTGAGTGAGTTTGAGGCTGTGTGCCGTGGCTAACGGCTAATGCTACACTGTTGGAGAGATTTATAAAGAATGAAGTTGTGTTTATGAATTATACAGACTGCAAGTGTTTAAAAATGAAAATAGCGACGGCTCTTGTCTCCGTGAATACAGTAATAAACGGTGTAACTTTAACCAACAGTAGCCTACATTAGCAACATGCTAACGAAACATTTAGAAAGTCAATTTACAAATATAACTAAAAATATCATGATATCATGGATCATGTCAGTTATTATTGCTCCATCTGTCATTTTTCGCTGTTGTTCTTGCTTACCTAGTCTGATGATTCATCTGTGCAGATCCAGACGTTACTGGCTGTCCTTGTGTAATGCATTTGAACCATTTGAACACTGGCATTATGCAAATATTGGGGTGGAGCCCCCGACTGTTATGTAACAGTCGGTGTTATGTTGAAATCCGAGTGTTTTCCGGAAGTCTTTTAAACAAATGAGATTTATATAAGAAGGAGGAAACAATAGAGTTTGAGACTCACTGTATGTCTTTTCCATGTACTGAACTCTTGTTATTTAACTATGCCGAGGTAAATTCAATTTTTGAATCAAGGGCACCTTTAAGTAGGAAAACGTAATACTAATGCGAACAGAAAGTATATAAGGGGCACCTAGAAAGCATGTTGTCCACTTATCGTCTGAAGGGACTGTACGCAGGCAGCCCGGAGGCATGGCAGGGAGACACAGTGTCTCGTTCCCCGTTCTCAGGGAACCAGGGTTACACTCGTAACCCAAGATGTTCCCTTTTGAAAGGGAACTCACACTGCGTCCTGAGACTCATATGGGGAATGAAATACCCACACCACCATGCTGAGGGAAGTGCATGCCGAGAAATGGCTGTGATTGACTTGCTAGAAGTGCTAAGGATGTAGCTCAACCCGGAGAATCGCCATCAAGGCGGCCCGAGGAGGGCCAACAACTTGGAAATTAATCTAACAAAGATACTGCCCCAGGGGTTGGAATACTCATTCACATTGCCACACAAATGATGTAATCAGCATATCACTTTCTACCCTTAAAACAAGGGGAGTACAGGTCTCATGCAACCAGACTGTCGAGGAGGCCACTATACAGGGCTTACTACTCCATAATAACATGTGTATGAGCTCAGGGCTAATGGCTGAGCTCTGAGGTAGCGTACTCAAAAACCATTCAGAATAGGAGGGAGCACTTAGTCGGCTCGACCTGAGCATCACTGGTGTTGGACACAAGGAACTTCAGAGCTCTGGGAGTAAAGCACTGGTCCCTGAACAAAGGGAGTTAAATACCGGCTTGATGCAAAGCTAAAGGTGCAAGTCTAAACAAAAGATTTTTCGCTCCTGAGCTAAGCTTAACCTGCTCAAAGGTCACAAGCCAGATAATACTAATTAACCAGAGCCCTAGAAAGCGTAGGCTTCAGCACAAGCGCTTTGACTCTCTAACTGACAGGAAACTTAACAACGCTCAATCCGGCTGGATGACTCTTACAGTGAGAGGAGGCTTACTAGGATCCCTAGCTACAAGTACTGGACTGGAGAGGCTCTCCTGGGAGCAGCCTACATTGCGCCACCGCAGACTAGGAGGTGTAGATGCAAAAGCAAAAACTACCTCTGTCTAGTTAGACGTATTCCAAAAGTACTAAGCCTAGGCCGGATAAAGGGGTGGCCCAAGGCGGGCCAAAACACCCATATTCATGACCTTCCTTTGTGCTCAGTGGAGCGGTGGCCTCAACAGACAGTTCTCAAAAAGAGAGGAGGCCAACCCAACTCACAACAGGGAAAATGATAAAGTGGCAGTCTGAAAGGCTGCACTCACTACCAAGCCCGGCGTTGGGCCTTCAGAGGGGTTCCAATTGATGGAACAAACTCATTGTTAGCCCAGGCTTCAGGCCTGATGTTATAAGTACCTGTAGGGGAAGAATAGTACAGGGGGGAATAGAAAAAAGAAGAGGAGAGGGCAGATGTGCAGACCCTCGGAGGGAAGGATCACCTCACTGGTGCTGGGCATTGGATCACTTCCCTCAGATCCTGTTTCTTTTCCTTGCATCTCATCTTCTCTGAGACCTAATCCTCGAAGGAGGAGGGGCCCGGGAGGCAATGCTATCCCTCTGGCTCTGTCTGCGGTCTTCGAACCGAGATGGGTATGCACGATCTAAATGCAGCCGAGCGCGTCCTCACCCCCTTAAACTTTCCAACCACTGTCTCAGTGAAGGTACCAAAAAGTGCAGTCGGCGAGACCAGGGCATCAAGGAGAAACCCTTTCTCTTTCTCCCTGATGTCTGCCTGGTCCACTCACAGGTGCCTCTCTGTTGCCACCATAGCCGCCATCAATCTACTGCTCACGGTGGTAGTCTGTTTAGTGCTTAGATCTGTGGTGCGGTGCAACTCAGATACCGCCTCAGAGGAAGGGTATGCTTGAAGCACATAGTATACAGAGAAGCACCAGCCTGACTCGCTGTCACGTATGCCCTTGAGCACCTTTGTAGTCAAGGCTGGAGCTTTAAGGGAAGATGCCGCCCCACCTGCGAGATAGTTTGCAAATGTCTTGTCATGGGGGGCATTTCCACATGTCTGTGCTTGTGCATCCCCTCAACATTGGCATAAATATATGTCTATGTCTGTGAATGCGGGCTGAATATAGATTCTTCCATGCCTTCTCGATCTCAGTGTGGAGATTTGGAAGGAATGGAAAGCTCACAGGGTTATGGCTGGAAAGAAACCTCTTGTCTAATCTACCACGAGGGGTCTCTTTCCTAACACACTCTCACAACAGCTTAAGTCTACCTGAAGTGCATTCCATAACGCTCAACAGCTCATCATACGTAGGACAGGGTGGCCACGAGGGGTCAGATATATCACCTTCTTCACCCTCATCAGCCATATCCTGCTCTTCCTGGCATGCTGCCAGTAGAGCACTGTCTGCTGTACCAGAGGAACCCAGGGAAAGTGCATCCTCATCCAGCAGAATGCTCTTGTCAACTGCTGGTTCATGCGAGAGAGTCACGCCTCTCATGAACTCATGGACAAACAAGAGCAGAGCGTCCTCAAGGGGAAATGTTTGCAATGCACGCAAACAGCTCCCTCGAGAACTGAGCGTGCATGCTCCTCACCCAAACAGTGAACGCACAAGTCATGTCACTGCTTGAAACGTTTAACAGACTTTTTTTTCTTACCTTGATAGAACAGGTCACTACAAACAAACAGTCCCTGAAGATGAAAAGAGGACGACATATTTCCTAGGCACCCCTTCTTTACTTTCTGGTTGCACTATTAGCCAATAGAATTGACCCTTCGCAGGGAGTTTGATTGACAAGCGATCTAACCATTCAGAATGTCGAATCCGCCATTTTGTCCGACAAAGCAGTCAAGAGTTAGAAGATTAACCTCGATGGACTTAAACTTGAAAAATGGTGTGTATTGATGTCTTTCCGCATTTGAAACAACATTCCTGCTCATGTTCATTAATGTTTATTTGATGCAATCAGGGTTGGACAAAAATACATCAAAATGTATTTTAAAATAAAATACCAAATAGCTTAATTTTAAGTGTATTAAAAACTACAAAATACAGCAGCCACACCATGTATTTATGTATGTATGTATGTATTAAAATAAACTACTGTATTTTTGTATTTTAAAAATACTGAAACATACTTTTACAAGGGAGCATGAAATTTCTTTGCAAACCGTCCATCAATTGGCCTATTATATCTATCCCTTCACCATTACACTGACTCAGTTGATTAAGTAAACAATGTTTGATAGCAACTGCCTGAGTCATGCAATAAATCTGACATATGCAACCAGTTAACGGCACAATATGTACAGTAGGATTTGGATTAAAACCACTAGAACAATGTTATATATTTTGTTGACTTGTGTATTTACATTATCCCAAATGTTTCCAAGATTGTTTAAATCCAGAGAAATAAGCAATTTTAACCAGGACACAATTAATAGGCGACACACTGTGCCTGTGATATATACCTGTGTTACCCTCGAGTTCTGGTTTTATTTTGCAGAAACCATGGAAACACCAAAGACGCATTATATTCCTCATCTGTCTAATAAGACATATTATATGTTTTATTAGACAGATGAGGAACTGTTTAGATTCATTCATTGACAGAAAACTAATCATGTTATGTAGCTTCTTGTTACCGTGAGTACCATGTTTTACCATGCCTCATATCGATCTAGCTTACTGCAGTGTGCAACAATGTCACATAGCAGCTGCCAAGTGAACGCAGAGTAGCATTATAACAACTTTCAACACACAAATGTATCTAATATGATAAACAGCACTGCGTTACCCCACATACACTAGACCGAAAAAAGCGCAAGCGGCGACTGTGGCATAATAAAAGTTCTGCTGCTCTCAAGTCACGCTCGTCTCTCATTAGCAATCACTCCATCGGTCTCGTCCAGCTCCAACATCACTCGGCCTTGCTCTGCTTTATACCACAGTAACGTTAATAATCTCATCCATGAACATGATTTCTGCCCGAGTCCCATCCCGATTCTTTTCCACTGGCTGTAGACATGAAGAAAACACATCCCATGATTCCACAAAATCAAAGATAAGCTACATCTAGTGGCGAAAATGTACATATTGTGGCTTTAACAGATCAAATATTCATATTCAGATAGTTAGTTTTAAAGTAACCAACAGTTTAATATTTAACAGTTTGTGAATGACTCATAGTTGTATCCTAGTTTAGTTACTTGGTGTTTGGTAATGAAGGGCCTACTTTGCATCAGCAATAATGACTCATTCATAAGAATACAACTGATGGCACCTGTATTCATAGCAACTAGTTTCTAACTAATCAATCAATTGATTGTAAATCATAAATATAGAGGGCTGCTGCTCGGTATAATAGTTTTCAAGAGCATTATGTAAATTGGTAAACTATTCTAAAACTTAACATCTGTTCCCTTTCAGTCGGTCACGTTCGACGTACGTCAGTAGTGACCGACGAATTGGGATATCACTTAGAGAGCCCTATCAGCTTCGTGTGAACTAAAACAAGCCAATGGAATTGGCGTGCGATATTTGCATAATGCGCACCGCCCCCGACAGGTGTATATAAATAGGAAGCGGATGCAATCGCACTCTGTCTTTCGCTTCGAAGCCATACACTGGTGTCCTGCTTCAGAAGACTCTTTTCTTCAAAAAAAAAAACTAAAACTGCCTCAGAAGAGGATTGACAGCGAGCTGTTTGGTGTTGGCAGTGAAGGCACTTCAGCGAGGTCGCGAGCTTCCGAGGAGCCGAGCTATAAAGCTCTCAACTGCTGTTTTAACAGCAACACCCTAAGTCTGTGTGTGTGTTGCGATTTGGGCTGGTTCCTCGTTTAGGGAGTGGTGTACCTGAGCACATCGCGTCACTCCCTGTGTGCTTCAGCACGAGTGAGCTGACTATTCCCCTTCTAAAAGAGCTTTACAGACGAACCCTGACAGTATGTCATTTCGTCTGTGCGTTACTGGGTGCGGTCGTTCCCTGGTCCCTGCTGATGGGCACAATCGCTGCATCTCGTGTTTGGGCGTTCAGCACGCTGAAGCGGCTTTTGTGGATGGTTCATGTTCCCATTGCGGGAATATGACTATCGCGGTGCTGAGGTCTAGACTCTCCTTCCTGAAGTCCCAGGAAGCGGGGGTCCCCTCCCCTATGCCCCGTTCGACCGTTTTTTCCGGCCCCGGTCGGAATGACGGTTTGGCGGTGTATAGGAAGGGCGACCTGAGGATTACGGTCAGGGCTTCCTTGCCGAGCGGAAACGCTCCGCGGGCCCCTGCCGCCTCATCAGCACCGCAACCCATTGTGCCACCGTTGGTTTCCGCTGTCCAGCCGTTACCTTTGGTGCGCCGGCGGCGGAACAGATGTGGATCTCTGCATCGGAAGGTGAGCAAGAGTCCTCGGGGGAGGAAGGTCTGGACGCGCTGCCGCCCTCCGGGACGGTAGCATTGCCCGAGCCGGATCCCGAGTTGACGGCTGTCCTTTCCCGGGCCGCCTTGTGTGTCGGGCTCGAGTGGAACCCTCCACCCTGCCCCGGCCCATCTCGGTTGGATGATTGGTACTTGGGGGGGGGTCGCGCTGGTCAGGTCCAGCGTCCCGCCCCAATGCCATTCTTCCCGGAAGTGCACGGTGAGGTGACCAGGTCTTGGCAAACACCGTATAGTGTTCGTGCGAGGCCCGGTCCCTCGTCCGCCTTCACCTCCCTGGACGGCGGGGAAGCCAGGGGGTACGCGAGGATCCCGCCAGTCGAGCGGTCCGTTGCGATGCAGCTGTGTCCAACGGCCACTGGCTGGCGTGGTGAGCCGCGCCTCCCGTCCCGGGCCTGTAAGTTCTCAGCCGGTCTGACTGAGAAGGCTTACAGTTCCTGTGGGCAGGCTGCCTCCGCCCTGCACGCGATGGCCCTTTTGCAGGTCTATCAGGCAAAAGCGCTGTCGGAGATGCCCCAGGAAGGGCCTGACCAACAACTGCTTGGGGAGCTGCGCGCTGCCACTGACCTTGCCCTCCGGGTGACGAAGGTGACAGCACGCGCTGTTGGTCACGCGATGTCTACCCTGGTAGTCCAGCAACGCCATCTCTGGCTGACCCTGGCGGACATGCGGGAAGCCGACAAACAGCGGTTCCTGAATTCCCCCGTGTCCACGGTCGCCTTTTCGGCGACGCAGTGGAGAGCTTCGCCCAACAGTTCTCCGCTGCACAAAAGCAGGCCGAGGCTATCAAACATGTCATGCCACGGCGGTCCGCTGCTGCCTCCACCCACCCGCCCGTGGCTCAGCCTCAGCCTGCTCGTCGCCGAGGGCGCCCGTCTGCGTCGTCCTCCGCCCCTGCTGAGTTGGCAAAGCAGCAGTCTACACCAGCCAAACAGCAGGGTGCCGGTCGCGGACGTGATGCCCAGCCCGTCTCTGCCAAGCCAGGTGGCAAACGAAAGAAGAAGTCACGGCCCTGAGACGGGCAACCTGGAGGGGAAGGTTCTCGCTCTTCGGGAGAGTTTTCCACCTTCTCTCCCACCCCCGGAGGAGGGCCGGGGGGAATTTGTGATGTCTGTCCATCTACCGCCGCTGGCCCCCCGGAGTCCAGCGGTACCCACTTTGTCACAAAAAGAGCAGTTTCCTCAAACTCCAGGTCACAACAGGGTGCGTCTGCCAGTGTGCCAGGCCCCGCCTCGCCGCTCGCAGCCCCCACCCATTCCGCCAGCAGGTGGCAGTGTGATGGTGCAGGCCGCGTCCCGTGCGCCGTCTCCCATACGCATTGCTGCCTCGCAGAGTCCGACCACACTCCGGGCCGCTCCCATGCCGTCCGAGTCGGGTCCCACTCTGCCTTGCTGCCCCACCCCCGGTGCGTCTGTGGTGCCTTTGGTCCCGCTGGCTCGGAGTCTGGAGGCGTGGATCACGCTTCCCAGCCCGTCCCGCTGGCTCATTCACACTATCAGACTCGGCTATGCGATTCAGTTCGCCCCGCGTCCCCTGGTTTTCAGGGGTGTCCACTTCACTCAAGTGTCATTGGACAGTGCTCCTGTTCTCCGGGCGGAGATTGCTGTCCTACTGGCGAAGGATGCAATCGAGCCGGTCCCTCCAGCCGATATGAAGTCAGGGTTCTACAGCCCCTACTTCATTGTACCGAAGAAGGGCGTTGGGCTACGGCCAATCCTGGATCTGCGCGTCCTGAACCGGTATCTTCACAGGATGCCGTTCAAGATGCTCACGCAGAAGCGCATTTTCGAATGCGTCCGTCCCTGGGATTGGTTTGCAGCAATAGACCTGAAGGACGCGTACTTTCATGTCTCGATTTTGCCTCGACACAGACCCTTCCTGCGGTTTGCGTTCGAGGGTCGGGCATATCAGTACAAAGTCCTACCCTTCAGGCTGGCCCTGTCACCCCGCGTCTTTACGAAGGTTGCGGAGGCGGCCATTGTTCCCCTCAAGGAACAGGGCGTTCGTATTCTCAACTATCTCGACGACTGGCTGATCCTGGCCAGCTCGCGAGAGCAGTTGTGCGAACACAGGGACATGGTTCTAGCTCACCTCAGCCGGTTGGGTCTTCGGGTCAACTGGGACAAGAGCAAACTCGCCCCCGGGCAGAGGATCTCTTATCTCGGTCGCACGGACTGCACGTCTCACCGAGGCGCGCGTCCAGTCGGTGTTGAACTGCCGGAGCTCGCTCAAGCGCAGGACAGCGGCCCCACTGAAAGATTTTCAGAGGCTCCTGGGGCATATGGCATCTGCAGCCGCGGTCACGCCGCTCGGATTGCTCCATATGAGGCCGCTTCAACACTGGCTCCGCGGCCGGGTCCCGAGATGGGCGTGGCAGCGCGGCACACTCCGTGTCCCCGTGACACCGACCTGCCGTCGCACCCTTGTCCGGTGGTCGGACCCTTCGTTCCTGCGGGCCGGAGTACCCCTCGAACAAGTGTCCAGGCATGCTGTGGTCTCCACAGATGTCTCTGCCACAGGATGGGGGGCCACGTACAACGGGCATGCAGTGGCGGGCCTTTGGACGGGGCCTCAGCTGCATTGGCATATCAATTGCCTCGAGTTGCTAGCGGTACGTCTTGCGCTGGCCCGCTTCAAGGAGCTGCTGTCAGACAAGCACGTTCTGGTCCGCTCGGACAGCACTGCAGCCGTTGCGTACATCAACCGTCAAGGTGGTCTACGCTCCCGTCGCATGTCGCAACTCGCCCGCCATCTCTTGTTGTGGAGTCAGAAGCATCTGAGATCCCTTCGGGCCACTCATGTCCCAGGTGTGCTCAACCGTGCAGCCGACGAGCTGTCACGGCAGCCTCCACTTGCGGGCGAGTGGCGGCTCCACCCCCAGGCGGTTCAGCTGATTTGGCAGCATTTCGGCGAGGCCCAGGTAGACCTGTTTGCCTCCCCAGAAACTGCCCACTGCCAGTGGTTCTATTCCCTGACCGCCGGCACGCTCGGCTCGGATGCCCTGGCACACAGCTGGCCCCAGGGCCTGCGCAAATATGCGTTTCCCCCAGTGAGCCTTCTCGCACAACTCTTGTGCAAGGTCAGGGAGGACAGGGAGCAGGTTCTGTTAGTGGCTCCGTACTGGCCCACTCGGACCTGGTTCTCGGACCTCATCCTCCTCGCGACAGCCCCTCCCTGGCCGATTCCTCTGAGGAAGGATCTCCTGACTCAGAGACGGGGCACCCTGTGGCACCCGCGTCCCGATCTGTGGAACCTCCACGTGTGGTCCCTGGACGGGATGCGGAGGTTCTGAGTGATCTCCCGCAAGCGGTCGTAGACACCATCACTTCCGCTAGAGCTCCTTCCACTAGGAGCCTCTATGCGCTGAAGTGGAACCTGTTCGTCGAATGGTGCGCCTCTCGCCGAGAGGACCCCCGATCATGCTCGGTCGGATCTGTGCTTTCCTTCCTGCAAGAAGGGTTGGAGCGAAGGCTGTCTCCCTCCACCCTGAAGGTGTATGTTGCCGCTATCACTGTACATCACCACGCAGTTGAGGGTAAGTCCCTGGGGAAACACGATCTGATCATCAGGTTCCTGAGGGGGGCTAGGAGACTGAATCCTCCTCGCCCTTCCTCTGTACCCTCTTGGCCTTAAGAGGGTAGGGGACCTGCATGCGTTTTCGGTCGACGAAGCGTGCCTAGAGTTCGGGCCCGGTGATTCTCACGTCATCCTGAGACCCTGGCCTGGATACGTGCCCAAGGTTCCTACCACTCCCTTCAGAGATCAGGTAGTGAACCTGCAAGCGCTGCCCTCGGAGGAGGCAGACCCAGCCCTAGCTTTGCTCTGTCCCGTCCGCGCTCTGCGTGTATACGTGGACAGAACTCGAAGCTTCAGGACCTCAGATCAGCTCTTTGTCTGTTACGGAGGCCAGCAGAAGGGAAAGGCTGTCTCCAAGCAGAGGATGGCCCACTGGATAGTGGATGCCATCGCCTTGGCGTACGAATCCCAGGGCGTGCCTTGCCCGCTCGGGTTGAGAGCCCACTCCACCAGAGGGGTGGCCTCTTCCTGGGCGCTGGCTCATGGCGCCTCGCTGACAGATATCTGTAGAGCTGCGGGCCGGGCGACACCTAACACGTTTGCTAGGTTTTATAGCCTACGTGTAGAGCCGGTATCTTCACGTGTACTCGCATCCACTAGTCGGTAGACGTGTTGTACCCACTCTAAGTGTCGGCTTGCAATGCCATTCCCGCCCCCTGGCCGGATACGTGCATACTTATCACTCCAGTCGTGTTCCCCGCTGGGCGAACCCTGTCGAGTTCCTCCGCCTCCCCCTTCGGCTCGGACATTGCGGAGTGTCTGATGCCAGGCCTACATCCGTCGCTGACGCTGTCTGTTGGCTGGGGCCCATATGTCGTGACCCCTCTACGTGAGCGGTCCCATATGTGTAATTCCACGGTTAAAACTCCCTATGGCGAGTCCGTGTCTTTCCCTTAGCAGAGCCAGCTCTGCTGTCACCTGTCAGATGAGTCTCCCCCTACCCAGGTGGAGCCATCCCAGGGACTCCATATGCGTACTGCCCCCCGGGCCAGTCCATATGTGTATTCTCCACGTAAACTCCTCCCCCGTTGGGTAGGTAGTGGCCTCCGCAGCGTCCCCTACGGGTTCGCTTTCCCAGTGTAGTCTAGTTTACTTAGTGGGTATTAGGTAAAACAGCTGTAAACTCCTCGGCGTAAGCTCGCCCCCTTCTCCGCTCCTCCGGTGCTATGGGCGTATAGAGCTTGCGTTGAGCACTGGAAGGGGTTTCGTAACTGTGGCGCTTTAGCTGGGATCCCAATTCGTCGGTCACTACTGACGTACGTCGAACGTGACCAACTGAAAGGGAACGTCTCGGTTACGTATGTAACCCTCGTTCCCTGAAGGAGGGAACGGAGACGTACCTCAATAGTGACCGACGAATTGGGATATCGCTTAGAGAGCCCTATCAGCTTCGTGTGAACTAAAACAAGCCAATGGAATTGGCGTGCGATATTTGCATAATGCGCACCGCTCCCGACAGGTGTATATAAATAGGAAGCGGATGCAATCGCACTCAGTTTTTCGCTGAGGAGACAACTGGAGTCTGCACTACAGCGAGGGTACAGAAACTGTGGCGACGGGACGTACGTCTCCGTTCCCTCCTTCAGGGAACGAGGGTTACATACGTAACCGAGACGTTCTGAACTCAACAAGTCTGGGCAAACTACTGAATAAGCACCAATCAGAGGCTGCATTTTTATTATGTCATCATGTAGACTTCTTACAAAGTATTTTACAGTATTTTAAAAATACAAAAATACAAAAAACTAAAGTATTTTTATACAAAATACAAAGCAATTTTCATCTACCCTATCAAAAACATTTGAAATACGTATTTGAAATACATGTATCATAAATACTGCCCATCCCTGGATGCAATAAATGAACTAGTAGGAAGAGATGATCGGTTTACAAGCCTCTTGAGCTGAGGTGCTACAGCAATCTGTCACGACACATTAAAGAGCCACAAAACAGGTTTTATTATTTGAATTTCTTAAAAAATTACAAAGTTTGAAAGCTGGGACTTTGTTTAATATCATAAGTTACCTGCTTTGTCTTGTCTGTCGACGTGTTGTCAGTATCCTCTTTGCTCTGCGATGTATTTTTCACTGCATTTGGTGTGAAAGCGCCATGGCTTGTCGGACAAAGCAACAGTAATTAAGGGGGGCGGGTCTTTGCGAAGGGTCAATTGCCGTGATTTGACAGTTGCTTCAGATACCAGTCACATGAAGGCATTCCCCATATGTGTCTCAGGATGCAGTGCAAGTTCTCTTTTGAAAGGGAACAGCATCTTCTTATGTCGACAACATAAACCAAACTCTTCCAGTCTCAGCTACAAATACAGTGTTGGCTAAAGTAGATGCTGTTCATAGGCAGCAAGTGAAGACCACAGGCTGGCATTAGGCAAATTTGTTACAAAACCCTACATAGGTTTGAGCAGGAAGTAAGGCCCTGTCCCAAATGGCACCCTAAACACTCACAGTCTTTCATGACGAATAGCCGCTTTGACTGTTGGGAAGAAGTCTGCTGCAGAGCTCACTCACATATCGACTGCAAAGGGGGCACTCGTGAGCACCCCTCTGAAACTTAAAGTGTCAAATGAGACACCCTGTGGTCTCGTGGACTTCACGTACACATGGTGACCATTGTAAGTCCACAAGAAAGTGCATATGAAGTGTCCCATTTGGGACTGGAGTTACTGATGACTCGTTTCAGGCAATTCAGAATTGGTTCTTTTTTTTGGGAGACAATAACTCCATTTATCTGCACTTTGATCTTTGAAACTTTGCAGACCTTTTACATTGACAAATATCTATATTACACACACTGCATCAAAGGTAATATCCCAAAAACATAGTGGCACTTTAATGAGCTATGTATAGAGAATATGAATCTGACGTCACGCCGCATTGAGTTCTGGGTAACTTCTTTGTTTATCCGCCATCTTGACAGGATCGCGCAGCCTTTCCGTTATTGAGTTTAGTGCAGTAATTTGTTTTCTGTCATGATTGTGAAAAATGTCACCATTGTATGTCATTAATGCTGCATCGATAATTGTGATAGTAACTCAGATCATCGTTCTGAGAGAAAACAAGAGAGTGAAAAACGTTTTTTCGCCTTTTCTACGTGTAAAAACACCAGGGGAAGCAGGTCGAGGAGATGACGAGAAGACGCCGGATGGCAAATCTATTATTAATGGCACTGATTAAACCCACTGCTTATCACTCAATAAAAGAATGACATTGCTAAGTGTTTTTGAACGTTTTGATTTCATTTGGTTTAATAATTAACATTACCTTTGCAAGTCTGACTCTCACTGCGCTCGTGAATTAGCAGAACTTGATGGGGACATTCAAATGCTTAACAAGAAAAACACTTAATGTGACAAACAAACAATTCTGTACGTATTTATTAAAGCATACTGTGTGGAGATACACAAATGAGCCCAAAATATGAACGCAACACGTTTATATCTTAAACGGTTTCCTCTCATGTCCTCTCAAGAAAACGCTTAATGCACTTAGACTGATATTAAAGAGACCAAATTCTATTTACAAATAAAGCACATGCAGAAAAACGGATGAGACAAAATATAAACTTTCAGTATCACTTAAAATGCAAGCATTTTATACATTTTCTTCATAACGGTTTTATAAAGGTAGGAAATTGCTTAGTGTGGTTGTCATTTGTTAAAATAAATATAAAAATACAGTGTGTTCGTGTCCGTCTGTCCGCTAGATTTGACCCATAATCTCTGATTCTCCTCATCTGTGATCATGGAAAAGGGGAATTACAATGACAAGTTGTAGGCCTACTCAATATGCTCGTTTAAGCATCATTTAAACGTTTCCAACAAATAAATGAATCGACTTTCTCAGTGTGTGGATCACATAGATTTATTTGTATATTCATACGATGGCTGAAGCAGCGGTGAGCGTCCAGCGTGTGACACGGTAAACAGATCAACAATGTAAATGAAATTCTACAAAACTTTAGTGAAAAAAATAAAAATAAATAAAATGATCATGCTATGCGATAAAATAGCTTCTATTCCCTGCAAACGATACCATTAAAAATGTTAACGTTCCACTTAATGGCAGAAACAAAACAAAAGGTAAGCAAGAATCTGTATTAATTTCAGTACGAGTAATAGAGGGCGATCCTGTCAAAATGGCGGCGCCGCCCCGGCATGCAACGAGGCGTGACGTCGGTTCGTATTCTCTATTCATTCATGTGTCTGGTCTGCGTAATCTCTGATTGTCTCCAGATTGCTAAGAAATTAAACCTGCAGATGAATGAAGTGGATTTCTATGAGCCCTTCATGAGCAAACCTGTCACCATCCCTGGCAAACCCTACATGGAGGAGGACATAATTAGCTACATTGAGGAACATGACAGGTTAACACTGTTCATTTATAAATTTATAAAAAATTATTTATAAAAATATATATATTTTTTTTCTTACTTGTTACTTATTTTTGTACTTACTTTAGACCAACTCTAAGAAAATTGGAGCCCCACAGCATGTATGAGATCTGGGTAAGACAAAGTCAATCCTTTATCCAAAACTAACTTCAACAAAGTCTATATAGGGAATTCAAAAATATTTGTTTTATATACTTTTACAGTATTTGCTGTTTATGTGCAGTATGAGTCTTTCTCAGGAAATTTCATCTTTATGTTCAGTCCTGTTGCTGTGACATCATCCCCCACTCTATAAATTATGTTTTGATCTTACTGCAATAATATTTTGGAGAGTGTTAAATTATAAAATTATAATTACATTATATTTACATTATAATTTACATTACATTATAAAAGTTTTTGACCACATGGTCCTAACAACAGTTTTATGTATACAGTAAAAACCCATTTACTGTGAGAGGGAAAAAAAGTGTGATACTATGTAGACCATATTAAAATTATTAAGTTTTCTACATTAAATTAATATATTTTATTTTATTATTTTATTTGTATTTACAAAACTATATGCATTATAAAATAGTGCTGTCAATAGAAATAAATAATCTCAGTTAAACTTATGATTTCTGATCAGTCTTTAGGAAGCAGACTGAAACAGTAATACAGTTGAGCTCAAAAGTTTACATACCCCTTGCAGAATATGCAAAAATGTTAATAATTTTAACAAAATAAGGAGGATCGTGAATTGCATTTTTTATTTACCACTGTCCTGAATAAACTATTCCACAGATGTTTACATAAAGTTCACAAGACAAAAAATAGCTGAATTTATAAAAATCACCCCGTTCAAAAGTTTACATACCCTTGATTCTTAATATTGTGTGTCATTACCTGGATGATCCATGATGTTTTGTGATAGTTGTTCATGAGTCCCTTGTTTGTCCTGAGCAGTTAAACTGAGCTCTGTTCTTCAGAAAAATCCTCCATATCTTGCAAATTCTTTGATTTTCCTGCATGTTTTGCATACCCTTTTCAGCAGTGACTGTATGATTTTAAGATCCACCTTTTCACACTGCAGACAACTGAGGGACTCAAGCACAACTATTAAAAAAGTTAAAAACAGTATTAAGGATCAAGGCTATGTAAACTTTTGAACGTTTTTTTTTTTTTTTTTTTAGATTCAGCTGTTTTTTTTGTCTTGTGGAATTTTATGTAAACATCTGTTATTATGTTAAATAGTTTATTCAGGAGAGTACTAAATAAAAAATAGCATGCAATTTTCATGATCCTTCTTATTTTGTTATAATGATTAACATTTTTGTGTATTCTGCAAGGGGTATGTAAACTTTTGAGCTCAATTGTATTATTAATTTAATAATATTATTACATTATAATATTTTTAATTTGATGAATGTGAAATGGACTCTTATTTTAAATGAAACATTTTTAATTAATATCTTACGTTTACATGTTAACTTTGACAGTCCTAAAATCCTTTTTTTTCTTCCTTTTTTTCATCTTTTTTTGTGTCTCTAAAAATGCACCCCAGTTTAAAACAATTATTTTCACAGATTTATTCTAAATTAGCCTACATTTAAATGTTTCTGGTTTGTGTATTTATGTTTTTATAATGGATTTTAAGTAAAAAAAAAAAAAAAAAAAAAAAAACAGTAGTGGAGTCATTACGGCATCATCCAATAATTGCAAAATGTTGATGTTGTATTGATGTTGATGTTCATTTCATTTCTGTAACACCTGATCATCATGACAGTTACTGTCTTCTATTGGCCTTAGGAAGATGATATTAACGGACAGCACATTGTTGCTTTTTCTGAGGAGTCTGACCCTGGTAAACACTAGTACAATAAGCCACAGTACAATAAGCCACTATTTTTGAGAGTCTTTGAAGGATTTCATATACTGACACCAAATGATTGAATGTTGACTTTTACCAGACGGTTATGAGTTCCTGGAGATCCTGAAGGAAGTGGCTCAACAAAACACAGAGAACCCAGATTTAAGCATCATCTGGATTGATCCTGATGACTTTCCATTGGTATGACAAACCACAATAATACTGAATCCAGAAACATTAAACATAACTTTGATAATTTTTTGAATGATGTAAATTTTACAAGATGCCTTGGATAAAATGCAGTTTTTGTTGTTGTTGTTTATAGGATATGAACAAATCTATATTGTTGATGTCATTTTACATATTTCATTGGTGCTATTGTTGATATAGAAGATACATACTTTCATAATTCCTAAAATCAGTTTAATGACATACACAATACATTATATCACATGTACAACACATTATATGCTTTTGTTATAAAATCATGCATGTAATGAATACTACTGACATTGAGAGCAGGTGTTTCAACACTTTCTCGATCTGTTTGACTCTGCTGCCCTCTACAGGAGAAATCTGACCACTGAATAAGTTTAATGTATGTAGCACACATCAGCTTCAAACCTCCAAGGAATTTATTTGTTTATTTATTTATTTTTTCCCAAAAGATATGACAATCAGAACAGATGTAGCCTATTTATCTTTATGGAGTTTTTAATGGAACAGCTTAATTTCTGGGGGAAAATCTCTCTATACCTGCAGATGGTGCCATACTGGGAGAAGACCTTTGGCATTGACCTCTCCTCCCCTCAGATTGGTGTGGTGGATGTTGAGGATGTGAGAACATAATTTTCTTTCATGTCTCTAATGGCAGTGATCATGTAAGTGTGATTTAGATTATACGGTTTTGGAAATAAAGGTTCTAAAAGGGGGTCTTCGCAGCAGTGTCTTAGTAGAACCATTTTTGATGAACAATTTTTGAAAGATTTTTTTTTTTGTGTGTGAATAAAATTTTAATAATCAAAAGAACCTTTTCCCACTATAAATAACTTTTTGTGCAATGGAAAGCTTCCATGGATGTTTAAGGTTCTTCGGGGAACCATTGATACCAATAAAGAATCTTTATTATTAAGAGTCAGGATGTTTCCATACAAGTGATTATTATTTGTGGAGAGGTTGGAAAGAGCCATCTGGATTAAGTAGGTCTGATATAAGTGCATCAAGCTCATTTTAAATCTCATGGAGATTTTCAAAATTTGTGATTATTCTATATTATTAATTGTGTTTGTCTGTCTCTTTCTCAGTAACTCTAATTCATCTTGTCTGTCTGATTCTCAGGCCGATAGTGTGTGGATGGAGATGGATGATGATGAGGACATGCCCACCGCTGACGAGCTTGACACCTGGATCGAAGATGTGATGACTGGCAAAATCAACCCTGATGATGAAAATGACTATGACGATGAGGATGACGATGAAGATGACGGTGAAGATGAGGATGACGATGATGAGGATGACGATGATGAGGATGATGACGACAATGATGATGAGGATGAATAAATTCTTACCTTCATCTCAGGCATCACTTCGCTGTCATACGCGTGTGTTTGTGACATTAAGAACTCATCAGTCTCCAAATATTCAGCCATTGCAAACTGAGCTGTCATGCGGTCTGGAGGACTTGAGAAACATTTTGTCTCGTCGTTTACTCTGCACCAATATAATCATTCTTCAGAAAAATAAACATCATATTCAAGGATCACTGCACCTGTTTTACTCCCCATGTAACATCTAATGAGAATGTATGTGTGCTAAAGAAGCAGGTGTTTGTTAAACAGTGTAAAAGCCTTGTAATTATTTTGATCTTTTTTTTTATTGACTTTCAAGAGAAGTCTTAAACTTCCATCATCTGGAATGTCGCAAATAAAATTAAAAAGAAAAAAAAAGAATGTTTCCCTTGTTTTTGTCCAATGTAAATGCAATGAGAAGATACAGAAAGAAATGGTCACTGATTAAGAATCTTTGTGTGTGTGTGTGTGTGTGTGTGTGTGTGTGTGCGCGTGTATGTGTGTGTGCATGTGTGTGTGAATTTACTCAAGATTGCATGTGCAGTTTCACTTCATTTGTAGACTGGAATCATCAGTTTCTCACAACAGAAAGCAAATATAGAAACACTGCATTACTTAACTGCTAAGTTCCAATATATACAACTAAATGTAACACATTAACATTAAGAGCATAACATTTTAAAATTTATACATATGTATATATGTTTGGGTTTATTACCCAACGTATGTTCTTCCTACACATTTACACATATTTTTATGCACATTAAAGGATTAGTCCACTTTTAAATATACTTTTGCTGATAATTTACTCACCCCCATGTCATCCAAGATGTCCATGTCTTTCTTTCTTCAGTCGAAAAGAAATGAAGGTTTTTGATGAAAACATCCCACATGGAAAAAACCTATATAAACATATATGTTTCAATATAGGTTTTGATATAGGTTTTTAATATGTGACATATATAAAATTGGCCGTTTTCCTATATTATATGTACATATATGTACATATATGTACGCATATATATACACATATGTACACATATATATGTGCATACATATACCTATATAGGTACATATATGCACATATATATGCACCTATATGTTCACCTATAATAGTAAAATTAAAATCCATAGCTGCTAGGCAACATAAATAAAAGTCCAAAATGTAGAAATGTACATTATTTATTTACTCAAGATCAATCAAATAGTACAAAACAAAAAATATAGTACAAGAACAAAAATAAGACAAAAAAACTGCTAGGCAACATAAATAAAAGTCCAAAATATAGAAACTAACATTTTTGTAAGTCCTTCATGATTTCAAAAACAATATAGAAACTGGAACTAAAACCATAAGAAAGGGAGCAAGAGAGAATATTGACTCCGAAATTCTACTCACAGATTGAGTTGTACACTCAATTTACAGTGACAGGAAGTCCGTCTGCATCCTTCAATTTCAAAACAACACACTTCAAAAAGGTCAGTGTCTTTTTCAGTCCTTTAGGATACTGGATTGGATTCGATTCCAAATGCAAAATATACACATAGGAGGAGGTCCAGTGCCATCAAGATGTCCTCACTCTACTCTGTGATTAACTGGCCATCCAACGTGAACAAAATGTGGTCATACTGCATGAGATGATCCTCCCGCAGGCTTTAGGCACTATCTTAGGTGTTGGGATGACAGGAGGGCTGGTCTGAGCATGGCCCTGGAGAAGAGGGGATAATAGCATTAACCATCTTCACATATTTATTTGAAAGGCAAACCTTATAAGCTAAATTAATTTCAACTACTGTCATATACAACTGCTCAAATACTTTTGGCCATTACCTGAAAATGAATGTAATTTTCTCTTCACATTGAGAGAATAATTTGTGTATTATCATTTGTATAGCAAAATGTGCAATAAGTGTCGTGCTTTGATTAGATTGTGCTTCACACACTGTAGTCAACTGTTCATGGCTCACCTCAATGTCAAACAGCAACCCCAGGTCCACCTTGAACAGTGCAGGCAAGAGGAGAATAGCTGCTTCCAACTGTAGGCCTTTAAACAAAATAACATCATTAGGTTAACATAACATGGGGGATGCTTTTACCCAATACTTATTTTGTTTTGTTTTTTTAAACATTCATTACTGTGTGTAAAGCCCAAAGTATACTTCGTATTTTATGCGTATGCTTTTTCTGAACTCAAAACAAATTAAGATCTTTATGATGAAGTCTGAGAGGTTTCTGTCCCTCCAATGATGAGGGTGAGTAATTAATGACAGAATTTTCATTTTTGGGTAAACTAATCCTTTAAAGGTGATTACCCTTGCACAAATCAAAGCAATTCTCAAACAACACAACTGGATATTCATACAACTGCACATTTGTACTAGACATACACTAGAGCTGCAGGATTCTGGATGAAATGAGAATCATGATTTTTTGGTTGCAAATAGAGATCGCAATTCTCCCACGATTCTAAATAGACAACTAAAAATAACATTTAATTTACTAGTTCTAGCAAAATATTAATTGCTGGACTCTAATTGCTGGAAAATGTTTAATTTGAATGAATTATTTTTAAAAAATGGTTTTGAATATATTAATAGCTCATTAATAAATACTTGTTTCACTACTGGATGAATCGGGGTTTAACCTTAACGAATCTACTGAATGAATGATTCAATGACAACATCACTGGTTGCCACCTAGTGGCTTAACAAGGTAATTTATATACAACAGTTATTTGAAGCACCAAGTTAGTTTCGATTTGCTCTATTTTGATCGCTATCTAATGTCCAGTGATTATATCCTAACTGTAAACTTTTATCTTATTACTTCTGTGATAATTTTAATATTTGTAAAAGAAATCAAATAACCAATTCCTTGAATAACTACAGTGTGGTTCAAAACTGCTGTTTCTGGATCAGTGGCAGCATGAACACCGAATGTTCCGGTAGGATTTTTGTCAAAGGTTTAATAGATGCAGGCGAATCGTTGTCATTAATAAAGTAGGATCACGTGGGTGTTTGAATCGAGATTGCGATCTTTTACGATAAATTGTGCAGCTCTAACATACACATACAAAGTAAACCAAAGGGGTTTCGGACAAGCCAGGTTGATGATGTATATCATACCTAGAAGCAGGGCACAAGCTGATGTAACTGAAGTAAGTTGATTCAAAACTTTAACTCCCTCAATGTCAGCAGATGGTTCATGAAGTTCTCCCCCTCCTTCCAAATAATGAACATCGCCATGGTGAGCTGCTCCTCAATCATCTGTCGGGTTATCCTAAAATAGTGAACATAAAAAAAAATAATAATAATTTGGTCACCTTTTGCTAGCATAACTACAAAATACACAAATTTAGACATATTTTTCTGAAAATAAACCAAAATAGAATATTCTTACATTCAACTCAGAAAGTACTCCTTGATGAGGTCTTCAGGACTTTCTCTCAGGAAAAAGATAAGGGCCTTCAGGACACACTTCTCAGGTGAATGTTTTCAGTCTGTGATAAAGCAATTGTGATTATTTTTCTTATTTAAAAAAAAAAAAGCACAATCTGTAATAGGGAATCAATTTTTTGCAGATATGCAATAGCAAAGGACAAGAAAATATAAAAATAATTTGTATTAATGACTGGCCAAATTTGCAATTAATATATTTATGGACAATACCAGCAACACTTGTGGCGTTGAGGGATCCAAAAAAAATAAATAAATAAAAAAAAAGGAGCTAAAAAAAAAATCAATTCTTTATTTTTCCAGTGCGTTTCAGCACACAGGCCTTCGTCAGTGCTAAAATATTACAGATTTGCAATTAAGAAATGCATCTGAATCAGTCATTGGTTTCATTTAAAATTATGAATTTATAATACATAATTATAAGTCTGAAAACAAAACATGCATCAATTAATAAATTAACTTTATACCCCAATATATTTAATCATTCTTGATTAAAGGGATATTTCACCGAAAAATGAAAGCCAGCTGTTAATTTACTTACCATCAGGCCATCCAAGTTGACTTTTTTTTTTTATTTCTTCAGTAGAACAGTAAATATTTTTAGCTGGAACTGTGATCTTCTGTGATTAATGTAATGTCAATGGCTACTGTCACTGTGAGAATAAAAAAATAAATAAATACAAAATTAATACAAAACAACAAGAAAAAAAAGTCACATGCATTTGAGATGGCATAAGAGGGAGTTGATTAATGTTTTGGGATAATTCTTAGTCTAAAGTTTGTTAATGAGGATAACATTCAAGTCAATAGACAGCATTAGATGGATTTTATTCAAACATGTCCAACACTGGTAATTCATATTGTCTATTAACAATTATAGCCGTTTTTATAGAAATTACTTACCATGTAAAGTTATTGCAAAGTGTCCTTAGTCGTCAAACATTGAAGAGTTTTAGATTCTAAAAGGGGGAGGGGAATCAGTGTTTATAAATGAAAAAAACTTGTTTGCTGCAGACAGTGCAAGTAATTAATTAGTTGTGTAAATAGGCAACCATTTCATTCTACTAAAAAAAAAGATAAAAAAACACCTCACGCTAGTCAAATGAAATAAGCCTTAACTATGTCTTTACTCACAGACTTTCTTCGTCATTTTGGTCGAACAAATAAATCAATAAATCAGAGCTAACGTGAAAAAGACAAATAAAAGAAATGACAAACATTAATTTAAAAACCTAAACTCAATAATTGTAATGCGAGGATCCCCTCAGCCTCGACTCGAGCGTCTCTCCCGCTCCCCACGCACTTCCTGCCCGCAGCATTTCAAATAGTACACGCTACATACACGGTAGAGACGTTTCTTTTTAAAATTATTTAGAGACATACTTACATGGTCCAAACTGAATACATTTCTTTATAATAAAACGAGTAAATTCAACATCTTGTATAGAATAGAAAAGTTGAAATCGTAACTAACGTTAACCGAATTTTTGAAATTCAAAAATTCGGTTAGATACGATTTCGTTAGTATTCATGTTCACAAACAACGTTAATTAACTCATAAACAGCTAAAACACATGTTCAACCTTTGCATTATCGAGTATATTAATTAAAACATTTCCAACCTACCTTAATTCATCCGAGTCCAGGAGAAATTAATGGCGGCCGAGCAGAAAACTCGAGAAAGGCTCGTGAGTCATGACATCAGAAAAAAACGTCTGTCACGGGGTCCTTAAAGAGAAATCATCCTTTGGCTGAAAGTGAGGTATTTGAGTAGTTGAGTGTACAATATTGAGAGCAATTCGCAGAAAGAAGAAGTAATTAGACTCAAATAGTTACAGCAATCCAACTTACACCCATATTCACCTTTACAGAGGGCTTGGGGACAAAAAGGTTGAGAACCAGGTTATGTTTAGAAAATACACTGTAATTTAATGTTGTTTTTAATCCTTTCCCCACCTAAACTAAGAGAATAAGAGAGTTAGAGAACCTTTAAAGAACTATACAGAGGCTTAACGGGTTCTTTTTATGGCAGTGGTGCTATATAGCACCTTAACCACAGCAAGGAAACGCTGAAGAACCATACAGGGGCTTTACAGGTTCTTTATAAGGCAGTGGTGCTATATAGCACCTTAACCACCCCAAAGAACCGCTGAAGAACCAATTTTTTTTTAGAGTGTAGTTAAATTCCATAACATGCCAATTACATGTGATACCAATTTCACGTGTTCGCACATACGTTCTTGCATAATTTTTTTTCATTAATTCTTAGTTTTTGCTTTGATAATAGAAAATATGAGCTAGGCATCATGTATGACAGTCAAAAATGAGATATGAGCTACAAAATGACCAGATCCTGCCATTAGCTATATAGAAGACATATCTTGTATGTATAGGGCTTATATGTGGATATGAAGAAGCAATACAGGAGACCTATATTTCCTGTATGCACATATATGCACCTCAATTTTGCCTATATGTGGCATATATACGCATATATGCAGTATATATACGGCATATATGCAGCATATATGCAGTATATATACGCATATATGCAGCATATATATTATCATATATGTGCATATATGCAGCATATATGTGCATATACACTGCATATAGGTTTCATATATGCGCATATATCCACATATAGATTCTTTCCATGTGGGATTCCAGGATTTTTCTCCATATAATGGACTCGGGCACCAAACGGTTCAAGGTCCAAATGACAGTTTCAGTGCAGCTTCAAAGGGCTGTAAACCATACCAGACGATGAATAAGGGTCTTATTTAGCGAAACGATCGGTCATTTAAAAAAAAAAATACAGAAGTTTAAGTTTTATAAGCACAAATGCTCCCCTTGCTCTGTTCTGCGATGCGCGTTCGTGACGTCACATAAAACGCAATTACATTGAAAAGGTCACACTTGACTTAGGCGGAAGTACCGACTCAGTGTTTACAAGTTGAATGTGCAATACGTCAAACGGCGTTTACAAAAAAGGTAAAACAACAATGTCGGACGATTTTGAACTTCGAGGAGAAGATTTTTTCACCCTGCCCTACCTTTTTGAACCGGAATACACAGAGGAAGAGACTGCTGCGGCGACACAGCCTCTCAAGCATCGGGCAGACAAAATCTAACGAGACGTGGTGGTGCACATATGGCAAATGCCAACCATTGCCAACAGAGGAAGAATCTAGATGCTGCCACGACTGGACCATTTCAATCCCGCCATTAGAATCAGTCGGTGAGTCCCTGTTTCCATCTCGCTGCATTACCGGACAAAATGGATTTCCACCGTTACTGAGCAACAGCATTTTAAAGGGGTCGCACACCAGGCGCGAAGCTCAGCGCCGCGACATGTCTTTAAAATCCGAACGCGTTGTTTTCTATGTGTGTACGCACACCGGCGGTGACATTCGGCGCCCAGCTACGAAGTTGTTCAAAATCCTGCCACGCCACAGAGCGCCATATACATTAAAGGTGCTACAGAGGATCTTTTCGTCGACTGAGAAACCAAAGACTGAGTTTTTGAAATGAGCGCATGCATAAGAACAACCCCCCTCCTTCACAGCTCATTTCGAGGGAACGCCTCCCAAAACTCGTGCACGAGTATTGGAACACGAGTGTTTACCACTGGCATTCGCTGTGTCGTGTTAGTGGATTCATTATGTCGGACTCACCGTAGGTAACTCATAATCTGCAGTTGTTACTCCTGTCTCCTGAAAAAAACATTGCATGCAGCACCTGTAGAGTGTGGAAAGTTACTGGAGTGCGCAGCCACACTCATCTCTCACAAGGAACGTCATGGCAGTGATTGACAAGCCAGAGGGCCAATCCGCGCACGTCTCTCACAAGGAACGTAATGGCAGTAATTGACAAGCCAGAGGGCCAATCGTTTACGCGATGATCGCGTAAACGATTGGCTGATGTTTTTAAGGCCCTACCTCATGCACAGATGATGTATATTAATATTATTCCTTTCAGTGCCCCTAATAAATAGTCTTTTATCAGTTAGTAAAGACAGTTTCAAGTAATATTGCAAAAATGCATAAAACAAAACATCCTCTGTTGCACCTTTAAATGTATATTATATTTCTCTCAAATCGTCGTTAATGTACATACTGACTTCACCCTGTGCTGAAAGATACATTAGTTTTACATTCTTAGTTTAACAGCTTGAATAAAGTCTAAAAATGTATAATAAATGTAGCCTTTTCTTTCCTTTTGCTTTGTTGTGCCATTTTTCCATGTACACTAACCTCAGTGCGAAACATTAAAGCATAGGCATATGTAACGTTTCCCTGTTGACATAAAACACTCCCATTGTGCAGCTCTTCTATCAGGAGTTGAGTCAAAATTGAGCTCGCGCATATATAATGTGCGCGGCCGGTGTGCGATACCTGAGTTGTTAGAGACGCGACGCTGCGCGGCGCCAAGCTTCGCGTCCGGTGTGCGAACCACTTTAGAGGTGTTTTTGTTCTGATGGAGAAGGGTATGGCAGTCTGATGGCACTGACAACACAGGATGGAAGAACCATTAGTTGTTTTACCTTTTTTTGTAAACGCCGTTTGACCGAGCCTGTGTCTCAATGTGCATACTATCCATCCTAAATAGTATGTGACATTAGTAATTTTCAATACTATTTAGGGCGGATAAGGTGGATAGTATGCATATTCGGATGCAGGGTTAGTATTTGCACGTTCAACTTGTAAACACTGAGTCGGTACTTCCGCCTACGTCAAGCATGACCTTTTCAACGTAAAAGCGTATTACTTGACGTCACGAATGTGCATCGCAGAGCAGAGCAAGGGGAGCATTTGTGCTTATAAAACTTAAACTTTTTTAATATTTTTTTAAATGACCAATCGTTTCACTAGATAAGACCCTTATTCATCATCTGGTATCGTTTAAAGCCCTTTGAAGCTGCACTGAAACTGTCATTTTGACCTTGAACCGTTTGGTGCCCATTGAAGTCCATTATAGACCTTATGTAGCCCCGCCCCTTTTCAGCGCTGCGCTCGTTGTCTTTTGACTTCCGGCTTGTATTTCCACAGCGATCTTATGTATTTATGAATGAACTGCTCATTTTAAAATCTTACCGTTCTACTGACATTTGTTAAGACTTTAAACATTACAATGCTCATGATAACTTTTGTTAACTCTACAACACATAAATCCACTTCACCAGCTAATTATTCTTCAACAGAGATGCCATAGAAATATACAGGGCTACCGCGAAAACGGAAGTTCAAAGACAATATTCTAAAGATGGCGGCGCGCATGTTTCTCTGGAAAATAAGGTCTATATGGAGAAAAATCCTGGAATATTTTCATCAAAAACCTTAATTTCTTTTCGACTGAAGAAAGAAAGACATGGACATCTTGGATGACATGGGGGTGAGTAAATTATCAGCAAAAGTTTATTTAAAAGTGGACTAATCCTTTAATAGGATTACAATATACTGTAGGATTAAACAGAAACATTTCCCAGGCTCATTCAATGTATGTTTTCCTATGATATCTACATATTAAAGAAACACATGTATGTTAAATATATTTAACACACACATATAGAACCATAAATGAAATCTGTACTTTTATGTATTTGTTTACCGTATAAAAATCTCCTGTCTAAGTTGTGTATATGCATATGTACATACTTCTTATTGTATACATATATTTGTTTATTTATACGTATATATCCCCACAATATGATGCCAAATCCTTCACCAGGACACATTCACTTCACATGATGAACATCAGTATAAGTTGCTGTTTGTTTTTAATTTACCTAAAGCAAACACACATGACATAATGATAATTATTTATATTGAAACCTGTTCCCAAATCCTGTTCAAACATACAGTGCGTATATAAAGTAATTACCTTAATTTAAGATGTATGCATTGATATTGATGGTTTCTGTGTGCTTAATCAAATTATCCATCAAATGTAACTTTGTTTCGTAGTCAACAAAATGATGGATTCTCTATTGTGCAGTGAACATTGAGACTCTGCAGACACTTTAAATGCAAATGAGCTGCTGCTCCCAGCCCCCTTTCCAGAAGAGGGCAAAGCTTTAAAAATTGCACTTCAGTTGCTCAACAACAACAACAAATCTGGAGAATCTCACACCTACTGACATACTCTGTGAGTAAACATTATGGGAAGTGTGCTAGCCAGATTTAAACTTTGTTGGCTGGAGACAAGTTTAGTTTGGACGAAAATCATACCGAGCACAATGTTCTCTCACCATACCTGATTTCTAATACACACTCACCGCGTTTGTCGTGGTCTTGCAGCTATCGGAGCAGAAACGAAAGCTGATGCTCTCTGTATGTTTGCCTGTTGTCTCCGTGGGCATTCATATGCAAATTGAGTGAGTTTATTTTGTTCATTAGATCGAAAGATTTGAAAAAAAACCATACATTTACCTGCCCATAGACCCTGCCCTCGAATAAATCAGGACAGAAGTGGTTAAAAGTGGACAAAAGAGAAGAATTAATATGCCAGGTGTAAACGGGAATGTGTCTGCCTCATGTTCCTGTGATCCAATCAACCAAAACACATCTTAATACCAGGTGTAAACAGGGCCTGGGACTATGCTTAAGCCTTGTCTGAATCCCGGGAAATAAAAAGTCTTAAAAATACGGTCACACATAATGTGTTTATTTTCATTTATTTTATTTTAGGTAATTGTGCTCATATTTTTTTAATCACCTCAGTTTTTCCCCCCTCCATTCTGGCTGTGTTGGACTATATTGCATATAAGCCAGGTATAGCCATAATTTAATATAATTTAATAAAAAAAATTATAATTTATAATTGTACTTGTTATTCATGTATCCATCTTTAATCTGGTACATTGCAAGCTCTAACATGAAAAAAGCTAATCAAAAATATAAATACATTTAAAAAGCATGATTGTCCCCTATTCTATTTTAAAGATCATTTTTTAAAAATCCAAAATTTACAGATTTTTCTTTGAAAAAAAAAAAAAAAAAAAAAAAAAAAAAAAAGATTATGCTTATCTGTGGAAAAGTCCTTAAGACACTAACATTTTATAGACAATAAAGGTCACAGCTCCAATAACTTAGGACACAAAACAGACCTTTCTACTGACTCTGAAAAACACCAGGAAAAAAATGGCCAGTGTCCCTGATCCCCTGAGTAAGCATGCCTTAGTCCTGCTGGAGGGAGGCATGAGTCTGCCTATGACAGAGGTCACCTCTATCCTGTGATCCACACCAGCAATCATCTCTTAATGCTGGCCACCTCCACACTGACCAACAGGATAAAGATTGAAGACCTGAAATCCTGCGATGACATAGTGACAGGTGTAGTTACTGAAACAAAAGCCCCCAAACTGAATATTAATCACTGTGTAAAAAATATTACTGGAGAGCTACCTGCTGTCTAAAGCAAAATCAGTTCATAGAGAGGGGCTATTATGGACCAGACAACAATGGCAAAGTGCAAAGTGTATCAATAGAGGAATTCCGAAAAATCTCAAAGACTTTTTTACCAAGTAGGCCTACCCATTAAGTTTTTTTCAAACAAACAACAACAACAACAACAACAAAAAACAGAGAATAAATCATTAAATCGTAGATGCATTATCACTAATATAGGAGACATTCCTGTAATCTCCTTATTTCCTCTGACTGTGGGATGTCATAAAAACGATCTTTTCAAACAGGCAACAACATGCCACATACGGTGACTCAGAAATTCTTTGTAGTCAGGAAGCAAAAACAGCAAAAATGACATGAAATCCCATGTGTGTGCTTAATTGTATTGACTGAGCACTTGTAGTGTATTTTAAATCTTAAAAGTATTTGCAGATAATATAATATTAAATAATAGGCCACAAGCCATCCTGTGTGTATCTTCTTTCAGACAAAAACAATCAGAGTTATATTAAAAATATCCTGGCTCTTCCAAGCTTTATAATGCTAGGGAATGACGATTGTGAAGCCCAAAAAAGTGCATCCATCATGGCATGTTATTACCCTTGTTAGCAAATTTGATATGTATAATAATATGAAGCCATTAATATCTGTTTTTTTCCCCAATTTTATGTCAGTCATGAAATTTTATGGTGATTTGCAAATTTGTTCATATATGAGCAATAGGTATTCCAGATGTATAAGGGGCAGGGGCAGCAGAAGGGGGTGGGGGTGTTTTATTTAAAGAGTTATTTGAGTAGTCAGTAAAGAAACAAAGTTCCTGACACATAAATAAAATCATGTTCTTCATAAATTGCTGGGGTCAAATTGACCCCAAGTGGGGAAAATGTTTGAGGGTAACAGGAGGGTTAAGTATTATTTTAAAGTGTATTGTAACTGTATGTAACTTTCTAGTTATCGTGAAGACCTTGCTTGTTCAGGTGTGTTTGATCAGGGATCAGCTCTGCAGGACAGTCCTTGAGGGCCAGAGCTGAGAAACCCTGGACTACCCTGTGTGAACAAATATCTGACTTCATCACAAACAGTCAATCCTAATTTAAGATTGACTGTTTGTGATGGGGTGGATTCAAGATCGGGAATTGAGTGCAGCACTGCAGTAGGAACAAAGCCTTAAAGGGTTAGTTCACCCAAAAATGAAAATGATGTCATTAATGACTCACCCTCATGTCGTTAGTTAGTTAGTTAGTTAATTTGTTGAAGCATCGAAAATACATTTTGGTCCAAAAATAACAAAAACTACAACTTTATTCAGCATTGTATTCTCTTCCGGAATCCTTTCCATTGAATTGATTCCATTGAATCCTTTCATCTGTCTGCATTGGTAATGCACTTTTACGTCGTTGTTTTTGGCGAATAGGACATCCGTGACATGCACACTTACACACCATTTTAAAAAATATAGCAATACCAAAATACACACAATGTAGAATAGCTTGAATACAGAGTGCGTCTCCCTCAGACTGTAAACGAAGCTCGGGCACACCGGATAACACGTCACGTCAGCAGCGTCTTACATCAGCAGTGTCCCTGCGGAGTCATGAACCCGGATTGACAACAGACCCAGAAGAGAATACAATGCTGAATAAAGTCGTAGTTTTTGTTATTTTTGGACCAAAATGTATTTTTGATGCTTCAAAAACTATCTAACCCACTGATGTTACATGGACTACTTTGATGATGTTTTTATTACTTTTCTGGACATGGACAGTATACCGTACATACACTTTCAATGGAGGAACAGAAAGCTCTCGGACTAAATCTAAAATATCTTAAACTGTGTTCCGAAGATGAACGGAGGTCTTACGGGTTTGGAACGACATGAGGGTGAGTCATTAATGACATAATTTTCATTTTTGGGTGAACTAACCCTTTAATTAATAAGCACTTTCTCAGTTTAATCGTCTTATTTCTCACCAGCAGAGGGAGATAAAGACTAACAGAGTATTCTATCATAAACGTTCAATATGAACATGCAAAACATTAAGGTAATGCAAAGTAATTATTGAAATTAGTGTAATTGTTGAAATTAGTTATCACACTTTTTTGTGTGATAATTACTATTATTATTATTATTATTATTTTTAAGTTGAAACAACATATTGGTCCGGTTTCACAGACAGGGCTTAGCCTAAGCCTGGATTAGGCCTTAGTTCATTTAGGGCATTTAAGTAGCTTTTATAAATGTTCACAAGAAAAAAAAAAAAAAAAGAAAAAGAAAAAAAAAAACATTACTGGCATCTTGAGACAAAACAATGGCTCTGAAATATTTTAAGATATATTAGTGCAAGTTACTTTCAGTTAAAACAGCTCAATCATACATTTTAGTCTGGGACTAGCTTAAGCCTTGTCTGTGAAAATTTCATTATTAGTTATTCTAATGCAGTGTTTTTTAGAGTGGATTACCACCTGAAGGGTTTACCATCCTTCTGCGTACCCCTTCTCTTTCACTCACACCTTTTCCATTAAGGGACAATATTTGCCCCCTAAATTGATTTCCCAATGCATGTTTTTACCTTTATGAATAACTTTATAAAATAATGTTTAAATAAAAATGTTCAGTGGAGAAATATGCAATTAAAACAAAGTGATACTTAAATATTAAACTAAAACCGCCAGTAGGTGGCGGCAAGTCACTGTTTTTATGAGTGAGTCATCGAGCCATTCATTCAGTAATGAAGTGGCTGTATTTATGAATGAATCTTTGAATAATTGACTCTCACGATTCGTTCAAAGGTGCAGAATTGTTCACAAAACACTGATGGGTGTTGTAGTTCTGCTGTGGATTTCGTTGGAACTATTATTTTGTTACAAATTAGAGTAAATACTGACAGTAGGCTACTGTGTTAGAATTGTAATGTTTTTTTACCTGTTGTATAATAATCAGTGTCACCTTTGCAGTCGTGCGGATATTTGTGTAAGGGACACAGGTCAATTGAGCTCAAAGGGAATTAATTCATTTATAGGGAATTTTAAAAGAGTCACTTATTTTACGACAAATGAATCGTCCAAATAACAACAACACCACTTTGTTTTTCTCATACTTTATTTTTGGTTGAAACTTTAAAATTTAATTTAATATCAATAAAATAATAATGATAATAATAATAATAATAATAATATATTCACACAAAGTAAAAAAAAAAAAAAAAAAATGTTTATTAGAGACCATGAATTTTTTTTTTTTTTTTTTTTTTTACTTTGGTACAACTAAAATTTTTATTTTGTAAAACCCTAATTTTTACTATTAAATCCAATATAGTTTTTAGTTGGATAAGCAGTACTGTTCATCAGTATGCGCAATGTATACAATAAACCACTAAGTAAAGACGGGTGTCAATACTGAGCAAAAAAATAATAATAAAAAATTCAGTGTCCACAGTGTAAGCAAGCAACTTTAAATGTCCAACTGAACATTGAACAGTCACATAAGCTATCAACATATTTCCCTGTTTTCAACATTGATAATAATAAATGTTTCTTGAGCAGCAAATCAGCATATTAGAATGATTTCTGAAGGATCATGCGACACTGAAGACTGGAGTAATGATGCTGAAAATTCAGCTTTGCCAACACAGAAATACATTACATTTTAAAATTTATTCAAACAGAAAGTAGTTATTTTAAATTGTAAAAATATTTCACATTATTACTGTTTTTGGTGTATTTTGTTTGGCAGAAAAGACTCCCATTAAATATCTTACCATTCAAAACCTTTTGACCGGTAGTGTAATTTGACTAATTCGTAATTCGTAATCATGGATTTACGGCATTTTGCCACTTAGAAATACATACTCAGTTTTAATGTTATTTTTTTCACATCCCCCTTCTGGCACCTAACGTACCCCAGTTTGGGAACCACTGTTCTAATGTTTATATCACAAAGTTTCTTATTTTTCCACCATTGTCCTCTAATCATATGGTCATGCGACCCAATTTGATGTTGAAAAAAAAAAATTCAATAAAATCAATAAATCTGGCAAAAGTCTGAAAATTTTCACCCTGAAATTAAGACCTGGTACTAGAGAACAAATGCAAAGTGAAACAAACATGCTCGTTCATACACACACACTGTCACGTTAAATCACGGAGACAACAGACAGATCCATGTGCAGAGTTGTTTAATGGGTAATCCAAAATTGTGAGTCCAGAAACAGGCAAGGGTCAAAAATCCAAAAGGCAGTCAAACAGAGAACAGGAAACAAACAACAAAACTGGTAATCAGAACTGAAAACTCCATGACTAAAGCAGAAACAAACAGGGTATAAATAGACAGACACTGATGAGGGAACACAAAACAGCTGGGTGCAATGACATGAGATAATGAGTCCGGGAAGTGAATTATGGGTAATGAAGTTCACAAGTGGGGTGAGACACAGTCCGGGTTGGAGTGCCCTCTAGTGGCAGACAAGGGCACTCCCAGTAATGATCATGACACACACACTAGGGCTGGGCGATATATCGCATGCGATTGTCACGCGCATTTTGTCAGTAAAGCCGGTTCCCTGATTGCCGCTAAATCGCCATCACAAATGGAGCGGCATTTAATAGACAGAGCCGTAGATCACTGATAAGCCACGCAATATCGCGTTCATATCGCAGATGTATCGCCTTCGATAATGAACGCGATATTGCGTGGCTTATCAGTGATCTACGGCTCTGTTTATTAAATGCCGCTCCATTTGAAAGCAGGTGATGGCGATTTAGCGGCAATCAGGGAACCGGCTTTACTGACGAAATGCGCGTGACAAAAGCATTCGATATATCGCCCAGCCCTAACACACACACACAGTGACGGGTGCGTAGCCCACCTCACATGTTTAGCCTTACCATTGTGCACTGTAAAAAAAATCCCAGTAAAATTTACGGTAAAAAACCGGCAGCTGTGGTTGCCAGAACTTTACTGTAAAAAATACAGTAGCAACGTAAAAAAAATCTGTTCAATTTACGGTAAAATAACGTATTTCATTAACTGATATAATGTTAATTTACCAACCTAGTGAAGTACTAATATCTGTTTTGTACCTTTATAATACACTGACAGTCACCAAACACAGTGGTGATAAGAGTCACATGATGAATCAAAGTTCATCACAAGCAGATTTTCCACAAGCTGAGGAGGACAATACTAATATATTGAAGGTGCACACAGTGTCATTCACACACACACTAAACACCATCATGGTAACATGCATGACATTTTAAAAATGCAATAAACATTAATTTAACAACATTAGATGTAACATAAAACCCTAATGTACATAACTGATTAGAAAAAAATGAGAAAAACTAAGAAGAAACAGAGTTATTTCAACGAAAATATATTAAATGTGAAGTGTCATGCAGGGCATTGTGGGAATGTCAATTTACGTTTTTTCACTGTAAATTTTACAATGAATTGTTATTTTTCACTTCCAAAAACTGTGAATTTAACGGTATTTTACCGTAAAATTACATTAAATGTACCATTAGATCTATTACAGTTATTCACCGTATATGGTATGGAAACTTTCTGTAAACCAATTGACAGTTTTTCACCGCAGCATTTTTACAGTCTTTTACTGTTAAAATCACGGTCATTTTTTCCAGTGGGTTGTTTGATTTAATGTTTAATTTAGTTTAACATGATATGTTTTGTTACTTTTATTTGAATCCCCTTATTACAAGAAAAACACAGAACAAGTTAACAGTTCATTAAAATCTTGAATGTATAGAAGGGTGCTGATTAACTTTACCTGAGTCCTAGATTGCTCTGGTCCATGGAGTGTCGGCCGCATTCCATGTGGCAGCAAACAAAGGGAGAGGCAGTGCTTCAATCTCCAAATTTGTGCTGTGCCAGAGGAAGTTGGACTGTAGCCTCTGAGTTAGAGGGGATCTTTTTTGTTATGTCATTTGGGTTATCTTTTTGTTGGTTTGAGATTTTTTTTTCTTTTCATGTATTTTAGGTAGATGATTGTATTATGTTAGGTATGATAGCGTATATTGTTCTGTGACCTGCTATTTTGTTTGAGTTTATTTGGTAAAGTTATTATTTGATATTTACCTTTACTTGGTTTGGTATGTGCTAAATGGGTATTTATAGCGATGATAAGATGAACAGAAGTTAGTCGGGGTTGTCCAGCCACAGTAACGTCATGGGCAGCTGATCTTAGTTGTTTTGTTTTGTTTTGTTTTGTTAACAGGGAAGAGTTCATTTTTTTTTGGTTGTTTAATTTAAAAATATATATATATATATATATATATATATATATATATATATATATATATATATATATATATATATATATATATATATATATTATTCCTTTGTATATACTAGTTATGGACTAGTTATATCCAAGCTCAAGTTAAAGCTGCTTCCTCGAGCCCCTCCACAGCGGACAGCAAGCCAAATACGCTTAACCTTATTAGCTTAAAGATTTTATGAGGAAACAAACTCGTGAAATGTACACACATGAATTGAATATGGCAAATATTTATTTTCCTGAAATAATTTCCGATATGCATTCCGATACGCAAAGTGAATCACGCACTTGATTGGACAGAAAGTGAGGCTTCATTTGTCATTGGTCACGTGATTTCTATGTTACAAGCCTCGAATCGAGGCTTCATCTGGCACGCCCATTTATGCTCGACACAAGCACTGAAGCCTCGGTTCAAATGTCACATCACTAGTATTGGAAATGATTTTCAACTTCCCTGTTAAGTTTTTTTTTTTTTTTTTGTTGGAACAAATAAACCCTTCTCGTTTTGCCTAGCCTACTACCTGTCCAGCTTGTTCTTGGACCGAACACCACACACACACACACACACATACAGGTGTGACTGCAACAGGCAGCATCTGTATAGAATTTGGCAAACAAAATCAACCACAAATGCGGAAGGGGTGAGACGTAACGCACGCGCACACACACACACACACACACACACACACACACACACACACACACATGTTTGTTTTTGTGAATTGTGGGGACTTTCCATAGACTTCAATGCATTTTACACTGAACAAACTGTACATTCTATCCCCCTACCCTGCCCCTACCCCTAAACCTAACCCTCACAGGAAACTGTGCAAACTTTTACTTTTTCACAAAAACTCATTCTATATGATTTATAAACCCATTTACATTGTGGGGACCGCTGGCTGGTCCCCACGATGTAGGTGAACTCAGGTTTATATTACATCATGGGGACATTTGGTCCCCACAATGTAATATAAACAAAAGCACACACACACACACACACACACACACACACACACACACACACAAACTCCTGTTAATTTCTGCTCATTACTCTTGGTTTTATTTACATATTTTTTGAATAATGTCTAATTCTGAAGTTAATGATATTTTTAAATTTGGTTTATTGAAATAAATAATTTGTGAATGTGGCATTTTAGTTTTATTTTTGCAAATTCAAATTTTGGCATTTGGCAAGGATCTGCCAGGCTCTCTCACTCTCTTCTCATTCATTTCTAAATTACCTTTTACATATAAGACCAGGGTTTATCATTGGAGTCTTTTTTTTCTTTCTATTTACAGGATTCTCAGATTGAGAACTGCTCATCATAACCTTCCTCCATGGAAATTTGATATTTATTTCGATTAAATTTCCCTTTTTAGTTTTCTACTAATATCAATTCACTTTTTAAGTTCCAAATCATTTTCTCATTCAGCATTTTAGTTTCATTTCACATCAAGGTTTCTTGTTCGTGGCAACATGCTCATTTGGTTTCATTTTCACTTTCTGCTTAGAAACATCATGGATTGTGAAAAAGGTTAATCAACTCTTTCAGTTTAAACACCATAATTAAACTGGTTAGTAATAACTAATGCAGTTGCTTTTGATTTATTTATTTATCTGTGATGCATGTACCCATGCAGAATAATGATGAAAATGTATGTAAATGTGGAATTTTGTAACAGAGGGTGTAGCTTCTTTTTCTGGGAATGCAAGTGACAATGGAGAGGGATTGTGAGGAAACGAAACTCTACTGTACATAAATAGGAGGAGGGAGAGAAGCAGAACAGAGTCACTGAAGGGAAGAATAAAGAATTCATACCTTTGATTAAGGTAAGTCTGATTTCTGCTTATTTCTCATGATCATCAGTGGTATTTTCAAAAGAAAGTATCACTACTATTGCTCATCATTCCATCGATTTTTCAAAACAATTAAAAAGTAACTTGGGAATGATTCCTGAAATCACGCTGCTTGTTCATATTATTTTTCTAAGCCATCACACTTGCTAAGCATATTACTGTTTTTCAAAACAATAAGTAATGAAATGTATTAAAGTTTGGCAACAAGCTGCATGATTTCTCAAATATGCGTATGCATATGCGCCTCCCTGTTTTATCAGCTTCTCACACCATGAGTGTTACATTGCTGTTCCATATACAGAACACAATTAATTGCATTTTAAAATATAAATTGCATTTTAAAATATATTCAAATAGAAAATAGTTATTTTAAATTGTAAAAATATTTCACAATACTACTGTTTTTGCTGTATTTTGGATCAAATAAATGAAGCCTTGGTGAGCAGAAAAGACTTCTATTTTATATCTTACCATTCAAAACCTTTTGACTATAGTGTAATGTGTTTGGATGTCATGGATTTATGGCATTTTGCCAGTTAGAAATACATGCTCAGTTTTAATTTTATTGTAAGGAAGGATAGAATTAAATGAACTACTCAGCATTTTTTTCACGTCCACCTTCTGGCACCTAACGTACCCCAGTTTGGGAACCACTGTTCTAATGTCTATATCACAAAGTTTCTTATAATTTTTCCACCTTTGTCCTCTAATCATATGGTCATATGACCCCATTTGATGTAAAAAAAAAAAAAACAAAACAAAAAAAACACATTATTTTATAGATCAATAAATCTGGCGAAAATCTGAAAATTTTCACACTGAAATTAAGACCTGGTACTAGAGAACAAATGCAATGTGAAACAAACATGCTCATTCATTCACACACACACACACACACACACACACACACACACACACACACACACACACACACACACATGTTTGTTTTTGTGAATTGTGGGGACTTTCCATAGACTTCAATGCATTTTACACTGAACAAACTGTACATTCTATCCCCCTACCCTGCCCCTACCCCTAAACCTAACCCTCACAGGAAACTGTGCAAACTTTTACTTTTTCACAAAAACTCATTCTATATGATTTATAAACCCATTTACATTGTGGGGACCGCTGGCTGGTCCCCACGATGTAGGTGAACTCAGGTTTATATTACATCATGGGGACATTTGGTCCCCACAATGTAATATAAACAAAAGCACACACACACACACACACACGTTTGTTTTTGTGAATTGTGGGGACATTACATAGGCGTAATGGTTTTTATACTGTACAAACCGTATTTTCTATCCCCCTACACTACCCCTAACCCTAAACCTAACCATCACAGGAAACTGCATACTTTTACTTTCTCACAAAAGCTCATTCTGTATGATTTATAAGCCTTTTGAAAAGTGGGGACATGGGGTAATGTCCTCATAAGTCACCTCTTTTTGTAATACCTATGTCATACCCATGTCATTATACACATTTGTGTCCTGATATGTCACAAAAACATGCACATACATACACACACACACACACACACACACACGCGCGCGCGCGCGCACACACACACACACACACACACACACACACACACACACACACACACACACACACACACACACACACAGGTGTGACTGCAACAGACAGCATCTGTATAGAATTTGGCAAACAAAATCAACCACAAATGCGAAACAAATGCAGAAGGGGTGAGACGTAACACACACACACACACACACACTCACATACAAACACTCATGCACGCACCCACACAAACACATTTGCATGAACATGCCACATATGCACACGCACACACACAGAAACAAACTCCTGTTCATTTCTGCTCATTCCAGAACACCATTGGAACTACTTAGCAACACCCTAGCAATTTTATTGTATAAAATTATTGTAGCAAAAAAAAAAAAAAAAATTGTAGCAAGCACTCAGAACACCACAATGGGAATAATGCAAGTACAGGCACAAACTTCTTTTTTCTTTCTTTTTTTTTTTTTCCAGAAAGTCTAAAGATGTGTGCCTGGTTGCATGAAAACCATTAAGTGATTTGACTTAAGGGTATCACTGAGAGGGAAAAATCCCTGAGGCTCTTGTTTATATTTAGCATTTTGCGAAAGTTTCTGGCAAAACATGGCAAAGGAGAAGCTTTTGCTATAGTTACGAAATCTCCCACAATAAACAGAACTTAACAGTCTAACCTTTACTACAACTATACAGCTACTAATATTGTACTACAATATTTGAGTTCTTGCTTGTTTGAGTTTGTCTCTGCTTGTAAGCATTGCTAAGGTAAATAAAGAACTGGTTGTACAACATTTTCTTTAATAGGGTTAGTTCACGCAAAAATTTAAATAATGTCATTTATTACTCACCCTCATGTCGTTCTACACCCGTAAGACCTTCATTCATCTTCGAAAAACAAATTAAGATGTTTTGTTTAAATCCGATGGCTCAGCGAGGCCTGCATAGCCAGCAATGACATTTCCTCTCTCAAGATCCATAAAGGTACTACAAACATTTAAAACAATTCATGTGAGTTCAGTGGTTCTATCCTAATATTATAAAGCGACAAGAATACTTTTTGTTCGCCAAAAAAAAACAAAAGGACTTTTCAACAATATAGTGATGGGCGATTTCAAAACAATGCTTCGGAGCTTTACAAATCGGATCAGTGATTCGGAGTGCCAAAGTCATGTGATTACAGCAGTTTAGCCAGTTTGATAGGAGATCCGAATCATTGATTTGATTCGTAAAGCTCCGAAGCAGTGTTTTGAAATCACCCATCACTATCTTGTTGAAGTCGTTATTTTGTTTTTTGGCGCACAAAAAAGTATTCTCGTCGCTTTATAATATTAAGATAGAACCACTAAACTCACATGAACTGTTTTAAATATGTTTTTAGTACCTTTATGGATCTTGAGAGAGGACATGTCATTGCTGGCTATGCAGGCCTCGCTGAGCCATCGGATTTTAACAAAATATCTTAATTTGTGTTTCGAAAATGAACGAAGGTCTTACTGGTGTAGAACGACATGAGGATGAGTAATAAATGACATTGTTTTTCATTTTGGGCGAACTAACCCTTTAAATAGCCTTTAAGTCTTAAATGTTGTGTATGTAACACTTTATCCTTTTATAACATGAGATTCTGGGCAAATGACAAAAATACTGAGCACCCACATAGTTATAGCTACAAACTTCATAACCTGTAAGTTGATGAAAATGTAATGCAATGCACTTCCCTAGTCAGATATGACCGTTCTAATTATGAAAATACACAACATTCGCTTTGTAAATTTATTTGAGCTTGATTTTGGTAATATGCTAATAATATAATGATGCATGCAAGTGCCTGACCACAAATAAAGCCACATTATTAATATTATAATTATTGTTGTTGTTGCTGCTGTTCTGTCTATCCTCAGGTTTGACAGCTGACACAATCACCATGACGACAGCCATAGATGTCTCTCGCCACCTTCATTGCCCCATCTGTAAAAACCTGTTAGCAGATCCGGTCTCAACCAGCTGTGGACACACCTTCTGCAAGCGTTGTCTGGACCAGCACATAAGCATGTCCGAGCCACACTGCCCTATTTGCCAGGAGCATGTGTCCACCAAGCCATCCGTGAATGCAGCGCTTGACGCCCTCCTGCGGGAATTCCACCAGACGCAGTTACCCGACCTGAACCTCTTCTGCGGAGAAAGAGGCGCGGTTCCGTGTGACATCTGTGACGAGCACCTCACGTTCAAAGCTGTGAAGTCCTGCTTGAACTGTCTTCTCTCGTACTGTGATCGACACCTGAAGCAGCACCAGTCTATGGTGAGATTCAAGGGCCATAAACTGGTGAATCCCTTGGAGAAGTTGGATCAGAGAGCATGCAATGCGCACGGCAGGCCTCTGGAACTCTACTGCAGACGGGACGAGCGCTGCATTTGCACCTTATGTGTGAAGTTGGGTGGAGATGTGATACCTGTGGAGACAGAGAGAGAAAGGAGACAGGTGAGAACATCAAGGCTTGGGAAATAACACATATTAATCTTTTCTCCTGAGCTAGTGATTGAATAGTTTCCCAAAAAGAATAAACAAAACTCGGGGGTCTTTTAATTAATTGAGAAAGAAAAAACATACTATTGAATCATTGCATTTGGCAGATGCTTTTGTCCAAACAACTTATATTGCATTCAAAGCAGGGTTAATATAGTCAACTAAAACAAAAACTAATATATATATATATATATATATATATATATATATATATATATATATATATATATTATTACTTAATAAAATAAATTTAACCCAAAATGAAATAAAATATTTTATAAACCCTTAAACAGTTTTGATTTCAGTTTGTTAATGATGATGAAGATGTTGACAAAAATCACAACAACAAAACTTTAACTAAATTTAGTATATATCATTTTATTTGACTTTAAATTAATTCAGTGTACTCAGAAAGTTGTGTGTGTGTGTGTGTGTGTGTGTGTGTGTGTGTGTGTGTTCAGGCTAAGCAGCAAAACACTATTAAAGAGCTGGAAAGGATGATCAATCAGAGGGAAAACAAACTCGAGGAGCTTAAGGAATCAGCCACAAAATACCAGGTATTACATCTTTCTACAAAACACACAAATCTGTATTAAAATAATACACTTACAATAATAATAATAAAAAATTGCAGTTAATAATACATTAAGTATAACTTGACACCACTCTCTAAATTAAGCATGCAGCCTGATGAGTTCACATTTAAAAAAAATCAATTTTAATTAATGATTCAGTGACTCACTCATAAAGACAATTTATTTCATTACTTCAATTCATTTTTTAACAAATCTCTCGAATGAATGATTCAATGACACTTAAAGGTGCGTAGAATGTAAAATTGAATTTACCTTGGCATAGTTGAATAACAAGAGTTCAGTACATGGAAATGACATACAGTGAGTCTCAAACACCATTGTTTCCTCCTTCTTATGTAAATTTGATTTGTTTAAAAGACCTCTGAAGAACAGGCGAATCTCAACATAACACCGACTGTTACGTAACAGTCGGGATCATTAATATGTACGCCCCCAATATTTGCATATGCCAGCTCATGTTCAAGCATTAGACAAGGGCAGGCAGTATTAACGTCTGGATCTGTGCACAGCTGAATCATCAGACTAGGTAAGCAAGCAAGAACAATAGTGAAAAATGGCAGATGGAGCAATAATAACTGACATGATCCATGATAACATTATATTTTTAGTGATATTTGTAAATTGTCTTTCTAAATGTTTCGTTAGCATGTTGCTAATGTACTGTTAAATGTGGTTAAAGTTACCATCGTTTCTTACTGTAACAAAAGCAGTCGTTATTTTTTATTTTTAAACACTTGCAGTCTGTATAATTCATAAACACAACTTCATTCTTTATAAATCTCTCCAACAGTGTGTAATGTTAGCTTTAGCCTGTTAGCCACAGAGCATAGCCTCAAACTCAGAATCAAATGTAAACATCCAAATAAATACTGTACTTACGTGATTAGACATGCTGCATGACGAACACTTTGTAAAGATCAATTTTGAGGGTTATATTATCTGTGTGAACTTTGTTTATGCTGTTTAAGGCAGTCGAGAGCTCGGGGGCGGGGAGCCCGAGATTTAAAGGGGCCGCAGCCTGAATCGCCGCATATTTAATGATACCCCAAAATAGGCAGTTAAAAAAATTAATAAAAAAAAATCTATAGGGTATTTTGAGCTGAAACTTCACAGACACATTCAGGGGACACCTTAGACTTATATTACATCTTTTGAAAACGCGTTCTACGGCAACTTTACATTTTTTGAACAGCCACTTACCACCAGCCATCTACTGGTGTAACGATGTAAGTGATACAATCATTATTTAGTTTAAATCACCTTTATCAATTATTTCAATCAATTATTTAGTAAATCACTTTTTGAAAGTTACTTTCAAAATGTGATTTACTCTATTTTGATTGCTACTATGGACAGTGTTTATATACGAACTATAAACTTTTTTGTACTTCTGTGAAAATTTGAATTATTGTAACTCAGAAATAATGATACCGTGTGGTTGAAAAGACTGTGAATCTGTTTCATACATATACATGACAACTGCTCTCTCTGGGTCAGTGGCAGCACCAACGCAAATTTGAATGTTCCATTGTCATCTTGTCAAAGGTTTAATAGACATAAGCAAATCATTGTCATTTAGGAATAAAATAGCTTGGGTGTTTGAATTGAAATTGCTTTTGACCAACTCATTCAGCAAACCACATGAGATAAAGACAAGAAGCAACATAGTATTTATGCTCATCTTTAAGTCAGGTACTTTGTAAAGAAGAATATGCAAAGATCATGCAAAGACTCGTCTCACATAGACAGACAATTGACTTTGTGCTGCCCATATAGGCAGGAAGAGACTGTCACAGTTCAGTCACAGTTTATTTTGTTAAATGCCATTTAGGGGCAGGGATTATCTGAAATATATACTTCAATAATATTCAAGTGTAAATAAATAAATAAAACAACTGCACTCTATGTGATTAGCTGTGTAAGTGTGTGTAGACTGTAATAAATACAAATTATTTCACAGACAGAAACTTTAAAGTGGAAAAAAACATTGTGCTTATGCATACCTGCTTGTTACTAAAACTCTGGTAACATTTTATAATTATACAGTAATAAAGTACTTACAAATTAATATTTGTAGTTCATAGTTAATTTATTGTAGTCTCTTGTTAATCTATTAATAGGCTATGTAGTGAGCTCTTCAATCATTGTCACTGCAATTAACACACTGTAATTAACACACTTATTATTGTTTAATTAGCTCTTACTAAAGGAATTGTTAATTGGTTTTTAGCAGTAAACAGTTCTCACTTCAGCTAAAGAAAAATGGGAAGTTGTCATTAAGTGCTTTAAACCAACCTTTATTAGACATTAATTGCACTCATAAAATGTTTACAAATATGTTAAACACACACAGGTTTGTTTTGCTATCAAAGTAAGGACATTCCATAGGCGTAATGGTTTTTATACTGTACGAACTGTACATTATATCCCCCTACACTACCCCTACTCCTAAACCTACCCATCACAGAAAATATTCTGCATTTTTACATTTTTAATAAAACATTGTTTAGTATGTTTTAAAGCTATTTTACATATGAGGACTGAAATGTCCTCATATTTCATGTTTACGTCGTAATACCAGTGTAATACCCATGTCATTATACAAATTTGTGTCCTCATAAATCACAAAAACGCATGCACACACACACACACACATGCTGGCATATGTTGTTTACGGGGACTCTCCATAGGCATAATGGCTTTTGTACTGTACAAACTGTATATGTTACCCCTCCTGAAGATCTTGATTAGCTGGATCAGGTGTGCTTGATTAGGGTTGGAGCAAAACTGTGCAGAGCCCTCCAGGAATTGAGTTTGAGACCAATGATCTAACTCTTTACATGTGAGCTAATTAAACAATAATAATTTAGTTAATTACAATTTGTATATAGTCTATTAATATATTAAGAGATTACAATGTATTAACTCTGAATTAACTATAAACTAATAGTTTGCTAATGATTTTAAGTACTTTATAACTGTATACTTATTATAAAGTGTTATCAAAACTCTAAATATATGATTTATCAAAGTTATTGTATTAACCCTAGCTTATAATCTTAATTTCCTGGAGGACTGGTAAAACATGCACACCCAGACCAGTGTTACTTAGTATTTTTTGTGTTTCTGTCATTTTCATTAGTTTTTATTTTTAAAATATTCTATAGCTTTAATTAATTCATTGTTTCAATTTAAGTTTGAGCAATTTTGTACTTAAACATAGGCATTTCAGTTAGTTACTAAGACAACATTTTTGATTTTCATTTGTTTTTCATCCAATATTTATATTTTGTTTCAACTTTACTTAATTGTCGAAAGTGGTATAAAAGCTTTAAAACGGTATAAAAGTCAGCATGAAACGGAAGTTGCGATAGTTTTTTTCTCCAGAATTGTGACATATCTGAGTGAAACAGCTTTAGGAACAAAAACAAATGAGACTTGATTGTGTTAATGGGGAATTGATTGGATGTGGTTTACTATTGGATGATTTCATGTGAGTGACATGGTTGTCCTGCCCTCACACATGTCATCAGAGAAGAGATGTCTTCTTTAACAATAACAACACTGAACTGGACTCAAAGAAATTATTTAGAGCTTGCCAGATCAAGAATATGCTTGTCATTTTTGTGTAATATGCCGCCACTCTTCACAGGCTCTAATAGAGAGAGAGCAGCAGGAGATAAAGGAGGTGATTGCTGCAGTGATGGAGGATCTGAAGAGCTCAGAGCAGGTGCTGCTGGCTCCTCTGGAGGACGGAAGGAGGTGTTTGGAGATGGAAATGGACGAGAAGACACAACAAATGCAAAAAGACATTCTCAAGTATAAGGAGACCATCGAATCTTTGAATCGCACAATGAATGAGGAAGATGACATCTTCTATCTCCAGGTCAGTTAATCATGAAATACTGACTAATATTTGACAAATACAAATAATACTATTATATATCGACTAAATATTTAATCTATGTTTTTCAGTCTTATCCGTCTGTGCCAACTGAGTTCAAAGATGACTGGATGGTGTCCCTTGACACTGAGTTAAACTTTGGCACAATGAGAAATCTAAGGGCAGCCTTATTGGCTGAGATTGAGACTCACTTGGAGAAACTTTCCACTGTTGGTGAGTGATTATGTCTGAGAGTTGTTGTAATTAGCAAACATTCACTATTGTTATTGCTGATGAATAGAGTTAAGGATTTGGACAAGATTTAAACTTGTCCTACACTGTTTGTGTGCCCTTTAAAGCCTACTTTTACAAAGATTACTTACTACAGAAATACGGAGCCCCGCACATGACATGCAAGAAAAAAAAAGTAAACTGTGCACACAATTTACTAATTCGTTCCCTTGATTTGCTAAATCATGCTTGCCATTTACTACTATTTTTTTCATGCATGTCATGTGCGGGGATCTGTACAGAAATAATATACTGTAAAATAATGTGAACTGAATGTAATGTTTTTGAACACTTAATTGCATGTTAATTGCAATTACTAAATGAAACTGCATTATAGTTTACATTTATATTAAATGCAAGCTGAACTTCAGAGTGTTTTTGACCCACTTAAGTACATCTTTATATGCAATGTATATTTCATAATTACTTCTATTGGCTGGGAAATATGGATGAACTGTACTGCCAAATGTACTGACAAGCATATATGGTAAACTAAAATATACTTTAATATCATTTATATTGTTTTGTCAATACACTTGTATGTCACGTATTTAAATATATTTGTAATCACACATTTTAATGATGAAGGTACAATTTAGTGCATTTAAAATATTAATTTTAAATGCAATAATGAATAACACTATAGTTAAAATTATAACGTAGTACTTTACATTTAGTCTGTTAGTCAACACATAATAAATGTATAATTATTTAACATCTTTTTTTTACTCTCTTAAAGTATTTAATGTTTTTTTAAATATATTTTTTGAAGTAGGGATACACTACAAGTGCACATTCAATAAAATTAAGCACACTTTTTTTTCACATGGGTGTACAGTCATGAATCTTGTGTTTTGTTAGGGAGAGGTGGAGTGGTAATGATGATAATACCATGTTATTATTTAATGTACTTTAGAGTAACAATGATATGAATATTGTATATAGGTATGTCAGATATCTGTTCATAGGCGTGTCTGTCTCAGTACTTGTAAGGCTGTCATCATGATTTGTTTTGTGATCTTATTTGTTCTCATTACAGAAATAAGAAGAATTCACAGCTTTTCAGGTATGTATAGGAATAATTGTTAACACTTTGCGATAAGGTCCCATTAACATTAGTTACTGCATTAATTAACATTAATAAAAAATACAGCTGTTATTTCTTGTCAGCTCAGGTCCATTAAACAACATTAAAAAAGCAACTTTTGATTTTAATAATGTATTAGTAAATGTTGAAATTAATATTATTAATAAGTGATTTGAAAGTATTGTTCATTGTTAGTTCATGTTAACTAATAGAGCTTGAGTGACCGAATGGAATTCAAGTGTAGTTCAGGCAGACCACTGATCGCTAACTATATCAGCTGACACTCAGCTGATCAATTACTCTAATCAACAACCGTATTTAAGCCCATTCAAACGCATGCTCCTCAGTCGGTCGAGACATTTGAACCCACCTCTACCCCTTCACCTCCTAGCACCTTCATTATACAGCTTTTTGGATTTTTTCTTAGAACTATGACTGAATTATCAATCTTTTGTAACTGTTGTATTTCTTCTGCATATATGTATAGCTAAGAAATATTTGGTTATTGTCAGGCGGGGGGATTAATGCCTTAAGGATGTATCTTAAAATGTCTAATGAGCCCCTTAAAGCCTAAGCCTTTCGCCAAATACAAGAATTGTCAATAAATTTAGTATTCTCAAAAGTGGCCCTGACTTAAATGCAGTTAACTAAATGTAAACAAATGAAACCTTATTGTAAAGCGTTGCTAAAAAAATAAATAAATAAAACAAATCCTAAACTAGGCTTACGGAGCTCTTAAACATCCAGTTACTGAAATCTTGTCTTTTCTCAGTGGATGTGACTCTGGACGCAGAAACGGCACATCCACATTTAGAGGTGTCTAGAGACGGCAAAGCAGTGAGAGACACTGGGAAAAACCACGACATCCCAGGCAGTCCACAACAGTTTGACTTGGTCGGAGGAGTCCTAGGAAAGACTCGCATCACGTCAGGAAGAGCTTTCTGGGTCGTGGAGGTGGGAAAGAAGGTGGGCTGGGAACTGGGGCTGATGAGAGAAGGTGCGAACAGGAAAGGGAAAGTCTCCTACAGACCCAGCGAGGGTTACTGGGCCATTGTGCTCTGCGGTCAGAACATGTACGGAGCTTTAGAGGACCCTCCAGTCCAGCTGCATCTCAACACTAAACCCCAGAAAGTGGGAGTGTTTGTGGACTGTGAGGAGGCTCTGGTCTCCTTCTATGATATGGTGGCTATGACACATATTTACACATTTACTAAGTGCAGCTTTCATGGCGCTATCCATCCTTATTTTAATCCTCATCCCAACAAAGACGGGAACAACTCAAGTCCATTGGTCATTTGTGCTGCCAATCAAACTGACGTCTCTGTGTAAGAAAGGGCAAATCTTGATTTTGAAGCAAAGAAGGATCAGAATGTTTATTTTTTTATATAATATTTATTTCATTGACACTAATATTGCTAGTATGGTACTTTGAAGGATTTACAGAATGTAAAAAAAAAAAAAAATAGATGAGGTGAAAATTGTACATTGTACATCTATCTATCTATCTATCTATCTATCTATCTAGTCTGTCTGTCTGTCGAATATTCATATGAATGTTACTAGCCTACCTGTAACTTTATATAGCAATTAAACTTGCTTATTGACCTTGTGGGGACCTTGGGGAAAACAGCTTATAAATCATACTAAATTATGTTGGGTTTTTTTTGTTGTTGTTGTTGTTTGTTTGTTTGTTTGTTTTTTGGAAAATGAAAAAAATAGATTTCTGTCAGGGTTGTGTTTAGGGGTTAGGGTTAGTTGATAGAATATAAAGTCTGTATAGTATAAAAATCATTTTGTCTATGGAAAGTCACCATGAAACATGGAAACCCAACATAAATAAATTATATAAATGATAAAAAAAAAAAAAAAAAAAAAAACAGTATAAAAAACATTCTGTCTATGGTGAGTCATAAAAGCCGATGTGTGTGTGTGTGTGTGTGTGTGTGTGTGTGTGTGTGTGTGTGTCAGAGAGGATTGTTTGTTTAACATGATTGCTATTATCATCATGTGACATCAGTGACATTCTATTGCATTTTCCTTGGAATTTTATTGTTCTCATTATTCATTAATTATGATTACGTTCTCATTTTCTATATTAACATAATTGATTATTAATAATAATTGTAAGTACTAAGAGGAAAAGATTGTCTATCCACACACTCATGAACAACTCAAGATATTTACACTGTATTGTTGTCCATGTAAATCATGCAAAAACAGGGCAGGTGAGCAAATTACACATGCAAATCCACAGGGAAGTGTTTGCTTTGATTATTCCAGAGAGTGGAGAAGAGTGCTAAATGTTCTCAAGAAAATTATTACTTTTACTTTTAATTTGAAAATTGTATTGGCTGCTTTCTGAAATGCGTGTTTGAGTTTACATTTGAATGGGGAAAAATCTGTGTCAGGTTTGATAAGACTGCTGAGGAAAAATCCTGACAATGCCTCAAGATGAAAGCTTTTGAAATGTCAGCATTTGAGTGTCTCTAAAGACTTCAAGAAGCAAACTCGTCTGAGAAATGACGAGTCAGCCAGTCCTTGGCACTCCTAACAGAGTTATTTTGGGTTTTCTGACAGCCGCGGGAGTTGAATGAATGATGGATTCTGTGTAGAAGTTGCATCAGGGTCAGGTTAGGTGAGACTGCTCATCATGACAATATTATCAGCTTCACGTTGTCCCCATGATTTTGCGAGGTTAGATCAACATGTTTTGTTGTTATCAGAGAAACATTTAACCTTATCATTGCCAAACCTAAACATAAACTATCACTAAAATCAAACTTCTCAGAATTATGTTTATCATAATCCTGGAAAATAAGTAATTTGAAATGAAGTTCCAAATGTAGGTTCGGGAGGAGCCCAGATCATTTAGTCCTGTCAATCATCATTACGAGCATATATAAGCAGCAGTCATTGCATCGTCCCAGTGACAATTCTTCCGGTACTTGGCCCTGATCTGTCCCGTGAATATTTCCCAACCCGATGAACTCCAGTAACTTACCTCCAATGAAGAGTGCTCAGCAGAAAACTCTTACGTTTTAAAGCCAACCGTGTACATCCGAAAAAATCTCGCATTTTAACAATAGGAAAGTGGACAGTCGACTGATTGCAGCACACTCTTGTCTTCGTAAATGCCATATCTAGTATCTACACCACCAGCGCACTCAAACACGTTTGACAAGAAAGACAGCAGAAGGCTAATCTGGTCTTCCACTTGCAATTCGTTCACAATTAAACAGAACAGGATTTAAAATTCAGATCACTGTCTCTCTCTCACACATTGTGCCTTTCAGAAAGTGTGGGCAGCGTCAGATGTTCGACTACAGTATATTGCTGCTCACGTATTTCGAACTTCGTTTTACCCCTAAACGAAGAATGAAAAAGAACTTGGTTTGAAGTATATTGGGGCCTTTACCCACCCCAGTGCATCTTTATGCGGATCTGACATTCCAGTAAAGGCTGATTTATACTTCTTCGTCCAGTGTATGCCATACACTAAACCCAAATAAGTTGGGCTAACTCAAAAAATTTAAGGTAATCAGTTACATCAAATTTGAGTTATGATGTTCCCAATTTTAAGTAAGCAGAACTATCAAGTTTTGTAGTACTCATGCATGTTAATTGCTCCTAACTTGAAGTACTGAGTTAGCTAACTCATACATTTAACATTAAATATTTAGTTAATTAACTTTTTTTATTTTTAGTTCTTGCAAATCAAATGAGTTATTTACTTAACTGTAAATCCTAAAAAAATACAAAAAATGCCAACTTGCTAATTTGCTAACATGTTAACAATAGCATGGCATAACACTTACTGAATGAGTACAGCAACTTAAAACATGTAACTTACCTGCTCTCAAACCAAGCCGTATGTCACCATTTGTCACCATGATGGTAACTCTCCAAAAACCCACATTAACAGAAACTCTTCTAAATTAGCATAACAAAACATTAATCACTACTAAATCTCCCTTAACATTAATCTTGTGCAAAAGACATTATATAACACTTAATTTTAGCATTTACTCCTTTTCGCGTGCCATGGGCAAATCATTCTGGGAAATAGAAATCCCAGTCCAGTTTCAGTTAAACTTAAATAGTCTAAATTAAAAGAAATTAGTTCATACAACTCAAAACAATGAAACAGTTCAGTTTACTTGAAATATGTCAGTGCTGTGAACTCAAAAGAAAAAAAAAGTTCTAAATACTCATAGCAGTTAATTTAACTGAACTAATTTGTTCAATTTAAGCTTGTCTTACTCAAACCAATTAAGTATTTTGAACGTTAAGGTTTACAGTGTAGCTACGGCAGGCTGTATGCAGCCTATGACGTAACCTGAAGTGCACCTTTCCAAAAATGTCACAACACGTCATTCTACGTGGACCGCAAGCGGTTTGATTGGTTTGCTAGAACCCCTCCCTAAGGTTAAAAAAAAACAAAACAAAACAAAAAAACTGGTGAATGAAAAACACTCAATCACTTGCTCTGCTCTGTTTCAGGGACACGTGCCGTCAAGCTGCAACAAATGTCGCAATCACTGCTGAAGCTTCTCTGACAACGTACATGACAAGCTTCTGCTTCTTCGGCTTTTGCCTTGATACTTAACATGATCGCGGACACTGCCTACTAGCGGTCTGCATGTTGCACGTCGACGCGGACAACGACGCAGAAGTATAATGAAAACCGACGCATAGCCTACGGCACAGAGGCTCCGGCGTAGGTCCGATGCAGAAGTATAAATCAGCCTTAAATGTTCCTCTCAACCCCATTTTTTCTATTAACTAATTTTTGGTCAGCAGTAGTGCCCAGCTATTATTAGCCCACAACAGGGGCAGATCTACTGGAGTGGCATGGGGTGGTGACTGGCACCTGAGTGCCTCACTATGTGGATGTGGATCTGACATTCCAGTATATCTTCCTCTCAGTCATCCCCATTTTTTCTATAATCACATTTTTGGTCAGCAGTGCCCCGCTATTAGGGTTGGTCATATTGCCTGTCCACTAATGGTGTAAAAACAATTTTCACTCATAAATTGCAAGTAAATTTCAAGATTATTTTGAATTAAATATGAAATTTTGAAGTACAAAAACTGAATTAGTATTCACTGCTTTGAGAAAGTTTTTTTTTTTTTTTTTTTTTTTTTTTAACATTTTTTTTGTATTTGGATTCACCTAATCCACGTAATTCCGGAAATGTCAAGCCCTTTACCATAACCGCGGCTGCGTCCGAAAACTGGAATATGCTGCCTTCTGATTTCAAACAAAGAGCTTAGAGGTAGGAAGGCATCAAGGCACGTCCTAATCCAGTGTTAGCTTCACTTCCTGTTTTCTGAGATACCTTCATCTGATTGATTTTTGAAGGCAGCATAGATGTATCCCTCGCTGCCTTTGATATCCCAGAATCCTGTGCTTTCCATTCTGTGACAGTTGAGCTAGAAAAAATAAAGTTGGCGTCCGAAAGTTGCTTTTTTTTTTTGGCCAGTTTGTGAGCAAATGTACATTTTTGACCAACATTTTCCACTTTTGATGTCATTTCCAGCGAGAAATTACTACTGTAGTAATTAGATATTTGTTTAATTCTCACCAAAGCTCGCGCTATATTGCATATATCATTAAACTCTTATGCTGCCTCGGAAGACTGTCCGAAATCCGTTTCATGAGGTGCCTTCATGAACAAACGCTGCCTTACAAGTCATTGTTTGATAAGGCAGCAAGTCAGCTACCTAGGTTTTCGGACGCAGCTCGCGAGTTTCATCTGCTCAGGTGTAACGTTATATATTAAGTACAGCATCAATTTCAAACCAATCCGAGCTGCAGTCAGCTAGCTAGAGGATCGTGCAGAACGGATTTCAAGCATGGATTTCACAGTACGTTTCAGAGTGGTATGTTTTTTTGTTTTGTAATTTTCTTATACATTTTAGACACGATGTTATACACAATTTAATTATGAAATTTGTCTAAAAACTATGGTAACATGATTCATTTTCCAAAGGGGCGGTGAACAGTCTTACAAAAGCGAGAGCTTACAAAAGCTACAGTAAACACTACATCAGCACTGTCATGTTAAAAAGCGCCATTAGTTAGCAGGCCAGCAGAGCCAAACAGCTTTGCCATTTGTTTACATCGTAGCAACAACATGGTACTGTTAATAGAAAACACAACAGCAAATAATAAAACATACTTACAGGTTTTGATTCATAAACAACTGATTGTCCTGACAAAGTGGGAACTGCTCCATTTAAGGAGAAGCTTTTGTGCGTAGCCGGCATTGTACTCTTTTAGGTTTTGGAAGCTGTCCTTTGTAAAAATGTGCAGCACACAGATGAACGTTGGGGTTTTAATGTTCAGGAACAGTGTTAAAAATATTTTTAACCAATCTAAGTTTGTCTCTTCGACATAGTGATAACACTGTCTTCTAATGCAGCTTAGCCAGGCCTCTTCCCCTTTTTTGTGTATTCCGTGGGTGAGGATTATTTAAATGAGCAACATTGTGACTTCACAAAACCCAGAAAAAGTGCATTGTAGTCCAAACGAGTCATTCCCCTTGAGTAAACTTTGAGCTTTGTAACCTTGAGAATCTTTTTTTTTTTTTTTTTATGCTCAAAAAGCAACATTACATACTAAAGTTGAAAAAGTGAAAAAAACATAATAGGACCCCTTCAAAATGTATGAAATTATACTGTCTTTGGGATAATGTACACCATTTTCCAATAACACACTAACAAAAATAATGGTGAAGCTTGCAGTGGTATTTTAATAGTTCGATATGTGGAAATAAGTCTAATTAATACACTTAACACTGATTTACATGTTTATTTAAAATTTCAATTATACACGTAATGTGGAAACATGGTTTAAATGTATTAATTTGTTTTGTATGCTTTGTCATAATTGCTCTTGTATGGCCATGCAATAAAACTGATTACTTTTTTGTAGAAATATCCATATAACAGTCAGGAAATATTCCCAAAGAAAGCAGTTCTCAAACACACATAGTAACAGGATAGAAACGGCAGTACTGCAGATCATGTCACCAGACCAAGTCATTGTGGAGCTCATGTTTCAGCACTGTTTAGTATGAGACGTCTCCTGCACGGGACAGATCATCATAGTGTCAGAGGCCTTATCGGAGCAGTAGAGGTAGAAGAATGGGAAGAGTTTCTCTTTAAACGAATCCATAAAGGTGTAGATGTGACTTTTGTTTTGTACGTCATAGAATGACACCTGTCCTTCTTCGTAGTCCACATAGATGCCCACTCTCTTCAGCTTGGGCTCGATGGAGAGCAGGAGGGGTGGAGAGGAAGAAACACGATATTCTTGCCCTTTCTTCATTGCTATAGCCCAATAACCGTGAGCCGTACTCACCGAAATCCTCCCTTTTCTGTTAACAGATGCCCGGGCGACACCCAGGTACCAGTCGTCCTTCTCGCCCACCTGAACCTCCCAGTAACGGCGTCCAGAGGACAATCCTTCACGGCCGAGCGCAATAACCACCGTATCGAAGCGCTCTGGCGTATCGGGCAGGTCCTGCCATGCTCCCAGATGACGCATCTGACGCCTGTCCTCGGATAGCTGCAGCCAAGGGTTAGCCGTGTCTGGGTCAAAGGTTACATCCACTTCACGGGGACATACAACAGAGACATGAGTAGAAAACCAAACACACCTGAATGTGGTCTAGTGATATATGACAGATCAAATGAAAAAGGAAATATTACCTGAGTACTTCTGAACTCTCCTCAGCTCTGTTTAAGATGACAAAAATAAATTAATTAATCAAGAAAGTAATTGTTTTAAAGGTTGTCCTGTACTTTTGTTAGAAAGGCAGAAAAAAAAAACTTTTGTCATGTCATATATTTGCACAATTACAATATTTGCAATTTGATACATATAATATATATATATATATATATATACCTTAAATGTAAAATTGAATAACAATATGTTTGTGCATTAGTATCTTAGTCAACACAAAAATGTGTACTTCTTTAAAACACAAAAAATTAAAATGTAATCTAAAGTAACTTTTAATTTGACAATGTGCACTTTTTAAAAGTGTGCTAAGAAACATATGGGCGGTTTCTCAGACAGGGTTTAAATTAAGACAAGAGTAGGCTTTAATCAGTGGTGGCGTTTCACAAAAACCTAGGGTATGTATAAACAAAATGTGGACAAAAATCCACCATACTAAAAGAATTGATGGAGTCCACAGACATGCACAGACTTTACGAAACAACAATACGGAATCAATGCAAATTCTGAAACAGCCCTAAGCATAGACTGTGTCCTAACTAGACGAGACGTGACACGAGAAAAGAGTTTTTTGTACTTACCAGCCACAATGGCAATATGCGGCAATTCTATTTTACAAATTGTTTCTATTTCTGCAGCATTGCCACTAGAACAACATTATTTAATGTAAAAAGAATTTAAAGGGTTAGTTCACCCAAAAATGAAATTTCTGTCAATAATTACTCACCTTCATGTCGTTCCAAACCAGTAAGACCTTCGTTCATCTTCGGAACACAAATTAAGATACTTTTGATGAAATCCGAGAGCTTTCTGACCTCAACAACAGACAGCAACATCATAACCAATTTCAAGGCCCAGAAAGGTAGTAAAGACATCATTAAAATAGTCCATGTAACTACAATGGTTCAACCTTAATGTTATGATGCGATGAGAATATGTTTTGTGCACAAAAACTAAAACAATTACTTTATTCAGCAATTTCTTTTCTTCCCTGTCAGTCTCCTACGCTGTTCATGTTGTAAACACAGGAGCTGGCTAATAATGAGCTAGCGTTCTGATGTAGAACCCGAAAGCGCTGCACTGTGTTTACAACTTGAACAGTGTTATGACATTGCTGTCTATAGGGAGGTCAGAAAGCTCTCAGATTTCATCAAAATTATCTTAATTTGTCTTTCTAAGATGAACAAAGGTCTTACATGTTTGGAACAACATGAGCGTGAGTAATTAATGAGAGAAATTTCATTTTTAGGTGACTTAACACCTTAACATGAGTTCAAATATCATTTTTTGTGACCTTTATAGACATACTGAAATCAAAAACGGATAGGCTAATTCACCTCAGATCAGGTCTGGGTTGGACAGATAAACTGCCTGCCACTGGAAATCTTATCACTTCGCATCTAATTAGGACACGGTGTATGCTGTTTATATTTGCTTTTTTTTTTTAAAGCTGCAATTTCTGCCAAAGGCCAACTCAAGCAACAGAACTAACAAGCTGCATCAAGCTGTATATTTCCCCTGTTTTGTCTGAATGCCAGGGTATGGCAAATGCTGTATTCTGCCATATGTAAACACCACCCCTAGCCTTAATCTAGAATAGTTAATCGTGGCTTTAAAATAGCTTTCTGTCCAATCAAATGCTCTCTAGGATCTACAGTGTGTCCCACCCCCAAATAGACGCTGAAGCTGTGGCTAAAATTGGTCACTTGTTCACATATTTACATTTTTTTAACATGGCGAATGGCACATAGTGTACTATATAGGGGATAGGGAATGAATCAGACAGTGTAAATATGCTTTCGATTGGAGCGAATGAAGTCTGGTTTCAAGTTTGTGTCACGCGAACCGCCGCAGTGTGCACACAGTCTGCTCCGGTCCAGAGACATGACAGCACAGAGCAAAACATATCAGACCCATTTGAATTCTGCATAGAATGCTATATTGTAAAGCGATGTGGAGGTGATTAGTTGGAAAAATGGTTAGAGATCAGGAGGAAACTGCAGCTTTACCGAGCTCAATGGCTTTGTCCGAGCTGTAATATAAGCAAAACACTATTGGCTATTTTAAAAAAAGGAGAGGAGCTGTATGGAGTCAAAACCATGCCACATAGTTTTGCAAAAGAATAAAGTATTGCAAAAGAAAAAGAAATTATTGAAAAAGAAAATCAAGTATGGAGCAAAAAAAAAAAAAAAAAATCCATGCAATCCAGATATGTGTCCACTTTTGGACAAGACACGCTGCTAGCCATTGTTTGTTTATGCTCATGGCACCTTCTGTCAGTCGATAGTCCTATCTTCTTGATGACAGCACACACACGGTTAAAGACGGCACACAATGAATGGTTGGGTAGCAACGTGTAGTCTGACATGTTTCTTGTCCACAACAAGTTTTTAAGAGTCAAAATCGTATAATCTGACACAGTGACTGTCATGACTGATAAAAAAATAGTGTCTAAACCTGGCATAAGTTAGAGATCATGGAAAAGTGGTGTTTATTACTAGCCGTACACTGTTAATGATTTGTTGTTTTCACAGTAATATACTGTGTTCTCAATTCCCTACAGTAGAATCTGAGAACAGTATGTTACTGTAGATTTTGTCATTTTCACAGCATTATTACTGCATTCTTAACAATTTCCAACTGTATAAGCTGTGTACTGTATGTTAGTGTAGATTTTAAATGCATTCTGGGAAAATATTAGCCTACTGTAAATCTAAATACAGTACTAATGACCTCAAAAAGCAACCACACACCTCCTCACGCAACGGCTCTGTGACAGACTCTTCATGAAGATGAAAGCCCACAAGAGTATGGTAGGTTAACTTTTATTTATTTATTTATTTATTTTTTGCTTTATATGTTTTATTCTGATGTTATCTGCAAGATATAAAGCTTTGTTTTAGTTAATATGTAAAAATATCTGAGCAAGGGTTAATTTTCTGGCCTCTTCCTCCCGCAGCATTGTGAAGATGAAAGTCATAGGAGTACGTTCAGTTGGTAGGTATACTTTAAAACACATCTAGTCACCTTATTTGTATTATACAAATGTTATTTGCAAGGAATAAATTTGTTTGAGTTAATAAATATCTGTAAGAACACTGGAGCGGGCCTTCATTAATAAAAAAATGCCATTAAACCAATATTTAAAATATGCTGTCTTTAAGTTGTTTCTACATTAATTTGGAGGGTAACTTTAAATCATGATTAATTACAGAAAAAATGTGCGATTAATTAGTTATTTTTTAATCGATTGACAGCACTAATATATGTGTGTAATACTAATATACTAATATTATATACACAATTAGAGAAATAAACAGCAGATGCTGGCTAGAAGTATCCTCAAAGATTTTAATTGATCTCTAACTTCTTTAACTTAAGCAAAAGCTGGTAACATTAAGTTAACAAAACTAAACCATCAACATTTTAATGCAATGAAATAAACAGCAGGTGCTGGCTATTTTCAAACAGGTCATGTTAGCGAGTAGTCTACGGCTAATAATAAACACCAAACTTTAACATGATCTCTAACTTAAGCAAATGCTTTTATTTATTTTATTTTTGTTTGCAAAACTCAATACTTTATTTTTCTTTTGTATTACTTTATTTTTTCTTTTGTAAAAAAATTATTTTCTTTTTCAATATTTTATTTAGATAAATCTGTCATGAAAACAAGTTATGACAGCCACTGTGTAAATGATTATATTTCAACAATGAATTGGAGAAACATAATTTTATAATTGAATATAGAAGTTAATGCAAAAACTTGCCTTATGTGCATCTTACATGTTTACATGTTTTTTGTTTGTTTGTTTGTTTTTTTTTAATTTTTTTTATTTGAGTGTTGATGATTATATCTAAAAATAAATAGAATTAAAAAAAATAAAATTTAATAGTTTGGGCTCTGTTGTTAATTGTAACCTTTAATATTACAGTAATGTGCAAGTAAGGGCTCCATGAGCAGAGATAGGCAAGGCAAGGCAATTTTATTTGTATAGCACATTTCATACACAATGCTAATTCAAAGTGCTTTACATAAAAAAGAATAATAAATATAGAACATAAGGAATAGAAATAACAGTAAAAACATAGAATTTAGCTATCTGGATGGAAGAGCTAGGAAGTGTCAGGGAGTTTGTTGTTGTTGTTGTTGTTGTTGCTGTTGCTGTTGCTGTTGTTGTTGTTGTTGTCGTCCATCAGAGTTGGATCTAAACGGATCTATCCATCAGAGCGGATCAGAATGGATCTTCCTCACACAACAGGACTGCTACCTGTTAAGGCACTTCAAACTGATAAACACAGTTTCAATCTCCCCTTTTGCCAAGACACCTCAAACTGCACCACACAGCCCTAATCCCCCTTCCGGAGATATCTTACCTATGCAACGCAGTTCAAATTTCCCCCTTTGGAAAGTGTCCTGACTGTAATCCAGAGATATCTTAACCATGCACTACAGCTTAAATTTCCCCATGGTTTGTCCCCTTATCCAAATTTACCAAATTTTAACCTAATCACTTTCTTCCTAATTCTCCCAGCTCTTTCAACCAGACAGCAATATTTAAAATGCATTAAAATTGTTTGACCCCTAGAGTGAAGGTACATGTTCACTTTGAGAACTTCATCTTTGTTTCCAAACGCAATGATTTCAGTTTTGTCTTTGTTTAACTGAAGGAAGTTTAGACACATCCAATTTTTAATTTCATCAATGCACTGGCACAGGGAGTCAATGGGGCTGTAGTCGTTAGGTGATAGGGCTAGGTAAATCTGGGTGTCATCTGCATAGCTGTAATATGCAATTAGGTTCTTTCTCATTATTTGGCTCAGTGGCAGCATATATAGGTTGCAGCAACACCTCCACCTCTCCTAACAGCTCTGCAGACACTCATAAAAGTAAAGTTAGCAGGGGCTGTTTCATTCAGGATTGTTGCACTGCAGCTGTCTTCAAGCCATGTTTCATTTAGAAGAATAAAATCTAGGTTGTTTGTGGTTATTAAGTCATTAACTAGAAGTGATTTATTTTTAAGTGAGCGTGTGGCAGGGGAGGCGTGGTTCAGCGGAGTCTGCAGCGGGAGAGAGAGGGAGGAGACGCGCGGTGTCTGAGTGGATTAGACGCAAATATTAAACACCTGTCTCTTGTTTCAGTAATTGGCGTGGAGAGAGTATTTAACGCCAGGAGAAACAGGAGCCTGCGAGAGAGAGAAGGACTACTAGCTGTTTCCCCACTCCTGGATGTCTGCTGCTGTACTGGAGTGAACTGTGAAATTACTTTGGATTGTTTTGTGCCTGCCTGCACACTGTTTTGTTATTATTTGTTTTTGCTTAAAATAAACAGCCAGTAGTCACCGCTGACCCTGTCCTCTTCCCTCTTTATTTACGAACTTTGTTACACTGGTGCCGAAACCCGGGAGGGAAGATGGATGCCGCCGCCATGCCAGAGTCCTCCGCTGCGCCATTTGCGGAAATAATTACATCCCTCGCGGTCAGGCAACATGACCAACACCAGGCCCTGCTGGACTTAAGACAAAATCATGAGAGGCGGTTCCAGGCCGTCCTCCAAGCCCAGCAGGAAGACCGCGAGAGGTTCCGGAGCTGGATGGACCGGGAGGCTTGGCCGGGAGCCTCGGACCAACGTGCTGAACCACGCCCCCCCTGCCACAGAGCGGATGTTTAAAAGTGCTAACTTAACATTCTTACTTTCTGTCTCTACAGTAATCTTAGTTTGACATGTAATAGGTAGCAGATTAAATGGGTTTGCCAAACAGTTTGAGAAGGCCTTAGGCTTTCTATAATGTAATAAAACAGAAATAGAGAAAGCTACAGGCACACTGGGTTCCCACTTGTTCTGTAAACATTTGATAAAGTCACTGTTATCATAGCGGGGACCCGACACACATCACTGAGAGCTGTTATCGGTTGTTTTTGGTTCACCTAGAACAGACGGAGGAGGTTGAGGGGCCTGGCGTTGTGGCAGGGGCCGAAGAGCTCTCGCAGGAGGAGGAGGAGGGCGAGCTGGGCACACAGGCTTTGGTGGTTTCGGGGCTTGACGCTTTTTTGTTGATATCTGGGGGCTCGCAGCAAACGAGTGGGAGAGTTTGGTTCCAGCATACACCAGTTCCTCCATTTTCTCTGAGAAGCACAAAAGAGGGGATGCTGGAGAAAGGGATAACATGTCCGGTGAGAGGGGCTGTTGCTCTGGTGTTACCGGAGGCTGTAATATATTGTCCTGGCTTCCCTGGCTGTTTTCCTGAAAGTCGTCCTTGGGTGCTGAATCTTGGAGCAGTTCTAACACGTCACTGTCTCTCGGTGAGCTCTGTGGGCAGGGCTCAGTCAGGATTGTGTGCGTGAGCAGTGGTTGTTGTGGCTGCGTGGTGTTATCATTGACCTTGTGGGATGTGTCAACTGCATGTCCATTCAGGTGCTGAAATGAAGTCCTGTGGTCAGTTGTACTCTGTCCAGGTGTGTTTGTGCCATTCAGGTTGAATGGATTTGCACACACTGCTGAAGGATGATGGAGGCAGAAGTAGATATTGTCCTTTAGCACTCTTGAGCCCAGTTTGTTTGGGTGCAGGCCATCATGAGTGAACAGTTGTCTCTGACTCCAGAACAGATTGAAGTTGTCGATGAAATTCAGTCCTTTTAAGTTGCAGGTTTTTTGCAGCCATGTGTTAAGACCAAGCAACCGTGTAAATCTATTTGTTCCTCTTGCTGGGAGTGGTCCACTGATGAACGACTGAACTTTTAGTCTTTTAAGCATTTCAAAAAGTTCATTGAAATCCCTCTTAAGGAGTTCTGACTGCTCCTTCCGAATATCATTCTTCCCCACATGAATGATTAGTCGATTTGCAGTTTTATATTTCATCAGAATGCTCTTAAATTCCCTGTTTACATCAGAAACTGTTGCTTGTGGAAGGCAGCATGTAGTTGTATCCCTGCTGCTAATGTTTCTGATAATAGAGTCACCCACTATCAGAGTCCTGGGCTCGGCTGCTCTCTGAGCTGAGTGCCGCTGACTGTTCAACCTTGAGCGGCAGTTAGCATCGGTGTTAGCTGCTGGCTGATTTGATCTGTGTCCGATCATGTTTGGGGATTCCTCACCCACATTCATTAACACTTCAAATCTGTTCTCCAGATGTATTGGCGGTGGTAGGGAGCTATTGTTTGGGGTAGAGGATGCTACTGTATTAATATGTGGCACTCGTGACAATCTGATGTCTCGAGTGCCTTTGGGTCTCGCTCCCTGTGTGTGCCATCGATTAATATGTTGATCAATTTCGGCACTCAGTACGGTCTGTTTAGGGGCATTAGATTCATGGGACTCACCGACTGTGTGCTGAGGACGTCCATGATGAAGCTCTGTTGTGTGTTCCTTCTGGTTTGGTAGTCCCGCAAGTAACTTGTTTCAAGAACTGCAATCCTTTGTAGAAGTCTGTGGCAGTTTGTGCAGCAGGTAGATTCTTCAACCAGAGGAGGCATATTATTTCTAATCCTTTTGGATGTAGGCAGCTGTGTTTTCCCTTCTCCGGAATGTAAGCTGATGGCTGCTGTCAGTGGGAGGCAGGTTGGATAAAAATTCCCCTTTTTTGTAGCAATTCTTCCAGTTAAAAAGTTTGTTGGTGCCAAGATTTGTCGTTTGAGCACTGTGCCTATTTGCTGTAGTTAAAATTAGGAGATAAAATATAAAAGCAATAGAGCAAAGCGCGGAGCTGTAAGCAAGAGCGTCCGAACAGTAGCGAAGCAGGAAGTAGTCTAGGAAGATAGATTTTTTTTTTTTATCCTTAAGAAAATTTTAATTTTAATTTAATGAATTTAAAGACAGAAACACAGTTTGTTCAGTATACCACTGGTTAATAAAAAAAACCAAACATTTTTTTAGTTTTCTCACCCTGCTGTACCGAACCATGACTTCAAAACCGAGGTACGTACCAAAGCGTAATTTTTTGGTGCTTTTCCACTGCATGGGACGGCTCGGTATGGAACGGTACGGCTCGCTTAAATAGTACCACCTCAGTTGAGAAAAAAAAATGTCTGTATCATGGACAGTAGATGAGGTGCAGATTCGTTGGTAACCGCGGAGCGGATCCACGACAGTAAAGGAGGCGCAACTATAACGATCAGTCTATAATCCCACCCATTTTGAAGCTATACTAAACTGCAGTGGAAAAGCAAACCGAAAGTAAGAGAGCCGTACCGAACCTAGCCGAGCCGAGTCGTTCCACACAGTGGAAAAGTGTCATTTGTGTACTGTTACACCCCTATACAGTATATATTCAGTTGCAATCAAAATTATTCAACCCCCTTAACCTGCAAGACATTTTGCTGCCGAGAACAAAATTTTATGAAAACAATTCATCAAAGGCTTAAGTAAACTATTATACAAAGTTTATATGTAGTTTTGCTACAGACGTACCGCTGATCCATGGATCCAATAATAAAAAAATAAAACCATCTCAAGATTAAAGTTGTTAAATTTCGAGAAAAAAGTCCAAATAAAATGTTGAGAATAAACTCATTAAATTACGAGAAAAAAGTCATTAGATTATGAGAACAAATTCGTTAAATTATGAGAAAAAAAGTCGTTCGATTTCAAGAAAAAAGTCGAGATAAAATGTTGAGAATAAACTCGTTAAATTACGAGAAAAAACTCGTTAAATTTCGAGAAAAAAGTCGAGATAAAATGTTGAGAATAAAGTCATTAAATTACGACATTACATTAAATTATTAATAACTTTATTCTCAACAATTTATCTTGACTTTTTTTCTCGAAATTTAATGACTTTTTTTCTCATAATCTAATGACTTTTTTCTCGTAATTTAATGACTTTATTCTCAACATTTTATCTCGACTTTTTTCTCGAAATTTAAAGATTTTTTTCTCGTAATTTAACGAGTTTATTCTCAACATTTTATTTTGACTTTTTTCTCGAAATATAACGAGTTTTTTCTCGAAATGTAACAACTTTAATCTCGAGATGGTTTTATTTTTTTTATTATTGCTTGGCCCTAATCCTCTTCCGTAGATGCCTTTTGAATTTTCATAAAATTTTGTTCTCAGCAGGTTAAGTAGGTTGAATAATTTTGATTGCAACAGTATGTGTTAGCATGATTAATCTTTAAAAGATTATCTCGATTCAAACACCCCTGCAATCATATTATTTGTCTATTAAAGGCCCAATATGTAATATTTTTGGGATTAAAATATCCAAAATTCCCTAGAACAGTGTATTTGTTGACTTGTGTACTTACATTATCCCAGATGTTTCCAAGAATGTTTAAATCCAGAGAAATAAGCAATTTTAACCAGAACATGGACTGTGTCCATGCGCCACCTGTCAGTGACGTCATACCTGCGGCACCCTTGATTTCTGGTTTTATTTTGTAGAAACCATGGAAACACCAAAGACATGTTTTATTTGACAAGGGAACAACTGTTTCGATACATTTATAAACAGAAAACTAATCATTGTTATACAGCTTAACACATTTAGTCTTATTGTTTGAATCTCATTTTCTGGATTTTCCGCGGATGCATGTTTTTACCATGCCTCAAAGAAAAACACTATTTTGTCAAGTAGATAACATAACATAATCAGATGCAGCCTTATTTTTAGTAACAGTAATACAGCATTTTCTCCAACATACAATATGTTTTAAAATTAATTGCATGCCATTTATCAACACAAGCCATCCAGCATTTATTAATATGATTCTAATATCGATCTAGCTCATTGCAGCTGCTGAGCGAACGCTCAGAGTAACCGTTATAACATCATTTTCAACACACTCAAATGTATCTAATATGATAAAGCGCTGCATTACCCCTCATACACTTGACCAGAAGAAGCGGAAGTGGCGACTGTGGCATAATAAAAGTTCTGCTGCTCTCGAGGCGTGTGTCGTGCTCCTATCTCATTAGCAATCACTCCAGCGGCCTTGTTCAGCTCCAGCATCACTCGGCCCTGCTCTGCTTCATACTACTGTAATGTTAATAATCTCATCCGTAAACATGATTTCTGCCTGAGTCCTGTCCCGATTCTTTTCTACCGGCTTTGAGGTGAAGACAACAACTTTCAAGATTCTGAACTCAGTCTCTGTGTCATCAAGCTACGCCAAGCGCTTACCTCTAGTGACAAAACTTTACATATTGTGCCTTTAAACCTTTGACAAAATCATACTGAAGCATTCAAATCTGTGTTTGCACTGCTGCTGACCCAGAGAGAGCAGTTATCATGTTTAGGCATGAAACAGCTCCGCAAACAGTGTTTTTCAACCACACAGTCAACACTCAAAAAAACAAACAAACAACAACAACAACAAAAAAATGTAAATTGCACAGAAGGCAGGTTTTGCATAAAGGCTCAATATGTAAGATTTTTGGAGTAAAATCACTAGAACAATGTTATATATTTTGTTGAATTGTGTACTTGCATTATCCCAAATGTTTCCAAGAATGTTTAAATCCAGAGAAATAAGCCATTTTAACAAGGGACACGGACCATGTCCATGCGTCGCCTAACAATGACATCATACCCGCGGTTTCCTGGTTTTATTTTGTAGAAACCATGGAAACATCAAAGACACTAATATATTATGTGTTTTTTATTAGACAGGTGAGCAACTGTTTGGATATATTCATCAACAGAAAACTAATCATTGCTATTAGCTCAACAGAGTAGTCTAAATATTATTGTTTAAATCTTGTTTTCCTGATTTACAGCGAGTACCATGTTTTACCATGCCTAATATCGATCTAGTGTGCAAAAAGTGTCTCATAGTAGCTTCAGAGCGAACGCACAGAGTAGCATTATAGCAACTTACGCAAATTTATCTAATATGATAAAACAGTGCTGCGTTTCCCCACATACGGTTGACCAAGAAGTGGAAGCGTCTGCGGCATAATAAAAGCTCCACTGCTTTCGAGCCGTGTGTCGTGCATGTCTCTCATTATCAATCGCTCCAGTGGCCTCATTCTGCTCCAATGGCTTTCAGCCACACTCTGCTTCATACTACAGTAATGTTAATAAATACGTTAGCTCATCCATAAATATGATTTCTGCCCAAGTCCCGTCAACGGGCTGTAGACGTGAAGACAACATATAACAATATACTAATATCAATTATATATCAACTATAATATATCAATATATTATTCCTCATTTAGTTCTATGAAACAGAATCAGATTTAACTAGAGCTGCCCCTGACTAAAGATTTTTCTAGTCAACTAGCAGTCGTTCATTTAAGCCATTAGTTGATTAATTGTACGTTTAATTTACTCATTTTTTTCAATATTACTATTCTAACATTTTATAAATATTGCAAAGTCATCAAAACTGACTTTTTTTTTTATCAAAACCAATTATTTTGTGACCAAAAATGTGAAAAATAAATCTAAATGATTGTGCATGACATTCTTTTAACTATAAGCAACCCAATTTGTCTACATATTCAATATTCTTTCCCTTGTATAATGAGCTTGTCTTAAAGTTTCATATTGTATTATTATTGTGCATTTTATACTTTATGAGCATTCACAGTCGTGTGATTTATTCAGCTTGTGAAATTAGCCTACTTTTATGCAACAGTTTGCCGGAACAATTATGTAAATAAATACATAAAGTCAAAATTCCCCTATTTTGGTGAGTATCCTCATAAGCACAGTCTTTAATGAAGGTCTTGAACGTAAGGAGTTGGGAGAAAATCAGATTTGTGTCAGATCCGCGTGCCAGGACTTAAAGTGACAGCAATCTAATAAACCTGCTGCTGTCATTAATGATAAAAAAAGCACTCAATGCTCTTGACTGAACAACTTTTGTTGCTTTAATAAGGATTAATCTATATATAGCCTAATTTATACAGTGAAGATTGTGTTATTTACATTTGATAATTTTATTAAATTTCCATAACATTTCTTACCTGAATACTACTGTTAGGCCTACCTAAAAATCTTAAAGCTCAGTTTATTTATTACCTTTGCTCTATTGAATTTATTTGTGGTATCACTTGTAATTTGTTTAATTATTCTTATTTTATTAATGACTATTTATACTTGACTTTAAAAATGTTTGAACTTTATAATAGTCTAGTAGTTTTTGTTTTGGAATTTAATTTTTTAATTTTTAATTTTTTTTATGTAAAATGTATGCAACAACCTAATTTATTAAAATACAAGGTTACATGGGTCAAAAACAATGAAAATAACTTTTAATCATTTCTTCCCTAGAAACTGAGATAAAAGAGACACAAGTAGAAGTAACAGATGGTAATACTGGCCTTCATTCATAGTGGAGTTGTCAAAAGTTCCGACTTCGGTACCAATCGGTACTGAAATTTTAAAAATGTGGCGCTTTGAGCACTGTTGAGCAGATTCGTAAACACCTCTGATTGAGTTGACGCGCTCATCGGATATGTCTGTGATTGGCTACAATGAAGTATTGAAAGCACATGGAAGTGTTTGAATTTGAAAGCGTTTTGAAAGCAGGAGTGTTTGAAAGCAGGCGTCTTATCAGCGGACTGGTCCGCTGCCGTGTGTATCTGTGTAAGTGCTCGATAAAGAGTATCATTGATGACTATTTACAATGTTTTTGAAGCATTGATCATTGAAGCCAATCACAGACCGATGAGCACGTCAACAAAATGGCCAATCAGAGGTGTTTATCTTTTAGTAAAAAGATGCCATTAATGCAATTCCATGTGAAATTATGTATACCGTAGATTTTGAATAAATTGTATATTGTTATGGTGGGGACCCCCCATAACACTGATTCAGTTCGAGCACTGCTTAAAACTGTGCCACTTGTTGAGGTGAATATAAAGTATAGGGGCAGAAAAAAGACTGATGTGCATTAGTAGAATATATAACAGTAAAGTTCTTACCCATTTCTGCAAGTTTTTCTACTTCTTCTGTTAGTGTCTCTTCTAGTTTGAGCACTGCTCTTCTGGTGGTACCCACACACTGATCCGCATGCACACAGGTCTCAGACCAGTCTTTAGTGTGTGGATGAGCCATTAATGATGTAAAGTTCTGGAGAAGACAGTAGACATTAAAGAAGCTATGTGAAACATAACAGAGATAAGTAGCAAATTCCTTTAAGGGAAAGAAATGCAGTAACTTTACAGATCAGCGATTGGCTCTTTAATTAGAAGGCGGGACTTATTACACCATATTGCGAATTGCATTTTCTCCCTTCATGAGTAATATGAGTGTGCCCCAGAGATGAGCACTCGAGTTAGTGACTTGGGCTGCGTTCCACTCCACTTTTAAACATGTACTCGCGAACTTCCCTAAACACATTCCCTCAGGGGAATCCTCGCCGTCATTTTGAAGTGCGTTCCACTTCATGAAGTGGATGAGGGAAGTTTATATGGACAGACCCTCGTCCCCTCGATTTTGACAGAGGGAGCGAGTCTACTCTGATGTACACTTCAAGCAGCTCTATATCCCACAATTCAACTTGATTGTGACATAACAGCATATTGTGCTTAACTGAAGTGTATGATATATTAATTATTTTGAGAATTAATCGCATAAGTGTATAATATATTATGTTGAGATTAAAACGCATAATACTTGTAGCTACCTTATGTTCACAGTAAGTTTATACTATAGATTTTTTTTTGTATTTTTTTTTCTCCATCAGCTCATATACCTATACGATTTTATATTTTCTCTAACAACTTATATGCATATAGAAAGGTGCATTAAACAAATTCATAAGTAAAAAGGGGGTTTAAATAATAAATAGGCCTTAGTGAATTCCAAGTGATCGAGGGCTTAGTTCCATTTAAACCTTATGCACGAGTTCCACCAGTAGTGGACACTCATGCAACGTAAGCAATGACATACATCCCAGTCCACGAGATGGATGGAAGTTAGCAAGTGATGGACATGAAAATTTGAAGTGGAACGCAGACCCGGACTAGACTCGCACTCGTGTCACATTTTAAAAGATTAGTCCACTTTCAAATAAAATTTTCCTGATAATTTACTCACCCCCATGTCATCCAAGATGTTCATGTCTTTCTTTCTTCAGTCAAAAAGAAATTAAGGTTTTTGATTTCAGGATTATTCTCCTTATAGTGGACTTCAGTGGCCTCCAAACGGTTGAAGGTCAAAATTACAGTTTCAGTGCAGCTTCAAAGGGCTTTAAACGATACCAGACGAGGAATAAGGGTCTTATCTAGCGAAACGATCGGCCATTTTCGAAAAAAATACAACTGTAAAAAAAACGGAACTGGCGCCGCGTTCGTTCCGTAAGTTGAATAGGGAAGGCGTAGGGCATACAGCGTATGCTTTTTGAAGAATACGGAAAGTGGAAGCACGTGCAAGGCGATCATTTGTGTTTATAAAGCATATACAGTTTTATTTTTTTTGAAAATTATGCTAGATAAGACCCTTATTCCTTGTCTGGTATCGTTTAAAGCCCTTTGAAACTGCATTGAAACTGTAATTTTGACCTTCAACCATTTGGAGGCCATAGAAGTACACTATAAGGAGAATAACCCTGGAATGTTTTCATCAAAAACCTTCATTTCTTTTCGACTGAAGAAAGAAAGACATGAACATCTTTGATGACATGGGGCTGAGTAAATTATCAGGAAAATTTTATTAAAGATCATATTTAAAAGATCATATTTTAACGAATTGCAATCAGCGTGCATACAGTTTTTGTATTGACTTAAACATTCCAAGGTTTGATATTTTCTGATAATGAATCAATAACAATGCCGCTGTATAACAAACTGCTGTATAGCAAACCATGACTGGCGCCATCTTGTGTCCACTTAGCGACTGTATTGAAAATGACTACTCGCGTTGCCAGGACCATTGTTTTGTACATTGTAATGGATTGTGAAGTAACAAGCTGGATGTATATTATCGCTTACATCTTAGGACCTTTATTACAATCAAAACAGATGACAGAAAGATAATATTATTTTGTCTATAAAATACAACTAGGATAAAAATGACTTGACTTGAGACTCAACTCGTACTCGTGACAAAAGTTTTCAGACTTGACTCAGACTCCAGTGATAAAGACTTTAGACTTGAATTGGACTCCAGCTTAAAGACACCAGACTTGACTCGGACTCCAGATAAAAGACTTGTGAACATCTCTGGTGTGCCCTCTTTGTATATCTAAAGTCTTTGTTAACAGAATCTGAATAATACATCTTGTAAAACATCCTGCTTCCTTTGAATGTGGTTGCCCTTATTGATCACAAAACACTTTGGTGGCCATTTTTAGAATTTTTACAATTATGCAAGTTGCTTATGAGTTTTTAAATAGTCATGAGTCTCTAGATTTGTTTAATCAATTTAAATTGGTTTCAGATAATCCATATCAACAAGATTGACAGTGAAAACTTTTTACATTAGTAAAAATTAAATTGCAGATTACATAAAAAAAGTAGGGTAAAAATGCTTCACCTGTAGGAAATGAATGTGGTCTTCAGTTTGGGAGAGGTACTCTAACTGACTGTTTCTCAGTTTCAGAACATCTATTTCCTGCTCCAGTTCTTGTATGTGTCCGTTGGCCCAGCTCTCGGTCTTCTTCTGTTTTTCCTCGATGTCCAGCACCAGCTCAGCCTGGACCTTCTGGACTGCTCGGATCAGGTCCGAGAACACCTGAATGCTGTCCTCAATTTCTCTCTGAGCACTGCTCTGTGTTTGGTAGGAGATACACACTAATCAATGCAGACAAAAAATTTGTTTGAAATTTTAGCATATGAAGACTTCAGATGCAAAAGCCTCTAAGTGCCATCTGAAATTTTCTTCTAAAATGAGCATTTTTATCAAGCTTGTATGTTTATGTTCAGTTATTTCACTTTAATGACAATGAAAAGGACCTATTAATTGCCATTAAAGTGAAATTACTGAACCTAAACCTACAAGCTTGATAAAAATGCTCATTTTAGAAGAAAATTTCAGATGGCACTTAGAGGCTTTTGCATCTGAAGTCTTCATATATATAAATAAAGGTGCACTACAGAAGGTTTTTTTGATTAAAAATGACAAAAAAACAGTTACTGAGCAAGAACATAATAAATTATCTGTGTATAAAAGTCTTGCCTTGCCAAGAATCACAATGGCAAGCTTATAATAATGATTTAGAACCTGAGGCCATTAGCCTCAAGGTGGATTTCGTGGGATAAGGTCATAATTTCACGTCATTCCTCTTTGTGCTGTTACATTATGTCGTAAATAAATAAATGAAGGTCCGGATATCCACAGACCACTAGTAGGCAGTGTCCGCCGTCATGTTCAGTATCAAGGCAAAAGCCGAATAGGAAGTCGTGTACGCTGTAAAAGAAGCTTCAGCAGTGATTGCGGCAAATAGGCAGCAACTTTTGTTGCAGTTTGATGGCATGTGTCCCCTGAACCAGAGCGTTTATTCATTCCTATGGATGCTGAAAACGCTCACTCTTCTCCACTTGCTCAGCGCCAGTTTTTTTTTTTTTTTTTTTTACTTGAGGGAGGGGTTGTAGCAGACCAATCACAGCGCTTGCGATCCGCGTAGGATTGACACGTTGTTACATTTTTGAAGAGGTGCACATCATGCTACACACAGCTTATGCCGCAGCTACGTCGTACACTTGACGCAGAAGTATTATTCAGCCTTTAGGGACAGTGGGTGCCTGAGCGCTGCCCAGCTCTATAGCACCCCACAATTTTCCAATGTAAATATGTGATGGAACGTGGAACTGCAGTGCGCTCTAATTTAGAGATTTCAGATTTCGGACTGCCCCGCTTATTTTCACATTACTTTACATAAACCTCGCTCCAGACCAAGGTGATATGAATCCGCTTCAGCTTTGTGCAGGCTTATATTAGTCTGCATCAGGTCAGTAACTAGTTGGCATGTCTGTTCTTCCTATGTGAAAAACCATATCAAATTAATGAATGTATAAATCCTTTAGGTTAAAGCGTCTGCATGTGTTCTGTGATTAGAATATAAAACTTAAAAAGTTAACTAACGCTAATACCCAGAATCTGCCCTACCTATATTTAAAGTCAGGAGCCTCTACTGGGTGTTAGATCACTGAGGTAGATGAGCTTAAAAATTTAACTTTTAAAACTTTTTGTCATCCTAACAACAAACAGAGCAGTGCATAATGGAGTGCAGCAAAGCAGCATCAAAAATATCAAATATTAGGGGGAACATTTTGGCCATTTCTAATTATTGGTGGATGATGTGTATTGATGTGACGCCATCACGACTTGTCCCCCTCAATGTCTATGGTGGTTACAGCTACACCTCAAACCATCATATTTATTCACGCTGAATAGTTGAGTTGAAGCTTGTTCACGTAATTACCAAAACAATGGCTGCATCTGAAATTGCATACTCTATTGAGTAGGTACTTATTTTGAGTAAGTAATTACTTTGCAGGCACTAAAAAATGTTCTTTAAAGTACAAATATGTGTATGAATGTAATCGGACTACATTTGCCATGTTGTTGTCATTGTCACATGACTCTGCAGCACAGGGGGGTTGCTCAGGTTGCCCGGGCAACTGCCCATATGCCCTTCTCGACTCACGTTGCCCTTCCGAGGTGGAAAAAAATAAATAAAAAATCGTACAATGGATGCAGAATTTCACGTAGGCCTAGATAAAAAATAAAAAAAATAAAAATCACAAAGCCTCATTCACTTCCATATTCGGGCACCCGTCCGAAAGTGAAAGTCAGTAGGGGAAGGGCAAACTCTGTTTACGTGGCTGCAGCGCTGCACGCGACCGGCACCTGAGCTGAGCCTGCATGAGCGGCACTAGAAGGAGATTGTCGCGGTTGTCGGGTGAGACGACTTAACGTTGTCGGAAAGGTGATAAAGACCCTGTTATTCTCCGGGGGATAATATCTTGTCACATATTATTTTACACCTACTATATAGTAGGGAAGTATGCAATTTTGAATGCAGCCAAAAGTTGCGAAATGTACCTTTAAGTCACACCAGCCTGAGGATCACTGTGGATCAGCACTGAAGAAGAGAAAGGCTAGCACCTGCCCATATTAACTGATCTGAAACAGTTCAGACATATTTAAACACTTAAACTTACTTTGTTCAACTCTATGGAGTGTTTGAAATCATCAACTTTCTTCAGTCTCTCCTGAATCATTTGCTGAACTTCAGCTTCAGTTTTCCTCAACAAGGCCTGTCAATTACAATATATTGTGTTAAACTTTAAATATCTGCTTTAACATAGCTCTTCTTAGTGACATAGCCTACCTGTATCCTAAATCCTTGTAAAGCACAATTATAAAATGAAGCATCTAGCAAGTATTTTTCCAATTCATTTTTGACTATTAAACCATTCATTTCTATAAAATACTGCAAATTATATGTGACCTGATCCAGCAAAATGAGTCACAGTGACCCAAATTTCAAAATTGTCTGCCCTCTTTTTCAAATTGAAAACCTGAGAAAATCGCTTTTAAAGGTTTTTGCCCGTTTTTTGTTGATATCTTTCAAAATCCATTGCATTAAAAGGGATAAACTATTTATTTTACAGCTTAATTTGACCAAAGACATTTTATATATATAAATGCTAAACCAGGCTGAAGCTCAAATTATTTGAATTAACACTTTAAGACCTGAAGGCTTTTTTAGAGTTTTTTTTTTGTTTTGTTTTTTTTCCTGAGCAACACACACAAAAGTAAAGACTCATAACTCCAAAACTGTAGCAAGGAGAGTCAAAAGGTAGGTATCATTTGATAGAAAACATTTAAAATTTTAAGAAAATATAAATTACATTACATTTGGACGTTTTCTTGCTGAGAAACAGCTGATAAAAGACAAAAATATATATACTTTTTTAAAAATAATTTTTCTTTTTTTTTATTTGACATGGAATAACTCAGGAACACAATAAGATCGCTAAAAAAATATTTTTTTGTGATGCTCTCCTATATGTGAGCTGCATCTGGTTCAAATTTCGTGGTGATAGCATAAAGAATAGTTTGAAAAATTGTTGTTCATTTTTTCCGCAGCCAGGTGGCGCCAACGGGCGGTAAACTCCGGTTTAGAGGTGCTTCTCAGCACTCGTTAGGAGTTTTTCAAAATGGTTCCACGTTGGAAAACGAACATGGATGGGTCCGGGAACACTGGATACACACTGCATCCCGGAGAGATGAGAGACATGTTTTTAGCCAAGTATGTTAAATCATTCCGTGAGTAATATCTTGTGATCAACGCAATATTATATATATATATATATATATATATATATATATATATATATATATATATATATATATATATATATATTTATATATATATATATATATATATATATATTTTGGATTCATTTTAATCTTGAGAGTCTGCTTTAAATATTGATGTGCCATTTTTATGATCTGTGCATTTTTCATGAAGTTATGAGCACGTGAAATATACATACTTGTATTCAGTTAGCGGCTGTGCTGTTTTTGTTGTAAACGCATATTACTTAGACTCATTAGAGGGTGAAAACAACGCAACAGAAGCATGTTGGAGGCTTGATATGAAAGCTTAAAGTCTCTGGTTTTGTATGCAAAAACAATTTTTGTGCTACCTATATGGATTCAATTTTTATTGGCTTTTAAAGAGAGACACGCAAATGGGAATTTTATTTTATAGCCTAAGGCGCGCTAGTAGTCTGACAGGAGGATGGCTGGACCGATCGCGTGCCTGTCAGTCGAAACGGGGCTTCCCGTTGTTAAAAATCAGCGTTTAGGTCAGTGTGTTTACATTTCTAAGCTTTTTGATTGGTTCTATACAACGTGTAACACCATATTTGTAGAGCAGAGATAATGCCGTTTCAGGGGATACCGGGAAATGCTCATAAGTGACGAGAGGAGTTGAGAAGTTCATTTCCAGCGAATTTAGTAAAACCATGTCAAATTTAATAGCCATTTAAATACCTTTACTCAATTATCTGGACTACGAAACTTTGGGAGATTATTTTTGAAAGTCTGTTCTTTGATATTAGCTTAAAAAAAATCGATTTTTTCATTGTTTTTCCACATTATTGGCCTATTATCTTAAAATAGAACGTTGCGACTTCCGACTCATTTCGCCAGATCGGGTCACATATAATAGAATGAATTATTTATGAATGATTCATTTTCTGTGTATTTACTTTTCAGGAAATACCACTACTTTTATACTAATGCTACAAAATCACATATTACCCAACATAGTGACATACAGAGCATGCAGCTTTCTTTCCAGCCCACTACAATATTTATAGTAAATCTAATTTCACTGCCATCTAGTTGTTCTTTTACCTTTTTCTCTGCCCACTCTCGTTCGACCGGAACAGTGTAATGTGCCCTGTGGTCCATCTCGGTGCACAGCACACAAACTATGGTCTGATCCTTCTTACAGAACAGCTCCAGTAACCTCTCATGCTTCCTACACATACGGTCCTCCAGGTTCTGCACGGGTTCTATCAACTTGTGTTTGGTGAAGCGAGCAGTGTGCGTCTTTAGATGCTCCTCACAGTAAGACGTCAAACAAACCAAGCAGGACTTAACCGCCTGTCGCTGAGGGCCAGTGCACACGTCGCAGGACACCTCCTGGGCCCACGGTCCATTAGGGGGAATCAGTTCAGGCATTTCTGTGGGGAGCTCCTCAGGGCTCGGTCCTGGTTTCAGCTGTGTTGTCTTCTGAAGGTTCGCGACTGGGTTGGTTTTCATTTCCTTAAACTTCTCAGAGATTTCCCTCAGCACTGTGTTGATGCTGATGTCAGGCTGCTTGAAGAATGTCTTTTTGCACATTGGACACATAAAGAGGGCACTGGACTTCCAGTAGCTGCCGATGCAGGCCATGCAGAAGTTGTGTCCACAAGGGATGGAGACAGGGTTGGTAAACACATCTAGACAGATGGAACAGTGCACCTGCTCCTCTGCTAACATGCTGGTGGGAGATGCCATTCCTATATAGACAGAGGGAGAATCATGTGCCTTCTAAACAGCTGAAGTCTTCCAACTTTGATTTAAAAGAAACTTTAAAGTGTATGGAAAGCATATGTTATCTTGTTATCTGAGTCAGCCTCTCTCTAAACTTGTCAATATTGTTTTCCCTGAAACAGTAAGCTTTTTGAAGGTTACATATCGTTACTGTCAGGATGAAACCTTGTATGTCCAAAACTACTTTTCAGGAAAAGACAAAAACCCTGTATTTTTAACCCTTTAAATGCATAACCCAGATCTTTAGTGACCCGGGACATCATTCACTACCTTCCTCCTCATTATTTTTTTTAAAAGTTAGACATCAGACTGAGCGAGCAGAGAGACCCATAAATGTAAGTATTTTTTTTACGGTAAACAGTATTTTAGTAATAAATAATCACTTGTTTTATGTTGCCTTTAATCTTGTGTTCATGTATACGGTTATGTTCTCCGAAAAAAGATGAGTTAAAATCGCTATGAAAAAAGTTCGCTAATGTTTTTTACTTTATGATAGTTCCACAACATATTTTTTTATATTTTATTGAAACCCGCGTTGATTTGACAACATAAATTCAAATCCGGTGGCAGCTAACATGTCTTTTTGCCGCATGCCTGATTAATGTATTGTTTTGTTGTGGTTACGTCCATAAATACGTGTATGTTACATGATATAAACAAAAAGTGCAATTCAGTTTGCGTGCTTATTCATCAGTATTGTATGTTCTGTATCAACCAGGGACTCCTGAGGAAACACGCAGGCTCGTCTCCTTTGTCTTATGCGAAGAACTGAAGACAAATGCAAAAAAAATAGCTGTCGCCCAAGCAGCAGAGATCACTACAGCTATCGATGGCATCTTAAGGCTTTTTTTAGCGCGACCCTTTTTATTAACGAGAGCCATAAGCATATACAACCATGTAGCTAAACAAGCCAAAACGAATTATTAAAAACGAAACTGAAGGTAAACCTGCGTTGCTCTCATAGTGGTTAACGTTACCTCTCTCTTTTGGTGAAGTGGAGCAGCTGCTCTTGCTCAATGGCACGGATTGCACTATGGACTATTGTATCTTTTGTATATTTTATTTTTTTTTAACAGTATTTTATTTTTTATAATGAACAAGCTGCGATGTCACGTTTCCACTGCTTTGTTGTGTGTGCGTGAGGCGCAGGCGCGATCAAACAGCTGTCTTTGCAGGGGACTTGCCTCATCGTCATGGCAACGGTTCGTGGCCAGGTCAGATTACGTCAGAGTTTGTTGCCGTCTGTTGGAAAAACTGTTCACACCGCGCAGACATTCCACGACCCGACAAACGCCGATTAAACATGTTCAGTCCGGTGAAAACGGACTCCGACCAACGCCAACAGGGGTATCACACCGATCCAACAAACTCCAACAGACGAGTGTCGAGGCCTTTAGAAGTGTGTGATAAACATCGGCGCATCTATGACGTAGGAGCTAGCGACGACTTATGATGACGTGTAACGGTCTAGTAGTGGTGTCCCATTTCTTAGGGGAATATTTTCAGCCCTACCCCTTGACACTCTGTTTCAAGGGGTAGGCGTAGGGGTAAGGGGTAAGGGGAAGGGGAAGGGGTATAAAATAGAATTGGGATTGGGCCTTAATCTTTTATGACTGAATAAGTGCAATTCACCTTTATTCCAGAAGGTGGCAATGTCTGATACACAATGATGAAGTGAAGCTTCACTCATAGTTACCACAGGCATAAAAAAAAAGAATAGGTCAGTATGCAGCAAAACTTGAAATGGCTCAGCGATTTACTGCAGATCAAGTACTGAACTCAATCAAATATTAGTGTCACTGTCAGCTGATATGATGGATCTCATGAATAAGCTGTCAGTGATCAAAATATTGATTTTGAAGATTTTGAAAATGATAGTTTTGAGAATACGTTTGACATCGCAAATACTGCATGAGCCAGATGCTGAATGTACTGGGAAATGAACTCTGACGAGGACAGTGATGATGGTATAAAACATCTGCTCAAATGGAACCCTTCCAAGCTCCAAAAGGTAACAAAATATGCTTTATTTTATTTATTATTTATTTATTTATTTGTAATTGTTACTTTTATCGTTACTCAGGAGAGTTTTATATTATTACGACAGGTAGAGATCCATCTGTGTTGTCGTGTTGTCTTATTAGTGTGCGCAACGATTTCACACGGACGGTTACTTGCTCGTATGGCGACGTGGGTATTAGCGTTCCTACAGCGTTTTGACGCAGCTCGAGTTCCCATGAAAGGGAACGTCTTAGTTACGTATGTAACCATGGTTCCCTGAATAGGGAACGAGACAATGCATCGCCCTGCCATACTCCCAGCGTGCCATGAGTGACTTGCTTCAGGCATATCAGAAGCTGAATGTGTTTGTTCTCGGGTAGGCTTTATAGTTTCCTGGTCAGTGACGTCACCCGCCTGTGACGTTCCTTCACACCATTGGACTGATTTCATACGTGCTTCACGACACAATCACGCAGAGGCGTTCCCACAGAGTTTTGACACAGCATCTCATTCCCTATTCAGGGAACCAAGGTTACATACGTAACCAAGACGTTTCCATCCAACAGCGATGATATGCCAGTTATAGATTATCAAAGTCAACATGAAATATCATTGACAGCCCATTTTACTTTCATAATGTAATGTAATTTATGAGCAAAACATTCTATAACAGAATGGAGCAGGACCAAAATGCAATTTTCATGTTCTAGATAGCTAATCTTAACATATTTCAATAGAAAACAGTTATTTTCATTACTATTTTATTTTCTAAGATTTCAGAAAGGTTGCATTACATAAAATAGTACCCTAAAAATTAGCTATGCTTTAACCAATAGCCTATTAAATCAGATGAAAAGGAAAGTCATTTCAGAGCATTACAAAGATTACCATGGAATAGCATGGATGATGAATGGTGCACAATAAGACCAGGAATGTGTATTAAGAAAGTTACAGTACTAATAATCAATTTTGAACTCACATTAACTTTAAACTTTTGAAATGTCATCCCATAAAACTATGACAAAATTAGCACAAACAGACAAATTGCCAGTCCTTTTTTAAACCAACTTGGTATCATTATTGACAGCTATGCCGTGTGCTAAATATACAGAGTCATTTGGATTTGATTAGCAATCCGGCTGTTGGCTTGTGCTCTTAGCAACATGCAGTGGTCTTTGACACAAAAAGACTTCAGGAATTTGTAAAGCCTGGCTATTCATAGAAGATTATCATCGCTCCAAAAATACTAGGCTTCCTAGACTCTTGCTCCTGGTCCTACCTCATAAACAACACCTACAATGCAATTTTTGGATCCATGTCACCATTTTGTCTACAGTTTTTAATGGCTGTTTTACATATTTTTGCAGAGATAGCATTTATTATTCATTATTATTATTTGGCAACAGAAGAGTTTTAAAATGATTTTAGCAAATGTGTCCTTTTCTATACATCTTGGCTATGCGTTTACTGAAATGACATGCATAACATGCAGTTTCTTCAATCATCTTCATTCATCCAACCATTTATTACCTGAAGAATCACAGTGTTTGAGTAAAGGAGACTCACCGGCAGTGTGTTGCAGCTGAATGACACTGACCACAATGACCGTCCTGGTCTGGACAGCAGTGACATGTGGCACAGCTGACGTCCCCCGTTACCCTGAAATATCCCCCCTTATCCCTCCCCCTTAGCCCAGTTTCGCTTTTACACCTACAGTACATAGGATCTCTTCTAGACTCAGGAAATTTTAACTATTCACTGGCCATAGTTGCGTTTCGTCTTGTTTAGCAATTATGAATAACTATTATCTATTCATTCAAGTCACAAAATTTGTTATTAATTTTATTCAAAAGTTCTGGAAATTTCATAGAAAACCTGTATCCAAACATTATGACACCCTTGTTATAAAAATTAACACAGGAAATATAAAAGTGATCTGATCTATACTGTTGATATATGCTCCATTTAGCTTACACTTTTTTTGTATCATCCATTGATATACACATTGAGCTCTTCTTTTTTTTTTTTTTTGTTGAGTAAAATAAATCTAGATGTATAAACAATTGGGATATAATGTGGATTTTAGCAAGTTATTATAATAATAACTGTTCACAAGTGTAATGGTCACATTTATAGTGTTCACATTTAACATGGAACCAAACATGAACCAAAGAACACTACCGTTCAAAAGTTTGGGGTTAAGATTTTTTTATTATTATTAATATTTTTGATTTTCAAGTATCTAATGCTCATCAAGCTGCATTTATTTGATGAAAAATACATTAAAACCGTAATATTGTGAAATAATATTACCATTACCTTTTGTAACATATGTATTTAATTCATCTTTTGACTTAATTGAATGTGTCCTTCAGGAATAAGACTTAATTTCTGTTTTACTGACCTGAAACTTTTGAATGGTAGTGTTTATGTATTTTGTATCTGCATCTTTAAAAGTAACTTAGAGTCTTTTTACACTAGATGCATGTGTTTTAAGATCACTCATCTGCATAAATTTACAGAGTGAACTCTTATGAAAAAATGATTTATTTGTCCAGGAAAGTCTTCGTTCTTGCAACAATCCTCAGCAACATATTCTGTCCTACCCTAAAATCCATGAGAAAAGCTCAGAGTATGCTGTCTCAGCTGTGTTTGATGGCGGTGATGACCAATGCTCCGGGGTTCTTTCCATCCTGGTTGATGCAAGGGCTGAAGATGGGGTAGACACTCTCAGTGAAAGCATCGCTAAACGTGTAGAGATGAGAGCGCATCTTCACGTCATAGAAGGACACCTGTCCAGCTTCATAGTCCAGAAAGATGCCCAGCTTCTGAGGCAGTGTGGCGAGATGGAGAGGAACTCTGTACCCAGTAAGGGCTTTCACTTCTCCACTTTTCAGCCATAAACACCAGAAGCCACCTTCTGGACTGAGACGGATCTCTCCTTTGCGTCGCGCCGACCCCCGGGCCACTCCTATGGTCCAGGCTGTCTTATGTCCTACGTCCACCTCCCAGTAGTGTCTTCCAGAGGAAATACCCTCGCGTGCCAGGACAAACAGTGCTGGGCTAAAGCGGCGTGGAGTGTCAGAATGTGTGGAGCTCTTGCGCTGCTCTTCATAGTGCACCTGCCGGCCGTCCTCGGAAATACAGAGATCACGCTGAGCTGTGGCCGAATCCAAGATCACCTCACCTACAAAGAAAACCAAAATCATGTTGAACACAAAAATAAACACACAAAAGTGTTTAAATGAGTGAGTACATTGTATTACCGTTCTTCTCAATCGATTTGACACATTTCTCCAAATGAATATGGTTGCTCTCAAAACAATTAACACAGCAAACTAAACACTCTTAAAGGGTTAGTTCACCCTAAAATGAAAATAATATCATTTATTACTCACCCTCATGCCGTTCCACACCCGTAAGACCTTTGTTAATCTTCGGAATGCAAATTAAGATATTTTTGTTGAAATCCGATGGCTCAGTTCAATATTAATATTATAAAGCTACAAGAATATTTTGGGTGCGGCAAAAAAACGAAATAATGACTTATATAGTGATGGCCGATTTCAAACCACTGCTTCAGGAAAGCTTCGGAGCGTTATGAATCAACGTGTCGAATCTGCGGTTCGGAGCACCAAAGTCACGTGATTTCAGCAGTTTGGCGGTTTGACACGCGATCTGAATAATGATTCGACACACCGATTCATAACGCTCCGAAGCTTCATGAAGCAGTGTTTTGAAATTGGCCATCACTATATAAGTTGTTATTTTGTTTTTTTGGCGCACCAAAAATATTCTCATCGCTTTATAATAGCTGATTTAAATATGTTTTTAGTACATTAATGGATCTTGAAAGAGGAAATGTCATTGCTGGCTATGCAGGCCTCACTGAGCCATCGGATTTCAACAAAAATATCTTAATTTGCATTCCGAAGATTAACGAAGCTCTTACGGGTGTGGAACGGCATGAGGGTGAGTAATAAATGACATTATTTTCATGTTTTCAAATAGGATTTTGTGTCCTTTTAATTGTGTTCTTCAAAGTTCTTTAATGATGAGTTTAGTTGTATAACAATGAGTTTTTGCCCAGAAAAAATAAAATAACCAAATAAACGTGCTGCACGGTTACGCAGCACGTTTGAGCTTCTGGAAGATGTTTGTTCTTGCACGTGTAGCAGGTTTGGTTGAGCTTCTGCTTATGTTTGTTGATCAATGTTTACATGCGAATAAAAGCCTAAATTAAATCTGTTCGTCATCACAAGCGAGCTCAAATCTGCCCTCTAGAGCAGTGGTTCTCAACCTTTATCCAACTGAGAGATGTAGTTTGCATATCCTATATTCATGAAGCAGTTGGGAGTTTTGAGCTACCGTTCAGTCTGTACTTCATACAGCACAATGAGAAATGGTTTGGGCTGCCCTGAAACGATCACAAAATACGTAGGCTACAAGAAAGGTGGTGCTATGTTCATTTTTTTATTTAATGTATTATTAATAAAACTAATGAATTATGTTAATACATTTAAAATAGTTTTTAAGTTATCTCGCGGCCCCCCTGGAGGATAACTGAGGCCCTCTAGTGGGTCGCGGCACCCCGGTTGAGAATCCCTGCTCTAGAAGAAAAGATTGAACTTTAACTTGCAGTATGAACATTGATAATAGTTTTTTGTCTTTTATATTATCATCATGATAAAATATTCACTCTGCTGAAAAAGATTGAAGCAATAAAATGATCCGTACAATGCTGTGTATGCATTGTTCAGATGGCTGTATGTTTGTTGTACTGTAGTTCAAATTTCAAATCTAATGCTTATAAATAACACTTACTTGAATAGTTTTGCAGCTTCCTGAGCTCTGCAAGGGAAATAAACACTTCATGAGGGCTACAAAGATCATGTAAATTAGCAGTTGTTGAGTGTGTATTTTACAGTGCAGGGAAGAGCTGGACATGGTTCTTCACCTTTTCCATAAAGCCGTTTGACCTCTTGTTGGAATTTGTCAACCAGAGAGCAGACTGACTTCCTGATGGTGCTGAGGTACTGATCTGTGTTCACAGACACCGATGACCAATCAGACGGCTCCGGTGGAGGAGGAAGTGATGGGAGGAACTATGAGGGATGAAATATTAGATAATACAGCTCAAATGCACACACTCGTTGGTGTCATGCTAGGGACTTTGCATTGACCTTATTCTCATGGCTTTTATAATATATATAATAGGGTTTCCACAGGGCATTAAAAAGTTTTTAATTCAACTCAAATTAGAGCAAAATGAGTGTGCAAATTTAACTCTCAATGGCTCGAAGATGATCAGTTTCAGAGATGGTTGGCAACGACTAATGAAAGCAATGAAGCCAAGCAATTTATCCGGCAACACATCTAAAGTAGGTAGCCTACTATGTAGGCGAATTACTCATTATTTAGATTTTTAGAATGCATTTTTAGAATACTTGTCTATCAGCTGGTTAAAATTCACAATATTGCATGTGCAGCAACCCTGTATAACACTAACATTCAAAAAATTGAGGTCAGGAAGATTTTGTAATGTTTTTGAAAGAAGACTCTTATGTTCACCAAGTCTGCATTTATTTGATCAAAAATACAGTAAAAACAGTAACATTGTGAAATATTATTATTATTTTATTTTTTTTCATTTTCTGATTGAATAAATTTTAAAATGTAATTTATTTCTTTGATCAAAGCTGAATTTTAGCATCATTACTCCAGTCTTCAGTGTCACATGGACCTTCAGAAATCATTCTAATATGCTGATTTGCTGCTCAGAAACATTTCTTACTATTAACAATGTTGAAAAATAGTTGTGCTGCTTCATGTTTTTGTAGAAAATGTTATAATTTTTTTTTTTTGATAGAATATTTGATTAATAGAAAGTTCAAAAGAACAGCATTTATTTGAAATTTAATTTTTTTTTAACATTTTAAATGCATTTACTTTGACTTTATATCAATGCATCATGCATGCTGAATAAAAGTATTAATTTCCTCTAAAGAAAAACAAAAATTGAAGAAAAAAACTTGCATGGTAGCGTATACTAACCTGTAGAAAGACCACCTTGTCCTGTGTTTGAGCCAGTGCGTCCAGCTCGCTGCTCCTCTTCCTTAGTGTGTTGAGCTCATGCTCCAGGCCGCTGGCGAGATCTTTGGCTTGCTGCTCCACTTGTTTCTGCCGCGTCGTGATGAGCTCCAACAGCTCAGCCTGTGACTGCTCCAGCAGCCGCTGCAGCTCTGCGTAAACTGCCCAGCTCTCCTCAATCTCCTTCTGACTGTTCTCCTGAATGCAGACAGGATGCCATGCTTTGTGTTATGATACAGCAATTAATACTGATTGCCTGTGACTGACTACAGAGTCTTTAACAAGCTGCTTCAAATCTCAAATAATTTACCAATCATTTATCAATCTTTAACACACTACCGCTCTTATATCAACCATACTGCCTTTCTCAAATCATACTCTCATTCACAATCAAATATTCCTGGTGAAGACTTTTTATGTGAGCTTTCACTTCAGTGATGCTGAGGTCATATTAAAGTATGTTGGACTGAGAATGAAATTCGAGAGCTACAGCAAATGGAAAAGATTTTCAGCAAATAACACCATAAATTCTGCTGCTGCCTAGCCTGAGTGAAAAAAGGACCAGAGTATGTAAGCCTCCCTGTGGCAGTACAAAGAGTCTCCATCACTAAGGCTGCTGTTGTGCTTCTACATGGAAACTGGACACCCTGCTGCTCCAGGCTGAACAACAGTGGATCTCAGATGTGGTGAAGGGTGCAGGCCCACCGACGTGTGGATACGCCCAGGCCTCTCACCAGCCAAGCCCCATCTATGGGTTAAATAGCTGGACAGATGAAGTTCAAAACCCTGTGTGGGCTTTCCATCTATGGGAGTAATCCCAGAAAGAAAAACAGAAGTGGAGCCCTGGAAAGGCAGTATGGTGCCATCAACATACTAGCAGCTCCTACAGCCAAACTGATGCCAAATGTAGTGCACTGCATTCCTTTGGATCACATCAGTGGGGCTGAGAGGGGGGATCTTGATATCTGGGCAGCTCAAGACCTCCATAAAGCATTGCCCAGGTTTGGAGAGGTTAAGGATTAGTTCACTTTCAAATAAAATTTTCCTGATAATTTACTCACCCTCATGTCATCCAAGATGTCCATGTCCTTCTTTCTTCAGTCGAAAAGAAATTAAGGTTTTTGGTGAAAACATTCCAGGATTATTCTCCTTATAGTGGACTTCAATGGCCTCCAAATGGTTGAAGGTCAAAATTACAGTTTCAGTGCAGCTTCAAAGGGCTTTAAAAGATACCAGACAAGGAATAAGGGTCTCATCTAGCAAAACGATCTGTCATTTTCGAAAAAAAATGTAAATGTATATGCTTTATATAAACAAATGATCGCCTTCCAAGTGGTTCCGCCAAAACCACACTTTCGTATTCTTCAAAAAGCTTACGCTGTATGTCCTACACCTTCCCTTCTACTTACGGAATCAATGGAACTGGTGCTGTGTTCGTTCAGTAAATTGAATAGGGAAGACGTAGGACATACAGCGTAAGCTTTTTGAAGAATACGAAAGTGCGGTTTTGGCGGAAATTTTTTTCGAAAATGGCCGATCGTTTCGCTAGATAACACCTTTATTCCTTGTCTGGTATCGTTTAAAGCCCTTTGAAGCTGCACTGAAACTAATTTTGACCTTAAACCATTTAGAGGCCATTGAAGTCCACTATAAGGAGAATAATCCTGGAATGTTTTCATCAAAAACTTTAATTTCTTTTCGATTGAAGAAAGAAAGACATGAACATCTTGGATAACATGGGGGTGAGTAAATTATCAGGAAATTATATTAGAAAGTGAACTAATCCTTTACTTCAGTGCTGCTGAAAAGCAGAAAAACCAGTAATGGGAGAGGTCATTGCATCTCACTGATCAGCTACCGCCCACCCTATTCCAGGCATCCCCCTTTCATAGGGAGCTGATCCACCGCTGTCTGCCTGCTCCAATGGGTGTTCAAAGCTTAGATTTGGATCAAAAAGCAGATAGTTAAACACACCAGGCAAAACAAATAAAAATAAGAAAACTATGAGACTGGCTACATGGAATGTCAGGTCAATGTGTCCTGGCCACACAGACAACCCACAACAAATCAGTGACAGCAGGAAAACAGCCATCATTGATCTCAAGCTAAGCAAGCTGGACATTGATATAGCAGCACTGCAAGAGAAAATCTACATGTTCCTCTGTCATGGAAGACCACATGAGGAACAATGGCTGTACAGTGTCTGCTTTGCAGTTAGGAAAAGTTTGGTCATGCCTCCCAATGGTGGTTCTGAACGTCTCCTCTCACTTTGACTCTCAACATCCCCTGAAAAGGTGAATATTCTAAGCATCTACACCCCAACACTGTGCTCAGCCCAGGAAAGAAAAGACAAGGTTTATGAGGAGCCCAATGCAGCCATATGCAAAATACCAAAATCTGAATCAGTGACTTCAATGTCAGGGGATCTAATTGCAACTCTTGACCAGACTGCCTTGACCATTTTAGGGTCAGCAGGATGAACAACAATGGACAATGACATCTACCATAAATTATGCATCACAAACATTTTTTTCCAAGTCTTTAGGTGGCATCCAAGGTCTGGACACTGCCCTCTGTGATGATGGGATGAAAGGAACAGTGGAGTTTGATGGGTCAATCTCAGAGCCATTCCCCACCAAAGCAGAGTGAATCAGGGCTGTGTGCTTGCTTCAACATAGCCTGTCTTGGAACCAAGACCAAAGTGCACCACATCCTAATACAGGAGATCCTCTTTGCTGATGATGCTGCACTGATGTATCACACATATGACAGACTGCAGAGGTGAGTCAGCAACTTCTCAAATACATACAAAGTATTTGGTCTTACCATCAGTCACAAGAAGACTAGTCTCGCGTAGCCAGACCTTCAGACGGATGGCAGAAGGTCTGAACTCTATCGCAGCTTTCATTGGGCAAGGATTGCCCAAGAGGACGTTTGACTGACATGTAACACAACCAATCACAGTTCGTTTGGTTCCAAGTCATGTTTAGGGGCGTGAAAATGACGATGTCCCTACAATAACAGACCGGCGTGCATCTAATAAAATATTCATTCAAGAATGTTATGCAAGTTTACTGCAACAATGGAGCCGCAAACTTCACTTACTTTTGAAAATCCAGCATTTAATTGATCCTGGTTATTGCTGAAATGGCAGTCTTGAATATGCATTAGGATGCCAGAGAAGCTGAAAGGTGCGTTTTGTGCCATCTTTTGTATGGCATGAATTTATTTTTCATTTGGCCTGATAGAAATTTGTTTTGATCGTAGTGAGAATAATAGGCCATTCATCAGGGATTTAAACTTGCAATCTTTAATTTTCTCTGACCAAAACTCAACCCTAACTATCATGCTGCAAGTGATATTTGTAGGATCTTCCATTCACACACACACAGGATGGTTACTGTGATTTTGAGACCAGTACTGTACGGGGAGATTTTTCCATTTTTCTGTTGTGGAAATGCACAGAACAGTTCCAGGACAGAGACCAGGGAAGAGCTATGATACAAACACATGCAGTATAACTCATGAGATCTCATGTTAACAGCAGCATGCAGAATGTCATTGTAAGTGTTTTAACAGGACAGACTGGTTGAACCGCTTAAACTTATACTGAAGAACTGTGTGTTTCACCACCAGTTTAGCTTATCTGCCATATAATACCTATCACCTAATACCTGCTATATAATGCCATCACCTAATATCTGCTCAGACTTCTTTATCTCTGACTAAAGTAATTACTGTAATCATTAAGGTTCTAATAAGTCTATGACTTATTTCTGCCTGCAGATATTTGTATTGTCTCTTTCTCCCTCTCCACCCACTATGTAATTGGACCCATTTGTATTTTTAAATGTGACTCATGATGGCCCTGTGCTCTATTTACAGTTATTGAACAAGCAAAACACTGGTACACTAATATACTGTATAGTGTATATACAGTTCCAGGACAGAGATCAGAAAGGAGCCATGACAGCGAGATATGTTTAATTTTATCCTGAAGTGCTTGTGTTGTTCAGCATTTCCTGGAAAGTTTCCTCAGTTAAAGAGGGGTGTGACAACATGGGCAAATATTTGCAGTGCTCTTACTGGTTTTGTCAGATTAAACAAATGGTAAGCAGATATTCTCAACAAAACAAGCTAAGGTAGAAGCACTTGCCAGCCTGTGTCTGTACAGGGACTTTCCAGTTGTTTTGTTTACTGGATAATGATTTTTTATTATTATTATTATTTTTAAGATTTTATTTATTTTCCAGACTTTCCCAGGCCTGGAAATCACAACTTTTACAAAAGTGAAAACACAAATTCTCTATTTCCAGGCTTTGCATGACTACAAGAATCCTGCTGAACTCATGAACTTGCCACAGTCTGAACCCTTACAGGGGACTGAGATCAAGGCAGAGAGCCAGAGATGAAGTTAGTTATGTAGACATTGATGGCAAATAATTATTATTAATGATTATTGTTTGATACCAAATTGTTATATACTGTTATATACTTTTTTAAATGTATAAAGAAAACTGCAAGCAGCAATTTCAGTTGGTAATTAATCATCAGTTATAATTTCAGGATGTGTTACAGATTAATGGATAGGTCAAAAGCATTTAATTACTTTATGGCAATGGTGGAATGGTTTTAAGAATTTTTTACTGAAATTTAAGGACTATGGAAAAGTGTCTTTTTAGCTAAATTCAAAATGGCAGAAATTAAAATCAAATATATGGGTGTGTCCTTCCTTATACAACTGAAAAATATGAAGAAAATTGATCAAAGATCACTCAGCCTTTCAAGAAAAGACGCATCACAAAATATAAATAGACTCACTTTTAGGACTTTGATAGACTGCTTGATCTCCTCGAGTTTCTTTTCTCGCTCCTTGATCAGATGTTTTAATTCTGACCTTTTCTTTCCCAGTTGAGTCTGTAAACCAAACAACAAGATCCCGTCACATTTCCTGAATTCCCAAGCTCAGTTATTATACTGTGGGTCAATTTTTGATTTTTGAGTGTCTGAAATACTGAATAACAACCAATGATGTTCTCCTTGACTTTTCCTAATTTACTGTCGGGTCATGAGCATGCACTGTTATGCAATGTGCATACATAATCTATTATGATTATAATGTTTGCAGGTCAATTTGACATTCACAGTTAATGCCTTGATCTTACTATCAAACTTTTCTTTTGCATCTTTTCTCATTCAGTATAATATATTTGTCTATTATTTAATCCAACTGGTCTTACTGTTTTTTTTTATTATTATTGCTAACATGCATTGGTCAAAACTAAAGTCACATTGTCAAAACTTTTCACAGATACAGTGAACTATAGCGAGGTCTATGTAGAACAAACTGTGATTCATTTTTCATTTTTTTTTTTTACACAAAATGCATTCAGTGACTACATTTTCCAAAACCCATGAACACTTTTGTCATTCATACTTCACCATTTTTCAAATGTTTACATACCAAGTTCATAACTGATGAAACCACATTCAAATCAGAATGACAAACTTATATTAAAATATAAAATCTTAGCAGAATATTTACAATGAAATTAAATAATTATTATTCCAAATACAACTAATTGCAATTTCAGCCCAACCCAAGTGTCCTATTTTCAGTCCTTTTTTTTTTTTTTTTTTTTTTTTATCAAATCATAATGGGATCAAAATGATTTTGTTTGGAAACATCAATCAAGAAAGACACATTGGTGGGAAAAGAAGAGTAGCAGAGATAGGGAGGAGAACCCTCATAGTACTGTACATCCATCCATCTATTCCTTGTCATAAGTTAGGTTGTGAGGAGGCTGGGTTTGTGCGACAGATGGCCAGTCCAGACACACGCACACATTCATATTCAAACTCACATCTACGGCCAAACTTACAGTCTCCAATTCACCTGTCCTGTATGTCTTTGTATTGTGGAGGAAACTGGGTATTCCAGAAAGCAAGGCTATCTTACCGTCAAACATACCCTGAACTCTCACTTTTAATCCAAACTTTGCTTACTCAAGGAATGCTCATTCAAGAAACATGCCCGGGAGTAAGTTCAGCCAGCTCAGAGTATGTTCATAGTTAACACACAAGACATTCTCAACAGAGCGACGAATCGACAAGAAAAAGTGTGCCATACTACCTTCTTCTTCTTTTGTCAAATAGCTTTTTATATGGTGGCCGAGAGAGCTCAATGCTCTGCAACTGAAGAAAACACATGCAAATAGAAAAAAAAAAACTGTCAGCAAATTAAGAAAATATCTTCATCAGTTTGGCAGCACATGTGCTGCAAATAATCACAACGCAACCAAATACAGAAACGCACTGCAAAAGTTCACAACGCAACCAAATACAGAAACGCGCTGCAAGCACAGATGACAAAGGAAATGTTTCAAGTGGACCCCCAACAAGTAATGAACCTGGCTGAGACATACTTATTGTTAATTGTGTACTCGTCAGTAGTCAGTGACCTGAATAGTGAGTTTTTTGTTTAATTTAACATCCTCGTTGTATGTGTGTTATGAGTATTTGCAGTGCGTTTCTGTATTTGGCTGCGTTGTGAACTTTTGAAGCGCATTTCTGTATTTGATTGTGTTGTGAAATTTTGCACGTGTTGTCAAACTGATGATGATGTTTTCTTAATTTGCTGGAGTTTTTTTCTATTTGCATGTGTTTTCCTTAAAGGGATAGCTCACCCAAAAATGAAAATTTGATGTTTATCTGCTTACCCCCAGGGCATCCAAGATGTAGGTCACTTTGTTTCTTCAGTAGAACACAAATGATGATTTTTAACTCCAACCATCGCGGTCTGTCAGCCGAATAATGGGTGTAAACGGTAACACCATCTATAAGAGTCAAATAAACACGACAGACAAATCCAAATTAAACCCTGCGGCTCATGACGACACATTGATGTCCTAAGACACGAAACGATCGGTTTGTGCGAGAAACCGAACAGTATTTATATAATATTTTACCTCTAATACACCACTATGTCCAACTGCCTTGCACATCCGGTGTGTGAGGTCTGAATGCACTCTGATGCCGGAAGTGATCGCCCTCATAGACATATACATGCAAGAGATCACTTCCGTCATCAGAGCGTGTTTTCAGACCTTACCAACCGGATGCGCAAAGCAGTTGGGTATAGTGGTGTATTAGAGGTAAAAAATTATATAAATACTGTTTGGTTTCTCACACAAACTGATCATTTCATGTCTTAGAACATCAATGTGTCGTCACGAGCCGCAGGGTTTAATTTGGATTTGTCTGTGCATGTTTTTTTTTACTTTTATATATGGAGTTCCCATTGCCATGCATTATACGACTGACAGACGGCAATGGTTGGAGTTAAAAATCATTATTTGTGTTCTACTGAAGAAACAAAGTCACCTACAACTTGGATGCCCTGGGGGTAAGCAGATAAACATAAAATTTTCATTTTTGGGTGAACTATCCCTTTAAGTTGCAGCGCATTGAACTTTGTGCTATTTGCAGTGCGTTTCTGTATTTGGTTGTGTTGTGAACTTTTGCAGGGCGTTTCTACATTTGGTTGCATTGTGATTATTTGCAGCACACGTGTTGTCAAACTGATGAAGATGTTTTCTTAATTTGCTGGTGTTTTTTCTATTTGCATTTGTTTTCTTCAGTTGAGCTTTCTCGGACACCATATATTTACAGACTTAGTGCATATCACCGCCTATTTGGTGGTTGTGCAAGCATTTTTCAATCTTTCCGTTTAATAATCTTTAATTACTGTGAATAATAACTCTATTGTTTGTTTAATGTTAAAATATATTAAATATAAAAAGAAAGTCTGAATAAACTAGATAACAGTCTGTGCTTGCAAAGATAACATGGCTGTATAAGTTTATTTTATGTGTTTAGCCATTTTGCTTACACATTGCTTAATTTTTATTTTTTTTTTGAAAAAATATATTAATTATAAAGCACTATTAAAACAAGGTAATGTTTATTTTATTTTAATTTTATTCTATATTAATTTTCCTGGTTGCATTCGCACCAGAAGTAGGAACTCTGAAGACAAACGTCAAAAATGTCGCATGCACTCTCTTGAGTGGGTACTTATTTTGAATAAATAAGTATATACATATAAATAAAATAAATAAGTAATTAGTATATAAATAAGTAATTACTTCACAACCACTAAAAAAGTATGTTCTATATAGTGTATAGTCATTATTGAAATACTTCTGCAAATCATCTGTGGCTCACTATTACCAAAAATTGTGTCCATTAATGCAGATTGTCATTCTTACAACTCTGAGTAATGATAAAGGATGGAGCAAGATTTGTTTTACAAACTTTAAAGTTACATCAGTCATTCACGTTAGTGCTCGGCTAACGTTAGCACTATTATTGATACAGTTAAATGATACAGTTCCCACATGTGCACTGCAATAAATTAGAAATATAGTACACATTGGTTTGTTGATGGACATACACTTGTTAATGCTGATGGTGAGGAATTACAGTTGCAACATCTGATTATGAACGTCAAACTTAGTAGCGTATCACTGAGAAACTTCCTGCTCAAGTCATCCTTGCGATGGAGGTTCGGGTTGAATAACTAGTTCTTCCAATATTTCAATCATCAAACTCGCAGTCGGAGTGATGTGGTAAAATCGACGCCATCGTTACTATCTTTACAGTGTGTACAATCGCTGAGCTCCGGAAGCCTCCGGACCGGAATTGAAGTTTTCTTATGGTAATGGGAGTTTTGTTATGGTAATGGCAGACCAATCACAACAGAATGTGCCACCTGGCTAATCAGAGCAGAGCAGGCTGCAGAAAGGAGGGGTTTAGAGGGGCTGAAACATCAGACAAGTCGTTTGAGAATCAATGAAAAATGTGGTTATGTGCTATGTATATTATGAGAAAATGAAAGCGTTTTTTGACCTTTGATGCATGTAAACATGTTGTAGGAAGCCTACAAAACAAAATTAAGAACCTTTAAAATAGCATCCATTTTTAAAAGAGTGTGCCTAAGTGAGAAAAGTATTTATGTAATTTGAAAGATGTAGTCATTTAATGCATTTTGTGGCAAAGCAATGATCCACAGATTAGCCCACGGAGACTGCTGTTGTGCTCACTGTGTGAAGAGTTTTGAAAAAGTGACCTAAGTGTTGAGAAATGGGTCCTAGTGATTGTATAATAATAATAATAATAATAAAACAACTGTAAGAGTTTACTGTTTTTACTTGATTCTTTCATAGTCTGAATTTTGGTGAATTGTACTGAATCCAGATCAGTATCATAAAAATGTACCCATTTTTTAAAAAACATAACACAAGTGTTAAAACTCACCGTTTTTTTCTTCCACTCTCGTTCGGTGGAAACAACATCGTGTGCTTTGTGCGAGGACTCTGCGCACTCCTTACACACGCACACATGTTCGTTTCGGCAGTAGGCATCCAGGAGACGTTTATGTACCTTGCACATCTTGTCCTCCAGGTTGTGTATGGGCTCTACCAGCTTATGTGAGGTCATCGCCTTTCCCTTCTTATGGTGCCGCAGGTGAGCTTCACAAAACGAACCAGGGCAGTTCAGGCATGACTTCTTGGCCTTCATCTTCCTGCCGATGCAGGCGTCACAGGGCACATCTCCTGCTTTAGCGAAGTCTCCCCAGTCGTCTTCTTTCTGTGTGCTTGGGGAATGTGCAAACTCAATGTTGCCCTTGTCACTTCCGTTGGAGGACAGTGTGGACAGACCCTGGAACTGCTCGGCTATCTCAGCTAGTACGCAGTTGACGCTGAGCTCTGGTTTTCTGGAGAAAGCTTTCTTGCACATGGGGCACAGAAACTTCTTGCTGTGATTCCAGAAGCCCTGCAGACATGCCTTGCAGAAAGTGTGGCCACACGGAGTTGAGACAGGCTCGACGAAGACCTCCAGACAGATGGAGCAGGAGAATTGCTCCTCTGACAGGATTCGTGCCGGAGATTGTGGGCCTGCAAAGGTTAGGGTGAAGGAGATGGAATTAGATGGGTGGCACTAAGAAGTGGAAGAAGTGGAAGACGTAATACTGTCTTACTTCAGTAGGCATGTTTACATGCTCTAATTTTCATCTACTGGAATGAATCTAATACAATTTCATATTCTGAAGGTTCTGTTTATGTGAACCCTAAACATTGCAGTCTATTTCATATTCGTTTACATGTGCATTATATGTATTCTGAACAAAACTGCAATCAGAACCGGAGAAGGTCACTGCAATAATGTCATTGGGAGTATAATTGTCATTTTTGATTATGTCTAAAAAGAAAACATGCACATTACAGTACTGAACATGTATCCAAGGTTTTTCTTTTTTAATCTGATTTTGATCAGATCAGTGTTTTTATTAATGCTTTTCAGACCAATGGAGCCATTAATCTGATTACTAATGGATTATTTAATTAGATGTATGTAAACGTGTAGCTACTCTGATGTATATACTTTCCTATCACTATTTAAATTCATACTATTAGCAAATTCAGGCATAACTTTGGATTTTGAAACTTGCAGGCAAACAAAATGATTTAGTCTACTTTTCATTTGCAAGGTTTTTTTTTTTTTTTTTTTTTTAAATCTGATTAAAAAGATTCTGAAGTCTGATTCAAACATTTACATGCTTATCTGTTGATCAGATTATTTCAGGCCTATACACTGGATTACATGTAAACACCTCAGTTGGATTGATTGACCTTTCCGTCTGGTTGAGCCATTAATCTGATTACTAACAGATTATTTGGGTGCATGTAATGGTATCTATGTGGATGTATGTTTTCCCATATTTACTGAAATACATGCTTTTAGTTCATTGTATATGTATGCAAATTTGGATGTTGCTTTGGATTTTGAAACTTGTAGGTAAACAAAATTATTTCTGTCCATTTGCTTCACAACATCTCTATTCATCTCGTCATTTTGATGACAGATTTTTGAACAGGCGTTTCATAATGACAAAACATCATTTGAGAAATGACATTGGTCCAGTTATCCAATCACAGGATCTGTTAGGCAAAGTCGTGAGGTTTTTTTTTTTTGTTTGTTTGTTTTTTTATTTTTTTGCGCATCCAGGAATTTATTCCGTGTGTTTCCATCATAGTTCATGTGCATGTTTTCTTACCAAATTAAAAATGATCTGTCTCAATTAAGTGCATATATTTTTTATGCACATTTTAAGAATTTTTTATTTTTTATTTTCTTATCATAAAAATATGTGGATGGAAACAGCTATTGAACCCAACACTTTTAGGTCCCCCCTGCTATTTAAAGGACTTTTGGGAACACCCATCACTGATGAAAGCAAACAAAATGCAAGACAAAATAATGACAGATACTGAAGAAAAAAAGAAAAAAAAGTAAAAGTAGCAGTAGCAGTAAATCCTTATAACCTTCACAAAAACAAACAAAGACATAAATAATGATACTGAATATTGAATAAAGTGAATAAAATCAGCTCTCCAGGCAATTGTGATGGTATCAAAGGAAAGGCCTGGCATTAAACTGGGAGTGTTAGCGTAGGCGTTAAGCATGTGGAGTGTTAAACACAAAGGTCACATGTTTAGTTTCAGGTAAAGGTGGCCCATTATCCAAAGAGTTACTGGAGCCCTTGGTTGCTATTGTGTCCTTGAGAAAATGACTTCAGCTTTCAGATGGTGAGAGGATTTTTTTGCAATTGCTGTGCTGGAATAAAGACTGAAACAATGAAACAAATGGAGATTCATTTGAGAGTTAAAGTCTATATTGGAAGGGACAATGCAATGTTTCAGGAGCTGAAAAACCCATATTGCTCAACCAATGAAAGAAAGCGATGCATACATCTTTGATAGCTCTAAAATACTATTAAACAAATGTATGTATGTATATATATATATATATATATATATATATATACAGGTTTACAAGATCAATGGATCAGCTCTGACTTAACAGCCACAGTCATTAACATCAACAAGTGAGACACCAGATTTACAGCTTATATAAGCATAAACTCAGTCACAGTTTCTTATCAGACGTGTGAAGGACGTGCAAATAGCAGAATGCAGACGTCACAGTGTCATCCCAGGAATGTTGTACAACCAGGTTTTCTTCAACTTCAACAACATTCAAATCCAAACAACTGTCTGTTCCTGACTGTTCTTTTACTTCTGTCCAAATAAATATAAAAACTCCAACTGATGACATAATTAAGTAGGACTTAAGTACATCTTCGTATCTTTATAAGCATTTATAATAAACAAAAATGTAATGTCATTTCTATTGAAACTTGTATGTTATGTATTTAAATATATTTATAATTTCACATTTGTAATGCTGAAGTTGTGATATAGTGTATTTAAAATATATTACCATAAGCTATTGAATAGGCTAATCGAATAAAACGCTTATGACCAAGTACTTTACATGTGCTTTAGTATGTTAGTCAACACATCAAAATAAGTGTACTTCTTTAAAGCATGACAAAAGATTATTAAAACATAATGATTCCAAATGTACTTTGAAGTAAAACTTTTTAGGTGCACATTTTAAAAGTGTACTTAAGTGTGTTAAGAAACATAGTCATGAAAGTGTACACTTAAGTGTCCTTTTATTTCATTATTATATTATCAGCAAGTACAGTTTAAAAAAACATATGCTTATAAGATTTTAAGTACACTAGTGAAAGTAAGCAACGAACAATAGCAATCATACAGTAACTGTTTTTATTTGCTTATTGTTCATCAAAAATTAAGGTAAATCTGCTTCTTAATACAGCCACCATATTTCATTCTAACTTTTCATGAATTTAAAATATAATGATAAGCCAAGAACAGATTTTGTGTAGTTTAAATAAACAGAGATTGAGACTTACACTGCATGATGAAGGACTTTTGTATTTTCTTTTGCTGCTCTTCTGGCTTGTGAAGGGTGTGTGAGAATAAAACCTGAACAAAACCTGTTCTCTCACTCATTCTCTCTCTTCTGTTTGCTGTGTGGGTGTGTCTTCAGAGCACCTGTGACTGGAATCAGCAGTCTGTATTGCGGATTTGAATATAACCCTTGTATTTTGAATTCCCATTTCATTTTTAAAAGGTCTACAGCTTTGATGAAATCTGTAATCAGCACAGAACAGTTTGTGTAAGTCACTTAATGACACTATGAATATACTGATTATTGAAACGACGTGTCATGACATAAGATTTGTTTTATGATTATAGGTTAAGGTTCATACAGGGTGTGAATTTGATCCTATTGGTGTAAATTGGTACTACAAGCAACATGTTTTTCTTTGGATAATTGGGTGTTGAGAGAAACTTAAGAAGTGTTTTGTTACACAGAGAAAAGAAAACCAAAGATTTTGTAAAAATAGTCATGAAGGTCAAAGCAGTTATTGGCTGAAGGTAATGGCTGATCTATTCAGTGCCTAATTAATTCTACAATACATATACAATACAATTCTACAATGTAGATCACACAGTATTACAACTGTCCCACGCTGACCACCTTGACTTATTTACAGAGTACAATTGCAGTAGTCAGATAAATACCTAAAGACAAGCCACCCCAGCACATACCATTATAAAGCCCTAAAACACCAAGAGCTGAACCTAACAAAGAGTTCCCTCTGACCATCTCATGAGGAACAACCACAATAAACAAATACATAAACACACTCCAAAACCAAAACCCCATTACCCAGGGGCGTAGCCAGCGGACAGGTATGACCCATTTCAGGAGCTGCCAAAATTAGAATTTAATTTCAGAATAAGAGCAGCTCACTTGCATTTGCTAAAATATTGAAATGTTAGTGATACTGATTCAAAACATGAGCGCCAGTGATTGAATGTCAAAGCTCGGTTTGAATGCCCCGCCCCCCAGCTAAACTTTTTATTGGTTTTACAAACGAGTCAGACCTGTCTGTTATTGGTTGAAGTGCAGGGCTCCAGCCTCCACCGCAGCAGTTTGAAAAGTGCCTGTCAAATGCCATCTCGCCCTGTGAGGGCTGTATATATATATTACATATATATATTGGACTGATAGTGGTTAATAAAGTCAAATAATTGTATGTGAGAGAGTCAGCTGTAATATCATTGTGTTCATATTGGTTAGTGTTAGAGGAGCTCAGCTTAGCCTGACAGTTAGCCTGCCCCGGACCAGGCTAGTTTCCCAGCATAAGTTGCCAGAGTAACTGAGTTTTAACTAATTTAAGTTTGTTTTATGAAACAGAATTCGCTGACAATAAGTCTGACTAACTAAAATAAGCCTGGCTTGTTTTCTAATCTTGTTTTATAAAACAGCCCTCTGGGGTGTCCAATCCTGTTACTGGAGGGCCACTGTCCTGCAGAGTTTTGCTAAACACACCTGAACCAGCTAATCAAGATTTTTAGGCATACAGGAAACTTCCAGGCAGGTATGTTGTGGTAAGTTGGAGCTAAACTCTGCAGGACAGTGGCCCTCCAAGGCTGAGTTTGGACACCCCTGCTTAAGGCTTTATCAAAAATGAAAAAAAAAAAAAAAAAAAAAAAAATATATATATATATATATATATATATAATTTTTTAGAGATTAGTTTTACATTCAAATGAACACTCAGGGTACACATCATTCAGCTGCAGAGGTATATCTCTATCGCATACTATAGCTTTCAGATACATTTTCAGAAGTTCCTGGCAGTCTTGAGACGAAGATTGTTTTACCTTCATCACACCAGAGGAGGGCAGCACTCAGCCATCTTTATTCCTGTCACAGCATTGCCGCAATCCTGTAAATGTTTTAGTGCCCTGACATTACATACACCTGACCAGTGTTCACATCCTCATCCAGAGTCATTTCAGTTTGTGATGTTTTGAGATGTCTTTAATCATTGGATATACACTATACAGCTGTTGATATACAAATACAGCACTGAACTGCTATATGCTATAAATGATATAAACAGAACAGCTCTGAAATATGCGTTTGTGTCTGACAGATGTTTCATGACCATAATTCCACATAATCCTCTTTTCTTGCTCTTTTTTTGCCTCCTCAGCGATGTTATATTCCATTTAAATTTAAAAGTCTTTCTCGCTGCAGCTGCTTAGTCTGTGTTTCATTTTATGGTTTCTCTCTGTCTTTTTTTCTTCTCTCCATGTGTTCTGTGCCTCAATCATTGCGTTCCCTCTCAGGGTTATTATTAGAAGCTCTGTTCTCTTTCTCTCTCTTTTTTTATTTTCTCCCTCTGTCTCTCCACCCCCGCGTAACAGCACTTTTACGCCGCTGCTGCGAGTGCGCACACATTTTCTTCCCCTCAGATCCTGTGTCGATGTATTCTTTAAGTGTACACTTACACACAACCCATTATGTCACCTCATTCCCCCCCCCCCCCCTCTATTTCCCTCTCTCATTTTCACTCCCACCCACTATGAGCCCAGAAAGGAACATACAGCCGAGATTTCCCATTACATTACGTTGAGTCCCACAGTTGCTTTAAACTGTACAGAAAACCTGCAGGTAAAAAGAGGGATTCCGAACATAATATGGACAAAAGGTATCTTGGGTTCCTTTTTGATACTACACTCATACTGCGTCGTCTTATACATAAGACAAGATGCATATGGGGAAAACTAATTTTCCATTGGTTTCCGTTGGTTCATGGAGTTAAAGTAAACGAACCAATGACGGCGTGGCAGAGCTGCTCGAGCCTGCCAAAAGGGGCGGTATATCGGGCTATATAAGTGGCCGTCTCACCATGGCAAATCGATTCATTCTCCTTCAGCAATGCAGATATTAATCTCTTCGTTTGATCTATGAGACTTGAAGTCGCCTTCACCTGCAAGCAGCTGGAATTCGCCGCCGATCAGCTAGCCGCTCTGCAAAAGTTTGATCGGCTCGCTCTCCCTGCTCACCGCTCTCTATTCTGCTCGCCGCTCTCAAGCAGCCGCCGCACACGAGCAGCCTGCAGCTCTGTACAGCTTGCCGCTCTGCCAGCTCGCCACTCACCACCGCTCTCGTACAGCTCTGATCAACGCGCCGCTTCTCAGCAGCTGGATCCGTTCGCCGCTATCAAGCTGCTCTGTTCCTACGCCTTGCTCAAGCAGCCTGGTCAGCGCTTAGCTCCCGAGCCGCCTACAGCGTCGAGCGCATGCATTGCGGTGTATCGTTTTGCAATTCAATTGGTATAAATATAAAAGCTAATTGATGAGCACAGAGAGTGCGTGCGATGTCTGTGAATGTCCTACGCAGAAGCCGCGCTCACTGCGTTTTCACTACTCACAGTGCTCAGCTGAATATGACATGACATTCTTCCATGACTCAGGCGAGACGGTATATATATTCACCCTAAAAGAGCACATTTTCCAGCATTTGTTGCAAAATGCTGAATCTCTGAGCATGCCGTTTGCCGGCCACACCCCCGCGAGCCGCGTTCGTTGAGGGTGCGTGCTCTCACAACAAGAGCCCGAAAACAAGATCAATGCTAACAGCGCTCAGCTGAAAATGACAAGATGCTCTTCCCTGACTCAGGTGAGATTCATTAACACTGAAAGAGCATATCTCTCTGGTGTTTGTTACTAAATGCCAAACTTCTGAGCACTTTGCTCTGCCCCCGCAAGCTGCGTTCATTGAGGGCATGTGCTCTCACGATGAGAGCGCTAGAACATGCTCAATGCTGACAGCACTCAGCTGAGTATGACATGACACTCTCCCCTGACTCAGGAATATATTAATTCTGAGAAAGCAGATTTCTCTGGTGTTTGTTGTTAAATGCCGAATCACTGAGTGCTTCGCTTGCTGGCCCCACCCCGCAAGCCGCATTCTGACCCAAACAGCCTCATATGTGTTCAATTCCGGGTGCTGGGAAAATGTGTTTATTGCATGCAAAGGGCCCGTTCTAGCACCCAAATTACAGAAGAAAATACATACTCGAAAAAGAGAACAAAATTCCTCTTCCACCCCATGTGTGCACCACAGTCCCTCACAGTGACTCAATGCTAGAACCAATCCAGCCCCTTGCTACGCAGGCCGAGGCCTGGCAGGCCATCCTTGGAGTGTCAACTTTTAGGTGCTGAATACAATAAAATGGGGTTATTTACTCCAATTCGCTCAACGGGCCCCGTTATTCAATGGTGTGGTCCAAACCTCTATGGAAAACAAGGACGTGCACGTCCTGCGTTCCGAGGTGAACACCATGCTGACAAAAAGAACCATAAAGGTGGTTCCCCCAGCAGGAGTCAGGCTTCTACAGCAGGTACTTCCTCGTTCCCAAAAAAGGATGGCGGCCTCAGACCCATCCTCGATCTCAGACATCTGAACAGGGCCCTGATAAAGTGCTCATTCAGAATGATCACTTTGATGCAGATCTTCCCATAAATCTGCCCGGGAGACTGGTTCTTTACTCTGGATCTGAAAGATGCTTATTTTCACATCCAGATAGCCACCCATCACAGGCAATTCTTGAGATGTGCCTTCGAAGGGGTGGCATATCAATACACGGTCCTTCCGTTCGGGCTATCTCTAGCTCCCCGCATTTTTATGAAGTGCATGGATGCGGCTTTCTCCCCTCTAAGACAGATGGGTGTGTGCACACTAAACTACCTGGACAACTGGCTCATTTTGGACAAGTCGGAGGAGGAGCTAATATCGAATAGATCCATCATCCTCAACCACTTAGAGTGCTTGGGGCTCAGGGTCAATTTTCCCAAGAGCTTGTTATCTCCCAGCCAACGTGTCTCGTTCATGGGGATAATTTTTGACTTGACCCGCATGAGGGCTGTGGTCTCGCCAGAATGATCTCTAGCCATTCAGCAGCTCATGGAAACTTTTACACCCGGGTCTTTTCTGCCGCTCAGAGCATTTCAGAAGATGCTAGGTCTAATGAGCTCGGCATCTCCAGCCCTGCAGCTGGGCCTGCTTCACATGCGCCCACTGCAGATCTGGCTGATACCACAGGTCCCGTCCCAAGCCTGGCCCCTTGGAAAAACCCCTGCTGGTTCGACCAGGGTGTGGCAATCGAGACGAGGAATAAGAGGAAGGTTGTCTTCACAGATGCCTCCAAAATGGGTTGGGGAGCTCTGTGCGACAACCATCCGGCCTTCGGACACTTGGAACGGCCCGGAAAGCGAGCTTCATATCAACTGTCTGGAAATGATGGCGGTATATCAAGCTCTCCAAACCTTCCTTCCTCTCCTGGTGGGACACCATGTCTTGGTAAGATCAGACAACATGACGGTGGTGTCCTTAATAAATCACCAGGGCGGGCTCTCTTCAAACCCTCCTTTTCACTCCCAACCCGCAACCTGTGCATGTACAGGGCATTCTGAACACAGGGGCGGACATGTTGTCCCAGGAACAACGTTCCCTCGGAGGAATGGTCGCTCCACCCCCGCACAGTTCAGAAAATTTGGGATGTCTTCGGGAAGACAGAGGTCGACCTCTTCACCTCAGAAGACAATTATCACTGCCCAATATATTTCTCAAAAACCAGGGATGCACTGGCCGACAACTGGCCCAACCACCTTTATGCTTTTGCCCCGATCGCTCTGATTCCCCTCACAAGGTCCTCCTGGTTGCTCCTCTGTGGAGGACCCAACCATGGTTCTCAGACCTGTCTCAGTTATCGCCCATGGAGCCATGGCAGATTCCTCTGAGGCGAGACCTCCTCTCTCAAGCAAGAGGAAAGATATGGCACCCCAGACCCGAGCTGTGGGATCTTCATGTGTGGTTTCTCAATGGGAGCCTGCAAGCCTCCCTGAGAATGTCTTAAACTCTATCTCACAAGCTAGAGCTCCGTCAACAAGACGTCTCTACTCCCTTAAATGGTCCGTCTTTGCCATCTGGTGCACAGCCCGAGGTGAGGACCCATTGACTTGTGACATATCTCAGATTTTGTCCTTCCTTCAAGACTTAATATATAGAGGCTGTACTCCCTCTACCCTTAAGGTCTACGTCGCAGCTATAAGAAGCCTCTCATGCTCCTATAGCAGGGCAGTCGATAGGGAGAAATGACCTTGTTTCGCTTCCTTAAGGGGTCCAGGAGTTTGAATCCTCCTCGCCCCCTCACGGTTCCGAACTGGGACCTATCTGTTTTTCTTAGAGGCCTTAAGGGCCCTCCCTTTGAACCAATCCAGACTGCCAACTTAGGACCCTTGTCGCTAGAAAACGCCCTACTGCTAGCTTTAGCATCAGGGGATCTGCAGGTGCTCTTGGTGAGCCTGTCTTGTCTTGAATTCGGGCCTAACGACTCCAAGGTTGTCCTGAAACCAAGACATGAATATGTCCTGAAGGTCCTATCCACACTCTTTAGGGTGCAGATTGTCATTCTCTCCGCTCTTCCTCCTTCCCAGGATGAACAGGAGTTGAACCTACTCTGTCCTGTCAGGTCTCTGAGGATTTACATTTACCGTTCTGTCTCCTTTTGTCAGGCGAAACAGCTTTTTGTCTGCTTCGGTGGCTGCACGAAAGGTCTTCCGGTCATGAAGCCCAGGCTTTCCAGATGGATAGTCGACGCTATAACACTCGCTTACTCCTCCTTAGGCCTTCAATGCCCTTTAGATGTGAGAGCGCATTCCACGAGAGGCATGGCCTCCTCGTGGGCGTTTCTATCGCCGACATCTGTGCGGCGGCTGGCTGGGCCTCGCCGTCCACATTTGTCAGGTTTTATAATCTGGACGTTCCTGCGCTTCAGACACAGGTCATTTTCTGCATAAGCCTCACTGCTGTGGCCAGCTTATGGTTTTCCATTATGACCCCGACCATGTCCGGGAGTAACTATATTCTGTGCTCCCTATATGCACCCTGGGCCCCGCTGGTACCTTGGCTTAGGGGCTTGGGAGGATGACTACAGTGTTTTCAGCCCCGCTGCCTGGGCTATCCTGTCCTATGGGTATCTGTCGCAAGCCCTTTTCAAGTGCTCTGCCCCGATGCTCAGTTGTCCCCCTGCATAGCACGGCATGATGGAATATCGTCCCCATATGCATCTTGTCTTATGTATAATAAGACTTTTGACGCAGTATGAGTGTAGTATCAAAAGGGGTTACTAACGTAACCTCGGTTCCCTTAGATACGGAACGACTACTGCGTGCTTTGCCGGGCTACTCGCAAGACGCCTCATGTGTCGCTTTCAATTTGCCATGGTGAGACAGCCGCTTTTATAGCCCGATACCACCCCTTTTGGCGGACTCACTCACCATTGGCTTGCACGGCTCCGCCGCGGCATCATTGGTTCACTAACTTTAACTCCATGAACCAATGGCCGTGCAGTTTTCACTGTGTGAATGAAAAAGGCTTCAGAAATTGGAGAAAAGGAGTTTCCCCCATATGCATCTTGTCTTTTGTATAATAAGACGTTCGGCGCAGTACTCATTCCGTATCTAAGAGAACCAAGGTTACGTTAGTAACCGAGTAATTCTCATGAGAAAACTATTTTACGAGGTAGCAATTTTGTATGAATGCATACAATGGCTGCAAACGAAATTGCATACTTCCCCCCTATAGTAGGCAAAAAACAGTATGTGACAAATAAAGTATTTCCGAATTCACAGTACTCATAAAAAATTAGACAAAAAGTACCCGGTTGACCTACTACTTCCTGTGAGATTCTGTGTGCATAAGATGGACACTTTACAATCCCATGAGGCCACGGGAGAGGATTTGTGAATGGTGGTAAGGCGACGCAACTGACGCTTGTAGGTCACGTGATAAGGGCAACATGGTGAATGTAGTAAGTCCAGATTACATTCATACTACACACATTGGGCCTCATTTGTGAAACATGAGCAGAATGACTTTCTGTGTAAATCGTTCTGACATAAATTTTCAGATTCATGAAATGAAATGAGAATGTACCAAAGGGGAAAAAAAGCTGGAAAAAACGCTGCGCCTCCAAAGTGCTCTCAAGCACCCTGAGATGGCCGTTTTCAGAAGAGCACCAGGCATTTTTTCAGCTGGCTTAAAATAGTTGATAAAACCCATAGTTTTTATTGCTAACGATGCTTTTGGGAAACGCACCCCTGGCTGTTAAACAGCTTTATGCTTGCTTTTTTTTATTTTTTATTTTTTTTAATCATTATAATTATATGAATAATGAATAATTAGAGCACCAAACTTTGTAATGTTTTTAATATTTGTATTGTCTGCATACTTTATTTACTGTAGTTGTATCTGTAATATTCTGTGACACATATGTTAACTGCCATACTCTCTTGGAGCTCTACTCTTGCTAATTGATTTCAGCTGATTGTCCCTAATTGATAATCTACAAAGAAAAGGGTGAATGTTTGTTGTAATATGAGCACTCAAGAAAGCAATGTGCTGAAACGTTTGTTCACGCCTGTCTAGCTTTTAATTCACATGTACTTTGCACATATTGCACTATGCAGTTTATGAAATTAAAAAAAAAACAAGCTAGACTTTTTGAACTCATTGTGCGGTTAGCAATTTTTTTGCTTGTTTGTAAACACCTTCAAACTACCATTGGTCCGTGGTGATGACATAATAGGCGAGTGTGGCTCTGAGAGGCTCCACCTTCTTTGAGGTACAAACCTTCTCTGGTTAATTTATACTGTTCAGTCCGTCGACATCAGATGCGAGTAAAAACTTGAACACACTGGAGAGCTGAATTATAGTAGAAATTAAAGTTGTAATTCTAAATAAAAGAGACACACACTTTTTTCAAGTTTAATACTGTAAAGCTGCCTGCTTTAAAGCAATCTATTGTATAAAGTGCTGCATAAATAAATGTGATGTGACCTGAGTGCTGAATTGCAGAGCTGGTGCAAAAATATTCACATCACTATAATCAGATGCTTTCTTAACTGCTGTTTTCTCACCACTGTCATTTTTGTTGTGTGTTTATTTTCTTGTTTCTAAAAATTGCTTTCAGCAGTGTTGGTGGCATTGGGGTGTTTGCTAACAGTATTTCGCTGCAAAGTTATTTTGAACTTCTTTTTTACCCCTAGGTGAAAAAAGAAAAATAACTTTGCTATGAGTATATCAGGACCAAGGCATAAGCAGATCATACAAAAAGTGGAGGAATGAGTTTGTACAAATTCATGTTCGTTTTTTTTTTTTTTTTTTTTTTTTTTTGCTCTTGCAAACAATTCGAACTCAACATTTCAGGATTTTTTTTTTTTTTTTTTTTTTTTTTTTTTTCCCCCAATAAAGACTGAAAGAGTTAAGCTTAGTGATGGTGGTGTTAAAGTCATGCAACCATGGTATAATGTATTTAATAATTGATGATCTTTACTGGCCTGCGCCCACAGCCCGAGATTATTTTGATAGCGGCTGGTTCTGAAACAGATCTTCGTCTCGTGGTGCCATCTAAAGCCTTGTTTACACTGCACGCGTCTGCGGCGCGTTACGGCTCTGGCAAGGTTTTGTTCCACGGATGACCGCGTTCGACACATGCGCAGTACAGTTTTTTTCTATGCTCTACCAGACATCGGAGGGCAGCACTGAGTCGTGTCATCAACGGGACATTCACTGGGCATGATCGGAGAAGAAAAGTAGTGCATTCTTTCCCATATTTTTACTTATCTCCCTCCATGAATTTGCCGCCCTAAACACGTCTTTGTACTCTTTTAAACATGAATTGTACAAATGTGGGTACTTTCTAATCTCTTCACACGAACGCTGGTCAAGTTCGCCGTCCATTGTCGTGTTTTTCTCTTTTTTCAAGTGTGTTGTTTTTAAACTGGTCTTTTCACACTCTCTTCGACGGCTGAACACTGTGCTCAATATTGTGCGTATTGCCACCTAGTGGACTCTTCTATACTGCTTTCGCATGCGCTGTTGCACGCAGACTGTTCGTGCGGTCTTGAAATTTGAGCTGCACGTGGCCAGGGTGTGCGGCCGGCCACGAGCCCTCCGCATTACGAAAATTACGGCCGAAGTATACCTGGGGCTTTACACTGCGCATGGCAAGGTTTTGTTCAGTCTCAACTCACACCAGAAGCATTTTAGAAGCGAAGCGGCTGGATTCGCAAAACCACGAGATTTGCCTTTTTTTTCCTAGATTTTTTCATGTTTTTAATGGCTAAATGGTTATATTTTGTCCAGTTTAATTGTGTTTATTGTTATGCCATACTTTATTTTGCTGTAGCCTACAAACAAAGTTAATACACCTAAAAGTCCAGTTATGGATGACAAGAACAAAAAAAAATTGTCTTCAGTTTCTGGCCTCAGTGATGTGAAATATGAGCGGGAGTTTACACAGGGTGATTATTTTGACTTTATTTTGTATTTGAGCTGTGCGTCTTGGACGCGGTGTCCGTCAAAATTAGGCGAGGCGCCTATCTTTAGCGAAGCGGCAAGCCACTTTTGGGACACTTCTAAAACACACCGCGGCACGGCTGGTGTAAACACGAGAATCAGCTCCGGTAGCCGCGTCCCAGAAGAGTCCCAGAAGTGGCTCGCCACGCCGCTTTGCTAAAGATAGGCACCTCGCTTATTTTTGACAAAATAATCACCCTGTGTAAATTCCCGCTCATATTTCACATCACTAGGAGGCCAGAAACGGAAGACAAAAGATTCGAAGTTGAAACTTTTCGAAATTCGAAACTTTTTTTGTCCTTGTCATCCATACCCAGGTAGCCAAAAAGATGTGGGCCAATAATGGCCCAGAACCAGCAAGCCAGAAGAAATAACTCGGCCCAGATGCGGTTGCCGGACTCTTGTGAAATGCAAATATTGTGAAATGCAAATATTTTTCAGTTTTTCAAGTTGAACTGCAAAATGGAAGCTTTTTTCAGAGGCTTTAAGTGTCACATTTTTGTACTGTAGGTGTAGTGCTTTACAGTGATTGGCTCTAAACTATTTGTGACAGTCACAAATCCTCTTTGCAGGTGCTTCAACTCATATTTTAGATGAGCTCAGATAAACCGGTATGTTACACCCCATGTACACCTGTAACTTAATGTGAAACCCATGTAAAATCATTGAGCAATATACCACAGAAAACAGTACCATGTTCTTCCGTAGGGCCTATAGCCATGTTTCCCAAAATGAAAACAATTAACTAATTCAAATTGAGCTTTTATTTCATTTCAAAATATGCATTGAGAATTGAGTGTTTAAAACATACAAAAGCAAATATTAAAATTACACATGAAGAAAAAAAAAACCCTCAGATGTATAGGGTGTGTATTTGTGTTCAAGTGAATGTGTTGTCTCAGTCCTCCAAAGATTAGGGCAGTACAAACACAAGTCTATATTTTCTTTCAGGATTTTAGGATTGGATCTGTTATTTTCACATGATGACTGGTCTATGTATATTGACAGTACTCAAAAATATAAACAAGCAGATACTGTGCAGATCCGCAGCATGCCCTCTAGAAGCCATCCAAAACTGAGTTCTAAGGATTACACAATCATTGGTATCTTTGTTGGTCAGTTGGGGTTTTAATGGTATGCCCGCCAAGGCTCCTTGGCATGTAACAACATAAAAACTTATACAAGGACTTTAAAGTTCACTTTGGATAAAAACTTTAAAATTGATTTAGTGTCATCAGTATCTTAGCATTACAGCTATACTGATGCATATAAACAAATAATCACGTTAGAGGGTGGCAAAATTTGGTAGAGTTACTGTGGACTACTTATAAGCACACAAGGCAACTTACACTCATTGGTGGGCACATACTGCAGGCTGTTGTCGACAGATGTAGGCGCTTACAAATGCTCAGGGGCTCTAGTGCATCATCAAGACCCCCGTTTTAGCTCTGCCCAAAAAATCCTGAAAAAAATATAAAATGCTCTAACTTCACAATTCAGTACTACATAGTTCACAGTCTTTGTAATGTGTTTCAGCAATACATTTGTAACATTTATAATGTGTTTAGAAACAATTCTCAGAATTGACTTTACAGGGACTTTAAGGCTTTTTAAGACCTGAATTTTAAAATTGTAATTTACAATATTATTTTTTACTGTATTTTAATTTAAATAAATGCAGCAGTGGTGGGCATAAAAGCTTTCTTTCAAATACATTACAAATCTGACCCTAAACTTTTGAATGGTAGTGTATGTTTGAGGTATCACTTACCAGTCACATGGTTCACAATGTCTAAAGAACTGCACTGCCATCAGCATGGAAAAATCTGGGAACATAAACAATTTGTCACAGAGCCAACAATATTTAGTAAACAATGGCATGATCATTATAAATAAACTATAGCAGAGGTGAAGTGCAGAAAAGAAAAAGAATAATATACAGAATATACACACAAAAAAATCTCAAGATAACAGAATTTACATTTTTAGGTTTAATATTACTTATTCAGTAATGCTCATACAATGTCACTTATGTTTGAACATAAAAGCTATTTTACCATGAAAGATCAAACAAGTTTGAGATAGTTTCGTGTTTGGAAATGTTTACCATGAAATATCAAAACGCATTTGAAATACAGTAGTTTCAGCCCATTTACACTCTCCATGTACGTGACGTCACCGATTAACGGTACAGTGCATACTTTTAGGTTAAATTAATTAGCTTACCAGCAAAACCTTTACAAATCTATCAAAATCTCTCATATACACATAAGATATATGATTAAAAGCCCAAACTTACATAAACGAGTTCATGTCTATAGTTAGTCTATAGTTAACCTCTTATAGTTACATAGATATATACAAAATGTTATACAGCTTTAAAAACTATTGACTATAAACTATAAAACTATATTGACTTTGGTGATTTCTTCATTCTTTTTTGTTTGTATATTTTGATTGTTTAATCCATTAAAATTAAGTTTAATCCATTACTGAATTTGGTAATTATTTAATTATATAAAATTAAAATACTAATGGAATAAAATAACAAACATTAATAGGGAGAGGCCAGAGCATAATATATGTATTTTTAAAACAATAAATAAGTTGTGATTATGTATTATGTTATATTAAAATATATTGCATTTAAGTAATTTCATGACAAATGCAGATCAGTTTGCTACATAGTTAAAAGATGACCCACTTTGAAAAGTTCTTAGACCCCATGTCCCAGGCCCTGAACTATCCACTCTCAATACACAACCTAACCTTCTCCAGGTTTGTAATGGAAATATCGTATGCAAAATGAGGCCAGCACTTATGGCCCATAGTGGGCCGAATGTGCCTAATGTGCCTAATGTGCCATTTGTCAACCACAATCGGGCCAGATCCACACAACCAAAGCCTGGCCAAATCTGGCAACCATTACTGGGCCAGAGCTGGCTCACTTCTGGCATGCCGGTGCCAGTACACAGCCGAGTGAGCCGACACTCAGCCGCAATTGGCCCGATTCCGCTGGCTACCTGGGTATTCTGTACTTTTAAGTGTATTAACTTTGTCTGTAGGCTACAGCAAAATAAAGTATGGCACAGCAATGAACACAATTAAACAAGACAAAATATAAAAATTTTGCCATTAAAAACACGAAAAAATCACGAAAAAAAAAAACGTCAGACAGGCAAATCTCAAGTTCTCGCGAATCCAGCTGCTGCACTTCTGAAATGCTTATGGTGTGAGTTGACACCACGTAGAGGACGGAAAAAAACCTTGCTGGAGCCATAACTCGCCGCAGACACGTGCAGTGTAAACAAGGCTTTATAGTCTTTGAAAACAGCAACAATTTTGTTGCAGATACGACACACCGGCTTTGCATTCATAAAACTAGGTAGGATGAACGCAGTTGTCTTTCCATTCTTTTTTGTATGCCCTATTTTCGCTGACAACTTTCCTCTTTAGACTCTTTGATAGTGCCATTTTCTCTCACCAGCTAGCTTAAATGTTAACATCTCACTCTGCACACAACATAATAGCATACGTCCAGCATGCAAACAATTAAAAAAATGCAGTTACGTGAGGATGCCAAGGAATAATTCTGTGTGTAAAGTAGGCTATGTCAAATAATTATTACAATAAGTTAGGCTCCATTGTGTAACAAGCAAATTAAAATGATACACATTTATTATTCACAATATGGAAAGAGGAAATTAAACATATGTAGTTCATTAAGAGCATGACTCAAACATGCCATTAATGGGCCATTTTTTGGCCCGATGCCAAACTTAATTGCTGACCCCTGCCTTATACGGTTCAGTCCGTATATGTCAGTGACGTCTCCGCATCCAAAGAGATGTAGAATCACCACATTCTCTGTAGTATGCACAAGTATTTAGCTTGTGTGTGTTGTGTACGCTCTGCGCAGCTTGTAGGTCTGTGGATAACCAGCTAACAGCAATATGTGTTTGCTCTAGAAATGTGTCAGATGTTTTTTTTTTTTTTGTTATTACTTGGAGTTATGATAAAGAATAGAGCATATGTTGGTGTACAACTGCAGTGCTTTATCAATACGTTTCTGCATTGGGCAAACGCATATACTATGACTGTATGTGTGTTTACCACCGAGCTGTGAACTAGGTTCGCTAACGTAAACACAAAACAACTTTATTTTAAACACAAAACAGTCTTTATTTTTAGAACAGAGCGGAGCACCATTATTATTATAATATAATGTAAGTGATGCAAGCACTATATACTGTACTCCGTGTTAACCAGCAGAAGTCATCTGACCAATCACTGCAGATTAGCGTCACGGAAACAAGGGGTTCAGCAAAATGAATCGTTGAGTGAATCGTTTGGGAGTCGTTGAGCAAAATAAGGTAAAAATAAATGCATATTATAAGACAATTAAAGTGTTTTTTGACCTTGCATGCTTTTAAACCTGTTGTTGGGGACTTCCAAAATAAAAATAGGAACCTTTCAAATGCCATAATAGGGGCACTTTAATGTCAAGCCCTGCATGTAAGCATCATAAACTTTTTTGGTCACATAGGCCCTGTCCCGAATGGAACCCTAAAGGCCCATTCACACCAAGAAGGCTATAGAAATAGTAATAATAATTAAAGCAAGCAGCGATGAAAGGGCCCTCGCACCCGGGCTCACCGCCACCCGTTGGCATCAGGAAAACAGTGAACAGTGGGTGACATGGATGCAAGCGAGTAAATACAGGAGAAATATAGCCAAGTCATTTCAAAGCGCCACACTTCCTGCTGCCACAGGTGGCGCTTTGACCGTAACCGAATATTGCCATGTAGATTTCCTCAGGCAAGGACTATTATCAAACATGTTAAGTTTGGAGCAAATCGGACATTGTATGCCTGAGTTACTAGAACTTCCTGTTTCTTGGCTTTAATTGCATACATTAGCACTTAGCCAAGTGTTTCATGATTTAACATATTTCTAGTATGTTTGGTACATCATGGCATATTAAATTGTTTTTCTGAGAGTGAACTAAAGTGTAAAGCATACCATTTTCTGTTGCCAGCAGGTGGCGCTATGACTAACTGAATATTGTCATATAGATGTCTTTAGGCCAGGACTCTTATCACACATGTGAAGTTTGGAGCAGATCGGACATTGTATGCTTCATCATTCATGGCGAAACATCAGAATTTGTCAGGCTGCCACGGACACGCCCTTCAACGAAAACTCAAGATCTTTGCAATTAAATGTTACTAAGGCCTTAAGATTAGACTGACCATATATGATGTTGTTATTATTAAATGTCTTTGAGGAGTTAATCACAGTGTAAAACATGTCATTTCCTGTTGCTGGCAGGTGGCGCTATGACAGCAACTGAACATTGGCATATAGATATCTTCAGGTCAGGACTCTAATAAAACTTGTGAAGTTTGGGGCAGATCCAATATCGTATGCCTGAGTTACAACAACTTCCTGTTTCATGGCAAAACATCGAACTTTGGCAGGCCGCTACGGCCACACCCTTCAGCGAAAACTCTAGATCTTCGCAATTTAACATCTCAAAGGCCTTAAGATTAGACTGGCCATATATGATGTGCTTCTGGTTTAATCTCTATGAGGAGTTAATCAGAGTGTAAAACATGTCATTTCCTGTTGCCCCCAGGTGGCGCTATGACTGTAACTGAATATTGTCATATAGATGTCTTTAGGTCAGGACTCTAATAAAACATGTGAAGTTTGGGGCAGATCAGACATTGTATGCCCGAGTTACAACAACTTCCTGGTTCATGGCGAAACATCGAACTTTGCCAGGCCGCCACAGACACGCCCTTCAGCGAAAACTCTAGATCTTCGCAATTTAACATCTCTAAGGCCTTTAGATTAGACTGACAAAATATGATGTTGATCTGATTAAAGCTCTAGGAGGAGTTCGTTAAAGTACAACGTGGAAATGGCAAAAACTGCCAAAATTTTGTAGAGAAAATTCAAAATATCTCACTTCCTGTTGGGTTTACAAGCCCCTGTTGGCTTTGCACCCAGGGGCTTTTTTGTAGGTATTGGGCTGTTACATCTGTCTACCGAATTTCATAACTGTACGTGAAACGTAGCACAAAGGGCGCTTAATTGAAATTTTGTAGGTGGCGCTATCGAGCCATTTTGCCACACCTAATTCTGAAACCCATATCAGATGTAAATGTTCACCACTTCTGACGCGTGTGCAAAGTTTCATGAGTTTTTGAGAAAGTTTAGGCCCTCAAAAATGCAATTCATTTTGGAGAAGAAGAATAATTGGCTGAGCAATTCCAATAGGGTCCTCACACCATCGGTGCTCGGGCCCTAATAATTTCTTCACACCAAGAAATTATAACGATATATTAGCGTCTACACCAGCGGATAGCATGCTGTTCATTCTAAGCGCATGTTGCAGTTTTGTCATCTGCCACTTTAAATTCTAGAACTCTTTAAAGTCTAGTGGATTCTGATTGGGTGTAAATGTGTGTATCATTTATCAGCTGGGAAAAAACTAAACATTCTGAAACATTCTGATTCTATCTATATCGAGTGCACATATCAGCTGCAAATGGGGCATTTGTGAGCACCCTTCTGAAACCTATGAGCAGATATGCTCACATGGAGGCCATTGTAAGTCCACAAGACCGTAAATGCAAGTGTACCATTTGGGAAAGGGCCACAGCAGTTCGCACACCTCCAGAGGTCATCCATCAGCCAAGCAATTGCCATTGAGATTAACAGGAATGCCAACCGATAGCTCTTTTCAGGCCTTATAATGAAAACTCAATCTGAATTGAGTTAATTTGCACATCTGTTTCCATTTTCTCACTGTCACTGTACAATACAATAAACACTGGGCAGGTCTCCACCAGAGCTCCATGTGCTAATCGTACAATATTTTACCTTTTAAACAGCCTATCTCACTGCATTGACGCTGTGCTTTCTCTTCACACCACGAGTGTGCGTTGTACGAGAGCACCTCAGGGGATGTTTCTGAGCAGAGTGTGATATGGTGTTACGCCTCGTTTAATTCCAGTGTGATAGCTGGAAGGGACGTCTAGAGGGGTCTCATTGCTCATTTTATTGCATCATCATTTTGATGCATGTTTTTCTCTTTTAGGGCAAATCTTTTAAAACACTAGTACATGTTTAACTGAAGCTGCAGACACATGCACTCTACTGTTATCTTCTGAAGTCCATGTTATCATATTTTTATGGAAGCCCATTTCTGCCACATAATAAAAAAAAAAAATCATGTTTTCATAAATAGTAATTATGACATAAAAAGTCATAATTATGACATACTAAGTTATATTTATGAGATGAAAACTAATTAAGAGATTAAAAGTGAGAATTTAGACAAAAGTGAAATTTAGATTTTTTTATGTCATAATTTCAACATTTATGTCATAATTTTGATTTACAAAAGCATGATTTTTTTGTGGCTGAAATGGGCATATTTTCAAGGGTTCAAATCTAGTTTTTGATTGAATTGTGTGTTTTAAAGTAAAGACAATGACCAGTTTAATTTTGTTTACAGCTGTCAGCATCCAGGAAATTGTAACCGCTCTGTTTATCCCCTGCTTCATAGGTTTTGCACATCAGTTTCCATACTGTTACTCCATAATGCTGTCTCTTCCCATGTGCTGCTTTTGGGAGATTGCACAGAGGCCCAAGGTGGTTGCTGATGGGCTTTTTGCACTCTAGAGACAGTGGCTAATGAAGCTGAAGTCTATACTCATCAGCCGTGAAGCCAAACAGCCCGACTCAGGAGACGGAGAGACGGAAACAAGCCTCCTGTGGGAATAACTACACGAACTGGGAGGAAGCTTTCCTTCAGCGCTGATCGTGGACCAACTTGCCCTGTTCAGATCACACAGGTCACCATTATAGGGAACAAAACACTGGCCTCCTATCAGTAGGAAAACATTGCACAGAAGGGAGATGACGTAGGGGAACATTTTAGCACAAGTACGTCATAACATGGATTAATGAGGTCAACATTCTAACGTGTGAGTATCATGGGTAATTAATACTTGCCTGTAATTTTTTTTTTTTTCAGACACCAAAATTGTCTGTAGTTAACACTTTACATGAGGGCTTCAAAAGTAATATTTTTGTTCATTTTTAGAGAATCAGTAAAAGGTTGAAATGCTGTTTGTTCACCTTGCTAGGAAGTTGTTTATTTTACGTGCATTTTTGGAGGGATTCACAATTTTTCAACCATATTATCAAATACTGAGACATGTCTGAGTACATTTTATAATCCAGATTTGTGTGATTTTATGTGATTTCACGAAATCACATACACAAATACACATTTTAACAAAAATAAATATATTACTTACAAAATAAAAAAAAAAAAAAAAAAATTAAATGAAATTAAAAAAATTAAAAATCAGCTATAATGCAAGAACATACACAGAAAAGAAAGGGGTGACACCATAAATCCATGATGGAGTAAACACGCACAATCTTCCAGTAAAAACTTGAAAATGGCAAACAAGCCATTGAGTAATATCTTTAGCCATCTAGTGGCTGTAGTTGTTATTCACTTTCAGTCAGTCACTCTCAACGTCTCGTCGGAGATAGACAGACAAATTGGGATCTCGCTTAGAGAGACCAATCTACTTCGAGTGTAACTAAAACGAGCCAATGCACAGTGGCATTCGATTATTGCATTCAGCTGCTCTGCCTCGCAGCAGATCAGCTTTTTTGCTTCTGAGCCGAGGCTTTTGTTCGACCTGAGCAATTTTCAACGTGAGCGACAGAGCACTGCAGTGCGGCTGAGCCTCTCTCTTTTACTTTTGTTTTGTTGCAGAGAGCAAAAAGCTGTTCTCACAGCTGGTTAACAGTGCGCTGTTCAGAGCGCAAAAAGGCTGTTTTCATAGCCGGTAAGAGAGCAGCTACAACGAGAGAGAGAGTGAGAGCACACGTTTGGATTGCACTTTTTCCCTGTCTGTGTTGCAGCAACCATCTCCCTGCGTGCTTCAGCACTAAGAAAAAGGCAAGTTTTCTAAAAGGCAAGTTCTCTAAACAACACGGGTGTGAGTTTGCGTCTTTGTAAAGATGACATTCCGCCCATGCGTTTCTGGATGCTGTGGTTTTTGGGCGTCAGGTGATGGTCATGACTGCTGCATCATGTGTATGGGCATGAAGTACGTGATGTCTGCTTTCGTGGATGAGTCATGTACCCACTGCGGGAAGATGACCATTGCAAAGTTGCGGTCGAGACTCCAATCCCTCAAAAGTATTGGAGCCCCCTTGCCTCTGCCTAACCCTAACCCTCCAAAAAGTGTTACTTCGGGCAGTAGCTTGGTTGACCTGAGGGTTACAGTGAGATCCGGTTCTTCAGGGAAACCAACCCCCTAGGCCACCTCACTCCTCTGCTCCGCAGCCAGTAGAGCTACCCGAGGAACGGTCTGGGCCCTCTTGGTTAGACGATTGTTTTTTTGGTTCTAAAGGACCTGCACGAGGGTGGTCACGATCTGGAAGTTCTCCAGGATCTCTGTACCACAACGGACCTCACGATCCGAGCAACAAAGGTCATGGCGCGGTCTCTGGGTCATGCAATGTCCACACTTGTGGTCCAGGAGTGCCATCTCTGGCTGTGTCTGGCCGACATGCGGGATGCCGTCAAGATCCAGTTTTTAAATTGCCCTGTCTCCCAGATCGGCCTCTTCAGCGACGCAGTCGAAAGCTTTGCCCAGCAGTTCTTGGCTGCCCAGAAGCAGATGAAGGCTATCAAACACATTCGTAGAGGAGCCGGGCATGGGCAGGGCGCACCACCCATCCATGTTCCCACCAAACAAGGTGGTAAGCGCAAAGGCAAGAGACCCGGAGATGGATGGGACTGCTCTTCGGGAGATGGTGACAGCACCACTCCTACCCCCGGAGGTGGGCCGGGTGGAAAATCTTCAGTTTACTTTTCTTTTTGTTCCGCCGCTGGCCCCACAGCCAGCAGTACCCACATTGTCAAAGAAAGAGCAGTTTCCGTCCTGTCCGGGTCCCAAGAGGGCACGGAGAGCAGTGGATGGTGCAAAATCGGACCACTCTCATCCATCTCTATCGCCAGCGGGCAGCAGTGGGTGGCTCGAGGACGCAACCAACCACAAAACCACACTCAGACCCCGATGCAGGCCGCCTCAAGAAAAAGAGAGCCCCTGCATTCCGTCTCGCTGCCCTGCCCCGGGCACACCTGTGGTCCCTTTGGTCCTGCTTGCACGGAGCCTGACTAGCACTCCCCAGGCCATCCCGCTGGCTCATTCGGACCATCAGGCTTGGCTATGCGATTCAGTTCGCCCGCCGCCCCCACAAGTTCAGGGTCATCTAGTTCACTTCAGTCAAAGCTGCCGATGCCCATGTCTTGCGAGCAGAGATTGCTGTCCTATTGGCAAATGACGCGATAGAGCTGGTCCCTCCAGCCAATATGTAGACAGGGTTTTACAGCCCTTACTTCATTGTACCCAAGAAAGGTGGTGGGTTTTGGCCGATCTTGGAGCTGTGAATTTTGAACCGAGCCTTACGCAAGCTACCATTCAAAATGTTGACGCAGAAACACATCTTCGAGTGCATCCGTCCCCAAGATTGGTTTGCAGCAATCGACCTGACGGATACGTACTTTCATGTCTTGATTCTCCCTCAACACAGACCATTCCTACACTTTGATGCAATATCTGGATCAACATGCACATTCCCAAATTTCTATATATCCTAGTTATTGTTAATATGTAATTCATTATTTCCAGGAGCTCTTTGCTTCTACCTTCAGTTAAACTGCTAACAGTGATTGTAAATTAAATTGCCTAAATTATTACATTATTAGTTAACTGCATTCTCTAAATTGTAATGTTGACATGCATTCTCTGTAAAGCTGCTTTGAAACAATATGTATCGTGAAAAGCGCTATACAAATAAATGTGAATTGAATTGAATTGAACTTTGAGTTTAAGGGTCGGGCATATCAGTACAAAGTCCTGCTCTTCGGGCTGTCCCTGTCTCCCCGTGTCTTCACAAAAGTCACAGAGACAGCCCTTGTACCCCTGAGGGAACGAGGCATTCGCATTCTCAACTATCTCAACGACTGGCTCATACTAGCACAGTCCCGAGATCAGCTATGCGAACACAGGGACCTGGTGCTCAGTCACCTCAGCCAGTTGGGTCTTTGGGTCAACTGGGAAAAGAGCAAACTCTTGCCAGTGCAGAGGACCTCTTTTCTCAGTATGGAGTTGGATTCAGTCAAACAGACAGCACGCCTCACAGAGGACCGTGCCTGGTCGGTGCTGAACTGCTTGAACACGTTCAAAGGCAGGACAGCGGTCCCACTGAAAACCTTTCAGAGGCTCCTGGGGCATATGGCAGCCGCAGCGGCAGTAACACAGCTCGGTTTGCTTCATATGAGACCGCTTCAGCACTGGCTTCACGGCCGAATACTGAGATGGGTGTGGCAACCCGGCACTTACCGGGTGGAAATCACACCGGCCTGTCGCCAAACCTTCAGTCCGTGGTTGGACCCTTCATTTCTGTGGGCAGGAGTACCCCTGAAACAGGTGTCCAGGCATGCTGTGATATTCACGGATGCCTCTGCCACCACCTAGGGTGCCACGTACAATGGGCATGCAGTCTCAGGGGTTTGGACGGGACCCCATCTGCATTGGCATATCAATTGCCTCGAGTTGCTAGCAGTTCATCTTGCACTGAGCCACCTAAAAAACCACCTACAGGGCAAAGACGTGCTGGTTCGTACGGACAACACTGTGGCCGTTGCATACATCAACTATCAGCTGGCCCCGGTTCCTATGCAAATATGCGTTTCCCCCAGTGAGCCCTCTGTGCAAGGTCAGGGAGGACGAGGAGCAGGTCTTGCTAGTTGGCACCCTATTGGCCCAGCTGGACCTGGTTCCCAGAACTGATGCTCCTCGTGACAGCCCCTCCTTGGCCGATTACTCTGAGGAAGGATCTGCTTTCTCAGAGACAGGGCACCCTGTAGCACCCGTGTCCAGACCTCTGGAAACTCCATGTCTGGCCCCTGGATGGGATGCAGAGGTTCTAGGTGACTAACCCCAAGAGGTACTTAACACCATCACTTCAGCACGAGCACCGTCTATGAGACAAGTTTATGCTCTGAAGTGGAACCTTTTCATTGAGTGGTGTTCTTCTCGCCGTGAAGACCCCCGAAAGTGTTCAATCACTGTTGTGTTTTCCCTCCTGCAGCATGGTGTGGAGCAAAGGCTGTCTCCCTCCACCCTCAAAGTTTATGCTGCCGCAAATTCTGCTTATCACGACCCCATAGGAGGCAAGTCGGTTGGGAAGCATGACCTGGTTGTCAGGTTACTTAGGGGGGAGAGATGATTAAATCATCTTCGTCCTCCCTCCATACCATCTTGAGACCTCATTCTGGTGCTCATAACGCTTCAGATTGCCCCATTTGAGCCCTTACAATCAGCAAGACTATGCTTCTGGTTGCATTGGCCTCCATCAAGAGGGTAGGGGACCTGCAGGCATTTTCGATCGGCGAATAATGTCTAGATTTCAGGCTGGGCGACACCCACGTGGTACTGAGACCCCGGCCTGGCCATGTGCCCAAGGTTCCTACCACTCCTGTCAAAAACCAGGTAGTGAACCTGCAAGCGCTGTGCCCAGAAAAGGCAGACCCAGCCCTAGCTTTGCTTTGTCACGTCCATGCATTACGAATGTACGTGGACCGGACGCAAAGCTTTAGGACCTCAGACCAGCGCTCTTTGTCTGTTACGGAGGCCAGCAGAAGGGAAAGGCTGTCTCCAAGCAGAGGATGTCCCACAGGATAGTGGATGTCATCGCCTTGGCTTACCAAGAACAAGGCGTGCCCTGCCCGCTCAGGCTGCAAGCTCACTCTACTAGAAGTGTTGCATCCTCCTGGGCGCTGGCACGTGGTGCCTCGCTGACAGATATTTGTAGAGCTGAGGGCTGGGCGACACCTAACACGTTCGCTAGATTCTATAGCCTCCGTGTCGAGCCAGTCTCCTCCTGTGTTCTCACCACAACCGGTCAGACACATGGATAGGCCCCGGCTTAGTGTCGCCTTGCTAATACATGCGCTTTATTCTCCAGAGAGTCCTTACGAGAGTCCAGACCCTGTTGAGTCCTCCGATCACCCTTCGGCAGCTGGATGTAATGGAGTGTCTGGCGCCAGATCTATGTCTGACGTATCCTTGATAATCAGTTCTAGGTGGGGTGTCCATATGTGCGACACTGAGGGAATCCCATATATGTATTTTCCATGGTAAGCTCCTGAACGGAAGCCCTGTGTTTTTCCCTTGGCAGAGTCCACTCTGTCGTCTCTGCCGTGTGCATCCTCCCAAACTGGGTGAGAGCCACTCAGAGACCTCCGTATGTAGATGGCTCTACTGGGCTAGTCCATATGTTTATACTCCATTAGACCTCTTGCAGGATGTGGCATCCGCAGTGTTCCTTTCATTTGGAAGGGTATGCTTTCCCAGTGTTATCTAAATTCATTGAAGTGGGCAGTGTTCTTTTCTCTGCGTAAGCACTGTCCCATCTACGAATGGGCCCAGCTGTCTTATGCAGGGCAATGGAAGGCAGCAGCACCTGTGGAGCCTGGTGGAACCTGTGGAGGGATCCCAATTCGTCTGTCTATCTCCGACGAGACGTCGAGAGTGACCGACTGAAAGGGAATGTCTCGGTTATGTATGTAACCCTCGTTCCCTGAAGGAGGGAATGGAGACATCTCGTCCCGTTGCCACAGCTGCTGTACCGCTGCTGTGGTGCCAGATCGCCAACTTTGTCTCGGCTCCTCAGCGAAAACCTGATATGTGCTTGCACCTGCCGCTCATTTATACCTGCGCTGCAAGGCAAAGGAACTGAATGCAATAATCGCATTCCAATGTGCACTGGCTCGTTTTAGTTACACTCGAAGTAGATTGGTCTCTCTAGCGAGATCCCAATTCATCTGTCTATCTCTGATAAGATGTCTCCATTCCCTTCTTCAGGGAACAAGGGTTACATACGTAATGAGACTGTAGGGTCTGCACAGTTTCGAAAATGAGCAGATCCCGCCATAAACTGTGTTTAAGGCTCAATTCAGGAACTTTGGTTTGTAAATCTCACACTGACTCCGGCCTGGCGGACACTAATGGATCACGAGACTCTTTTTATGACAATTTCGATAGATTCCTGAACATCTCCTTCGCGACTTCAAAGGGGATGCGGACACCACGGATCGGGTTACTACGAGACAGGTCCGCATTCCAAACAGCAATAAAAGAGAAAATACACGCACGCACCCACAGACACACACACAAAGACCTGTATAAAGACTGTATGCACGAATATGATTATACCTGCAAATATGAATGTATCTGCCATTGTAGTGCTTGTTGCATTTATGTGTTACTAGTATAGAAGCGTAGAAATGACTGTAGTAGGTTAGTTTTCATGTAAACGATAGTATTAGAGTATAAAGTGTATCTTCTTTAGATGATGTGGGACACCTGTTGAGTTTGAACTCTCCGTAAAGCTCTTGGTCCGAGCTATTCACTAATGTATGTTGCATTGCTGTCAAATGCATCGTTTAGTTTTTAATAGTACTATGAAGAAAGTACACCCAATTTGATATACCATAAATTATGCAAATCAAGCCATGAGACAGGACAAAGGAAAGTGGAAAGTTATCAAGAAGGCATTCTGGTCTGTTGTCTTTAAAACACCATGACACGCGTCTCTTCGTGGCACTAGTTTTTACTGTCGCCAAGCTTTCGACATGCTCCAGCACCCTGGAGACGGACTCTCTTCTTTATTTTCCGGTCATCTTACTCCTCAGTTTAAACCTCGCTTGAAAAACCCGCCGAAGAAGCAACCTCCTGAAGAAGGACCATTACCAAACTGAGCGCTCTGAAACTCTAAGCCACAACACCGAACCAAATGCAAGTATTAACTTCTTTAAAATTTGATATATATTGAGTTTCCTTGAAGGTTAACTGTTGTAATTTGCCATTCTTTGATCATCTCTCTCTTCCTGCCTTTACTTTCGCTTTGTATATATATCTGTTATCTACTTGTGTATATTTAGCCGTATAACCGTTGTATTATCCATTTCGTATATTAAACACATTATATTCATGCTTGTTTGTTCTTTGCTCATTCAACAGAAACTAGGTCACTTTAACGTTTCGATCCTATCCTTGCGGTACGTTTGGATGCTAGAATAGGAAGTCTTTCTCGTGGCCAGAGAAAAAAACTTCCTTTTATAATATTCTATGAGGAGCTACCGGTTTGCTGGACAAACTGATAGTTTCTCTAAATAATTATTAAACCAGAACTAATCATATATGTAATTGATTATAATTCGTTGTAATTAATTCACAATATATGTTTAATTCCCCCTTGGGTCGGTATATGCACCATAATTAATTATAAAGCTTTATGATTTATTATATTCATATATCCAACCCATAAATTGATTAATAACTGTACAAATTCGCTACAGACGTTTTTAATTTTAAAAGTGTTTGTTTTCCAGTAGATAGCAGCAATCTTCCATTTTCATGTTATCATCATGAATGAAATTAAGAAATGTAGGTCTTCTTTAACCCTTAAATGCATACCTCGGGTTTTTATTGACCTGGGACGTCATTCACTATCTCAAACATATTCCCAAAACTATCATTTGCTGAATGAAACATCTGCTTAAAATGAAAAGGTAACAAAATATTATTTATTCTTCTGTAATGATTATTCTAATATTAGGTGAGTTTTATATTATCACGACAGGTGGAGATCCATCTTTGTTAGATATATCCATCTTTGTTAGATATAGGGTTGCTAAAGATCCAAATATGTAAGAATGATTGTTGAAACATTCATGCATTTAAGGTTTAAAGTGAATTTTACATAAAATGTTGCTATTTTATAAAAAGGTCAAATAAATGTAAAAAATATCATAAATCCCCCCAAAACTGCACAACTGTTCAATAAAAACAATAAAGTGAGTGATTTTGTGTTTGTTCAAAAAAATAATAATACATTTATTATGTTACAAAATCACATTTTACTGTCTGGGGAGACTCCAAACATCCTTCGTGTGCACCCTAAATGAACAGCGCATAAGAGTTAATCAAATATAATGTTACAGTGGGTTACAACAAGTAAATCGACACATACGCACTAGGAAGTTTCATCTTTGTCCATTCTGCACTTTTTCTCTCCAAAAGTTACGAGCAATAAAACTGTCTTTGTGCTAGTTTAAACTAAAGTTGCAGGTGTGTTTTAATCCCCTCACACAGGGGGAGCTACTCTGACGATGATGTCATTGGAAAGTTTGCTCGTCAGAGGCTATAAATAGATGAGAAAAAGGTGCGCCTTCAGGTGTCACTTTATCCTTAGTGTGGCAATATAGTGCAGCATCTCACTCCTGCTTTTTCAGGGAAAAGGGTTACAGTAAATTAACCTGAGACGTTACATTTTTAAAAGCTTCTCTAAATGCTGCGCTGCTTGCGCTATGGGAACAAGAATACCAATGCCGCCACACTGGAAGTGTCCGGACCCCTCATGGTGGTGTAGTGTGTGCTCACAAGAACGCAAATTGTCTCAGAGATGAGCTTGGGATGTTAACTCAAGGACATGTGAACCAGGAGTCACATGAACATCCAACTATAAAATCTGATGAATGTATGCAGAGAGGACCAACTTGCCGCATCGCATACTTGTTGCAAGGGGGGCCCTTGCCATGGCTTGGGAGGAAGCGACCCCATGGTAGAATGAGCCCTAACTACTAGAGGCAAAGCTTGACCATGTGCCTTGTAGGCTAGGGCAATGGCATACCTCACCCGGTGTGACATTTTTTGCTTGGTGGCAGCCTCCTCCCTGTTATGACCCCTATAACAAATGAAGAGTTGCTCTGACTTCTGCCACTGGTTAGTGCAGTAGATGTAAGCCTGAAGAGCACAAACTCAACACAGTCTGTGAAGTTTCTTCTGCTCCTGTGTAGCAGCTCCCTCGAGGACTGTGGCTAAGTCCCATGAGGTGATCTTGGCTCTAACAGGAGGCCTCAGTCGCCTGGCCCCAGATGAAGCAGGCAATCAGAGGGTGCTTCGTGACTGGCACCCTGTCAATCAGGGCATGACAGGCTGATATGGCAGCCACAAAAACCCTGAGAGTGGCGGGTCATGTGCCTGTTGATATCTTTCCCTGCAGAAAATCCAGCATTGGAACAATCTGGCAGTGGACTGGGTCTGCATGATGTGCAGTACACCACCTTTTAAAGACACCCCATTTAGTGGCATAGATTCTTCTCTTGGAGGGAGCCCTAGCACTAAGAATGGTCTCTATGATGTCAGCTGAAAGCCCAGTGTCCCTCAGCTGCCACCTTTCAGGGGGCAAATGTGATGTTTCCACAACTCGGGCTGGGGATGAAATATTGTCCCCTGCACTTTAGACAGAAGGTCACTCCTGTTCAGTATCTCCCAGGGCGAGCCATCGAGGAAAGATAATTTCCAAGAACCAAACTCTGTTCGGCCAATCAGTAAGAGGCAAGACCATGGTTGATGAACTTTGGCCAGGACTCCCTGGAGCAGAGCGATTGGTGGAAACGCATACAGGCACATTCTGGGCCATGTATGCATCATTCCGTCCAGACTAGGGTTGTGCCCGAATACTAAATCTGTATTCGGAAAGGCACGGGAAAAAGAAAAATGCAGTCTATGGAGCCCCGAAAGAGACATGGTTAGTCGTTTGCTAGCAGGAGCCTGTTACTTTGTAGTACAACAGATTTCACTTACCCTGTAAAGAGAGTGAGGAGAAATGGCTGATAGGACAGTGGTGAATGGTTTGCAGTTCCTGAGTGTCACTGACAAATATCTAATCTTGTGAAATTTGTAATAAGTACTGACGCTCCCTAGTATACACACAGCACGTGTGATTGCGAATCTCGAAGGTGAAAGTAAAAGCGCGCGCGCATTCAAAAGCGATTTCAATACTCCGCATATTAACAGCAGCTTCCTGATGCTGGCAAATTATTTACATTATAATTACCCAACTATATAATTGCGAGAGAAAGCATATATATAGAAAGAAATATATTTTTGTATTCCCTTTAGGGGCTCCGTAGTACACGTCATTTCCTTTCCGAATATGGTATTCGGCTTCGGGCACATCCCTAGTCCAGACCCAGGGGGGCTAGGTGACTCAGAGAGAAGTAGAGGGGTCCACCTCTGCTTCGTAGAATCTTTGACAGATATGTTTGACTATCTCGTGGTGGGGTTTCTATTCCCTGTTCACCAGACGGTCTGGACAGTAAATCTGCTCTCACATTCAAATACCCAGCAATGTAAATCAGCCTGAGGAACAGGAACTTGTCTTGAGCCCAAATTGATGTGCCATTTGAAATGATGGCCTCTCCAGATCCCTTGGGCTGGATGGCCATCTAAGATCACACCCCAGCCTGTACAGGAAATGTCTGTCATTAGCATTTTGCGATGACAACACACACCTAGAGTGGGACCCAAGGCGAGGAACCGTGGTCTGAGCCACATAAAAGGGTTCAATGCTCGTGCCTTTGGGTATTGGCCCTTGGATGAAATCCCCTGTCTTTGAGCCACAACTAAAACGGTCTCATGTGCAAAAGGCCCAAAGGTATCACTGTGGACACAGCTGTTTTGGCCACTTCACACCACAAGCATGAGCAGTGCATATTTTTTTTCGGTGTGCATGTTAACCAATGATTGCATTCACACCGGGAGCAGAAGCAGCACATGAGTGTCAAGCAAGAGGATCGCGTGAGCAGCAGTGAAGCGTGGGGTTTTGGTGCAGAGTCAAATTTTGCTGCACTGCTGATACTCAATTAAAGTGAAAGCACACTTTTCATGGACAAAATAAATATGATTTCACACAAAATGTGCTCAAAATGCACAGAATAAGCATGTCTAGCACTACCCAAATCAAACCGGAGTTTGCTCCCTTTTTTTCTCGCCGAGTTTGCTATCTTGTAAACGTGCACACGGCAGATGATGCAAACACAAAGCTTACCTCATTCATGTGCAGCAATGGATGACAAGAGGCTTTTATTTCTTTATTTATTTCTTTATTTTGCATTTACATGCAAATGTTGTATACACCTCCTCATGTTAACAAACTTTCAAGACTATCAAGTTTATGAATGACCAACTTATAAAAACAAATTTATAGCTGCCTTTGTAAAGACATGCTCACTTTATATGTAGCTTGAAGCCACTGCTGTGATGCAGTACAAACACTTCCAGTGTGAATACTCACGCGTCTGGAGCTGCAGTGATAATGTAGTTACGCTGATGTGAAGATGACGCGCCGCTCATGCTTGCGGTGTGAAACAGCCATAGGGTTTCCCCCATGAATGAGTTATTTCTTCATGGAGGTCCTCAAAGAAAGAGAGAGACCATTGCTGGGGTCCCTCACTCTGGCCACCAGACAGAAAACTGTCCTCTAATTTGGAGCGTTTGGGGGTCTCTTGTTTCTGTAATCTGGCCACTGCACAAGTCAGCACCTCAAGTAGTTAATTTAACATTTTACAGTGCTCACAATCACCATGCTCAAATGCAAGGGCAGCATGCCCTTCCCCCAAACACACAAAGCAAAATTGGTGTGTATCATAGTCAGGCATGGGCCATGAACAAGAAGGCACACAATGTTTACTTTGCATTATGTTTTCTCTCTTTTTCTCTTTCACACACACTTTACAGTCTCTGAAGAAAAAGAAACCTGAAGGTGCACCTGTTTCACATCTATTTATAGCCTCTGATGAGCATGCATTCCAGTGACGTCATCGTCAGAGGTTATCTCTGGCCAAGTTAAATGTTTGCACACATGCTTCACAACACATAGCAGCCTTATATTCCTGCTGCTGTCTGCATTTTTAATGTTAAAAAACACTCACTGCTCTTGAATAACTTTTGTAACTTTAATAAGGATTAATATACGATTAACCCTCTACCGCATGCATTATGATAAATCTATAGAAAAAAAATATTTTTTTTATTTTCTTAGAATGGCTTAACTTGAAGTGCTGTAAAAAAAAAAAAATCGAAAAAAATATTAATTTATGGTACTTTATTATATGTTGCCATATGGCAACAACGTACAGTAGTGGAAATAACTTAGAATAAGTGTAAGTATATATAGTTAATATTTTTCCTCAGAAATGTTGTTTGTATTGAATTAATTGGTGCTCTTATAAGCTTTAGCAGTAATTATAAACAACACCTTATACTTATTTTCCAACATCTTGTGCTTATATTTATTCCATTCTCTTTTGCTTTATATTCTTTGAATTTCATTACGTTTTTCATAAATATTACTTAAATTGCAAATTTAGACAGTTAAAAACAAATATAATACTGTTCATCATGTATCATAAAACAGTGACATAAAACCAAAAACATTGCAGTTCATGAAATTTCAACATTACGCAATCTTATGAGAGGAAGGTTATGAACATGAACTCCCCATAGTCCTTGAAACCTCACCTTTTTTCTGTACAAAACTTCAAAAAGCATTTTTTTTAAGAGGCGAGGCACAGGTACACATCACATTTGGTGCACTTTACCCTAACAATACACTTACCTGCCTTTTTGCGGCACCATGGTTGGCCAGTGGTAGGTCTGGTCCAGTAGTACTGGCTGTGGTGGCAGTGGGCAGGCAGGTCTCTGATGTTTATTTAATCCATAATACAAATGCCATGGCAGTCCTTAACATATGACTAATCAACATTATATCACTAGCATTAATGTTGTTATTGTTACAGCTTAACAGACTGCAGCTGACCTTTGTTAGCTAGCTAACCTATTACAATAATGTCATTCCATTATTGCACAGTGTTGCCAGATGGCAACACAGACATTTTATCGATTTACCAAAAACTAATTTCATAAAAACATTTTTGAGTGGTGAATATGTCATCATAACTTATGTGACATGGATGGGTCGTTGTTTGTTACTGATGTTTTAGTTTGCTTTTAGCAGCTACCGACAAGAGACGGCAGTCTGTCAGAAATCACGCCACAGAAAAAAATAGCATGTTATGTGACTTAACCAAAGCACATCATTGGCTAAACTAAGGTCTTCTCTTACCAACAACAACAACAAAAAAAAGATAATGTTCTCTTCAAGAGACAGTGGCAAGGAAATGAACGCAAAGAGTATGTTGCCATATGGCAACACCATGCGGTAAAGGGTTAATTTATATAGTGAAGACTATGCAGTTATTTTACATTTGATTAACCTACTTTATTCAGTTTATGTACCTGAAAACTACTGTTAACCTACCTGAAAAACCATCCTGGAAAGCACTGTTTCATGGCCAGTAAAAAAAATATTTATGGCCTGTAAACAAGCACTGGTCAAATTGGGTGTTTATTGTTTTTGCCATCTTTAGTAGTTTGCTGTTGTTCTAGTTCTGTCTCCTCTGTTTCAGACCCAGGCCAGTGTCGCCACCTTTTAGACAAACTAATTAGTGGGAAAATAAAAAATTAAAGTGCATGTAAAATGTACACTCATAAAAACTGAAGTATAATTTGGGCTTTAGCGTTTGATCCTTTTTCTTACAATAATTTTGGTAACAGTGTTGAATGTCTGTACTTGATGAATGTATTCAGTGGGTAGCAATGTTGCCTCACAGTAATGGTGCTTTTCCACTGCATGGTACAGTTCGATATGGCTCGGTACAGCTTGGTACAGCTCACTTTTTGGCGCTTTTCCACTGCCTGATACAGCTTGGTACGGCACGGTACGGCTCGCTTAAATAGTACCACCTAGGTTCCAAGCGTGCCGTACCGATACTAAATGTGACATGTAAACAATGCAGATCACTGATTGGTCAGAGAGAATCGTCACTTCCAGTGCCATTGGATTTGAAACACGAGACATCAAACCCGCTAGATTTAACCCTTCCACACGTGAGTTTAAAATATTCTGGCTGACCACAGATTGAGTTTTTTTTATGGCGACCGTTATTTTAGAACATTTACCTTTATTGTTTCCATGGCGACACGTCATGCTTGTCAAGTGACACACCACAGCCACAATAACACTATAAGACAGATGTATCACTTTTATTTCTTTTTTTCCTTTTTTTATTCAAACTATTCACAAATTTGTTTACCATGTCATCAACTATCTGATATTCCAATTCTCAATGATCTTGTTCTTGATCTATAACGCAAGATGGGGCCGCCATGTTTGTTTGTGCCTCTGTTCAGAGAGTCCTGTCAGTTGGATTTACAGCATAGGAATTAATCCAGTTCTCCCGAAATACATGTAAGTAGCCGGTGAACTACGAGAAGAATAGAGTGAACTTTATAGTTACTTACACAATGTGTATTTGATATGAATAAAACATGTCAGCAAATTATATTTGAATGAATTGTTATTGCTGCTTCCATAGACATCAGTGTGTATTTTACAAACTATAAATGTATTGTTTTACTAGTACTTATGTGTATTTTAATGTCTGAAGCATAAAATAAACATTATGTGGTTGAAAACACTGCATAGTTGTGATATATGACAAGAGCTGAGCGTGTCCATCTCTGGCTCAGTGCCAGCCAACATGCAGTTTGAATGTCATTGAACATTCTAAATCTCATATGTGGGACCATACTCCCAGGGCCACAGAAATAAGAATCTCATATGTGGGACCGTACCGCTTAAAGGGTTAAATAGTCAGTAACAGCCACCACAGTATCATTTGTTTGTGCAAGTTTTTTAAACGATTTGCTTTAAAAGACTGTTGCACGCAATTTGAAAAAAGAAATGGCTGTATCGTGGACAGTAGACAAGGTGAAGACTCGTTGGTAGCCACAAAGCGGATCTACAGCAGTAGAGGCAACACAACTATACAACCAGTCTATAATCTCACCCATTTTGAAGTGGTACTAAACTGCAGTGGAAAAGCAAAGCGAAAGTAAAGCGAGCCAAGCCGAGCCGAGCCATACCACACAGTGGAAAAGTGCCATAAGAAGTCTCTGTTTTGAGTCCCGGCTGAGCCAGAAGGTATTTCTTGTCTGCAATCCCTGATAGGCTCCAACATCCCCATGACCCTACATTGAATAAGCAGTGTGGAGTGGATAGAGAAACTGAAACAAGACTGTTAACTTGTCATAGGATCTAATAATGTGACTCGTACCCCCGGTTTCACAGCCAAGGCTTAAGCTAGTCCTAGACTAAAACGCATGTTTGAGCTTTTTTAACTGAAAGTAACTTGCACTGACTTTATTATATCTGACTTAAAATAAATACTTACCTTAAAATATGTCAGAGCCATTGTTCTTGTCTCAAGACAAACCAGTAATGTTTTTCTAGGGTACGTTTAAAGATACTTAAATACCCTAATTGAACTAAGGCCTAATCCTGGCTTAGTCTAAGCCCTGTCTGTGAAACCAGGCCCTTAAGTGTCACAATCTTGAACTGTACCCTATTTAACAGGGGAGACTTAATGCAGTCAACAGGGCAGAAGAAAGTTGTGTAAGTTTAGTTTGATTGTGTGATTCCAATTAGTTCCCCTCCCCACCCCCTTTTTTATTTTTTAGTTGTAAACCCTGAATGACAAATAAAACTTCAAGAACACAAAACAACGATAATAGAGGTTTTCTTAAGCAAGTTGCAGCAAGTTTTAATTGTGCAGAGTTAAAAGAACAGAGGGCTGTTTAAGTGCCATATCTCTCAGTCCTCCACACATAGAGTACAGTAGCTGAAAACAGAAAATACAGGGTTCTTCTCCTCAAAAAAGGTGATTTGTCACAAGCATTTCCACATTTTCTCTAGGACACAGAAAAAGCAGAAACATATTGTAAATCCCAATTCTACCTCATACGTCCCAATTCACACCATTGCGTCACCTTAATGTAAACCAAGATATAAAATAACAAAATGATGAATTCTCAGTCAAATTCAGGACTAACGAGGACAGATTTCAGCATGACTGACATCTATCTTGTTCAATCTGATCTGCCCGGTAAGAAAGATTACAAGCAAAAAAAGACCTGGTTTGTTTAAAGAGTTAGCAGATGAGCGAGGCTGGGTTAGTGATGCATTCAGTGGCATTTCTTAACTTCGGCGAATTCCCTGCAGTGAATACGGAGGTCTGTCTGTGTCTCCGGCATTTGGAAATGCTCTTGTCTCTCGTAGCATCACCATTATTGCTAAAGGTTCCAACAGTTTTGAAGAAACATCTCCCATACAAGCCCTTCTCTAACCCTCAGCTGGCTGGTAAGGTTTAGACACATGCGAAATGCTGCTGTAGTACTACGCACTCAATGAATGGTGAGGCTCTTTTCTCTGTGAGCCAAATTCTATTACGGCTCATTTCTGAGCCCTTAACCGGATTAGCTTGCGATGAAGGGCGCGAAGGAGAAAGCAGGCAGCTGAAGAATTGGAATGAGACCGATGTCAATCACTTGAGTGTGGGATAGAATCAAGGCAGTTGAATTGAATGGAAAGCAGGGCATTTAAGATATACAACTGCATGCTTTCAATATACAGTACCCCTACTCATTTTGTCTCTATGTTGAATAATATTATGTTAAAGTTATAATACAGTATCTATGACATCAGTATGGACTACAGCTGCTCCGTCATGTATTCCATCAAACTCTAAAAATGGGCTTTGAAATCCCAGTATAGTTGACATGCCAGACAAGAGAGATTGAGGATTGAAAAGCCTTCAGGGGGAGCAAAATGAGGCCATGCTTAAAATGGGCCATAAAGAACGATAAATGAAAGTGGTCTTGTGGGTAAAAAGAGTTAATGAGAGGCAGAAACAAAAGGAAAAGCCAAGGGGATATGGTCGAAATTGTGTTTTTTTTTTTTTTGTTTTGTTTTTTTTGTTGTTGTTTGTTTGTTTTAATCTTTTGCGTTTTACCTTCAAGGGTGCAGCAGTCTGACTGTTACAGCACCTTGGAAATTTTGACTATGTAAATTGGCCCATTGGGTTATGAAGGTAACTTTCATACAAAGCTAAGTCCTAGCAAAGAGATTTTCTCCTTTAAATGGAGAAAGAGGTTAGATTCCAATAATAATTAATAGAGCATTAATTAGTTTGAGACAAGAGAGTGAAGTGTAGATAGAGGCCTAGCTTTTCAGAGCAGGTCAGTGTGCCACATGCAAATTTTAATGTGAGGAAAAGTGTAAATGCCCAGAAGTTGTGCATTGAGGATTTGGAGTTACTATTAATGGCGAACAATCTTGTGCGTTTTTGTTTCCTCCTCACATCTTACATGTGTTTCTCTTGTCTGATCTCTCCAGTATCTTAAAATCTGTGTTTGTGTGTTGGGAAGCGCAGTCAGTCAATACCATGTATGCGCCTCAGCTCACGTTACCACCATTGTAACACTATAACGTAGTCTGATCCTGTCCAATGACTGGCTAAAACTGATCAATGATTTCATTTGATTGGCCATCAGCACCCACTCTACGTTCTATTCTGATCAGATGTCACCAAGAGAATGGGATTGATTGCAAGGACAAGGACAAAGTTTCTTGTCAACGACTACATTGCGTTTAGACATCTCTTCTATTGGCTGCGGCGTTTATCCACTTTTTAAAGCAGTGGGTCCCATTTCCTCTTAGTTCTTGTTGTCTCTTGCTTCTCTGTGCTGACTGCAGGTGCATCAATAATTCAGGTTGGTAAAGAAATTGCATACCTTTTAGGTTAAGGTTCTATTGACAAGAACGGGGCACTAGATGGTTGTCTGGACTACTCAACTGTGCTAGTGATTGTAAGTTGTCACTGTGGTGACCATTAGTCACGGTTTCCATCGACTGAAATGGAACCAAACCTGAGATTTTGTCCCATGCTACACTCAAAACCACTGTGAGAAATGGAAAGAAGAGACAAGAGAAGATGTGAGGTGGACATTTGCAGTGTGCTTTTCTGATGCAACTGTCATGTGCTGTGCTTACTCTATGTGTGAAAGAAGAAGATTGTTTTTCTCAGAATGGCTTCTCATATAGGACGGAAATAAAGCGGGACGTTAAAGAGAAGTTTTTTGGGGCGGAAGTTCAGGGGGTAGATATGTGGCTTTAGGAGCAGCAGAGGGGAGACTAGATATGTTTCATGCTCAGTTAAGTTATGCTTCTCTCTCTGTCTCTTGCTTTCTACCCCTCCTCACATTTTCTTCCTAAAGCATGTGTAAGATGTCCTAATTGTTCAAGTATCTCTACTTCTTCTTCTTTTGAAAGCGTCTGAACTGGTTCTGGATGGCGAGGGCTGCTTTCTCCGTCTCCGGGGCTTCCAGGTCGATATCGATCTCTTCCTCCTGCTCAGGTTTTCCTGCAGAGTCAGATGCCTTCTCTAGAACACAATGACCAAACCACCAAGTGAATCAACACCAGTTCACACTTGTGAAAAAGAAGCATACTTCAGCATGCTTTTAAAAAGAATACTTATTACAGAAATAAATGGAAGCACTTTACAATAAGTTGTTAACATTAGTTAATTGCATTTGTTAACATGAATTAACAATGAAAAATACATCTAAAGCATTTATTAATCTTTATTAATCTAATTTAATGGACCTGAGCTACCATGCACAAACAATGAACAGTTGTACTTCTATTAATTAAAATTAACAAAGATGAATAAATTCTGCAACGAATGTATTACTCATTGTTAATTAATGCATTAATGTCAACTAATGGAACCTTATTGCAAAGTGTTACGGAAGTAATCTTTTTTAAATTTCTTTAAAAGAACATACTTAAGTGCAAACTGAATATGATATTTTCAGGCACTTAAAGGGTTGGTTCACCAAAAATTAAAAATTCTGTTCATTAATTACTCACCCTCATGTTGTTCCAAACCTGTACGACCTTCGTTCATCTTCAGAACACAAATTAAGATATTTTTGATAAAATCTGCATGTGTCATGGTGCTCATGTGAACAGCATCGGAGACTGACACGGAAGAGAAATTGTTGAATAAAGTCTTTTTTTTTTTTTTCGCACAAAAACATATTCTTGGCACTTTATAACATTAAGATTGAACAACTTTAGTCACATAGATTATTTTAACGTGTCTTTACTTGAAAGAGGTAATTACGTTGCAGTCTGTGGGGGGTCAGAAAGCTCTCGAATTTTATCAAAAATATCTCAATTTGTGTTCCGAAGATGAAAGAAAGTCTTATGGGTTAAGAACAACATGAGGGTGAGTAATTAATGACATTATTTTCATTTTTGGGTGACCTTTAATTCCATGTTAATTGCAATTAAATGAAAATGTATTATAGTTTAAATTCATATTAAATGTAATTAGCTCAACTTTAGGGTGCTTTTTGACTCACTTAAGTAGGACTTAAAGGGTTAGTTCACCCAAAAATGAAAATTATGTCATTTATTACTCATTTATTACCCTCATGTCATTCTACACTCATAAGACCTTTGCTCATCTTTGGAATACAAATTAAAGGGGTCATATAATGCCACTTTTACAAGATGTAAAATAAGTCTCTGATGTCCCCAGAGTGTGATATACACTCCCCAGATATTTTTAGCTCAAAATATCCCCCAGATTATTTTTTTATAGCATGTTAAATTTGTCACTTTTTGAGGGCGAGCAAAAATACTCAGTTTTTGTGTGTTTACCTTTAAATGCAAATGAGCTGCTGCTCTCAAGAAGAGGGCGGAGTTTCAAGAGCTTGTGCCAGCAGTGGCGATTACCTCAGGCAGACTGACTCACTTAAAATGTACTCACTTAATATTCTTCAAGCCCTTTATGTTCAAACCGGAGTCGGACAGTGATGGAGAGACTCAAGAAGAATAAGTGACAACATGTAGAATTTAACAGGACATTTCTGAATGGTTAGTTGATTAATTTGTGTAGCTGATGTGGCGTTGACTATCTTAAAGTTATTGATTAGCAAATCCTGTCATGATAATCTATAAATCGCTCGTGTGGGAAGTGTTGTAAAATGCCTACAGAGCCAGAGAATATATGCTGCATGAAGATAGAACAGGTATAGTTTAGTTTAATTATGGTTATAACTTAAATTGTCATCTTGCTTTTATGACATGCTATTGCATTTGTGTTATGTATTGTATTGCAATAACATGGCCTCACCCCTTTGTTGCGTGTTCTCAGGGGCAGAGTTTATGTCAATTTTAGGAAGAAGCTCTTTGTAGTCCCTATCAGCCATTTGTTGTAGTCCTTATACAGAGAATTTTTTTAAATAAAATATCTCCATTTGCTTTGAACTTTGAGCATCGTAACTTTGCAGATGTTGTTTACGCTCTAACAGCAACATTAAACATTAACTAAAATTTAAAAAGTGAAATCATAATCAACCATCCCTTTAAGATATTTTTGATGAAATACGATGGCTCAGTGAGGCCTCTATTGCCAGCAATGCCACCAAACTTCTCAAGATCCAGAAAGGTACTCAAAACATTTTTAAAACAGTTCATGTGAGTACAGTGTTTCTACTTTAATATTATAAAGCGTGAGAATACATTTTGTGCGCCAAACCCCGAAGATGTGTTCCGAAGATGAACAAAGGTCTTACAGGTGTGGAACGACATGAGGGTGAGTGATAAATTTATTTTCATTTTTTGGGTGAACTAAACCTTTAAGTGCATCTTTATATGTGATTTCAAAATTACTTCTATTGTCTTTTGAAATAAGTGTACTGCCGAATGTACTGATAAGCATTTCTGGTTAACTAAATTATTCTTTAATTTCATTTCTATTGAAATTTGTATGTCATGTATTTAAATATATGTGTAATCACACAATTGTAATGATGAAGTAGCAATTTAGGTTAATTTAAAATAGATTAATATTGAACAACATACTACAGTTAAAGTTTTTAAAAATACTTTACATACTTTAGTATGTTAGCTAACACATCAAAATAAGTGTAAAAATGTACTTTTAAGTAAAACTTTTCATTTGTCATTTTTACGAAGTGCATTTTTTAAAAAGTGTACTTAACTGTGTTAAGAAACAGTCATGAAAGTGTAGTATGTTTTTTTAAAATGATTTTTAGATTTTTTTACACTACGTGTGCACATTCAATACAATTAAGTGCACTTCTTTTCAACAAGGACAAAAATGGCACTAGATCTGTACATTTTCTAAAGCAAAACTGCATTTTCTCTGCAAAACTCACTGCCATGATGCTATATCCACTAATAATGCATTGCTTGATAGTTGCAAAGTAAATAGTCTAAATTACAGTTGGAATGCACAGTGATATTAGGAGATACACTGTCACAGTGTTTCATTGTGGGAGTGGCTGTATGTAGAGATACTTGGAGCGGCAGACAGACCTTTGTTGTCTGTGGCGGATGTTTGGCTGCTATTGGCCTCCCCTGTGTGTCCACGCTGGAGGGCAGAAAGAGAGAGAGAGAAGGTCAGACACACGCCGGCAATATACTGTCTGCTTTGGGCTACACACGCTTGTTTGAGATCACAACAGCGAACACTCCCAAGTGTTGCCCTTTGCTCAATAATGCTGTAGGTCCTGCAGAATATTTTTTTACATACAATCAATAATTTAATTGCAAACCAGGCCTGTGGAGGATGTTTAAAGGAATACTTCACCTTAAAATGACAACTCTGTTATAGTTTATTCACCATTATGTTATTTTAAACCCATGTGACTGAAGCTGCTCTTTTTGATACAACAAAAGCATGCAGTGACCAGAGGATGTCAAACTTTAAAAAGACAAAAAAAAAAAAAAAAACCACCATTAAAGATTCAGTGGATGCATGGCAAATACAGTCCCACAAAGCTGTGCTTCACTGGCAGTGTACTGCTAAGTCCTCCCGGGAAGCTCGTACTTCCAAATTATGAGACATAATTATGACGTGTGCGTTGGTAGTAATAAAATTAACTCAAACTTTCATATTTTATTTTTATTTTTCACTTCCTTACAAAGACAGGAGATTTTCTTGCACTAATGCAACATAATGAAGAGTAAATGATTCACATTTTACTGTGTATTTTTCCTGCTCTAATTGGCAAAATACTACTAAAAGGCATAAGATTAGGGTATTATAAACATTAACATCATGTCTTTCTGTAATGCTGCTTTGAAACACTGTATATTGTAAAAAGCGCTATACCAATAAATTTGACTTGACATGCATTTTCATGCTGTCACAGAGAAGAATGGCAAATAATGTAGTTTTGTTGCATAATACAGCTAAATGAGTAGTGTTTTATGGATACTCTTAACCAACAATACACACAATTTGCTTCTCCCTTAAATCTGTGAATGCCTTTAATCTGTATTTCAATCTGGTTATTACATAAAGTTATTGTATGCTTGAGAAGACTTGGAAAATAAGTCCCTGGTCACTGTATTACTTCACTGTGTAAAAAGAGCAGTGTGAACATTATGCTAAACATCTTCTTACAGAATGAACTGCAGTATAATTGCATATATAGTGCAACTATAGTTTAGTGTAGTACTTAGGGCATTATTTACAACCAGTAAAGTTCAGTGTACAGTAATACAAGTATCAATTACAGAACTGAACTGCAAGAGTACAACAGCTTTTTATAACAGCTGTACTGCAAAATAAAATGTGCTACAGTTAATGGCATGATACCAGTTGAACTGCAGTTGCAACCCTCTGGCCCTCTTCGTTTAGGTGTCACACTTACCTTCTTTACGGTCAAAAGTGACCGAAGCCTTGGAAAGTAACTTTTTTGTTCCTCAGGAAAACCAATGTAATATATTCTTGTTCTATAATATTTTTTGATTATTATATAAAATTTTGAGGGTATTTTATGATACTATGCAATATTTATACAATTTTTATTAACTATTTTTCCCCATTGAAAATAATATAAAAAAAAATTCTAACATATTTTTAAATTATTTTCCAATTAAAGCAGTATTCCATGTTAAAATAGAGACAAGGCAATTAAAATAAATTTTTTTGAAGGTAGATTAGTGCCATTTGGTGAGAGTAAAAAAAGAAAAACTTATGCAATGCCATGTCGTAACCACTAGATTCCCATAGAGCTCTATATAAAATTCTCTAGTGGTTTTTGGACACAAACACTTATTTTTATTAAGTTTTGGATATGGATTTAAACTTAGACATTCTCAAAGACTACTTTTTGTCAAGGTTTAGATTTTTTTTTTTTTTTTTTTTATGTTGATTTGAAGCGTCGGTTTTTGCATTAATTTTACTACAGTCAAACCTGAACATAGAGGGCGCCATTTTGTTACACATAACATCAAAATTCAATAAAAAATAACAAAAATGAACAGGTGTGTTTTATAACAGCTTAAAAAATCTGTGTTTGATCTGATTTCATCCTCTTATTTGAGTTTTGGCTCAATTTTACCATACTATTACAGCCACACTGGTTCATTTGTATGTGTATAATGGTGTGTTGTGTGTGTGTTTGTCTGTGAATGTGTGTAAGTGAGTGGGTGTTTCTATTTTGTACTCTTGGTGTTTTAGAGTGTAACCCCTTTCTTGCAGTTCATTTTTTACTGCTTTGTGGCTGAATTTTTGCTTTTATTTCACACATTTGCATAAACTTGCTCTGTCTTATAGTCGTGCTGGTTCATATATATGTGTGTGGGGGGAGGGGGGTGGGGGGGTGGTTGTGTCTATTTTGCACTCTTGGCATTTCAGAGTGTCCCCCCTTCAGTGCTGCACACTTTGTTTCTGCACAGTGTCTGATTTGTAGTTTGTACCAACAAAAGATTGTCTGAGTTGTTGTATTTTTTCGTATTTCCCATTCATTTCCTATGTCGGTCATTTCTGACCGAAAAGAAGGTAAGTGTGACTATTTTTTTTACGATGCCTTAACATGTCCGAATCATGTCCTTGATTTTTTTTTGTGTTCATATTGGTAATGCTACAAAAGCCACCAAGTGTTATCTCATTCCGACAAAGCTACGATTTTTAACAATTCAAAATATAAAATTTTTCGGTCAGAAATGACCGAAGAAGGCCAGAGGTTAAATTGCAGCTATACAATGTTTCTGGTCAGCAAATCAAATGCATGTAGGGGTGACTTCTGGTATTTTGCAGGTTAATCAACAAGTAAATAGCAATAGATGATTTTTTAAAATCAAACACTCAAATTTAACAGAGAGAGTGTGACATCCCTACTTTGGGAATAACATTATTGTGCACGTTATCAAAGAATAATGATGTCTAAAGGGGACTTAACTCTCATCATATGTATTTGTATTGTGGAAGTGAATGTGTGTGTTTGGATCTTGTTCCTTAAGAAAGCAAGATTGTTTAGTACAAACAAACACTTCAAAGCTTCTGTGCTAAACTATATGGTATATATCCATATGAAACACACACATAAAGATACAACGTGACCTAATTTTATAATCTGCATTCATATCAGTCATATCAGTGTCACCTACATTTCAGTCTCTATTTTACATGACTACATGATAGTGTGTTATTCATGGAGTAATGCCCATTGTATAGTCCAGTAAATGAAATGGCTTGTTTACAAATAACAGGTGCATCATCTCATGTATATTATTATTTAGAATTTCAAATTAAAATATGAATAATCATAACAAATAAAAAACAAGCCTGACAGTGCAAAAACAGATTTACATTATGAAACGCTTGAATTAAAAACAGAAATGCATTGTAAATCTGATTGGATGAGGCATTATACAAGCAACCTGCTGTGACCACACATCAGTTGAATTGTACAGCATATTAAGTTGTGATTTTTCTTAAAGTCCACTATTTCTACACCATACACTCTTGGGGGGAAAAAAAGAGTTCTTGACTCAAGTCTTTATGTCTTATATGATTGTATTAAACTTACATATTTAAAGGGTTATTTCTTTTCCTTTTTTTTTTTTTTTTTTTTTTTTTACTAGTAATAAAGTATATTTGCAAGCTGTGTAATTAATAAAATTTAAAATTAAAAAATAACTTAAAGCAAAATTAATTAAAACAAAATCCATCAAATGATCCCATGACAGGAATCTCTAAAGTTTCTAGCACCTGACAGAAGGGGCCATGAATTGAGAAATCAAATTTTCCCTGATCTTTTGACATCTTTTCAGATTTTGTCTCAGTATGATGTAATAGTGTTGTGAAAGACCGCCTCTGCAGAAGAAGATCAACGAGAAGGAGGTCTCTGCGGAACAAAAAGGGGTGTTTCCCAATTTGGGGGTGTTTTCACACGGGAATAGGAGTTTTTCAACGTCTTTACCTGATTTGCTCAAATCGAGTGGGAGATTTCTGGAAAAAACAATAAGAGATATGTCTTGTATATGAATGTAAGTGTATTGTTGTAAACTAGCAGTTGTTTCTTTTGCATGAATATGCTTGCTAGCCTGTTGTAAAAAGCTCCAAGCTATCTACTTCCACTCACTTCTATAGAAGTATAGCGATATGTAGCGATATAGCTATTTAGCTGTAGCGATAACTATTATTAGCTAACATTCGCTATTCTATTTGATGAATCTGTTGGTCACTTGATTTGTTTTAGTTTTGCCATCAGGTTGTGGCTACAGTGTCAGTGGTCAATAAAATGATTATAAAGTTTAAAGTCTTCAGAGTCATCATTTCAGGTTAACACATTTTCTTTATTTTAATGCTTGTACAAGGTCAGTAAATAGTCTCATTAATGCATATAAAGCTCAAAATTATACAATATACACTGAAGCAGTCGTGTTTCTGTGTGGTTGATGGCCTATAAAAAACAATTACACTTACAATTAAAGTTAATTATAAATCACCAAATGTAAAGCACTGTCTAGCCTACGTATTCGGCTCTCTCTGCTTGTCTAGACTATAGTGCAGTAGTTGTGTCACTTTAATAGCTTTTATGACGAAGGTTTACAATATGCATGTGAAATTTTGCATGCAAGAGATTTAAATAAAAGGCTGTTGATCGCGTGCCATTGGTTGTGTTCTTCTGCATTATTCATATTGAAGAGCATCAATTATTATGCAAGACTTGTAGAACAAGAAGGCAAAATATCTAGCCTTAAGAAACTATCTGACTAATGTCCAACCTCAAATGATGCCGATTGGATAAGTTCAGACAAATGATGAATAAAATGTGTAGCCTATGTAAAATATAGACTACAGTAGCCATATTGTGACAAAATTACATCTTATGTCATTATAGTTTGTAGTTTATGCATAATAATAATAAAAAAATAATTAAGCAAACAAAAATATGGAGTAATCTTTAATATAAAAAAACTTACATAAATCATATATTTCGCCTTCTCGAGCTATAAGCTACAGGTCTTGTATAATAGTTGATACTCTTCAAAATATGTGAATATATTATAGTAAAATGTTTCCATATATCTAGGCATGCAGTTTCCCTGTTACGGAAGTCAAGCATGCAGCTTTATTTTATTTATTTATTTCTCATTATCTCGACATAAGTTCTTTCTCATGATCTAAACATTAAAAAAAAGTAGTTGTGATCATGAGAAAACAAGAAAAAAATAAAATAATAATGAATGGCCTTTTAGGCTTCCGTACTTTAAAAAAAAAAAAAAAACGCCTATCCCGGCTTCCGTATTTTTTTGGTTGGATCGTTAAAAACACCTCTCCTGGTTAGAAAATGCCCCAAAATTGGGAGACGCCCCTCTTTCGTTCCGCAGAGACCTGTACTTGAGATCAAAGCTTCTTCTACATCATTGGCTCTTTAGCCCCGCCCACCTATTTGTGCATGTCATGTAGTAGTAAATACAAGAGAGACACAAACACAGGATTACTCGAGCAACAAAACGATAGAGATGCCAAGATGGATTACAGGATGTTTTGCAGTGCCAAATTGTGGGGAAAAAAAACTGTCTTTGCATTACCTTCCTTGTGATCCTAACATTAAAAAAGTGTGGATGAACTGAGTTCCGGATGGCGTCAGTGAGACACTGTTCATTTGCTCACGTAATTTTACTGCAGATTAGTTTTTAAACAAGACACGGTTCGACGCAGGCTTTTCAGAGAGACTGAAAACAAATGATGATGCAGTGCAGACTATATTGGATCTGACAGTAATGTCGCAACAAAAAAGTGTGAGTAACATTGTTTTTACCATGCGTCATTATTGCTTTGTTTGTTACAGATCGTTTGATATATACTTACTCTACTTTTAACTTTAACGAAAATGATGAACGATGAATATAAGAATGACAGTTCAACAAAAGATGGTATATTCATTAATTTGACAAAACACTGCAAGTAATCTTGTCAACTATAACTGTGGTAACTCCAAGTATTTCAACTTTATTTGCCACAACCAAGACTTACAAATAGGGATGTAACGGTATTATCAATTTCGTGGTATCGCGATACCAAAATTGTCCTGATATGGTCACATGACTGTATGAAATGATAGGTCTTCTGGGCAATGATAGGTCTTCTTGGCATTGTCATAACGTTGCTGTAACATCACGTGATTGCAGCCGTTCACTGTAGGATGGAGATTTGCAATGGAGCAGTAAACCTCTCTAATGCGTTTGTTTTTATTCACCTCCTCTGTCTTCCCCCCTTCCTCTGCCCAGAGCGACGGGAGTTTATTCTGCACTTTTTCCTTCCCATTTAAAAGCAAGACAGCGGAAGAGACGTCTATGGAGCGGCTGCACTGCACAAGGCAGGAAGAGAGGAAACAGACATCTGTGTTTGGGGTGAAATGTGGCTGAAAGACGAGATGAATTAAATGAAGAGGGAGGGAGAAAGCTCAGGGGATGGAGGAGGGAAAAGCAAGGTCACAGACAGCGTGAAAGAAAGACAGAAACGGAAAAGCAGCCCACGCAATTAACGCCTTCACTCCCTGCCTCGCGTCCATTCACCGACACTCTCTTCACAGCATACCCTGCGTTTTTTTTCTGCATCTCTCGGCTGATTCTGCAATAAAGATCTGTCTTGTTTCATTCTGTAAGAACTGCAGTTGTAAAACAGGTGAAATGATTGAGGGAGGGTAGGAATGGGAGAGAAAGAGAAAGTGTGCCTGCAAGAGAAAGGGAGAGAGACGGCTGTGAGACAGAGACAGATTGCAGCATTTAAGTGCCGCCCCAGGGAGCTGCTGTAGGTTGAGAGGGGAGGAAAAGAGAGAGACAGAGACAGAGAGAGAGAGAGAGAGAGAGAGAGAGATCAGGAAAACCTGCATAAGTTGAAGTTGCCATTGATGCAAATGCAGCTTGAGTGTTTCCAGCAGTGGCCATGTGTGTGGCTGCTTCTCCAGGCCCTTTACATTTCTGCACCGCATGTTGCATTCACTCACTCTCTCTCTCTGATGGTCTCTATTAGGGTTGGCGGTGTGGTGGGCCATTTATACTGTGTAACTGGTAAAGACTGTGCTTTACACCTTTAAAAATAAAGGTTTTAAAAGTGGGTTATTTGAGCAATGCTATAGAAGAACCATTTTTGGTTCCAGTACAAAAACTCACTGAACAGTTCTTAAAGGATTAGTTCACTTTCAAATGAAAATTACCCCAAGCTTTACTCACCCTCAAGCCATCCTAGATGTAAGTAACTGAGTTACTCCTACTGTTCTAATGCCTGATCTGATATGTAATGATTCATGTACAGTCAGATGTTCTTTGTCTATGTGTCAGTAAATCAACCCAGTGACTAAACAAGCAATTTCACATTGTTTCTCTTAGTAGGATGAAAATCATCATTTATTTAAAAGGTGATTAAATTATATAAAGAAAGCGATCAAAGAACGCAATCGCTGGAGCTGTCAATCAAAAAGAGCTAGTTTATCAGTGACTAAGTTCTGGACATGCGTCAAAACTCCCATTTTATTTAACAAATCTCTTAGTTACGATGCTGTTAGTTATGATGAAAGCATTCATTAGTGTGCAGAAATGACAATGACAAGATCACTGCTTTCATGCGCTCAACAATATGTCTGCTATCGGCTATGTTACAATCTTACAAAACTGCAGCATTTAATGCCACAATCTAAATATAATGCCATAGATCTAAATGTAATGCAAATCAACACTTTTCATGATTAGTTAACCTTGAGAGCTGTAATAGTAAAAACATGCTTAAAGTTTTTGAGAGAGTAAAGGGACTTTTACAAAAATGCATCACTTAACTTCAAAAGGCCTTTATTAACCCACCGGAGCCGTATGGATTGCTTTGATTATGGATGGATGCATTTTTTTTTCTCTTCAAAATGCAGGCCCCCATTCGCTACCATTATAAACCTTGGAGGACTAAGGATATTTTTAAATATATCTCCAATTGTGTTCGTCTGAAAGAAGATAATCATATACACCTAGGATGACTTGAGGGTGAGTAAATCATGGGATAATTTTCATTTTTGGGTGAACTATCTCTTGAAGCCCCCGTGTAGCGATCCCAATGCTCCAAATAGCAATTAAACATCTAAAAGTATTTTTTATTTTTCCTTTGTCCATGAAAAATGCTTTTTTTCTCTGCTCGCTGCTCGACGACTGGCGCTTCCCCTCAGCACAAGTTTGGTCACGTTTTAAAGTACAGCATTCCAACTTTGTGATTATTCATAGAAAATTCTCGATGGCATGAGTCTGAACCAATGAAATGTGATTTTCAGACTCATGCTGATGTACACAAAACGATCTTACTCACACTGCGTGTGCACAAAGACGCCTCGGACAGCGCATGATCCTGATATACACATATACACAGAATTACAGCATTTCAAAATATCTGTCTTGGCGAGTATTCACGCAAACATTATGTCTCAAGTGAATGTTTGGTTAACATCTGGGGAAAAACACCTCTGATGTGTAACATTATATTAGATCCGTGCGGTACAGTAGGTCTCAATAGGCTGTCTGTTCGAATAATGTTAATCAAACAATTGTGGTACGCATGTGATTAATTTCAAAATCCTTAACGCATTAAAATTATTTAACGCAATTAACGCCAATAAATGTACCCTACATGAAGCTGCGTCATTACATCACGCAGTTAGATGATCTTAGAAGCCGGGAGTTTATCACACTGACTATCTACAAGCACCTGTAACCCTGGTAGGAGGAAATTTCCATTCTAACCCTTTAACCCAATTCAGCTTTTCTGTTTGTGATCAGACCATTTTAGCTGTTAAATTATGGTAAAGTAATTGAAGTAGTGATTGAATTAATTCAAACAATCAGTTGAAAACAGCACTAATGTAAAGAAAACCAGACTGTTTACATCAGAGATATCAGAGAGAATAGAGACTCACATTGCATTTTTAGTGAATTATTCATTCCAGTGTGTGGTTTGCTTTAAAACAAGAGCTGTCATTTTCTGTGATTATTTCTGAATAGCACAATTTTGGTGACAGGAGTCGTACATTAAGCGTGTGAGAGTCTGTTACATTGATGTGCAAACAACAAACCGTGTATGTGCACGCTCTCGATCACTGATCGCACGCTGCATTTATGTACAGACATATTTCAGTACATTCGCGTTGTTTCCACACACACTCAGGATAATGTTTGATTTGTCATGTGTATGTTGCTGTGTTTGGTAATCGTAGGTTTATGCAGTCAAGTCAAGGCGGTTGATTTAGGAGTTTTTTGGCGTCTCCATGTGGTCCTGTTCGGTATCGCAGCTTGACTCGTCCAAAATGAAAACAAGCTCTTTGATATTGCTCTGTACACATATTATACACTAAAGTTTTTTTTCTGTAATGTTTTTTTTCATGGGTGCTTTTTGGTGTGCATAAATTTATTATATAATGGAATTATACAGACTCCTTATATCATTAAGGGTCATATATATATATATATATATATATATATATATATATATATATATATATATATATAGATATATATATAGATATATAGATATATATATCAACTTGAACCTTAAATGAACTGATGAACTGTAGACCCATGAATCTGAGTGATTTGTTCCAGCTGTCATGGTTATTCTCCTCTCCTTTTCCACTCTGCTCATTTTACAAAACATGGATTGTCTTACAACATCTATCACACATGAGAATCTGTTCTTGTGATGACAAAAGCATTTTGGGTCATATACACCTAAGCAATGTCACATGTGTCTGACCTGACCATCATAAATAGCTCTGAGCTGGTGTAAGAATATCAAGCTTAAATATGACCAGCTCCAACAGCACAAATCTAGAGTATGAGAATGACAAGAGTAATCAATCAGTACAATCAACAATATTTCCATCTCTTCATCATGTGAAAATCTCACAACAGTCTATAAATGATATTTTACAAGCTTTTTAAAAGATTTCATTTCATTACAATAATATTTTAATTAAAAGATTATTCTTGCTAGAATAAAGTTCAAATAATCTTGTTTTGTTTTAGTCCTGAGTGTTTGAGGCACTAGATCTCAGTTTAGACACTGTAAAAAGTGAAAAAAAGTTTTTTTTTTTTTTTAAAAAGTTAAATATACTGAAAACTTTGATGTTCATTTAAATGAATTTGAGTAAATTTAAATGTTAGGTTGCCTGGCAAAACATTTTTCCAAAGTAGATATTTGGACCAAAAAAAAAAAAAAGGGGAGGAAAAAAGGATACTTTAAAAACAAGAAATTAATAGTCCTATACAACTAGACAGTATTTCAGTCTTTCTACCAGTACTGTGGACTGAATAAATGTAACATCTACCAAATGTATCGTTAAAACATGAATATTTCGCAATCTGATAGTTGTTTTTGTTTAATGTGGACATTCACACTGCACAAGCTATCAGGCGGGAGATGCGCGCGACATTCTGAGATAATGTTCGCCCTTTTGCTTAGGGGAAACACCGTGACAAAGAAACAATTTATTATTCCAGATAATCTTACCACTCAGTAATGTCACTTAAAATGAAAATGTTAAAAAAAAAAAAATAAATAAATAAATCAGACCTTAATGAGAGAGGTTTTTTTTTTTTTTGGATAACAACTCTTTTTTCCTGAATAGTGCGCAAGATACATTTTCTAAATATTAAAAAAAAAAGTTAGCAAAACCATTATGCCACTGATTCATGACAGCAACTTTTTTTATTTATTCTGAGACAAGAGCGGCCGAAAGTGGAAGAAAAGCACACTTTCCACTGAGGTGATTTGGCGGCTCGGATCAGATGCGTTGATTCTCTTTAGTGCAGCTTCAAAGATGCGGTGGATGGGGGTGGGGAGGCACAAATCGATGGAAAGTGCAAGACAGCACTGCTATATTGTGTGTTAAAGACGACTTTTCAAATAAAACATACTTGTTTTTAAATTGTGTTTTTCGTCGCACTTGTCGAAATAGCTATTTTCCCTCGAAGGCATTAACACCTAAGCAGACAGGCGATAAAGAGCTCTACAGGAGACTTACCTGCAGTCACTGATGCATCTACTGCAATGACAAACCCCCGTGATTCATTCACTCACCTCGCTCATCTTGAAAAGCTGATGTTGAGTTTCCTTCTCTTTCTGTTTGTCTTTGGCGGTCCACCGTCACCTTTTCCCGCTCTTCTGCTCTTGTTCTTGGGTGCGATTATGAAACACGGCGATATGCGAGACGGAGTGATGCGTGGAAAGAAATCCAGCGGGCTCCCAGCGACGCGGCGCGAGCAGGGAAGAGCAGTGCGGCTGTGCGCGCGTATGTGTGTGTATACCCCCTCCTTTCCTCACCCCTCCTCTCGCGCTTCCCCACTCGCCCACTCACACGCATTGAACTGCGAGGACATTATGTGGTGTATAGAGCTATTCAACGGTCCAAAAAGTGTTTTGGAGCGAATGCAGCAACTATAATCTCAGCTTCTATGTTAAGTAGCCTACATTTACTGCGTCTTTTAATAGTTTTTTTTTTTTTTTTTTTAGGTTAGCCTATGAAATCGTGTTGTTGTTGTTGTTGTTGTTATTACTATTATTATGTTATTAAATCAATCATCAACTTTCAAGTTTTAAAAGACTGCAGGAAATCTATTAAAGTCAGTTAATCTTTACAAAACTTAAATAGCCTAGCCAAATGGTGGGAGACATGGGCCTAATTCTCCACCCTACATAGGCTATTCATAAACAAAATTAAATGCTGGTGAATATCCTTATACATTTTATGTATTAGGCCATAGTATATGTTTTCGTCATTCTTCTAAGCTCTTCACTTTAAGAAGTTTGGATGCAGTTAGTTTATTCTAAGAGTAGGCCTATAAAACTGATTAAGATTAAGACAAAATGATCCCAAATGACATTTTACTTTTTTCTTTTTGCATCTCAAACTACTGGTTTTCTGCTGCCACCGTAACATTCACGATTCGCTTATGAAGTAACATGGATTTATAGCGCCCCTGTCTGATCTATACATGTATGACAGCTTTAATTGAGAAGGCCTAAAGCAACTGCAGCACTAACAGTCATTTTTATTTACACTGCACTGGAATGAAGTATCCCATTTTGCCTGTCCTTTGAGAATGTGGAGTATGTAGAGGATCTTGTAGAACCAGGAAATGTGGGCAGCCAGACACATCTCTAAGTCTCCACACATTTCTCTAGAATAGATGAAGTCTCAAATAACGAGTATTTAGACTGATTCACTAAGTCCAAAAGACTTGATATGGCTTAAACTTTTTTCATTCACCTCCCAAAATAAAGAATGAAGAGTAAGCTAATGTACAAATGTGGGAAACCACAATTTACAGCAAATGAGACGATAAAGTAATTGATTAACCCTTTAAGACCTGAAGGCTTTTTTAGAATTTTTTTTTTCTGAGCGACACATACAAAAGTAAAGACTCATAACTCCAAAACTGTAGCAAGGAGAGTCAAAAGCTTGATTCATTTGATAGAGCACTTTTTAAAATTTTTAGAAAGTATAAATTACATTACATTTGGACATTTTCATGCTGAGAAACTGCTGATAAAATACAAAAAATATTTTTTTTATATATAATTTTTATTTTTATTTTTTTATTTGACATGGAATAACTCAGGAAGGCAATAAGATCTCATGAAGTTATGAGCACGTGAAATCAACATATTTGTATTCAGTTAGCGGCTGTGCTGTTTTTGTTGTAAACGCATATTACTCAGACTCATTAGAGGGTGAAAACAACACAACAGAAGCATGTTGGAGGCTTGATCTGAACGTGTAAAGTCTCTGGTTTTGTATGCAAAAAGAATTTTTGTGCTACCTATATGGGTTCAGTTTTTATTGGCTCTTAAAGAGAGACACGCAAATGGGAGCGCCGACACTGCCATCTGGTGCTGAAAGAGTGAAGTACCAGTTGCAGCATGTCGGTACACCTGCAAGAAGTCAGTTACCACAGGTTTCCATGGCTGATGTTGTTGGGTGGCCATTTGGACAGTGTTTGAGCACACGGTTGAACCTCTTTAGCTGAAGGGTAGTAAAAAGAGGAATGATGATGATGCATATTCCTTCCTTCCAAGAAAGCAGCAGATGTAAACTGAACACTGTTATCAGTAACAATACTGGTGGATTTTTTGCATGGCAGCTGAAGACTGAATACAGGAGCAAAACCACAGAATCCGACTGCACTGCACCCTGCGCTTGAGGGGGCCCCGCGGTGAATGGACCGCTCTGGACCTGCTAGTGCGACTAAATTTTGTTAGAGGTCGCACTGGTCACAACGCATTGGCCAATTGATAAGAGCTGCCTATTCTGTTGCATATGAGAAACATCAAACAGCAAATGAAACTGTGCTACTCATTTGATTTGCTCTACGTGGACCGTTTATCAGGTCGGAGCAATAATAAACAGCCCAGCATGAGCTCAGAACAAGGGCAGGTTTTCAAGCATGCAACACCGTTACAACCCAGCGCTGGGAGATCCAGTGAGAAAGCATTTGAATTTGCCTCAGTATTATTAACTTCGCTGCAAATTATGTATGAGAAGTATTCAAATTCGGTGAAGAATTCTCTGTTATAAACCAAGTCAGATCAAACAGCGCTGATGTTTTTCTGCCGTGAACGAACAAGTTATAGAAGGCTTTTCAATTCACAAATCACCAACATTCACCATGGATTTAATGTAGCAACATTAACTGTAATCATTGTATTATGGCAGAAATAGTCTGTTTTGTTGTTGTTGGTTTTATTTTAAATTATATTATTCATCTCAAATTGAACTTTTCAAATTTTGACTGAATTACACAGAAAACAAGTAAAGAGCACTCCTTTTATAATCAGTGAAGCTGTCGATCAGTTCAGTATGATACTATAGAAGAACAATGGTACATTTAATAAGAGTAGAACATTTAAATTTTCCTCATAAAAAATAGTTTTTTGCACTTTACCGTTGTTAATAAAAGTTTTATCATTTTATCTGCATCTCAAATCATGTTTAAGAACAGTAGCACAGAATTACAGGTGGCAGATAGAAAGGCGATGAACTCCTCATCAACATCATCAACAGGAGCTGAAGCAACAGCATTATCTGCAGGAGAAGAAGGTAAGGGCAAATGTGACAGATAACCAGCTGCTTGCAAGCAATTTAGTTCTTCTAACACATCACTATGAACAGAGAATGGCAGACAGCAAAGTTTTTGGTGCACAGGTGTGAAGGTTTCATCCAGCTTTGTGCGGTGTATAAAGTTTTTAGCACATCCAAACTGTTGACTCAGCAACAGTGCACTGAAAGACAGGCACAGGAGAAGCAGGGACAGGAAGGGCATTAGGAAGCAGGATTTAATTTTTTTCAGTACGAGTACGAGCTATTTCATGTACAGTACAGTACTTCAATTTCATGGACCTCGCGCATATTTGATTGCACTGATTGGCACAATTTAGCGTAATGTCCAAAATTTTTACACTTCCTGCATGTTGGAGTTGCAGCCAGACAGTTCACAGTGTTAACTAATGCTGCATTCCAGACAAGGTTGGACACAGGAAAATCCCCCAAAATGCCCCAATTCAGATCTCAGTTACCCCTTTTCCACCAGCATGAACCAGGTGCTAGTTCAAAGCTAGTGCTATTCCCAGTTCGGAGGTGGTTCAACTGACAAGCCTTCTAAGCTATTTCAAAAATGGCAGTCACAAGTTTCTTGTTGTTCATGGTAACCCCACCCCCAGCCCCTGGCGCAAGTGGTTCTTACTTCTAGACCACCAATGTTTTGGTGCTACTTTGGTACTTTTGGTGTTGCTTTGGGTGTCGAAAGACAAATAACTGATTTGAAACTAGGCTTTGGCTCTGAACCAGCACTCAAACTGCCTTGGTGGAAAAGGGGTAAGTGAGTTCCAGGCAATCAAACATCACGTCCACATGATGAACACATGATGTCGCCCCGACAAGAGCATATCGTGTTTTTGTGTCAGTTCACAAATTCACACTTACGTGTAATTAAATTGAATAAAGGTTGTGCTTATTTGACATGTTGTCCGAGGGGAGGGGAGGGCTCCGAGCTCAGAATTTGGCCTGAACCCTGAGTAGGAATAGTTAGAAGTGAGGAGATGGGGTGGTGGAGGAATGCTGGAAAACTGTCATTGACCAGAGGCAAGTCTGCTGTATATATACCTATTATCTCCTTAACTGAGTTGATTAACTGAATGTGCTCCTCCTGTGATAATAAGATTAATTATTTGAACATGCTCCTCCCAAACTTTCATTTAAGGCAAAAACAGAATAAAAACAACATAAAATCGCTTTAAAAACAGCTGACAAAAAGCAAAAACTAAGGTATCATTACAAAAAAAAATCCAAATTCTGAGCTGTCTGGAATGCAGCATAAGTGTGCTTTTGATCCACAGTGAAAGCATGATGTCCTCTTCCCCACCTGAGCAGAATTAAGAGGTGCGGAATTAAGATTTAGCCTGATCGGCAGCAGATTCAGTAAGGGTTGTTATTGTAACAGCTCTGTCCAGTGTGAGATTAATTTCTAGTAAAAGTCTCTCACGTATTCATGGGCTAAGCACATTCTCTACTGATTGTGAATCATTTAATCAGTACCAGCACCAAACTCACATGAAACAACAAGCTCTTGCAAAGCAACAACGTACAGTAAAATTGTCTTGTGAGGTGCCTGACAGTGTTTACGGAAGGTATGGCATTCAGCTACTATGTTAGCTTTTGGCACGAAGTAGGCAGAAGAGGTCATGTTTCAGTAATCGATTCATATAATGGAACAAAAACAGAAGATGAAAATAAGTTGCATGAAGTATTGCAGAATTTGAATTAGTCAACGACCGAAGAAGAGAGAAACAATTGCTAAAGGGTGAAATTCAGTGGATATTTAACACCCCTGGTGCATGTCACCATGGCGGAGCCTGGAAACATCAGATTGGACAATGGACGATGATGACCTACATACTCTATTGTGTGAGGTGGAATTAATCATCAATGATTGGCCCATTACCAAAACTTCTGATGATCCTAACAATCACAAAGCTTTGACCCCTAACCATCTGTTGTTGATGAGGAAACAACCAGCCTTACCTCCAGGTGTGTTTAAGAAAGATGATGTCTATGCAAGTTATAGATGGAAACAAATTCAATACCTGGTGGATCCTTTCTGGCATGGTATCGGTGGATGCGGGAATACTTACCTCTGCCTGCAGGAACATCAGCAATCATCCAGGCTGAAAAGAAACTTTGAGATTGGAGACATTGTTCTGATTGTGGATTCCAGTGCCAGACTCTAAGGGAAATGTTTGCAGCATGTGTAAGACGAAAAGCAGCGCACTGAATTGACCTATATCTCCAAGATACGTCTTCTAAGAAGCTGTCTGACTGTAGATTGAATGGAAGTTCATGCTGTAGTAGTGCCCAGTAATCTAAATAACTCCATTGTTTCCACGGTGCTGTTCATTATGGTGAGTGAGGGGAGTGCTGGGGGGTTTCTTCTAAAGTCCATAATCATCTCCACTGTTTTGAGCATCTTCAACTCCAGGTTGTTGTCTAAATGACCCATCTCCAAGATATGTCTTCTACAAGAAGCTGTCTGACTGTAGATTGAATGGAAGTTCATGCTGTAGTAGTGCCCAGTAATCTAAATAACTCCATTGTTTCCACGGTGCTGTTCATTATGGTGAGTGAGGGGAGTGCTGGGGGGTTTCTTCTAAAGTCCATAATCATCTCCACTGTTTTGAGCATCTTCAACTCCAGGTTGTTGTCTAAATGACCCATCTCCAAGATATGTCTTCTACAAGAAGCTGTCTGACTGTAAATTGAATGGAAGTTCATGCTGTGGTAGTGCCTAGTAATCTAAATGACTCCACTGTTTCCACGGTGCTGTTCATTATGGTGTGAGGGAGGGGAGTGCTGGGGGGTTTCTCCTAAAGTCCATAATCATCTCTACTGTTTTGAGCATGTTCAACTCCAGGTTGTTGTGACTGCGCCAGACAGCCAGCTCACAGACGATTACGTTATTCTTACAATGGCAGTAAATTATCTATAATTCATTGATTCTCCCTACTACTTTTTATTTCTTTTTCTTTCTTTCTTTCTTTCTTTATTATTTATTTATTTTTTTAATATATTTTCCTTTCCAAAGAAGCCTACTTCCAGGTTTGTGGAATTGCACATACAGACGAGCCACTAGTCATGTGAAAACTGAGACCCACACAACATTTGATCACTGGATTTACAGAAATCATTTTACTTTTAAAAAGTGTTTTCTCAATTTTGCAACACTGCAAGTCTTTGACAAACACATTGACTATTATTTGAAATCACTCAGTGAGTCATTTAACCATGTATTACTGGAAGGCTTTTGTCTTTTAAAAACACAGTTTTGCACTGTGATGCACTTGTGATGCAAAACACAAGTGGCAAAAGTTAAACACAACTAGTACAACACAGTTGTCATTGTTTACACACAACGGCTCAAAATTGTTCACACTTGTTTCTAATGATTGATCAAACCAACTGTACAAAATATGAGTCCGTTCGGAATGCACAGGTGGCACAGGTGCACTGAATATTGATACCAACAATGGATAAAAACAACGATCTAAGAGGTGGTTGGGGGAGGAAGAGCAAGGTGAGGAGAGTGTTGTCAAGGCTGGATCCAGCACACCAGAGGGTTTTTCCCTTTGCCTGGCATGGGACATCATTGCCTGTGATGTGGATAAAATCCTCAGTCCAGACCCAGCACAAAGACGTGATGCTGAGGCAGAATGAATATCTCGTTTTGCAGTTGCACAACTTTTTTGAGTGTACTGTAACATGCTTTTCATTTAGAGTTTTCTTTGACCTTTTGGGCTTTTGCTGTTTGACTACTGACTACTATTGCAAGTGCTGAATATACAGAAATTCAAAACTATACAATATTTAGTACAACATTATACCTACAGTACATACAGTACACAATATATTCACCCTACTAAGTTGCGATTACTATACTTTTTTTTTTTTTGCAAAACTGCAAAATTTGCTTACTGCATACAATTTACCTTTTTTTCTGTAACCTTATGCACTGGATGCTCCATTTTTTACATCTGCTTTTTGATGTAATGTCTAATGAATGCTCTGTAGTGTTTATATATTGACTGATATGTCTATGATCTGAAAGCTTTGATTTTAAGAACAAAAAATGGTTTTAAAGCGATTGCTTGATTTTGCCAGAAGAGTCAGTAGTTTTGTGAATGTAGTTTGAAGATTTGGTTTTGTTTAATGTTGTGAGAAAATGAGTGAAGTTTTCAAGAAATTGTTTAGCAATTGTGAAACACTGTAAACTGTACATTTCTTGATTCTCTGATGTCAGTTAATGACATGCAGGTAAACAAATAAAATATTTTTCATATAGTTTTCAATAGTGTTTCATCTCCATCTAAGGCCAGCAGAATACAGTGTTTAGGGCCTTGACAATGGTGTCGTCTGTACGTGGAAAACTCCAAGGAAAATCTTCTCTGTTTTAACCATTTCATTGTTGTGTAAATGTACCTTACATTTAAAAAAAAAAAAATAAATACCTGCATGTAATTACATCTGTAATTAATGTAATTCATTTTATAATTACACTGTTGATTCATCCCTTACACCTTAACCCACTCTTAAACCTATACCCATACCACCAAACCTGTCACTAACCTTACCTGTAACCCACCTCAATAGCAGCAAAAGTGTTATACAATACAATATGAACACAATAAATACAATATACATATTTTTGATGTAAATGCATAGTAGTTAAGACCACCTGATATAAAGTGGGGCCAAATTTTTATTATTTAATAGCTTTTTATTAAACTCACATCCCCCCGGCAGTTCCATCACAAACCCCACTCTGTGAAACCCTGTTGGGATTTTATTTTTCTTTGTATTATTATATCAATACAGTACAAGATTATCCTTTTCAAGTCAATGTGATAAACAAGTTAGGTCAAAAGTACTCCAAAAGTAACCAAAAAGTAGCTAGATCATCCATCCATCTTCAACCACTTATCTGAAAACAGGTCGCGGGGGCAGCAGCTCCAGCAGGGGACCCCAAACTTCCCTTTCCTGAGCCACATTAACTAGCTCTGACAGGGGGTATCCTGAGGCATTCCCAGGCCAATGTGGAGATATAATCTCTCCACCTAGTCCTGGGTCTTCCCCGAGGCCTCCTCCCTGCTGGACGCGCCATGACTCAGCCTTCATGACCATAGGTGAGGGTAGGAATGAAAATTGACCGGTAGATTGAGAGCTTTGCCTTGCGACTCAGCTCTCTTTTCGTCACAACAGTGCAGTAAAGCGACTGCAGTACCGCCCCCACTGCTCTGATTCTCCGTCCAATCTCCCACTCCATTGTCCCATTGAGGTACTTGAACTCCTTCACTTGGGGCAAGGACTCATTCCCTACCCGGAGCAGGCACTCCATCGGTTTCCTGCTGAGAACCATAGCCTCAGATTTAGAGGTGCTAATCCTCATCTCAGCCGCTTCACACTCAGCTGCAAACCGATCCAGTGAGTATTGCAGGTCCTGGACCGATGATGCCATCAGGACCACATCATCTGCAAAAAGCAGTGATGAGATCCCCAGCCCACCGAACCGCAACCCCTCCCCACCACAACTACGCCTCGATATCCTGTCCATGAATATCACAAACAGGATTGGTGACAAAGTGCAGCCCTGACGGAGGCCAACCCCCACCTGGAACAAGTCCGACTTACTGCTGAGAACCCGAACACAGCTCTCGCTTTGGACATACAGTGATTGGATAACCCTGAGAAGGGACCCCCTCACCCCATACTCCCGCAGCACCTCCCACAGTATCTCCCGGGGGACTCGGTACATATGCCTTCTCACGGTCCACAAAGCACATGTTAGATCATGTTACCTTAAATGTGTAATATAATGGATTACGTTACTAAGTACAATTTTTTGTCATGTAATTTGGAATCAGTAACCCAATTTGTTAGCAATCTGGCCAGCACTGCCTACATACATGACGCCAAGTTGCTTTAAATCAGATGTGTTTACCCACTGCATAGTGATTTTTAAAATAATGCACAAGCCAAGAGATATCAACATCGATGCTGTAAGTTATTTGAGCATCATGGCTTGTCCATATAACATCCGTACAGCCAGCTCTATGGTCAGAGCTTCTCCTGTTCCTACCCAGGCAAATATCAGCCCCACTTCAGCCTACATCCCTGAGTTTTGTGCTCTCAATAAAACTGCAATATCACAAATGATAGCGAGAGTGCTTGCCACGTCAAGGATGGCAACTAATTTCAATACAAGAATTAGTAAATTTATCACATTGGTTGCCTGCAGGGTCAGTTTCACTGACAAGAAGTTTGATTTTGCAATAAAAAGACCGACCCCAAAGCAGAAAGTACTGTAATGACACAACTGAAATTTAAATGTGATTTGCCAAATTCAAAATGGTAAATTAAGTCGCTGGTCCAACTGCCCCCTGCCAGCAAACTACTGTTACTGCACCTGCTAGATAGGGAATAGGTTTCCATATTCCAGATTTGATGAGCTGGCGATAACCAAACCCCTCCAAGTTAGTCTCAATCTTTCATTTTCACTTTCTTGTAAAGTGAAAAACTGCTTGCTCAGGACTACTGCTCCTATGATGGTGAGAGGTTGAGTAGGTCTCAGAGTCTTAAAGATCATTAGCAGAAATCCAGGAAGCATTTTCTCCAATTTTTTCAAGTCCAGCAGTCTCCAACTTCATTCCAGCAGCCACTGTTAATACTGTATTAAAAACAGCTGTGTGTAACAGCTCAAAAGGGACCACTGCAGATAATATATTCTGTCCTATTGCTTCATCCAGTATAGCAGTAGACAATAGCCTGAGAGAACATCCTGATCGGATGCCAAAAAGGAAGGCAAGGATTGACCCTAAAAGAGAAAGAGATCCAAATGCAAAATTGTCAATGTCAATGTTTTCTTGCACAATTAAAGTGTTTGAAATGATAACAGCAGTTATTTTGTACTTGAATGGCTAATATGAGTACTGCTTATATAGTGCAGTTTTGTTGTCAAGTCACAAGTCTTTGAATGACATACACCTCAAGAGTTTGGTAAACTTACCGAAGAGGGTTTTCCATCATTTCTGCAGGTCCTTAGAGGAGAGAATGGAAAAAAATTGTCTAATTTAAGATACTTTATCCAAGGTAGTCCAAGCTGCAAGGATAGAATCTGTGTTTGTGTTGAGTACATATGGGAGTAACACTTCTGTTAGCGAATTAACTACACAGAAGATCTTGTTAAACCATAAAAACCTTGTCAGACTGCTAAGCACTGTGCCTGTTTTTGGCAGTGGTGCGTATGCCACATGAACTGTAATGATACAATCATTGGAAGAGCAATATGTATTTGTTCTGGCTCTGATGCCAGTGACCAGGGACGTGCACAGGGGGTGGCCCAGTTTCTAGAGCCACTGACCGTCTACCCTCTACACCACACACTTTTTTCACCCTTTTTGATACAGACCACTGCCCCTTAAAATGTCTGTGCATGGCCTTGCTAATGAGAGTCTAGAGCAAATGTCTTTACTCGTACAGTTCCTCTCACTCATTACAGGGCTTAAAATACCATCAGGTTGCATTCCACCACTTACTTTGGATTTAATTCAAGCAATTAATGTATATAGTCAATGAGAATTACATTCAGTACACTGTTCAGAATTTAAATTGACAAATTTGTACCTTATCTACCCCTAAAAGGTGCATATTTGTAATAATATGTATCCTTAAAGGGTTAGTTCACCCAAAAATGAAAATTCTGTCATTTATTACTTACCCTCATGCCGTTCCACACACGTAAGACCTTCGTTAATCTTCGGAACACAAATTAAGATATTTTAGTTGAAATCCGATGGCTCCATGAGGCCTTCATAGGGAGCAATGACATTTCCTCTCTCAAGATCCATAAAGGTACTAAAAACATATTTAAATCAGTTCATGTGAGTACAGTGGTTCGATATTAATAATATAAAGCAACAAGAATATTTTTGGTGCGCCAAAAAAAACAAAATAACAACTTATTTAGTGATGGCCGATTTCAAAACACTGCTTCAGGAAGCATCAGAGCATAAATGAATCAGTGTGTCGAATCATCGATTCAGATCGCGTGTCAAACTGCCAACGGCTGAAATCACGTGACTTTGGCGCTCTGAACAGCAGATTTGATACACTGATTCATTGTGTTTTGAAATCGGCCATCACTAAATAAGTCATTATTTTGGGTTTTTTTGGCACTCCAAAAATATTCTCGTCGCTTTATAATATTAATATTGAGCCACTGTACTCACATGAACTGATTTAAATATGTTTTTAGTACCTTTATGGCTCTTGAGAGAGGAAATGTCATTGCTCCCTATGAAGGCCTCGCTGAGCCATCGGATTTCAACTAAAATATCTTAATTTGTGTTCTGAAGATTAACGAAGGTCTTACGGGTGTGGAACGGCATGAGGGTAAGTAATAAATGACAGAATTTTCATTTTTGGGTGAACTAACCCTTTAAGGTACTATAATCAAATATTGCTGTTGTTTCACTTCATTGCAATTAGAAGAGAAATGAGGACTTGCACTGACATGATTACAGCTGAAGATTCCTGGTGAATTTTCCAGAGCATGTATCCATAACTTATGTAGATGCATATTATAAATGCAATTACCTTGGTTTGTTTAGGTTTAACATGATCCTGTGAACATAAAAGTTAAAGTATATTATTTCACTGAAGTGCAGATGTTCACAAACAATCCTGCACTATTCTTTTTTCTTCTACCCAAGTACATAAATGATTTTAAACAAAGTCAATGGTAAAGGGTGAATTTGTGCAGTAAGTTTCGAAAGCTTCTCACAAAATCAACCTTAAAGTGACTGCATGTAAAATTAATGAGTATAATTTTATTTTTATATCAAGTTGATGACCATTTACCCCAAGTACATGCTTTATTAAAATGCACCAAATAATTCAAAATAGCAGGAAATGTAATGTGAAACACCATATGGCAAACGAAACATGTTTTTTTGTATTTTATTGATTCTTCTCTACTTTTTTTTTTTTCTTTTTTTTTCTCAATCCACAATTTCATATTAGTCACTACTATGTTAGATCAGATTCCTCTGCCACCAACAGCAGTCGGCTACTAAAAAAAAGATCAAACCCAGACCTTCTCTCCACCTCTCCTCTTTTACTGGATAATATTTATGAATTCACACACTTCTGGTGGAACAACAAAAAAAAGTGCATGTCGAACTTAGTGAATTTTTGAGCAGCACGTCACTGTTTGGGAATACTTTTATGCTTATTTCACAGTGTCAGTATATCTTCACAAAATATTAATTTTTAAGACATCAATGCACATGGTCACACACACACACACATAAACACACAAAACAAAACTATTGCCCTGATCCCTGTACACAGTTAGGCCATCCTAAGAGCCACACCATCGCTGGCTGCGCAGGGAGCGATGGAGAGCAGGTTTGATGGTTTGATCTCTCGTTAGAAACACAACATCTCTATTTCTATCTGTACAACATTCAAGAGACACATTTTGTTCATGTTTTTTGTTTGTTTGCTTAGTTTTTTTCTTCCATAAAACAAAAAAGAACAATGATAATAATTATGAGCAGAAGAGCTTGATTTTATCTCATCGGCATCAAAGTAACATCATAGAAATTAAAGTAACTTCTTAAAAGGCCTCGGAGCTAGATAGTACGTAAGCTTTCAGTGGTGCATACGCTAATGGGAAGGGAGGGAAGCAGGAGATGCAACAGCAAGCATGAATGACAGAATGACACTCATTATTATGAAATTGAAATGACCCCCACATCTGACATCTCAACAAAACAGAGGATCAGATATGGAGAAGTACAGAACACAGTTTACCAAAGAATACAAAGTGAAACAGTAGGGGCTAAGTGCTTTTGGTGAGCTTACAAAATACTTGAGGAAGTGCTCTGGACAGAAGGCACAGTGGCTTGACTGTTATCTCAAAGGAACACCACATCAGGGGCTATCAAACGCATAAGATAATCTACACACAAAACAAGGACACGATAATGACGTTTTAAGGCCAGCCTCTGTCAATCACTGGACAAAAGTACCGCCTACTTAGTGTCTAACAATAACAATGAGATGACCTGATGGAAATTATTTCACAGAGCTGGATGAGGAAAGTAGATCATCGTTTGTATGATGTGCTAATTCCACATCAAAAATGCAACACAATTACATGAAATCAAATTTGGCAAGCAGATCAGTCAGACTGACAATGCTGATACTGAGACATGTCTTGGACATGATCTCAGCATCAACTAATAAATATATTATCAATCGCTGAATTTTCAAGATCATCAGGCAAGCTTTAACATTGATTGTGTGTCCGAATGATTGATTTGTTGATTGATGAATATATAAACACATTGTTTAAGGGGACATGAATTGAATCTGCAGCATTATAAAAAAAAGGGGGTTTTGGGAAAAAGATCAAAAGTTTGATCTGCATTTAAAGGCAAAACTAAAGCGAGGAGGGGACTTTGCACAGTGCTCTAAAGACATTCTGAAGCAGTCTTCTTTCATAATTATTATATTATATAATACTTATTACTATTCTCCATTTCCGTTTCCATTAACACTTCTTTAAAGGAAAACAACTTTTTTTTTTTTCCTCTTTTTGACCTCTTATTTTTACAAAAGCTACATATGTTCTACTGGGATGTCTGAATTTGTTAGTGTGTGTCTGTGTTTTCTTTTTTTTTTCTTTTCATTTTTGATATTTTAAAAAAAATGTCTACTCACATCTAAAAAAAAAACAAAAAACGGCATACTGAATGTTTTAGTAGAGACCCACTTTCCACCCTCTCCTGGATGGTTTGAGAATCAGAGACAATTCAGGAATATGAAAGATATATTGCTGAGTCTCCATTTACTAGATTGTGATTTGTTTCAAACCCTGAAATTTGAACTTTCAATAGTAACGGTGGTCTGGATTCAGAAATCCTGGTGGTATCTGTAATGTAAACACTTCCATAGGGCCCTAGTCAAATGGCCGGCTGTTCCCACATGTGATGATCTGGGTTCATTCATAGTTTCATTCAAAGCAGACATAATCTCACAAACTGCCACCATATTGTCACAGAACTCTATGCTCTAGCACAACTACGCATATATACTGTATATATTCACTGTAACTATATTCCTGTGTTGCTGGATCTGCTTAAAACCTTTTACATCAACAGGCACTGAGAGAAATAGCATATAGAAGAGGCAGAATCTCTTTTTCATATAATATCTGAAGAAGACCCGTCGGAGCAGACTGGCAGTGTGGATATCTGGTAATATAATCTTTACTCTGTCCTGTTCTGTTAGAGGTGATTCACAAGTACCATTCAGTTATCACAGCATTCTGTTCAGAGTCTGGCAGGTGCATGGTAAGAAGTGTGCTCACTCCTTTGGTTTACTGAAGACGTGCTGTCAGATTAAGTTCATGTGGAAGTAGGATGTCCGTTCAGTATTCGGTTAGCGTCTCTCTCAGCATTAATACTGTATATTGTAGTGATTAAGAACAGTGTTTCTTTTTTGCTTTTTCGGCTCCCCAGATTGACATTCCAAGTCCTTGTTGAGAGCAAGATTCATAGGAGCAAGGAAATTGTAAATGAAATGCAACTTGGCAATTGTGTTCACTGACAAGAAGACAGGAACAAGAGAACAGTGTTCAAGAAGGCCCCGAGACAGGCAGGCTTAGACTAGCATACAATACTGGATATCTCTGTGTGATTGAGAGTCTTTGTGTGTGTGTAGAGGTAATTTATCACTAACCAAGGGGGGCTAGGAAGATATATTAAGAAATGCTTGATTTAAATACTTTTGCGGGTTATCTGTTAACAGATTACATACTGTAGAGTATGTTAGCATAGCGAATGGTCTGCCCTTGGTTTGAAGGGTACGAGGGACCCTGGACATCTATTTCCCAAATATTTCTCCCCTGCCCCTATCTTTTCTCCAGGGCTCTCTTTAGATGTTATTTCCCCAAGACACTTTCCTCCTCCTTGGGTAGATCCTCAGCCGTGAGGTCTGATGAATCAGACTGAGCCCTTCTACTCTGATTCTGGGGTACATTTACAAAGCTGCCATTTGCTTCCAGCTCATTCTCTTCCTCATTGACCACCTCGTCTTCCTCATCCAGGTCCTCTCTCATTTTACGTTTCTTTTCTGTGGCACCAAAGCTTCCTGCAGGTCCAGGGACCAATTCAAAGCTGTCCTCTGTTTCCCTGTTGTCTGGGCTGACTCCATTCTCAACTTTTGACTTGGATGAAACCCAGTCCTCAGGAGATGTTACTCCATCCTCTACACCAAAGAACTTCCACAGAGCCAGGGGATCACGGTCTGGCTCGGCCAAAGTTAGTCTTGGAGAATGATTGGTGGAACTGATGGGGACGCCCCTCTTACGACGAGACTTGCTGGTGTGATTAACCTGAAGGTGCATGGCCATCAGCTCAGCAGAAGAGGTTCGGAAGGGACAGAACACGCATTGATTGAGGATGTCATTCCCTCCTTTAGAGCCACCTGATGGTTCACCTCCAGAACTACTCACTCCCCCTTCATCTTGTAAAGGGCGGCGGGAGAGGTCCAGTGGTTCAAAGCCTCCTTCCTGGGATGTCGTCCCGCCCTGATAGCCATTTACTGAAACCATGCGGCTTGTAGTAAGGGGTTTACGTCTAGACACTTTTGGCATTTTCGGAGGTGGTACCTCCCCAATCCAATTTGTTTCTAGACCACCGGGGAAGAGTGTACCCATCATCCCTGACAGACTGCGATAGTGACTCTCCAGATCTCCCTCTCTTTGATGTATAGATGCAGAAGATCCCTCCTTCTGTTCTGATGGGCCTGCACCCCATGATTGACTGTGCCTTAAAGAAGAAGCCTCTCCAGGAACCCTCCCAAAAGAAGACTGGGAGGGGATTCTGCGCTTTTTTGCCCCTTCACGAGGAGATCCAGTCAGAGAGGGGAGGCTAGGTGATGGGGAATTGGGGGAGGTTGCCATAGCGTTCCTTTGCTCACGATGATGACGTTGAAGGTGGTACTTGAGAGAGCCAGACTGGGTGCCAGCATAATCACAGTGGGGGCATTTGTATGGTCTCTCACCTAAAACAAGGAATAAATTACTCTTGTTAAGTAGACTGAAAACTAAAATGTTTTAATAAAACAATTTGGCAAAGAATAACAATGCTTAGGGAGGCCATAGTGATTAGGTAAAAAATTGCTTCTGTAAAACAACTATATGCAGTTACACACAGTAACAGGTAGATGGCAGTGCTTATCTTCATATGTAACATCAGGTGTAGTCCCAAGTGCATTACTGTTAAATTAGGACATTCCATCTCTCATCAACCGTGTGAACACCATTTTTTTTCTTTTCTCTTTTTTTTTTTTTTTTTTTTTTTTGGTAGAGGACATTTTGTGGAAGAATCTGTTAGACAGCAAATGATTTCAATCACGCTAAATCAGGAAAGTTACAAGTGTCAAGTGTTACAAGCTTCAAGTGTCATCCACACAACATGCCAATCTAAAAACCAAGATTAATTATGATTAAGTAGCTTTTGATTATTATTGTTATACAGTAGGATCACTATATAAATAATGTTACTGTAGATTAATATTTAATCTAATATTTTAAGTCATAATTATGGTTTTATGTATGTATATATATATATATATATATATATATAAACATATATATATATAAACATATATATATATATATATATATAACATCTTGGCCTTACCTGTGTGTACACGAAGGTGCACTTTAAGGTGATGGGAAGACCGGAAGGCTTTACCACAGTAGGGGCAATCCTTCATCCCTGTTCCCCGAACACGCTCCCTTGGAGATGAAGTGGAAGAGGATGATCCCCTCAAACCATTCTGACCTTGAGATAAGATAATGTATAATGAATAAAATAATAATAAGTAATAATAATAATAATAATAATAATAATAATAAGTAATAATAATAATAATAATTAATAATGATAAAATTCAATCAATGTCCTGCTGTGTCACAGCCTATGAAGGACTGAAACAGATAAGGAATATTATCATGATAAAGTCAGCTGTTTTTGATTATGCTGGTTGATCCTTACCAGAAAGATGTGATATGACAGAATGGAAGCTCCCAGCTGACCCGACTCCTGATGGGAGTTGTTTTCTCTCCTGTCTAACTTCATTGTCACTTGTTCTTTGCCCTCCTTCTACTCCACCTGTTGCTTGAGCTCCACTGACTCTGTTTATTATGTTCTCTTCCCTGGACATGCCCCCTTGGGCACTTTGTCCACCTTTCTGTGGTTTCTGGACATGGACACGGGCGTGGGCAACCACCTGCTGAAGGCTTCTGAACATCTTGCCACAATCTGGACACTCCCATGGTGCGCTAGATCCCTCCAGTTCCTCTCTAGAACCCAACCCACCCAGGTAGGCCCTCATCTGCTTGGCTTCCCCAGCGACGGTGCCTCGTGAGGAAGGAAACTGATGGTGTGAATGGGATCTCTGCTGCTGTTGGTTGTGCTGTGCTGCCACCAGACTACGAGCAACCAGCTGCCACATGGCTGCCTGGTCTGCTCCGTCTGCTGACTCACTTCCCCGCCCTCCTCCTCCGTTACCCATTTCTGCAACCTGTGCCACTGCCTGAAGGCGCTCCATGCAACTTCCATTGCTGTTGTCTTTGGGTAATCCAAGATAGCCCAATATAGAGGATTTGCTTGAGCCTGCACTGGCATCTGACCTCTCTGTGCGATTTCCTGATCCACCACCCCCGGCCATACTGCGAGCAAGGAGCAAGTTAGAATACAGAGCCCCCAGCACTTGTGTGCTTGCAGGACCTTTGGATTGATCAGTTCCAGCTGGACCCAGATTTCCCAATCCAGTCTTGAGGCCCAGCTTGTTAAGATGCACCTTCATATGGTTCTTAAGAAACCAGGGTTCCTTGAAGCCACGGCCACACACCTGGCACTTGTGATCCAATGAGTCCTTGTGCTTCCGCATGTGCCCCTTCAAAAACCAGGACTGTGTAAAACGCTGCCCGCATGTCTCACATCGGAAAGCTGGAACAACAGACATTTGTGGGGGAGGAGTTTCTGGTGGTGCTGTTATAGGGTGAGAAGGGAAAACCGTTTCAGCAGCAGGATCCTCAGGTGTGTGGCTCTCCTGCAAATGGGCAGCCAGTCTTTCCTCCTGGCTGGCTGAGAAGGGACACATTGTACATTTGTAGGGGTTGTGGAGGATCCGCACATGACGTGCCAGCTCTGAAGCTGTTCGGAACTTACCCTTACAAGCATGACACCGGAAGGCAGGAGCAGCTGTAGGGGGGGCACTGTCTTCCAAGTGGGCCTGGCCAAGTGGAGAGAAGGAGGTTGAGATGGGTGCTTCCTCTGTTAAAGGTGGAGTCAGGGCTGTGGTTCCTTCAAAGAGGAACTGAGGGCTGTTGGCAGTTTGAAGAGGTTCCTCTGGAACCATGTCTTCATTCATACTTTTTTGTAATGACCCAGATAATGGATTCTGGATTACACTGTTGCTTGCGTGATTCTGCTGCAGTTTGACATGTGTGGTCCGGTAGGGAGCAGAAGCCCGACGTTCCCTGTCCAAACTGTGTGCTCGAGCATGCAGAGACAGAATACTCTGGAAGCGGAACCTCTTTCCACACACATGGCAGGGGAACCTTAGGCCAGGCCCAGAGCTGATCCCTCCAGGGACAGCCATGCCCTCATTGTTGAAAAGCTGAAGATCCAACTCATCATTGTAGGTGGTACTTTGACCAGAAGAGATTGCCTGCTCCAGAGCTCCAAAACCAGGAAAAGGTGCTAATGTTGTGGCTGGGGGGCTGCTCTCTGATGAGGGACTGCCAAGTTCCAATTCACCAGGAAACAGTGCCACAGCTGGAGTGGGTGATGAGGGTGTTAACAACTCCTCATCCTCCTCCTCATCTTGGAAGCTGGCTTCAGGAAGGGGGCAGGGTGAGACCGGTGCATAGAGTTCAGTTTGCGGGCTAGAAGGGGTAGATTGAGGACTCTGGGGTAGGAATTGGGGACTGTGGTCCAGGGATGGCATGGAGGGAGGAGACAGTGGGGGCTCACAGGAAAGAGCCAGCATACACTCTGGTGGGGAATCCATAATCTGAGTGAGAAAGGAGGGACAATAGTGATTAGATAGATAGATAGATAGATAGATAGATAGATAGATAGATAGATAGATAGATAGATAGATAGATAGATAGATAGATAGATAGATAGATCACTTACTGTTAATGTGTCTATGCCATGCTTCACTTCCTTGGATTAAAGAGGGTGTTTTCTGATGGTGGCAATTTGCCTGACCACCTCCAACAGTCCCCTGTCAAGTACAGCAAAGAATAAAAAATGAGTTTACACACATTTGTTCCTGTGTATGGGTCTAAGGGCAGAACGGGACATGGACTGTCCCAAACAGGATGGGCGCGAGATGTTTGGACTTCCCCACACACCCTTCCTGCACATACACTTACAGTAGCTGCTTAAATCAAAACAAAAAATACATACACTTTAAAATACAGAGACATAGATTCAACCTCTCTTAAACTCTCCACTCCCTATGCTACTCATATAAACACACACACACACACACACACACACACACACACACACACACTAACACACAATGTATTGATCAAAGTGAATCTTATGATCTTATAAAGGTACACATGCATGCATTGCATACGTCTGGAGTGGACAGGCCTAGACACAATTTAAAAAAACAACAACAAAAAAAAAAAAAACACCTGCTTTATTCATAAATAAGATAAAATGAATTTCATTGATGATTACAGCAAGACAATCTGCTAAACATCTGTGAGGGCGTCTGTATGCCTGGATATGTGTCACTATGCTTGCGTTTGTGTGGGTCTGTGTTTTTTTCAGTATTTACCTCTGTGAACAGACTGAACTGTATGTCTGTGTCTGAGTTTGGATTTATGTACACAATCAAGTGTTTGTTTGTGTATTTGTGTGTGTGTGTGTGTGTGTGTGTGTGTATGCAAGTGTATCTGTGACACAAGACTTGGACGAAACTGTGGCTAACAGAGCCAGTTGACATTTTAGTTCAGCCGTGACTCACAAGGATATCACACTATATCAATCATACTGCCCCCCTTTCTTCTTTCTTTCTTTCTTTCTTTCTTTCTTTCTTTCTTTCTTTCTTAATCTCACCATCATTGTGCTTATTTTTTCTTTATTCTTTATTTAATACTTTATTCTCTTTTCACTTCCATAGATTGTGATTCCACCCCTTGCACTTTTTTCTCTTTTCACCCTCATTCCCTCCTCCCTCTGTTCTTCACTGATTTTCTTTCTTTCTATCATTCTCTCTCCCTCTCTCTCTGTCTCTCTGCAGCGGTGCCAGTTGGCACTGTGCCAGGGAATGCTGATATCAGCTGGTAGATTGGGGCCTGCCAACATGGCGAAGAGAAAAGAGAGGAGAGAGACAGACAGGCGAGAAAAAGAAGAATGGGGGGGGGGGGGTGTTAGTGAAGAAAAAACATAAATGAAGAACACAAATACGTTCTGAATGAGCATATTTGATGAGTAAATCTGTCGAGAAATGGGACAGAGTGTTCTGCTCTGCAATGGAGGATCTTGCCGTCTGTTTGGTCTGCTGGCATTATTATCATATGAATATCGTCATGGCAATTCACTGTTCCGCCTTGACAGACACGTTCGTGTCTGACCAACCCTGTCACGCCAATAAAGCTTCTCTAAATTTGGATAGATGGAGAGAGTGATAAGGTGCTAGACAGAGGGGGGAGGGGAGAGATGAAGGCAGGAGAGCGATAAAGCAGCATGTGCAAATAATGCATGCACACACACACACACACACACACACTCAATATGGCACCTAGTCACTAGATGATTCATGCATGCTAAACACCTTTGTCTGAATGGCCACATGCTACACTCCCTGTACAAGCACACACAATTGCATGCACATTTTATTCCTTCATGGGGCACATGTAGTCAAAAATAGGCTGTAAAACTATCTGCTTTGTATGTAATGGAATGATACCATAGTCATGTGAAATAATTGTAGCTGCTATTAAAAATGTTTTTATCCATGTTTTTATTAGACTTTTGCTAATTAGAAATGTTGAAAGTCAACACTCAAGTCAAACATTAGAGGTAACAAATGCATCCTGTAAAAATGACTGGTGTCAAAAAAAAAAAAAAAATTGTTTTTTCTGTAAGATTTTGATTGAGATCAACTGATTCTTCCATTATCTAAGTATCACTAATTGGTTTCAATGAATGTTTGCTAAAGTACCAGTACTCGAAATACATTCGCATTTCCAAGAACCATGACATATTTACACAACACACTCTGAAAAAAACCTTTTATAAAATCTCTATATGCCTGAACAAGCACTTGAGTTATTTTTGATAAAACATTTTTTCTCACTGTCGTTTGTATTCTGTAGCCTTGAGCACCTGAAATAACGTCTCCTGCCTTTGGTGTGAATACACACTGGGACTCCAACAGTGTAGCCATGTAATGCATCTAAAGGCTAAGAAGAGATCATTCATACTACTGAAAGACTTTAGACTTGTGGCCTTGAAAATATAATATGAATGGCTTTATCGCAGCCTGTTCTTTGATATTAGACGAGAGAAAAAGAGATCTTCAAATTGTGAGAGAGACTGAGAGAGAGAACGATTGCTCAGTATGTGATGCACATGCATGTGTGTACGCAAACTTTGAGGCATGAACTGCACTTTACCTTTCATGTATCTCTGAGTGGGATTTCTAAGGTCAGTATGTATATGATTGTGGATTGTTGCAGTCATACAACAAACCCCTACAGACAAAATTCATTTCCTGTTTCTAACCTTGGCCTGAACTTTATCTCTCTCAGCGCCACGGCCCCCACACACAGCGACGATTTTCTTCAAATGACTTCAGCATATGCAAAATTCTCTTTCCCGTCAACTTCCAACATTCCACTGAGTCAATCATAACCTTCACCTGTTCTCCTTATTTTATTATATTTTGTTTCAAAGATGCTGCAGAGAGGATAAGCAAGTTCAAAACATCACAATCTTGCCCATTATCCCCTTAGCAGAGCACGAAACAGGGATATCAGACTTGAAATTACTCTACAGTAAGTGCTTCAGAAAACAAATCAACAACTAATTCTTCCTACTGTCAAATCTGAAGGCTTCACCGACTCTGCAGTTCATAGTTTACTCTGCAGTTCAACTGGTCAAGTTCACTTTCAAGTTCAAGCTTACAGAACAAAGAGTTCTTGTTGAATTCTTGTTAATGAACTTTACTAAGTAGTAAGATTAGTGTTGTTATACCTGGTATGAACAGCCATCTCTGGTGATCCAATAAAAACAAGTGTGTCCAAAATGTGTTTGATCTGTTCTCTGCAACCACATTTAATGTAGTTAGAAATGTATGTGACCACATTGCATTTGTAGTGTAAACACTAATGCACCTGGACAATAGTGATTAAAACATGTAGGAAACCCAAACATATTTGCATTAGATTCATGGACATGTCTGGCATCATCTATAGGCAAGGACACAGATAATTCAGTTTAGAGAATTGTGTCTGCTAAATAAATCTACAACAAAACCATCTAAAATGTAGCCTATATTTGGGATTGACAGTGAGACAGTTTCTTTCAGATTTTTTGCATTTTGTCAACATGCAATAAGAGCCTAATGTATATGTGATGTAATCACAAAATCAAAGGCAATCTGTCGGATCACCTGAGATGGATGATAATAACAGGTGTAAATCTTCACTACAGACATCAGCTCTGATTCAGGTCTAATCATCCCTTGGGTGATCTAAAGATTGAATAATTTTCACTCAGAATCAGTTTGCTTTTGTTTTTGAATGAACAGCCCACCTCTGACCACCACCAATGAAATGAGCTGTAAGGTGTTCGCTCTGTGCAACAAGTGCACAAAGGCAGTGTGCTGAGGTAGAAAGTCTACCTTCAGGCATTTGAGCACAGAGAGGAACTCAAATAGCACAGACAACACTGAACTATAAATGCATTAACTGAACGAGCCCTTCTGAATTTGAACTTGGCATATACAATGCTTATTAATCAATTTACACTGTGGAATGTATGATATATTTTAAAGGATTAGTTCACTTTCAAATGAAAATTAGCCTAAGCTTTACTCACCCTCAAGCCATCCTAGGTGTATATGACTTTCTTTTTTCTGATGAACACAATTGGAATTATATTAATATAATATATCCTGACACATCCGAGCTTTATAATGGCAGTGAGCGGGATTAATGAGTATGAGCTGAAGAAAGTGCCTCCATCCACATCCATCCATCATAAACATTCTCCACACGGCTCCAGGGGGTTAATATTCAAATTACGAAAAGAAAAAAGAAAAAAACAGAACTGGCGTTGCGTCAGTTAAGCTTTTTCCGTAAGTTAGTGTAAGCTTTTTGAACTGCGAGAGTTTTACACTTTCTTCGTAAGTAGAATACAGAAGGCGCAAGCTAGATATTTTACTTCCTAACTTGAATATGGATTTTTTTTTTTTTTTTTTTTTTACACAAACACATCGCTCTGCTTCAGAAGGCCTTTATTAACCCCCTGGAGCCGTGTGGAGTATGTTTATGATGGATGGTGGCACTTTCTTCTGCTCATACTGATGATCCCGCTCACCGCCATTATAAAGCTCGGATATGTATTTATATATCTCCGATTGTGTTCATCATAAAGAAGTCATATACACCTAGGATGGTTTGAGGGTGGGTAAAGCTTGGTCCACCCCCCATTTACCCATGAAAGTTCATAGTACTACCTTATATTACTACTCTAAGGCAACAAAATGCACCTTTTAGGGGTTGATAAGGTACAAAGTTGTCCTTACAGTGACAAGCTGTTGTACCCCTAAAAGTACAATTTTGCACATTAGTTTTTCAACTTAACTACATTTTGTTACATAAGTGTAAACACTTTTTAATGGACAGATCAAGTAAAATTAGCTATTTATCAGAACTGGATGTTTTCATGTTTTCTCCAATGTGCAAGTATGTTTTTTTTTTTTTTTTTTAATTCTTCTTGAACATGACAGCTTGAGTAAGTCCATGTCCCAAGTTCAAAGTATAGATGTCATTGCCAAGTTTGTGCATTGAGACACCATTTGCCATGGCAAAAATCTATCAATCAAACTACCAATTTTTTTAAGTCACTGCAACAGCTCGTCCAGATCTACTGTCCGTGCAGGTCATCAAGATGAGCAGGTTGTAAAAGTTGTTTACCGGCCCTGCTCTTCCACCCGCCCCTGTTCAGCCACATCTCTGTGCTGCTCTGCCCTCTTATCCGTCAAACTGTCACGTCAGTTCAGGGGGGCTGGTCTCATTCCGTCACCCCTCATGCGAGCACGTACAGGGGCAGAGATTATAATAGCCTTTATGCCAGTGCCCCAAATCTGTGACAGAATTAAATGATTTAAAAGAACGGTGCCTTTGTAATGTTCGTCTTTTCATTTAGCTACATAAAGTTTCTTCTGCGGGATGCATTTGCAGGACATCAGATGACCCGTCCGTGGAGAGGAATTTCCTCGCGTGATGTGCGTCAGTAACGCGCATCCATTTTCAGTCGCCTTCCTTCTCTCTCGCGGCCATCTCAATTAAAAAGCCACATTAATGAAATAAATAAATGCTCACAAACAAATGCGCATTTGACACGTAGTCTCGCGAACACTGACATTCGCGCATGATTAATCCTGAGCATAAAATCGCGATTTACAGAGGCAACAGCATCGTTTTCCCAAACAGAAGCAGAAATGTAGCTTTTTAGGACGTGATGTTGTGCACTCCATTTTCTTCCTGATTTTCTTTCAACAAAAGATAAAGGGAGGGGAAAGGACAAGCGATCAGGGAGCAGCTGAAAAGTGCCATCATGGGGTTTCATCTCGAAATCTGCTGCCAATCTCGCCGCTATCATGACAAAACACGATCGAGGAGCATATGAAACTTTACGTTTTTAGGGCCGTTGGTAAAACTAGCACCTTCTTCGGCTGCAGCTGTAGGTTTTGCGCTACAGTTTCAATAGCGATTACGAGCGCGCATCTGTGAGGTAACGTTAGGACATACAGAGCGCGTGGAATTGTCCTACGAGTTATTGTATTAACGTGCACGTAAAGGTCTGCCTCAAAGTTAGAAGCACTAACTACTGCTATATGTAAAAACAGTTTTTCCTTCGAGCGTCCGACCTATCTGTATCGAGTTATGAATCCTACGCGACTTTAGTTCAAACATGCGCTTTTTGACGTGGAGCAGAAGGAATAAACTAAAGCTTCTCATAAAGTAGCCTACAAAACTTAAGGAGTCGATACATATTGCAGTAGCGGAGAAATGAACAGCTGCTTTTCCCAGTTGAGAAAAGTTCAACATCTACACATCTTAGTTCAGAGCACTTTTCCCTCACTTGAGTGAGGCTTTGAAAATATTCAAGGGCCTTAAAAACGAAAGTTGCATTTTCATGCCCGAGTCTCGCATCTCTTTCAGGACACGCGCGCGCGCGCATACACACACACACACACACACACACACACACACACACACACACACACACACACCGGCAACATACACTGCACGAGACAAAAGTGACGAAGTGTGTATGTGCGAGAACACGTATGCTGTGCCCTAACAGAGGCACAAGAGACGCCAATCAATATGTCCAGCTGTATGTATGTGGAAGAAACGCGAGATGTAAACGCGACGACTATTCCGTATCAATGGCTTTTCATTACCCGGATCAGCCCCCCAAAAAAGTCGTCGTCGGATATTTGTTGTTTATTAAGGCGACAACATTCGCTCTCTATACGTCTAAAACTGTATACAAACACCCACATTCATAGTGCGACCAATGTGTATCAGTAAAATCGTTCAAAAAGAGCAGATTAGGTCAATTATTTGAAATGAATCAGATATTTTGTGATGAAAGTAAGGCTGAATGTACTTACGGGAGAGGCGGCGAGGAGATTAATGACAACACACGTCATGATTACGTTTCACTTGAATTAAATACATTACGAGTTAGGGAAAAAAATGGAAATCGGGGGTAGTTGTATACAAGCATACGCCGATACCCCCTCCCTTCTGCCCTTTCTATCTTCTCCTCCTCCCTCTTTCCTCACACGTCTCTCTCCCTCTCTCTCTCTCTTTTCTCAAAGATCCATTTATTGTGCAGTCGTGAGTGAGTGAGTGAATGAGAGAGAGGCGGAGGCTGTAGGTTGCAAATGTAATTATAATCTCGCAGGCACCATTTTAAAACGATCTATAGATTTGTGGGATAGACGGACAAGCCGCGCGCTTACAAATCACGTACAAGTTTCTCGCGTCTGCTTGTAGTGCTCAGATTTACGCGCAAACGTCTTTTAGAAGTATGAAGAGTACGAACGTTTCGTCCCAAAATTGTTGTCCATCAGAAAGTGCTTCTGTAGTTGTGTTGCAAGACAGTTGTGAATGTGATTGTGTCGCGGCTGGAGGAGAAACTCGCGCTCCACGTGGGAGCTGCGCAGGTGCGCGCGCGTGGGTCACCATGTATTCCAGTTGTACTGACTCTAGAGTAAAACAATATCTATCTATCTATCTATCTATCTATCTATCTATCTATCTATCTATGCTGATTTAACCTCTATTGACCTGAGATAAATGAACAAATAAACCATCAACTTATATTGTATTTATTATATAATAGAAAACCTTTGTATATCAGTCACCACCATATTCCTTTACACACACACACACACACACACACACACACACACACACACACACACACACACACACACACATAAATAGGTTACTAACAAGAAATAATAACATTAATAATAAAAATGAATAATAATACATTTCTCTCCCTCTCTTTGTCTAAATATATATGTGTGTATATATATATATATATATATATCAAATGTCAATGTTTGCTATTTACCCTCTTTTAACCTGTGCTAAAACAAATAACCGTCTACTTTTATTTTTGGTTTAGGCCTATACTCAGATAAAAACCTTTGTATGTGAGATTCAGTATCATTTCTGCTTTTGGATGCATGCAGGTGTTTTCATCTGGATCAGAGGCCGTGTTTTGTGGAGTTTATATGGTAAGGATGATTTTGGAGAGGGGTCTCGATATTAACTCACAAACACCTCTGACTGTCAGCTCATGCGAGTGTATCTGTGTCTGTGTGTGTTTGCGTATTGTGTATAGTGTCTGATACAGTCATATCATCACCCGCCCCCATCGCTTTGATTGTCTTGTACGCCGCAGCTCAAATGCACCAATTAATATGCAGAGAGTGAGTGAGACGGAGACAAAAAAAAAAAAGAAAAAAAAAAGAAAGGAAGAAAAACACATGCAGAGGTGGGGGGGAAAGAAATGGCATGGAGAACAGGAAGGAGTGAAAGAAGGGCAATGAAATGACAGATGAAGAGGAAAAGAGAGACACATAGGGGTGGTCTGAGGGGGGAGATGAAATCTGATAGATTTTAGAGAGAAGGAAAGAAAGAAAGAGGGATGGAAGAAGAAAGCAGGGGACCGATGGAGAATCAATACGTACATATTTAGTCAGAGATGGAGGGATCGATTGGGTGAGGATGGAGAGAGAGAGAATGAGAGTAGAGGGGTTAAAGGGGTGGAGTGATGTGGCATTGGCTGCTGTCTCTTTGTCGCAGTGTCAGGGTATTGATACTGTAATATCGCCATGACAATAGCACCGTGGCGACGGCCATGACGACGCCTGGCAGCACAATGCAGCCGCAGTACTGAGGGCAGTGAGGCATTACAGGCCAGAGAGAAACAGAGAGACAGACGGGGGGAGGTTGGCAGGTGCATGTCTGCTGCTCTCATGAATGTATATGTAACCATTAAAAAAGCCCAAAATCTGCAAGTGTCTTTGGGTCGATCTGCTGGACTGTGGAGTAAAAAAACTGATTTATTTAATCACTGACTGTAGGCTTATATCCAAAAGTCAAAAATTCAATTTCAGTTTTTAACTGAAAAAAGTAAATATTGAGACTATTGTAGCATATAAAGTATAACATTCAATAATAACTACAAAGGTAGATATTATCTCATTATGAGTGTCATAACTTACTTTTTATTTCATAATTTCAACCTTTTATGTCATAATTATGGATATTATCTCATAATTACATTTTTTTCATAATTTTGATTCGTCCCACTTTATATTAGGTGGCCTTAACTACTATGTACTTACATCAAAAAATAAGTAAAATGTAAGGTTAGGGACAGGTTTAGTGGTATGGGTAGGGTTAAGGTGTAAGGGATGGGTCAACAGCGTAATTATAAACGTAATTACATGCAGGTATTTTTTTTAAACATAAGTACAATGTAAAAACTTGTATGTACACAAAAAGTGCATTGTATCAAATGATTAATTTAAATTTAAGTACATAGTAGTTAAGGCCAACTAATCTCACTATTATGACAGTATCATAACTTTGTCTTTTTATTTCATAATTCCGACCTTTTATCTCATAATTTTGAATTTTTCATCATTTTGATTTTTATCTCATTATTATGACTGTTACGGATGGACAGAGTTCAAAAACAGTTCTGTTTTATTGCAGTGATGAGCAAAATGAAGTAATGCAGGTAAGTAAATCACAGACTGTCCTCCAAAAAACAACAAAAAAAAAAAAACGACCCTATAGGTCGCTTTTCAAGCACCTTATTATGACCTATATTTACGTTTTAAAGTCATGCGCCCTTTAGCTGGTGTAAAAACAATGACAGTGTCATGTTACGTCTGTCATCATGAAATGACGTATTACTGTCGTTATCAATCAAAATGTGTGTTCATTTAAATGCAATGGGTCTCATTCATGAAACACGAGCAGAACGAATTTTTGTGTAAATCGTGTGTAAAGTGGTTCTGGCGTAAATTTTCGGATTCATTAAAATGTTCGTATTTTCCAAATGTTAGTTGGTACGAAATAAATCTACACCTGCTCCCAGCCACGCATAAATAGTGCGTTTAACATCCGAACGAGGCTGCATTTTAATTCACCTTAATAAGGTACATTACACAGCATTTTGAAAAAATATTATATATAGTAATTACATACATTTTTTCTTTTTACTTTTATTGTGAGAGCCAGTAATAGCATCTGCAAACGGAGCACTTTAATCAAATAATTAATTGATTTCAATAGGGCTGGGCAAACTAATGGCCCCTTAATTGTTATGGAAATTGTTTCCTATAAAATGGCCAAAATCCTTCGTTTGGTGTCATAATATGATGCCCATGTCTCTTTACGTGCAAATCACTCACATATTTACTTGTATATTTACGAATGTTTCATGAATGAGACCCAATGTGTGAACTTTTTACACTATTTCTCCCATTTCCATTTAGAAAAACATTTTTTTTTTTATTAACGACTACACCCACCCCTAAACCTACCCTTAGTGATTTATAGTGCATATACACTTTATGAGCACATGCGTTCCCTGGGATCGAACCCACGATCGTATGATCACATAATATTGTTATATATTGCAATGTTCTGCCAACTGAGCTACGCGAAACCCAAAATATGATGCAGATAAATGGGAACAGTGAATTAAAATGAAAGTGTCCTGTTGTGGATAGGGGTGCAACTTTAGTAAACGCTCCAATGGGTCGTATTTCAGGGAGGTGACAAATGACCTATATAGGTGCATTGGTTGGAGAACATTTTGGTAAATCAAGGTTATTGCAGTTCAGAGTATAGATGGAGAGGTAACTTGTGTTTGCGGTCTTTGCAGGTGCTGGAGAGATCGTAGACGTGGAGATGGGGAACCGGGAATGCTTACACATGAGGTGTAGGTAAGTATCCAGATAATGCCAAATGCAGGGAGACACAGGGGAACACTGGAGGAAAATGCTGGAGACAGGAACTCAGGAGTAACACTGGAGATATGAAGGAGACAGGAACGCTGGAGAATGTAGTCTAACTCTAAACGAGACCAGACAAAGCAGGTATCCGAGGTGTGTGCTTAAGTAGGGTGAGTTAATGAAATGAATGGTGTCAGGTGTGGTTCAAGGCTGACTGAGTGCAGGTGTGGATCAAGGAGCATGATGGGAACTGTAGTGCAGATGTGACTGAGCAGCAGACTGGAGATTGTGACAGGACTCCCCCCTCCCGGAATGTGCGTCCTCTAGCCAAAAGAAGTACCACTGGGGAGGGAGAGTGGTCGCATTGAATATGTGGCTGGTACTGGGAAGGTAACCAAGACAGTAACAGCAGGCTGGGATGTCTTCAGGGCAGCACTGGAAACTCAGGGAACCAGGGTGGTGCTGGTAGCTCGGGGAGCCCGGAAGGGGCCAGCTTCACAGGAAGCCAGGCCGGTACTGGCAGTTCAGGGATGGACATCTCAAGGACGACCTCCATGGCAGGGAGAGCGGGCAGCTCTGGGACAGCCTCTGTTGCCGTATCTGGGAGAGTGGGCTGCTCTGGGATGGCCTCCTTGAGATCCAATTATCTGTATCTGCAGGAGATACTGACGGCCTCCTTGGCCGAGATGCAGAAGACAGGAGGACAGGGAATCAGGACCACATCAGGACAGTATCTGCAGGAGATATTGACGGCCTCCTTGGCCGAGATGCAGAAGACAGGAGGACAGGGAATCAGGACCACCTCCTCAGCCATGCAGGTATAGCCTGGCTGAGCTATGTGAAATGAGCAGGTTCTGGAGCAGACTCTGGAGTGCATTGTGGAGCGGACTCTGGAGAACATTCTGGAGTGGACTCTTGATGGAATTCTGGAGCCGACTCAGGGGAAGGAGTCGACATTGGAGCGGACTCTGGAGATTAAAGGAGAGGATGTGGTTTTCTGGAGGCAGATCAACTGAGCAAGAGTGCATACAGGATATATTGCTCCAGTGAGCAGTTATTAGTATCCTAGGGCATCATCGAGTATATTGGTTCATTTAAACTTAAATGGAAGATGGTAATCAGCAAATCATCCTGTGGTGTGTTCAGGCGCTTTGTTGGCGTGTTGCTATTTTGAGGCAACTGAAAACGACTGCGCCATTGACCAACAAAAACCTGGTCTAAATTCAATGGCACAGTATTTTTTGTTATTTAAAGGGCACTTTAGTAATATGCACCTATAGGCAGGTGCACAACGCGCATACACTCTGCTTGTTACACACACAGGGATGCGCAGCAGTACACAAACATGCCAAATATTAAAAATAAAAGGATTATTATTGTGTACATTAAGGTAAAAATGACTACATGTCATAATGGATAGTCAATGCATGTATGAATGAATGACCTATTTGCAAAAATGATGTTGGTCATTATTCCTGTAAATAGCAATCTGCCATGGTGCAAACACACCTGGCTTTTAAAGGGAATGGGAGATGAGACTCTGATTGGTTTATTGCATGTTACGCCCAAAACACACCCATGACGCATGCACCTAAGTGCACCTGCACCATGCGCTTCATACAATGTGCCTAGATTTTTAAAATAGGGCTTCTTGTCTTCTTGTAGGTAAATATCTAGGTAATGCCAAACACAGGGAGACAAGGGGGAACACTGGAGGAAAACGCTGGAGACAGGAACTCTGGAGTCGTAATGGATATACGAAGGAGAAAGGAACGCTGGAAAATACAGTGGCTGCATCCGAAAACTTAGGCAGCTGACTTGTTGCCTCGCTGCCAAATGACTTCGCAGGCAGCGTTTGTGCATGAAGGCACCTCACAAAACTGATTTCCGACAGACTTCTGAGGCAGAGTAACGGTTTAATGATCTACAGCAAAATAGCGCGAACTATGGTGATAACTAAGCAAATATTTAATTATTACAATAGTAATTTCTTGATAGAAATGACATCAAATGATAGAAATGATAGAAAACAATGGTCAAAAACATACATTTACACACATACTGACCACCAACCACAACTTTCAGATGCCATCTTTATTTTTTAGCTCAATTGTCACAGAATGGAAAGCACAGGATTGTGGGATACTGAAGGCAGCGAAGGATACAGCTATGCTGCCTTCAAAAATTGATCAGATGAAGGTATCTCATGAGACAGGAAGTGAAGCTAACTTTGGATTCGGACGTGCCTTGATGCCTTCCTGCCTTGGAAAGCATCCACCGAAGGCAGCATTTTTCAGTTTTCGGATACAGTCAGTCTTAACTTTAAGCAAGACCATACAAAGAAGGTATCCGAGGTGTATGCTTAAGTAGGGTGAGTTAATGAGGTGAATGATGTCAGGTCTGGTTCAAGGCTGACTGAGTGCAGGTGTGGATCAAGGAGCATGCTGGGAACTGTAGTGCAGATGTGACTGAGCAGCAGACCAGAGATCGTGACAATGACAGTCATAACTTTGACTTTTTATTTCAGAATTCCAACAATTTATGTCATAATTATAACTTTTTATATCAAAATTTTGACCTTTTTTCATTATGACAGTGTCATAATTTTAACTTTATTTCATAATTTCAACTATTTGCCATTATTTTAATTTTTTTCTCAATTATGACATAGCAACTTGTTACCTCATAATTATAACTTAGTATCTCAAATTGTAAAATATATATAAACTGAAAACAGTTATAGTGAGTTGTAATAATATTTCACAATATTACTGTATTTTTTAAAAAATAAATAAATGCAGCCTTGATGAGCATAAGTAAGGAAGCTTTTTGCCACCACAGAATAAAAAAAGATAATTACGAGAACTATTATCTACTTAGAATTGAGTTATAAACTTGAAATTGCAAGTTTACATCTCACAGTTCTGACTTTTTTTCTTGGAAATCTGTGTTTATATCTCACAATTCTGACTTTTCGACTTAGAAATGCAAATTAATTTCTTGCAATTCTGAGAATATATATTGTTTTTCTGAATTTTTTTTTTCCAGAATTGTGAGATAAAATGTTTCAATTACCCTTTTTATTTTTAAATTTTGTGGCAGAAACAAGCTTTAAAAAAAACAAAAAAAACAAACAAACAAAAAAAAAAACTCTTGCCAACCCCAAATACTCCTAAATGTAAAATTGTTATTTGCTTTAAAGGTGCTTTAAATTGTTATTTGCTTTAAAAAAAAAAAAAAAAAAAAAAAAATGCAGGATTCAAACCTGCATCTCTGATCAAAACAGCTCTTTTAGGGTCATGATCATTTCCCACTGCTCCATGACAAATGACCCTATTATTGCTGTTAATTGCAATGAAGGCATGTTTTCAGATAGTACATCTACTTCATAATGTGTTGTAAAATCATCCTCGCCGTATGTGTGATCTTCAAGACAAATGGCTGCTTGTCAGCACATAAGTCAGTGTGAGTGACCGGCATTGCTCTCTCTCTCTCTTTATGATGTGTGCTTCCCCTCACTCGCCCCATCCCTCCTTAATATGATGTAAAAAGCTAATCGCATGCAAATGTCTGTTGTCCCGGTAACACGGCCGAAAAATCCCTTTGATGTTTCACCCAACTCATTCTCTCCACGTTCTCTTTGTTCGCCCTAGTCTCGCTGCCTCTTTCCCCCCTCCCTCTCCCTCTCTCACTTTCTCCCCCCCCCCCCATTTAAACCCATTCTCTCGCTCTCTTCACATTTCTATCAAGACAAAAACTTCTCTGCCCTCAGCCATACCTTTCTCACACTCGCTGCGTCTGCTGCGCCCCCCACTCACTCGTCTGCCTCATTCTTTTGCTCTTGTTCTCCTTCTCTCCCCTCTCTGTGCCTCTCCGTCTGTCCCTCCTTCATTTCCCATCATACCATCTACTGTCTTTGGCCTCTCTCTCTCTCTGCACGCTCTTTTCATTTCTTTTTTTCCCCCTTTCAAAAATGTGATCCCTTCTGCTGGTCACTGAGTGGCTGCCATTTTCAGCGTGTCAGTAATGTTGTCAAGTGCGTATCCTGCATAATGCTCTCATATGCACTAAATGTCATCAGGCTCTAAAATGGCTGCGGGGGAAAAATTAAGGGAACAACTTGGTTCTGTTCATTTAATAATCCCACAAAGACAATTGAACAGTTACAAAGTCAAAAAGGAGCATGCAGTTTAAAGCATTCAAAAATGTAAACATTAATACATGATGAGTTCATGAGAGGCTTATAAAGACAGCTTGTTTCTCTGGCACACACTCCTGTTTACAATCAAAACTATGAATCACGCCAAGGTATTTATGGTTTTGGGAGAGTTGGATCGCACACACGCCCCGCTGCGGAGAGTATTTTTGGCCTGAATGTGGGTTTAGTGCTGTAGATACAGTACATTCCTCCCACAGTTGCACAGGTTTGGGGTATGTTGCATTTCAGTCCTTCACTCTTCTCCAAGCAATCTGTCTTTCTCAGAAATGGGATTTGTCTTCTGAACTGCCTAAACTGTCAAAGAAATTATGCAATTTTCCATTTTTACTAGCATAGCGCATTTTTATTGCTCGGACGTTGTTCTTCCGAAGTTCTTAGGCAATGCTGACTCTGAAATAAAACAAATCTAAGATGATTCTCCTCAAATTCCTTTGGTTCTTTGACTGCAGACTTTTGTGTCTCGGCTAATCTGAGCACAGTCTGAGACATTATTGAGATGTCTTCTGAAGCTTTTTTTTCCTCAGGAGGATAATCAGGAGACTTGAGACTCAGTCTTAAATTCTTCTCCATTTCATCTCCATTTTGGCTATTATTAAAGTAATTTTCAAGTTAGGCTTAATTGACAGCATTTGTGGCAAAATGTTGATTACCACAAAATGTCAACTTGACTCTCTTGGACAGCCTTGTGAAAATGAAGTACACTTCAGCATACTTTTAATTATGGAAGAAAATATATTTTAAAAGAATATACTTGTGTGAATATAACGAATGTAATAATGAATGTAATGTTTTCAGACTGCATGTTAATCGTAATTAATTAATAATGTGTTATACTGTAGGTTAAATTTAAAGAGTGCTTTTTGACCCTTTTAAGTAGGATTAAACACATTATTTGTAATTTCATAATTCTGTTGACTGAAATATGGTTAAAATGCACTGTGAAATGTACTGGCAAGCATTTATGGTAAATTAAAATATACTTGATGTAATTTCAATTGAAACTTGTAAGTCACGTGTTTAAATATATTTGTAATTACACGTGATGAACTTGCAGTACATTTAAAATATATTAACTTTAAATGTAACACTGAATAACACCATACAGTTAAAATTATAATTAAGTACTTTACATGTGCTTTAGTATATTAGTCAACACATCAAAATAAGTGTACAAGGGTTAACTCTATCCCAGACTAAAATGCATTTTGAGCTGTTTTAACTGAAAACAACTTGCACTGACATATCTTAAAATATGTCAGTACCATTATTTTGTCTCAAGATGAACACCAGTAATGTTTCAATGGCATGTTTATAAAAGCTACTTAAATGTACTAATTTAACTAAGGCCTAATCCTGACTTAATCTAAGCCGTCTATGAAACCAGGCCAATGATTTAAAATGTACTTTAAAGTAAAACTTTTTAATTTGACATTATTACAAAGTGCAATTTTTAATATTGTGAAAATGTATTTAAGCATTGCAGTGTAAACTCTTTAAGTATACTTAAGTAGCCTCTTATTTAATTAATATTATATATAGGGAATTACAATGGAAGTGAATGGGGCAATTTGTAAATGCTAAAATGCTTGTGGTTTCAATATTGTAGACAAATAAACAATATGTATGTTAACATGATTTTAGTGTAAACAAAAAACGTAAAAATCTTTTGTATAAAAGGCACGTTCACGCCATTTTGTAATTGCAAGATTTTAACTTGTAAAAAGCGTTCACAGGCTCATAGAGCTTGTAAGATGGGAATTTTGAGAGATTTTACTTGTACCACCTGACCGCTGCAGATTTATTTAAGTGTTGATAGTGTTGCCATATAAACGCTAGTCCGAGGATGTGAACCAGACAAAGAACCAGTCCAAGGATGTGAACAGATCTGTATAGAACATCATGTGTTGTCATCTTGAGACTACAGTAATTACGACATGGAAACGCAGCAAAAGTTACATCAAATTTTATATATTTTGTTGCAATGACAACTTAAAATTGATTCAAACAACTTTACAACTCAAATAATACATGTTTTGATAGAAGCATTCATTTAAGTACTTGCTTTTAAATATTGGCCCCATTCACTTGTAAGAGCCTCACCAGAATTTTGATTCTTGAGTCAAAATATATATTTTTTGTAATCGAACATTATGCCACAAATGCCGTCAATTCATCTTAGCCCGAAATATTAATTTAAAAAGATCCTTTTTGGGATTTTGCTTTCCTATAGGTATGTCGGCACATCAAGCTCAATAAACAACTTGAAATAAAAACCCTTTAGCACAAGCCAAACAAAAACTTTGTCTGTTTTATCAGTAAACAAAATGTTCAGAAGCTAACAGTTTCCACCATCTAAAATATGCAAGAGGACAGATGACTCGAAGTACAAACAGAGCTTATAAAGGATGATTTTCCAGAGTCAGACCTCATAAATTCAAAAGTGGATTACAGTTGCTCGAGTCAGAGCTGAAGTCAGTTTTTTACGCAGTTGAACCTTTGAGTAGATTAGCGTTCCAGCATCTAATACTGCTTAAGACTGTGCAGAATCTTGCTAATGGAAAAGCTGAGGGCGGAGTTAAATAATTACATAACTCATAAAGCATAAAACACATCATCCATAGCAGCTCTCTTTTGAAATGCAGGTCTGTATTTGGCTCTCGGATCGGCCATGGCAATAAAAGACAGCTGGTGCTTAACTAAACTCAGAGAACGGAGAAGAACACGTTCCCTTTTTCTTCAATGCTCTGAGATGGGCTGAAATACCAGATGTTTTCTCAGCCAACAGTCTAAGTTTGATATACAAATCTGTTAAAGCGTTTAACTCAGATTTCAGAGCCACTTGCTGCATTGACAGAATCTTTGCTACTTATTTCGAGAGTTTGCGTTTGGCAAAATCTTGCAAAATGCATGTGTTTGGTTTGGATTTGATCCACATTTGCATCAATGAGGACAAAACAAAACATTTACAATGACATATGAAGCTCCATGTGACTTCTGTAGCCGTATGAAGCTCCATGTGATGTTGGTGAATATCTCGTGTCATTCATTTCAATTTACACTTACACACAGATATTCACCTTATAGTCAACATGAAACGTCAAGTTCACCTTCCAGAACATTTCCATGTTCCCCAATATTTTTGTCCTAATCTTTATATTATTTTCAGTCAGAATGGAAAGTTATTACATTTTGATAAAATATTATGAAGATAAACATTTTCCTTTGGTATAATGTACACCAATGAATCGTGCACACCAGTAAAGTGTATTAGGAATGTACAATTTGATTTCATGTTGACCTGAATATCATCTTTTTTGTTGCTACTGTAATGTGTGTCATGGACCTGAGACTGAAAGTCAATTAAAAAGAGTAAGTGAAATGATAAGAAGCGAGACGGCTGCTGACACATGACCTCCAGTCTTCTGTAATACTGTATTCACATGGCCGTGCGCGTCTCTTGATCCAGTTTGTGTCCAGTTGTCCCAGTTCTAAATATGTGTTGATGAAAGAAACAGCACCCATTGTGTCTGGGGAGAAGACAAAAAACTATGCTATTACGCATACATATGTGTGTATCATAACTGATACATCAGGCTTTTATGGCTCATATAGTATGATATAGTGGGAATATGGAGCTCATACTCTGAAGAAAAAAAAAAAAACACCTCAATTTTATTCAGAGGCCCAAACTGAGCAAAAATATGTAGTTTGGTGCAGATGCTGATATTTATATGGCCAAAAAGTAAAATGAAATTCTGATAGCTTGTAATGTAAATCAGTGTTATATAATAGTATAACATAATTAATGCATATAAATATCATTTGTCACTTTATATCTCCCAATATTATATCTTAGTAAGATGTTATTAAAATTAAAACTAAAAAAGTTTTATGATCAATGCTCTGTAGTTTTACAATATGTAATGCAATGATGAACAAATCAATGTTTCTCAAAAGCCTGATGGATCATATGGATGGATAAAATTTACATTTGAACATGATTTTGTAAAAAAAAGTTAAAAGTAAACCTAAGCTGCTTCAGTCCAGTAAGTGTTCATTATGAAATATTACTAACAATAAAAAAGTTATTTTTACATTTACTTTATAAAAATCATTAAAGATTACTCAGGAAAAGGAAAAATGAGCCATGACCTGAAAGTGGGCGTTTTTACAATTATACTAAAAGGCCTTTTACATGCTAAAAAAAGTATAAATGATCAATCTGATTGGTAGATGGTATGTAGTAGATATAGTTTTCAGCAAAGCTGATCATGTTCATCCTTTAAAGGCCTTAGATTTTTGCATATCAAATATGGTACAGTAGGCTTTATAGGGTTAAATGTGCATTTAATTGTATATTAACGTTTTGTTGCATGACCCCTGTTGGTAAATGCTGCAACTGCACACTCTGCTTCTAAAAATCATCTTTTTCCATTGATAAATATTTTAAAGTACCCATGTATTCTGAATAAATACATAAACAAGCAACATATGATCTGCAAAACAAATTTAGCAGAAAAAATAATAATACATTTAAAACACTTACATTAGTTTTAAGACTTGCATTGTGAGTTGATATGATTCACACAGAGGTGGAGGGTGAGGAGCTCTATAAAACACAAACACATATCTTCATCATCATCATCATTATACCCTGCATGTATGTGTGTGTGTGTGTGTGTGTGTGTGTGTGTGTGTGTGTGTGTGTGTGTGTGACTCACCTGAGTGTGCCCTGTTTGCTCACTGTTTCTCTTTGAATCTCTTGCAGAGGCGGGCGAGTCACCCTCTTTCATGCTGCCCACAGAAGACGAATCTGAACAACTGCTCTGAACTGACAGGGATAACGAGAAAAAGCATTAAAACGTTCTCAGAAATTGTCTAGGGTGGCTCTGATTTCATAATTAAATTCAGAAAAAAGATCTTATGTTTAGGACCATTTATATTATAGTGGTACTAAAACTCTCTCTCTCACACACAATTTTCATTACCATAATGGCAAAAAAAAAAAAAAAAAAAAAAAAAAAGAAATTCTCATTGACATTAAAAATGCAAATATTAAACATCATAGCAATATTTATTGTACTGCCTTTCCTTTTTTTTGCTGATTTGAATAAAAAAAAATATTATTTTACTGTAACACTAAAAAAAAAAAGAGTATATAAGAGTATAGCAAGAATCATCACTAAGAATAATGAAAACAAACACCATGTTACAGTAATGAAAATTTAGGGAGACAATGAAACCGAAAAAAGGATTATATATATATATATATATATATATTTATACACACTGCTCAAAAAAATTAAAGGAACACTTTGAAAACACATCAGATCTCAATGGGGAAAAATATCATGCTGGATATCTATACTGATATGGACTGGGTAATGTGCTAGGAACGAAAGGGTGCCACATCGTTTGATGGAAATGAAAATGATCACCCTACAGAGGACTGAATTCAAAGACAGCCCGAAAATCAAAGTGAAAAAATGACGCAGCAGGCTAGTCCATTTTGCTGAAATTTCATTGCAGCAACTCAAAATGGTACTCAGTAGTTTGTATGGCCCCCACATGCTTGTATGCATGCCTGACAACGTCGGGACATGCTCCTAATGAGACGACGGATGGTGTCCTGGGGTATTTCCTCCTAGATCTGGACCAGGGCATCACTGAGCTCCTGGACAATCTGAGGTGCAACCTGGCAGCGTCGGATGGACCGAAACATAATGTCCCTGAGGTTTTCTATTGGATTTAGGTCAGGCGAGCGTGGGGGCCATTCAATGGTATCAATTCCTTCATCCTCCAGGAACTGCCTGCATACTCTCACCACATGAGGCTGGGCAATGTCGTGCACCAGGAAGAACCCAGGACCCACTGCACCAGTGTAGGATCTGACAATGGGTCAGAGGATTTCATCCTGATACCTAAAGGCAGTCAGGGTGCCATTATCTAGCCTGTAGAGTTCTGTGCGTCCCACCATGGATATGCCTCCCCAGATCATCACTGACACACCACCAAACCCGTCATGCTGAATGATGATACAGGCAGCATAACGTTCTCCACGGCTTCTCCAGGACCTTTCACGTCTGTCACATGTGCTCAGGGTGAACCTGCTCTCATCTGAAAAGCACAGGGTGCCAGTGGAGGACCTGCCAATTCTGGTGTTTAATGGCAAATGCCAATAGAGCTCCACGGTGCCAGGCAGTGAGCACAGGACCCACTAGAGGACGTCGGGCCCTCAGGCCACCCTCATAAAGTCTGTTTCTGATTGTTTGGTCAGAGACATTCACACCACTGGCCTGCTGGAGGTCATTTTGTAGTGCTCTGGCAGTGCTCATCCTGTTCCTCCTTGCACAAAGGAGCTGATATCGGTCCTGCTGATGGGTTAAGGACCTTCTACGGCCCTGTCCAGCTCTCCTAAAGTAACTGCCTGTCTCCTGGAATCTCCTCCATGCTCTTGAGACTGTGCTGTGAGACACAGCAAACCTTCTGGCAATGGCACATATTGATGTGAGTTGGATTGCCTGTGCAACCTCTGTAGGGTCCAGGTATTGCCTCATGCTACCAGTAGTGACACTGACCCTAGCCAAATGCAAAACTAGTGAAAAACAGTCAGAAATGATGAGTAGGGAAACAAATGTCATTCCTGTTTTGGGGGTCGTCTCATTGTTGCCCATCTAGTTCACCTGTTGTTAATTTTATTAACACCAAAGCAACTGAAACTGATTAACAGGAGATTAACTGACTTGATGCTATTCTCTGATTAAAAAGTGTTCCTTTAATTTTTTTGAGCAGTGTATATATATATATATATATATATATATATATATATATATATATATATATATATTCACCATTCAACACTTCAGTTTTTAGTTTAGTTTAATTTAGCTTATTTCATTTATTTAACAGGGACCATGCATGCACAACACAGTTGTTGTACCAGAGTTAGCTGTAGAAGCTAATTAAAATCTGTGGTCCCTGGGCAGGATGATGCTATTTAAATATACAGCACTACATTACAAAAAAGAAAGAAAAAAAAAAAAAACGCATATCACATAAAAAGTTCAGATCAGTGATCACATAATTGATTTGTCTTAAGCCACGTTTTAAGCATAGTTTTAAAAATACTAGGCCCGGTTTCACAGACAGGGCTTAGCATAAGACAAGATTAGGCCTTAGTTCAATTAGGGCATTTAAGTAACTTTTATAAACATACCCTAGAAAAAAAAAAAAAAAACATTACTGGTGTGCATTTTGAAACAAACAATGGCACTGACATATTTTAAGATATGTCAGTGCAAGCTGCTTTCAGTTAAAACAGCTCAAACATGCATTTTAGTCTGTGAAACCGGGGGCTAATGTTTTAATGCGATGAGACATAAAGTGGCATCTAGTGGAAAACCAGGAGTATTGCACGCAGTAAGGAAATTGTGTGTGTGTGCCTACTTAACCATATTTTGGGGACAAATTTGTAGCTAAACTTGACAAAACATCCTTTTGGGAATGTCTTCATTTGTCAAAAAGGTATACAAATAAAATAAATAAAGTAAAAGTACATTTTTTTTTTTTTTTTTTTTTACAGAAAGTTAGGGTTACAGTTGGGTTATAGCATTTATGACTAGCTGTATACAAGTCTACGCAATGTTCACATTTATATGTGTGCGTGTTTGTACCTCTGTCGTTCAGGTTGAAGCTGGAGTCCAGTTCTGAAACTTGAGCTCCCGTCACATCCAGTAGAAGCTTACTGGAAACTCCCATGCACAGAGACTCCTTCAGACACAACTCTACACACACACACACACACACACACACACACACATGTTTGTTTTTGTGAATTGTGGGGACTTTCCATAGACTTCAATGCATTTTACACTGAACAAACTGTACATTCTATCCCCCTACCCTGCCCCTACCCCTAAACCTAACCCTCACAGGAAACTGTGCAAACTTTTACTTTTTCACAAAAACTCATTCTATATGATTTATAAACCCATTTACATTGTGGGGACCGCTGGCTGGTCCCCACGATGTAGGTGAACTCAGGTTTATATTACATCATGGGGACATTTGGTCCCCACAATGTAATATAAACAAAAGCACACACACACACACACACACACACACACACACACACACACACACACACACACACACACACACACACACATGTTTGTTTTTGTGAATTGTGGGGACTTTCCATAGACTTCAATGCATTTTACACTGAACAAACTGTACATTCTATCCCCCTACCCTGCCCCTACCCCTAAACCTAACCCTCACAGGAAACTGTGCAAACTTTTACTTTTTCACAAAAACTCATTCTATATGATTTATAAACCCATTTACATTGTGGGGACCGCTGGCTGGTCCCCACGATGTAGGTGAACTCAGGTTTATATTACATCATGGGGACATTTGGTCCCCACAATGTAATATAAACAAAAGCACACACACACACACACACACACACACACACACACACACACACACACACACACACACACACACACACACACACACTTCATTCAATTACAGTGGCCCTAATTATATCTGCACAATCAAATCACACTTCAAATGTTCTTCATCATTTCTGAAGTAATGTCTTTGAATCAGCTGGTGTTCTGGGGATTTTTAGTGGATTTCTGAAGTCAGTTCTCCTTAAGCTCACACTGGGTTTGGAATATAACAATAACCACAAACAAACAACAATGCTGATGATCTTCATGCTCAACACTACATCCGTAAAACCGAACAGATGTCTTTTTGTCAAATATGTGCTTGAAAATGGATGTGGCATTTTTTACAATAAATGATTTCTGTGTGACTTCAGTACACAAATACATTTTGAGAGTCCAAAGTATAGAAAACACCATTAAACATGATGGTTAATAAACAAAGTATATAAAGAATAAAATGTGCAGTAAAGTGTAATTTAAGAGTCTCATTTGCATTAAGAAAAGACAAAAGTGCAAATGCAAATCAAAGTCTTAATGACTGACATGGTTTCATTTCCCATTATTAATTAATCATTAATCACAAATTGGTCTTTTCAAAAAACTGCCCCTAGACAAGATCCTGCAGAAAACACACACACACGCACACACAGAAAATGTCTAATTAAACTGCCTTTTAGTGTTGTCTTAATTATACATAAATAACTAGGTCAATAACGGCAAAGTATTCGTATTTAAGAGCTCATTAATTAGGAATGATGGGTACTTAGTTAATTAAGCAGAACTTTGTGGTATTTAACTAATGGATTCTTGACAGTAAAATCTAAAGCTAAAGTTGTGAAAAAAGAAAAAAAAAAAATCAAAAACTGTCCAAAATCCTAGTACGTTGCCTACTTAAGACATCATCTGCATTCATCATAAGCCCTATTCTGACATTTTACATGTAATGGGTCTGTCAGAATCAATGAGTCAATTTTTTTTTGCAGAATAACTGGTAGCACTTATTTTACAGTCCTGTTCCCTATGTACAAAATATGTACTTATTATAGCAATAGCAATAACTGGGTAATAACTAGGTACTAACACTGTACCTACCCCTAAAACAAACCTTAACCCATGTAGTTACCTTATATTGCCAGTACTTTCTTAAGTAAGTACAAGTAAGTGCACGTACTGTAAAATAAAGTGCAACCCAAATAACTTTTAAAAATATCTTGCTTTTTAATAACTTTTTTTGACAAACACCAGGCTGGTGTGGTAATTTAACTTAATTTCAGTCGTCATCTCGGAGTAGGCCTGTGACAGTATCAAATTTTCATTTAACAATATTTGTGGAAGCTTTTATGACGGTACTGAATTAAGTTACAAAAAAGTGTTGTCCCTTTTTATAACAAAAATAACTCTTAACATTTAAATAAAATAAAACAAAACACACACACAAAAAATAAATAAATAAATAAAGTAAACAAATGTTTCAAACAGATTAAAGTGCAAAAGAATTATAAAGAACAATAGGTAACACTTTACAATAAGGTCCCATTAAGTTAACATTAATTAATGCATTAATTAACATTATCTAACAATAAACAATAGCTACATTTGTTACAGTAGTTATGCTTTGTTAACGTTAGTTAATAAAAATACAACTGTTCATTGCTAGTTCATGTTAGCTCAGGTCTGTTAAATAATATTAACAAATACAACTTTGATTTTAATAATGTTTATATATATATATATATATATATATATATATATATATATATATATATATATATATACACATATATATATATATATAATACGATTACACTTTATTTTAAGGTGATGTAGTTACATTGTACTTACTCAAGTACTTGAGTGATATTAATTAACTACACATACTTACTATAGAGTTACAGTTAAGGCTTGGTTTAGGGTTAGTTACTTGTAATTATGCATAATTTACTGTTATTACTATAGTAAGTACATATAGTAACATGTAACTACGTCACCTTAAAATAGAGCACAGTCTCGTGGGTACCCCCTGGCCTGCGAGGGGCGATGGGGCTTTGTGGCAAGCAGGACGATTATTAGTTATTCAATATTACATTTAAAGTTAATATTTTAAATCAATTATCATTACATCAATTAAATTATCAATTACACCATCGTTACAAATGCGTGATTACAAATATATTTAAATACTTGCCATACAATTTCCAAAACAAATGACATTAAAGTATATTTTAGTTTACCATAAATGCTTGCCTGTGCATTTGGCAGTAATCTTTAACCATAGTTTAAATTCATAATTATGAAATGACATAAAGATATACTTTAGTCCAACTAAAGTGGGTCAAACTACACTCTAAATTTCAGCTAATTGCATTTAATATAACTTTAAACTATAATATAATATAAATATAAACTATAATATTCATTTAACCCTTACAACCCTAATTCCGGAAAAGTTGGGACGTTTTTTAAATTTGAATAAAATGAAAACTAATAGACTTTCAAATCACATGAGCCAATATTTTATTCACAATAGAACATAGATAACATAACAAATGTTTAAACTGAGTAATTTTAGAATTTTACGCACAAAATGAGCTCATTTTTAAATTTGATGCCTGCTACAGGTCTCAAAATTGTTGGGGCGGGGGTATGTTTACCATGGTGTAGCATCTCCTCTTTTTTTTAAAAACAGTTTGAAGACGTCTGGGCATCAAGGTTATGAGTTTCTGGAGGTTTGGTGTTGGAATTTGGTCCCATTCTTGCCTGATATAGGTTTCCAGCTGCTGAAGAGTTCGTAGTCATCTTTCGTTTAATGATGCGCCAAATGTTCTATGTAGGTGAAAGATCTGGACTGCAGGCAGGCCAGTTCAGCACCTAGACTCTTCTACGACAAAGCCATGCTGTTGTAATAGCTGCAGTACGTGGTTTTGCATTGTCCTGCTGAAATACACAAGGCCTTCCCTGAAATAGACATCATCTGGAGGGGAGCATATGTTGCTCTAAAACCTTTATATACCTTTCAGCATTCCAAAACATGCAAGCTGCCCATACCATATGCATTTATGCACCCCCATACCATCAGAGATGCTGGCTTTTAAACTGAATGCTGATAACACGCTGGAAGGTCTCCCTCCTCTTTAGCCCGGAGGACACGGCGTCCATGATTTCCAACAAGACTGTCAAATTTGGACTCGTCTGACCATAGAACACTGTTCTACTTAGAAACAGTCCATTTTAAATGAGCCTTGGCCCACAGGACACGATGGCACTTCTGGACCATGTTCACATATGGCTTCCTTTTTGCATGATAGAGATTTGGTTGGCATCTGCAGATGGCACGGCGGATTGTGCTTACCGGTAGTGGTTTCTGAAAGTATTCCTGGGCCCATTTAGTAATGTCATTGACACAATCATGCCGATGAGTGGTGCAGTGTCATCTGAGTGTCCGAAGACCAAAGGCATCCAATAAAGGTCTTCGGCCTTGCCCTATATGCACAGAGATTTCTCCAGTTTCTCTGAATCTTTTGATGATGTAATACACGGTAGATGATGAGATTTGCAAAGCCTTTGCAATTTGACATTGAGGAACATTTTTTTTTAAAGTATTCCACAATCTTTTTACGCATTCTTTCACAGATTGCCCATCCTTACGTGAGAGACTCTGCCTCTCTATGACATCCCTTTTACAGCTAATCATGTTACAGACCTGATATCAATTATGTTCTCCCAGCTGACTCTTTTCAAAATTGCTTTTTCAGCTATTTGTTGCCCCCGTGCCAACTTTTTTGAGACCTGTAGCAGGCATCAAATTTGAAATGAGCTCATTTAGTGGATAAAAGTGTACAATTTCTCAGTTTAGACATTTATGTTATCTATGTTCTATTGTGAATAAAATATTGGCTCATGTGATTTGAAAGTCTTTTAGTTTTCATTTTATTCAAATTTAAAAAAATGTCTAAATTTTTCCGGAATTTGGGTTGTAAATGCATGAATGTTTCACCAATCATTATTACAAACCCGATTCCAAAAAAGTTGGGACACTGTATAAATTGTGAATAAAAAAGGAATGCAATAATTTACAAATCTCATAAACTTATATTTTATTCACAATAGAATATAGATAACATATCAAATGTTGAAAGTGAGACATTTTGAAATGTCATGCCAAATATTGGCTCATTTTGGATTTCATGAGAGCTACACATTCCAAAAAAGTTGGGACAGGTAGCAATTAGAGGCCGGAAAAGTTAAATGTAAATAAGGAACAGCTGGAGGACCAATTTGCAACTTATTAGGTCAATTGGCAACATGATTGGGTATAAAAAGAGCCTCTCAGAGTGGCAGTGTCTCTCAGAAGTCAAGATGGGCAGAGGATCACCAATTCCCCCAATGCTGTGGCGAAAAATAGTGGAGCAATATCAGAAAGGAGTTTCTCAGAGAAAAATTGCAAAGAGTTTGAAGTTATCATCATCTACAGTGCATAATATCATCTAAAGATTTAGAGAATCTGTAACAATCTCTGTGCGTAAGGGTCAAGGCCGGAAAACCATACTGGATGCCTGTGATCTTCGGGCCCTTAGACGGCACTGCATCACATACAGGAATGCTACTGTAATGGAAATCACAACATGGGCTCAGGAATACTTCCAGAAAACATTGTCGGTGAACACAATCCACCGTGCCATTCGCCGTTGCCGGCTAAAACTCTATAGGTCAAAAAAGAAGCCATATCTAAACATGATCCAGAAGCGCAGGTGTTTTCTCTGGGCCAAGGCTCATTTAAAATGGACTGTGGCAAAGTGGAAAACTGTTCTGTGGTCAGACAAATCAAAATTTGAAGTTCTTTTTGGAAAACTGGGACGCCATGTCATCCGGACTAAAGAGGACAAGGACAACCCAAGTTGTTATCAGCGCTCAGTTCAGAAGCCTGCATCTCTGATGGTATGGGGTTGCATGAGTGCGTGTGACATGGGCAGCTTACACATCTGGAAAGGCACCATCAATGCTGAAAGGTATATCCAAGATCTAGAACAACATATGCTCCCATCCAGACGTCGTCTCTTTCAGAGAAGACCTTGCATTTTCCAACATGACAATGCCAGACCACATAGTGCATCAATTACAACATCATGGCTGCGTAGAAGAAGGATCCAGGTACTGAAATGGCCAGCCTGCAGTCCAGATCTTTCATCCATAGAAAACATTTGGCGCATCATAAAGAGGAAGATGCGACAAAGAAGACAGTTGAGCAACTAGAAGCCTGTATTAGACAAGAATGGGACAACATTCCTATTCCTAAACTTGAGCAACTTGTCTCCTCAGTCCCCAGATGTTTGCAGACTGTTATAAAAAGAAGAGGGGATGCCACACAGTGGTTAACATGGCCTTGTCCCAACTTTTTTGAGATGTGTTGATGCAATGAAATTTAAAATCAACTTATTTTTCCCTGAAAATGATACATTTTCTCAGTAAACATTTGATATGTCATCTATGTTGTATTCTGAATAAAATATTGAAATTTGAAACTTCCACATCATTGCATTCTGTTTTTATTCACAATTTGTACAGTGTCCCAACTTTTTTGGAATCGGGTTTGTACATAATTGGGTCTTTAGCGACCTATATCTAACATGGATGGATCTCTAACTGTTGCAATAGTATAAAACTCTCCTGATATTTTAATAACAATTACAAAAAAAAAAAAAAAAATGCATACTTCATTATCTTTTGGAACTTGGAAGGGTTCAATTTGAGCAGATGTTTTTTTTTTTACCATCATCACTCACTGTCATCATCAGAGCTCATTTCCCAGTACATTCAGCATCTTGCTCATATTTGCAATGTCAACCATATTCTCAAAACTATAATTTTCAATGTCTTCAAAATTAATATTTTGACCACTGACAGCTTCTTCACCAGAACCACCATCAAGTGACAGTGACACTAATTGAGGAATACTAAGAAGGTTGATGTCTAACTTTAAAAAATGAATGATGCTGTAAATTATGTGAATGATGTCCTGGGTCAATAAAGACCCGAGGTATGTGTTAAAGGCTTAATTGCAATTAACATGCAATTAAGTGTCTGAAAATATTACATTCAGTTCACACTTAAGTATAGTCATTGCCTTAAGTATAGTCATTGAACTTTTTGTTGTTGTTATTAAAAAACAAACAAGCAAGCCCAGCCCAGGTGAGAAAAAGTAACAAATAAGTAATGTAACACATTACTTTTCATAAAAAGTAACTAACTATTAGTTACTTTTTTAGGGAGTAGCGCAATATTGTAATGCATTACTTTTAAAAGTAACTTTCCCCAACACTGGTTATAAAACAAATATAATACAAGAATACATAACAGAGATCAGAAATGAGAGGTGACTGGTGATGTAAAAGTAAGAAGTCAAATGTTAGTTTGACTAGCGAGGACTAGCGAGCTGGCAGTGGTGACGGACAGCAAGAGCGCGTAAGTGTTTTGCTTAATATCTGTTCTGGGTCAGTTGCTTCGTTTATTATTTGCTGCTAGGAAGGATTTAATTCGTATCTGTGTTTGTCCTATTTTCTACCTCGACTATAATTGTATTTTAATTGTTCTTGTTTAGAATAACAGCCGCGTTTGCAGACTTTATTGGTGTTATTGCCCACACTCAAGCTTTAGTTAGTTTCGGTTTTCAGCCATTCACAGGTTTAGGCTTTTGCAGTGCTGATTTGCAAGGCAGGCCTGGCGAGGGAAAGCATACTTAAACTCGTGTAATTCAGAAGTGAGCAGGACTAGCGAGCTGGCAGTGGTGACGGACGGCAAGAGCGCTGCTGATTTGCAAGGCGGGCCTGGCGAGGGAAAGCATACTTAAACTCGTGTAATTCAGAAGTGAGCAGGAATAGCGAGCTGGAAGTGGTGACGGACGGCAAGAGCGCGTAAGTGTTTTGCTTAATATCTGTTCTGAGTCAGTTGCTTCGTTTATTATTTGCTGCTAGGAAGGATTTAATTCGTATCTGTGTTTGTCCTATTTCCTACCTCGACTATAATTGTATTTTAATTGTACTTGTTTAGAATAACAGCCGCATTTGCAGACTTTATTGGTGCTATTGCCCGCACTTAAGCTTTAGTTAGTTTCGGTTTTCAGCCATTCACGGGTTTAGGCTTTTGCAGTGCTGATTTGCAAGGCGGGCCTGGCGAGGGAAAGCATACTTAAACACGTGTAATTCAGAAGTGAGCAGGACTAGCGAGCTGGCAGTGGTGATGGACGGCAAGAGCGCGTAAGTGTTTTGCTTAATATCTGTTCTGGGTCAGTTGCTTCGTTTATTATTTGCTGCTAGGAAGGATTTAATTTGTATCTGTGTTTGGCCTATTTCCTACCTCGACTATAATTGTATTTTAATTGTACTTGTTTAGAATAACAGCCGTGTTTGCAGACTTTATTGGTGTTATTACCCGCACTTAAGCTTTAGTTAGTTTCGGTTTTCAGCCATTCACGGGTTTAGGCTTTTGCAGTGCTGATTTGCAAGGCGGGCCTGGCGAGGGAAAGCATACTTAAACTCGTGTAATTCAGAAGTGAGCAGGACTAGCGAGCTGGCAGTGGTGACGGACGGCAAGAGCGCGTAAGTGTTTTGCTTAATATCTGTTCTGGGTCAGTTGCTTCGTTTATTATTTGCTGCTAGGAAGGATTTAATTCGTATCTGTGTTTGGCCTATTTCCTACCTCGACTATAATTGTATTTCAATTGTACTTGTTTAGAATAACAGCCGTGTTTGCAGACTTTATTGGTGTTATTGCCCGCACTTAAGCTTTAGTTAGTTTCGGTTTTCAGCCATTCACGGGTTTAGGCTTTTGCAGTGCTGATTTGCAAGGCGGGCCTAGCTCGTTTCAATCACGTGTTAATAAGCAGTATATTAATTGTGTGTGCGCGCTGTCGCGGAAGCGTCAGCGGGAGCGTTCAGCCTCCTCGTGTGAAGACCGACTCGGGTAAAGACCTGCGACTCTACCTGCGCGACTCCACCGAGCAACGAAACCAGTAGGCACTTAAGTTTCTTCCCTCCTTTCACACTTTTCCTTCTTCCTCAGCAATGCTTCTAACCTGCGGTCTATTTACTCCTCTTCTAACACTAATACTCCTCTCTCTGTCTCTGTGGGTCTATGGAATTGTCAGTCAGCAGTTAACAAAGCTGACTTCATTCCAGCCATTGCTACTAATTCTTCTCTTAATATCTTGGGCTTGACTGAGACCTGGATTCGTCCAGAGGACTCAGCAACCCCTGCTGCTCTCTCTAACAACTTCACTTTCTCTCATACCCCTCGCCAATCTGGGAGGGGTGGGGGCACAGGTCTTCTCATTTCTGACAATTGGAAATACTCAACTCATTCCTCTCTTTGCAACTACAATTCATTTGAGTTTCATGCTATTACAATCTCAATTCCTGTCAAAATTCATATCGTAGTAATTTATCGCCCCCCAGGCCAACTGGGTACCTTTGTAGAGGAACTGGACATGCTGCTGTCCTCATTCCCAGAGGATGGTAGCCCACTTGTAGTTTTTGGCGATTTCAACATTCATCTAGAGAAGCCTTATGCTTCAGACTTCCACTCTCTTCTAGCCTCATTCAATCTTAATCATCTCATCACCACAAGTACACACAAATCTGGCAACCAACTTGATCTCATTTACACATGCAACTGCATCACTGACAACATTCTGGTAAAACCTCTGCACTTTTCTGATCATTTTTTCATTACTTTTAATCTTCAACTCCCCATTTGTTCACCACGAACCCCTCTACCAGTTACCTTCAGATGAAACCTGCGTTCTCTTTCTTCTTCTGATCTTTCCTCTACTGTATCATCCTCCCTTCCCTCACCCTCACAATTCTCATCTCCAGATGTGAATACAGCAACAGACACGTTATGTTCCACATAAACTTCTTCTCTAGATAGTATCTGTCCTCTGTCATCCAGGCCTGCACGTGCCACTCCCTCTAATCCCTGGTTATCTGATGTTCTCCGTGAACATCGGACCAAACTCAGGGCTGCTGAGAGGAAGTGGCACAAATCAAAAGACCAATTTGACCTAAGTAGCTATCAATCTCTGCTCTCATCCTTTTCTGCTGAAATTCATGCTGCTAAATCCTCCTATTTCCACAACAAAATCAACAGCGCTTCTAACACACGCACACTTTTCAAAACATTCAACTCTCTCCTCTGCCCCCCTCCACCACCACCCACCTCATCCCTTACTACTGATAATTTTGCTAAATTTTTCACTGACAAAACATCTACCATCAGCAGTCAGTTCTCCGCTCCACACACACAGGAACTCAGACCAACCACACACACAGCCACACACCTCCTCTCTTCATTCTCCCCCTCACTGAGACAGAAGTATCCAAACTTCTCCTCTCCAGTCATCCTATTACCTGCCCTCTAGATCCCATCCCCACACACCTTCTACAAGCCATCGCTCCCACACTTTTACCAGCACTGACACACATCATCAACACATCTCTCCACACTGGCACTTTCCCTAATACATTCAAGCTGGCTCGGGTAACCCCACTGCTTAAGAAATCCACATTAAACACGTCTCTTGTAGACAGCTACAGACCTGTTTCTCTCCTACCATTCATAGGAAAAACACTTGAACGAGTTGTTTTCAACCAGGTGTCATCTTTCCTCTCACAGAGCAACCAATTGGATGTCAATCAATCTTGTTTCAAGAGTGGCCACTCGACTGAGACTGCACTGCTGTCGGTCACTGAATCCCTGCGGATTGCAAAGGCTGATTCCAAATCATCAGTTCTCATTCTGCTCGATCTATCTGCTGCCTTTGACACGGTGAATCATCAGATCCTTCTGTCCACCCTCTCCTCACAGGTACTCCACTTCTCTGGTTTGAATCCTATCTCACAGGAAGGTCTTTCAGGGTTGCCTGGAGAGGGGAGGTATCCAAAGCTTATCAACTGACCACGGGTGTTCCTCAGGGTTCAGTTCTTGGACCCCTCCTCTTCTCCATTTACACTACATCACTTGGTCCCATCATTCAGGCACATGGTTTCTCCTACCATTGCTATGCTGATGACACACAACTCTTCCTTTCATTCCAACCAGATGATCCCACAGTAGCTGCACGAATCTCAAGCTGTCTGGCGGACATCTCGGCATGGATGAAAGAACATCATCTACAGCTCAACCTGGCTAAGACTGAGCTTCTCGTCTTCCCTGCCAATCCGACTCTAAATCACGATTTCAGCATCCAGCTAGGCACATCCTCAATTACCCCATCAAATTCGTCCAGAAATCTTGGAGTAATCCTTGATGATCAACTGACCTTCAAAGACCACATTGCAAAGACAGCTCGGTCATGCAGATTTGCACTATACAACATCAGGAAAATCAGGCCCTTTCTAACAGAACACGCAACACAACTTCTGGTCCAGGCCCTGGTCATTTCTAGGCTTGATTACTGCAATGCTCTTCTGGCTGGACTGCCATCATGCACAATCAAGCCTCTACAAATAATTCAGAACGCTGCAGCACGTCTCGTCTTCAACGAGCCCAAAAGAGCCCACGTCACGCCTCTCTTCATCTCTCTGCACTGGCTACCACTTGCTGCTCGCATCAAATTCAAGGCGTTGACGCTTGCTTACAGATCTACCACAGGCTCAGCACCCTCCTACTTCCACTCACTCTTACGAGTCTACACTCCTTACCAGAAGCCTGCGCTCATTAAAGGAGCGAAGGCTTGTGGTACCATCACAGAGAGGCACGAAATCACTTTCCAGCACATTCTCATTCACTGTCCCTTGCTGGTGGAATGATCTTCCTGCCTTCATCTGGAATGCGGAATCCCTGGCAATATTCAAAAGACAGCTGAAAACCCATCTCTTTCGTGAGCACTTAACCTCAAAAAACTTCTTCTTCCTATCCTTTCACTTCCTCTAATCCCTCTCTATTGTAGCTTATGATAATCTGAACACTGCCTATAACTTGTATTATGAGCACTTCTTGTCTATTTGCCTCGTCATGGCGACTCGCTTGTTGTATTCCTCACTTGTAAGTCGCTTTGGATAAAAGCGTCTGCCAAATGAATAAATGTAAATGTAAATGTAAATGTTGGTTCCTGACCTGTGTTATGGATGGCGTGAGTCCAGAGCAGCTGTGCAATATCGTGGGTCCAGGTTTCTCTGTCCTGCACGCTGGCGGCCTGGAGAGTGAGACAGTCCCTGGTGCGAGATGCCTGTCTCACCCACACCTCAAACCTCAGTCCGTCCTCCCCAACACTCTGAGTGAGGCCCATCTCACCCGTCTGAGGAAACACAGTTAGTGTGATGCTCTAAGATCAATGTATGTGTATCAATGTATGTGTATGTGCAATGACCTGAAGAAATATCAGATCATTAATATAAGAAGTTTAAGAAGTATATAAAAAGTAAATTTTATTGATCAGACTTCTAAATGTTTGGAATATTTGTACACACACACACACACACACACACACACACACACACACACACACACACACACACACACACACACACACACACACACACACACACACACACACACACATACACACACACACACACACACAAAAACAAAAACAAACAAACAAAAAAACCCTGAATTTAATGTTTTTGGAGACTTAATTGCATTCAACACAATAAAAATGTATAATAGTTTAAATTTATATTAAATGCAACTGAACTTTATAGTGCTTTTCGACCCACTTAAGTAAGACTTAAGTACATCTTTATATGTAATTTCATAATTATAAAAAATATGGCATTTATGGTAAACTATAATATATTTTATATTTCTTTTGAAACTTGTATGTCATATATTCAAATATATTACTAATTACACATTTGTAATAATGAAGTTGCAATTTAGTACATTTAACTTTAAATGTAATATCAAAATAACACCACAGTTAAAATTATAATCAAGTACTTTACATGTGCCTTAGTATGTTAGTCAACACATCAAAATAAGCAAAATAAGCAAAACAAGCTAAATATAATATTAAAATATGATTTAAAATGTACTTTAAACTAAAACTTTTAATTTGACATTATTACAAATTGCACTTTTAGAAGTGTACTTAAGCGGGTCAATATATAATTTAAATATACTTTGAAGATTTGATGACTAAACAATTTTTAAAAAGATTTGAAAACTACAAGTGCACATTCAATACAATTAAGCACATTTCTTTTACACAAGGGAGCCAGTGCAACATAAACAACTCACCTTTAATGAGATCATGTGATATTTACTGCCTCATACCCTTTTTATTTATAGAAAATTGCAGGCAGTACACAGTACTGTGTGTGAACACAGCCTGTGTGTGTGTGTGTGTGTGTGTGTGTGTGACTGTGTGTGTACCTTAATGCTGTGTTTGAAGCTGTACACACTACATCCTGGGTTGGGTGTTTTGTGTTTGGTGAAGATGACATAGTTCTGATAGAGGAAGACGTTTCTGATTCCCGTCTTTTTCCGTCTGCCTCCACCGCACACACACAGCTCACCCTGACGCACTAGCTCTCCACGCTCCGCCACGGGTATCTGAAACACACACACACACACACACACACACACACACACACACACACACACACACACACACACACACACACACACACACACACACGTTTGTTTTTTATGTTTTATGGGGACATTCCATAGACGTAATGATTTACCCATCACAGAAAACTTTCTGTATTTTTACATTTTCAAAAAAAACATCACTTGGTATGATTTAGAAGCACAACAGAGAATCATCTAATTTTTGTTATGTAATTTGATATGATATGAATGATACGGAGGATGCATCAATATTTAAGTTTTATATATATATATATATATATATAGTATTCTTTTTTCCGAAGATTTTTATTGATTTAACCCATTTCAATCTTAAATTACCTTAAAAAAATAAAAACATTAAATATACTTTTGCATGAATAAATTACACCTATATCACTTGTAAACAGATTTTCTTTTTAATTATTTTGAGTGATTTTATGTTTAAAATATAATTTCCACCACCATCATTTCCATCCCAGATGTGGTAGAAACACTGTGGACAAATTAAATAATGTACAGATTAAATAAAATAAATAATGAGTATGAAAAGTCAGTTTTAAAAAATTACTTGCTAGAAGTTCATACATTCAAACATTTGAAACCTAAAAAAGTTTTTATTTTCATGTTATTCGGCATGTTTTGATACTCCAAAAGACATCTTCTGCTTAAATGAAAATCTTATAATTAAATTAATATGTACTGTATAAATGTAAGTATCATAGTTACTTAATATAATTGATAGTTAGAATATAGTAATGTCCAGAACCGTGAAATTTCACTGGTGTTTTATTGGTATTTTTTTCTGAATGTCCACCCTGAAAATCAAATAAAACCGTTGTCCCATTAGACAATGTCTTACTTTTTAATTTAAAGGTGAAGTGTGTAATTTCTGTGAAATTAGTGGAATTAAACAGCAAAAATGTTGACATGTCAGGCTACTTAAAGAAATAAAGCAATGTTCTTAAATGTTCTTGTTCAGTGTTCTAAAATGTTCTTAACTGCTCTGCATATTAAACTCAGATAATATTTATATTTATATAGACTTTTAGCATCAAAAATATTAAAAAAGCAAGCAAACGGGCCAGTAACATTTTATTTACTCTTTGAGACCCATTTTTGCTTGCATTTGTGGGTTGGTGAGTGTGTGGTTGGTGACTATTGATTATAGGTTCAAGTCACTCATATTTATTCATGTCCCAGAACCATAGAGCAGGGAACTTCAGCTCAGGTTGTTCCAGTGGGATTGAACCTGTAATATGTGTACTTTAAATCGCTGTGTATAAAACAGCCTGCTAAATTAAAATATGTTTTTCAAGGGTCATGAAACCGCATTTTTGAGATGTTAACAGATATGTATGTGTTGCACATTAAAAGAGATACATTTAACACTGTTACTTGTGCATTTGGCAGGCGCTTTTATTCAAAGCCATTTTCAGTGCTTTCAAGGTATAAATCCTTGCCAGAATATGTGTTGGAAATCAAAAACCTGTGATCATGGTGTTGTTGGCAGCATTTCGAGCTACAGGAAGCAGTGTTATTGTAGTATTTATTAATATCTTGAAGCTTATATATATCAGGGGCATTTCCTCTGAGAAGGCAAGGGAGGCAGTGTCTCAAAATAACTGGATGAAAATAATCAATATTACAAAAATAAAACATAAAATGAATGGGGGAAGGTGCGATAAATCCCACCTCTTTTTTTTTTTTTTTTTTTTTTGTGCATTCTCAAAACGGCCTGAATGAAGAGAATGATGGCATTAATGGAAAGACTAAATAAGAAGTAAACAACTCACCCACTTAGATATCGCTGCTTTATGTCATGTCAAAATTAAACTTGAAATGGCCTGAAAACATGATGATTGGGTTGTATTTATTCATGTTGTATTTATTCAGAATACAACATAGATGACATATCAAATGTTTAAACTGAGAAAATGTATAATTTTAAGGAAAAAATAAGTTGATTTTAAATTTCATGGCATCAACACATCTCAAAAAAGTTGGGACAAGGCCATGTTTACCACTGTGTGGCATCCCCTCTTCTTTTTATAACAGTCTGCAAACGTCTGGGGACTGAGGAGACAAGTTGCTCAAGTTTAGGAATAGGAATGTTGTCCCATTCTTGTCTAATACAGGCTTCTAGTTACTCAACTGTCTTCTTTGTCGCATCTTCCTCTTTATGATGTGCCAAATGTTTTCTATGGGTGAAAGATCTGGACTGCAGGCTGGCCATTTCAGTACCCGGATCCTTCTTCTACGCAGCCATGATGTTGTAATTGATGCAGTATGTGGTCTGGCATTGTCATGTTGGAAAATGCAAGGTCTTCCCTGAAAGAGACGACGTCTGGATGGGAGCATATGTTGTTCTAGAACTTGGATATACCTTTCAGCATTGATGGTGCCTTTCCAGATGTGTAAGCTGCCAATGCCACACGCACTCATGCAACCCCATACCATCAGAGATGCAGGCTTCTGAACTGAGTGCTGATAACAACTTGGGTTGTCCTTGTCCTCTTTAGTCTGGATAACATGGCATCCCAGTTTTCCAAAAAGAACTTCAAATTTTGATTTGTCTGACCACAGAACAGTCCATTTTAAATGAGCCTTGGCCCAGAGAAAACGCCTGCGCTTCTGGATCATGTTTAGATATGGCTTCTTTTTTGACCTATAGAGTTTTAGCCGGCAACGGCGAATGGCACGGTGGAATGTGTTTTTTGGAAGTATTCCTGAGCCCATGTTGTGATTTCTATTACAGTAGCATTCCTGTATGTGCTGCAGTGCCGTCTAAGGGCCCGAAGTTCACGGGCATCCAGTATGGTTTTCCGGCCTTGACCCTTACACACAGAGATTGTTCCAGATTTTCTGAATCTTTGGATGATATTATGCACTGTAGATGATGATAACTTCAAACTCTTTGCAATTGGGGGAATTGGTGATCCTCTGCCCATCTTGACTTCTGAGAGACACTGCCACTCTGAGAGGCTCTTTTTATACCCAATCATGTTGCCAATTGACCTAATGAGTTGCAAATTGGTCCTCCAGCTGTTCCTTATATGTACATTTAACTTTTCCGGCCTCTTATTGCTACCTGTCCCAACTTTTTTGAAATGTGTAGCTCTCATGAAATCCAAAATGAGCCAATATTTGGCATGACATTTCAAAATGTCTCACTTTCAACATTTGATATGTTATCTATATTCTATTGTGAATAAAATATAAGTTTATGAGATTTGTAAATTATTGCATTCCTTTTTTATTCACAATTTGTACAGTGTCCAACTTTTTTGGAATCGGGTTTGTATATGTAGCTTATATTCTTTGGTCGGCCCAGCCGAATGGCCTGTGTGGCCCACTTTATTCAAAAATTCCAATGAATTTAGAGTGCTCAGCAGGGGTGACCCTGAATACAATTCGATGCTTCGATAGGAGGAGCCTGATTCGACTACCAATCTCACAGTCGAATCTTCGTAGAGGTGTTATGAAATGAGATATGGGGTGCTCAATACCTGATTTCACATAAACCTATCGGTTCTTTCCCAATAGGTTAATATACAGCCTATTATGATAATGCTGTAAATAAAAATGTGAAAAGAAAGAAGCTTTTAATATTTTGATGTGAATAAATCCAACCACCCCTGTGACAGATTTAAGATTCACTTCCATGATCCATGACCGACAGAGGATGAGAGGAGTATCTTGGCGGCAGGGATTAAATCTTTAACAATGTCTGGGATAAGAAAATCTAAAGTGTAGAATTGGATGCACTTTGAAATGGTAAAAGATGATCCATAACGTAAGATGCAAGTTGTGCCAACAGCTCATGTCCTACCGCTCAACAACAACAAACGCGCACTTCTGCCGGCCAACGTTAACGAGCTGACTAGCGCGCTATTTGAAAAGACTCAAACGGACACAGGCAGATCGCGTGAAAGACTAGATTTTTTTTCTCTCAATAAGGTGGGTACAAGTCATTTGAAAACATTTCAGCTGGTTCTAATTTGATTTTTGGATGCTGTGAATGTTTAACTAAAAAGACTGCCACTCCAGTTTAGCATTTATTGTCTCTGCAGTTAAAAAGACAAAGTTGACAATTCTGGCTATACTTTTGTTATTTTAATAATTTCTTTAATTTTAATTTATTTATTGATCACTCTGGGTTATCTAATTTAACTATTTGTGGCTTGTGTTTTGAATATATGTTCCCCTGCACTTCAGGCATTTTGCACTTTTGACTTGATTACGACTATTTCATTTTTTAATTATTTTTATTTATTAGAATGGTATATTATGTTCCCATTCAGTTGGTCACGTTCGACGTACGTCAGACAGACCGACGAATAGGAATCTCGCTAGAGAGGCCAATCTACTTCAAGTGTAACTAAAACGAGCCAATGCACATTGGCATGCAATCATATGCATCAGCTGCTCGCCTCACAGTGCGGGTATATAATGAGCAGCAGGTGCGTTGCATCTTCAGCTTTTTGCTTCGGAGCCGAACCTTTCATGATGTCTACGAGCGAGTGTATGACGACAACGAGTCAGCCCTTTTCGGAAGACTGCTCGTTCCAATGCTCCTCAGAGGGTTGCTTTGGGCAGTGGCGCTGGTGATCTGAGGATCACAGTGAGCGCGCTTCCTTCGGGGAACGAACCACCTTGGAACCCTCACTCCTCCTGCACTCCGCAGCCAGTAGAGCTGCCGGAGGAACTCGGAGGACCACCCCAGAGGTGTGTACCATCCGTATCCTTCGGAGCTCCCCAAGATGACCGGATGTCAATCGCTGCATCGGAGGGTGAGCCTGACACTTCAGAGGAGGATGATTCGGCGCAGCTGCCTCCTTCGGGGGTGACAACTGTGCCCGATTCAGACCCGGAAATGATGGCTATGCTTTCCCGGGCCGCCAACAGGATCGGGCTCGTGTGGAATCCTCCACCGTGTCCTGAACCCTCGAGGTTGGATGATTGGTATCTCGGGGTGGCAAGGGCTGGTTCTCAGCCCCCCACCCCAGTGCCCTTCTTCCCGGAGGTGCATGAAGAACTCACTGGCACGTGGACGGCACCTTTTACTGCCCTGAAACCGTGTCGGTGGGTCCTCCTCCCTCACCACCCTTGATGGCGGGGCGGCTAAGGGTTATATGCGCATACACCCTGTGGAATGGGCCGTTGCTATGCAACTGTGCCCTAACTCCACCTGGCGGGGGGAGCCGTCTCTCCCTTCCCGGGCCTGTAAATACTCGTCGGATCTTACCGGCAAGGCTTATCAGGCCTGTGGGGAAGCCGCCTCTGCCCTACACGCTATGGCGTTGTTGCAGGTCCATCAGGCCAAGGCACTGAAGGACCTGCACGAGGGTGGTCATGATCCACAAGTTCTCCAAGAACTTCGTGCCACAACACCATCTCTGGCTGTGTCTCGCGGACATGAGGGATACCGACAAAGTCAGGTTTCTTAATTCCCCCGTGTCCCAGACCGGCCTCTTCGGCGACGCGGTCGAGAACTTTGCCCAGCAGTTCTCGGCTGTACAGAAGCAGTCTGAGGCCATCAGCCACATCCTGCCGAGGCGGTCAGCTGCTGCATCTCCACCGCCCGCAGCACCTTAGCGTGCTCATCGCCGAGGGTGCCCCCCTGCGGCCGCCCCCACTCCCGCACCCCAGCAGCAGCCTCCATCTAAGCGGCGCCATGGAGCCGGTCACGGTCGGGGTGCCCAGCCCGTCCAGCCCCCCCAAGAAAAAGGGTGGCAAGGCCAAGTCCAAGAGGCCCTCCCCTGGAGGAGGGCCGGGTGAAGAATCTTTTGTTTCCTTTTGTTTCTGTTCTGCCGCTGGCCCAACAGCCAGTGGTACCCAAATTTTCAATAAAAAAGCAGTTTCCTCCATCTTCGGGTCTTAAGAGGGCTCAGAGAGCAGTGGGAGGGCAAGAACCTCACCACTCTCATCCCCCTCTTCTGTCGCCAGTGGACAGCAGCGAGCAGTGGGCACTCAAAGCCTCGACTGCTCCCTCTGTCCACCTGTGGAACCAGGTAAGTGTTGCACAGCACACTGTGATGCCGCTTCCGGGCCGCCTCGCAATGAGAGCCCCCCGAGCCGCCTCCCTGTGTTCCACCTCGCTGCCCCACTGCGGGTACGCCGGTGGTCCCTCTGATCCCGCTGGTACAGTCTCTGAGATTCTGGTTAGCGCTCCCCAGCCCGTCTCGCTGGCTCATTCGGACCATCAGGCCCGGCTATGCGATTCAGTTCGCCCAGCAGCCAGTTGGGTCTTTAGGTCAACTGGGTAAAGAGCAAACTCTCCCCATGTGCAGAGGATCTCTTTTCTCTGTATGGAGTTGGATTCGGTCGAACAGATAGCACGCCTCACAGAGGAACGTGCTCAGTCGGTGTTGAACTGCCTGAATACGTTCAACAGCAGGACAGCGGTCCCACTGAAATTCTTTCAAAGGCTCCTGGGGCATATGGCGGCCGCAGCAGGCAGTAACCCCACTCGGTCTGCTTCATATGAGACCACTTCAACACTGGCTTCACGGCCGAGTCCCGAGATGGGCATGGCAACGCGGCATGTTCCGGGTGCCAATCACTCAGGAGTGCAGCCAAGCCTTCAGTCCGTGGACGGACCCTTTGTTTCTCCAGGCAGGAGTGCCCCTAGAACAAGTGTCCCGGCATGCTGTGGTATTCATAGATGCTTCTGCCACCGGCTGGGGTGCTACGTACAACGGGCATGCAGTGTCAGGGGTTTGGACGGGACCCCATCTGCATTGGCACATCAACTGCCTCGAGTTGCTAGCAGTATGCCTTGCTCTGAGCCGCCTCAAAGGGCCGCTACGGGGCAAGCATGTACTAGTCCATACGGACAACATTGCGACCATTACGTACATCAACCGTCAAGGTTGTCCTCGAAGTGGAACCTGTTCATCGAGTGGTGCTCTTCTCGCTGAGAAGACCCCCGAAGATGCTCGATCGGAGTCGTGCTTTCCTTCTTGCAGCAAGGGTTGGAGCGTAGGCTGTCCCCCTCCACCCTCAAAGTCCATACTGCTGCTATCTCCGCTTACTACGACCACATAGATGGCAAATCTGTTGGTGTTGGTCAGCACGACCTGGTCGTCAGGTTCCTTAGGGGGGCGAGACGGTTAAATCCTCCTCGACCCCCCTCCATACCCTCTTGGGACCTCGCTCTGGTGCTAAGAGCACTCCAGATTGCTCCCTTTGAGCCCTTGCAATCAGCAGACTTAAAGATTCTGTCTATGAAGACTTTGCTGCTGGTTGCATTGGCCTCCATCAAGAGGGTAGGGGACCTGCAGTCATTTTCGGTCGATGAATCATGCCTAGAGTTCGGGTCGGGTGACAGCCACGTGGTACTGAGACCCCGGCCTGGCTATGTGCCCAAGGTTCCTACCACTCCCTTCAGGGACCAGGTAGTGAGCCTGCAAGCGCTGCCCTCGGAGGAGGCAGACCCAGCCCTGGCTTTGCTCTGTCCAGTTCGCGCTCTGCAACTGTACATAGACAGAACTCAAAGCTTCAGGACCTCAGACCAGCTCTTTGTCTGTAACGGAGGCCAGCAGAAGGGAAAGGCTGTCTCCAAGCAGAGGATGGCCCACTGGATAGTGGATGCCATCGCCCTGGCTTACCAAGCTAAGGGCGTGCCCTGCCCGCTCAGGTTGCATGCACACTCCACGAGAGGTGTCGCATCCTCCTGGGCGCTGGCTCGTGGTGCCTCGCTGACAGACATTTGTAGAGCTGCGGGCTGGGCGACACCTAACACGTTCGCTAGATACTATAGCCTTCGTGTCGAGCCGGTCTCCTCCCATGTTCTCACCTCAGGTCAGAGGCACGGAGATGCCCCGGCTTAGTGTCGGCTTGCTGCGCTATATGCACTTTCTCTCCAGAGAGTCCCTACAAGGCAGACCCTGTCGAGTCCTCCGATCTCCCCTTTGGCAGCCGACGTTGCGGAGCGTCTGGCGCCAGGCCTATACTCCGTTGTATCCTTGAGAACCGGGTTTAGGCTGGGTTCCATATGTGTGACCCTACGGGATCCCATATGGCTGGTTCCACGGTTGCTCCTAAACGAAGCTCATGTCTTTCCCTCTGGAAGAACCCACCCCTCATCGGGTTGGAGTCAGGCCAGTTCTTCCATATGAAGCACAACCTACAAGGTTAGTCCATATGTATTCCTCCACATAACTCCTTCGGGGAAGGATGTGGCTTCCGCAGCGTTCCTTTCCTAACGGATGGGTACGCTTTATCCAATAGTCTCACTGAATGGCTTTGGGGAACAGCAGTGATCGACACTCTCTGTGTTAGCCCTGTCCCACCGTCCTCAGGCAAGGGGGTTCAGGTGGCTTACAACAGAGCGCTGGAAGCGGGCAGCTCCTGTGGCGCTTTGGTAGGGATTCCTATTCGTCGGTCTGTCCGACGTACGTCGAACGTGACCGACTGAATGGGAACGTCTCGGTTACAAAGGTAACCCTCGTTCCCTGAAGGAGGGAACGGAGACGTACGTCCCGTCGCCACAGTCGTTGATGCTGCCGCCTGCTCGGTTCGGCTCCTCAGCGAAAACCTGAAGATGCAACGCACCTGCTGCTCATTATATACCCGCAGCTGCGAGGCGAGCAGCTGATGCATATGATTGCATGCCAATGTACATTGGCTTGTTTTAGTTACACTCAAAGTAGATTGGCCTCTCTAGCGAGATTCCTATTCGTCGGTCTGTCCGACGTACGTCTCCGTTCCCTCCTTCAGGGAACGAGGGTTACCTTTGTAACCGAGACGTTCTAATTCAATTCTTTAAATTAATTTTTGATTGTTTTTTGGTGCATCGATGTTGCACTGTAGATTAGTTAATGCTTGCTCGCACAGGCAATTTAGCCAATTTAATTTGATTTGCCAACAAGTGAAATGCATATCTATCTGCCTTTATTTATATATTTTTAAGGTTTATTGATCCAAAGGTGAGTTCAAAAGGTGAGACAACAGTCTGTGTTGGAGTGCCCTCTAGTGGCTAACTAGGGCACTCCAACTGGTGATCATGACAGTGTGAAAGAAAATAAAAGTTGTCTTAAGGCACGGGTATAGAGTACCTCAGAGATGACGTGTTTTTGTATGCAAAACCCGGAAGCGAGTTAGCATTTTAGGACTTCCGGTTCCATCACCATAAAATCTATGGGTTTTTTGAATGGGTTTTTGCTAAATCACCTGAAATAAGGTCTGTGGTTAACAAAGCCTCTAAATATTTTCACGTTTTGATCTATGACATAAAACACACCAGTTATAACCTGCTTGTGATTTTTTTAAACCTTTATTGTGTCTTAAAAACGGCGGTTGCTAACAAGTTGCTAAAAGGGACTACTTCTTTTGGCGGGGACTTTAGACGTCATCATGACAAACAGGACATGTGGACAGCATTTCTCATGAAAAAGTGGATAAGTATTCATACACAGCGCAGATCAGAATTAGTGAGCATGTTTTTAAATAAAGTGTGAAACACACCAAAAACACTTTGGTGTGCTGTAGTCCGTTTATAGCCTACTGTTAGCTTTTTATATCTGATGACTTTATTTAAGCTTCAAAATGTATAAATGTTGTGTTAACTTGTAAAGATTATCTTAATAGACAAAACGTGTAAGTGTCATAACCCTTTGTTAAACACAGAGCTTATTTTTTGCGATTTTCCAAAAGTCTATGGGAAAAATGCATAGGCTTTCGAACCCGTGTTGAATTTATCTTGGCATAGTTAAATAACAAGAGTTCAGTACATGGAAATGACATACAGTGAGTCTCAAACTCCATTGTTTCCTCCTTCTTATATAAATATCATTTGTTTAAAAGACCTCCGAAGAACAGGCGAATCTCAACATAACACCGACTGTTACGTAACAGTCGGGGTGTACGCCCCCAATATTTGCATATGCCAGCCCATGTTCCCAACATTATGAAAGGCATTAGACAAAAGCAGAACGTCTGGATCTGTACAGAGCTGAATCAACAGACTAGGTAAGCAAGCAAGGACAATAGCAAAAAATGGCAGATGGAGCAATAATAACTGACATGATTCATGATAACATGATATTTTTAGTGATATTTGTAAATTGTCTTTCTAAATGTTTCGTTAGCATGTTGCTAATGTACTGTTAAATGTGGTTAAAGTTACCATTGTTTCTTACTGTATTCACGGAGACAAGAGCCGTCGTTATTTTTATTATTAAACACTTGCAGTCTGTATAATTCATAAACACAACTTCATTCTTTATAAATCTCTCCAACAGTGTAGCATTAGCCGTTAGCCACGGAGCATAGCCTCAAACTCATTCAGAATCAATGTAAACATCAAAATAAGCACTGTACTTACGCGATTAGACATGCTGCATGACGAACACTTTGTAAAGATCCATTTTGAGGGTTAAATTAGCTGTTTGAACTTTTTTTTATGTTGTTTAAGGCAAGCGCGAGCTCTTGGGGCATGGAGCACCAGATTTAAAGGGCCACACACCCTGAATCGGCTCATTTCTAATTATGCCCCAAGATAGGCAGTTAAAAAAATGAATTAAAAAAAATCTATGGGGTATTTTGAGCTGAAACTTCACAGACACATTCAGGGGACACCTTAGACTTATATTACATCTTGTAAAAAAAAGTTCTAGGGCACCTTTAATGCCATTTACGTTATTCGTCACACAATGCACAAAGAAACATTAACGTAGCGGGATTCAGCATATTAGACATGAGATAAAGAGAATGTTTGTATATCTGTTTCCAGGTTTTCTTCAGTAATTTCACTTGTCCAAGAAAATGATTAGTACAACTCAAAAATATCATTCTCAAATTTACACTAGAACACCGTAAAACTGATGACCAAAAGTTTGAAATAATAATTAAATAATTAAGACATTTTCAGTGCATTTGACAGAAGAAGGCTAAATTTATTTGCATAGCATACAGTAAAACAGTAATATGTAATATTAGCTACATTTAAAATAGCTGTTTTCTATGTGAATATATGGTAAAATGTCACTTATTCATGAGATCAAAGCTGAATTTTCCAGTCTTCAATGTCACATGGTCCTTCAGAAATCATCCTAATATGCTGATTTGCTGCTTAATTATTATATTTTTGCTCAATTATTAATAATGGTTATTATTATCAATGCTGAAAACTGTTTTTGTTCTTAATATTTTTGTGGAAACTGTTATACTTTTATTTGTTCGTATTCTTTGACGAATAGAAAGTTCAAAAGAACAGTGTTTATTTGAAAAATAAATAATTTGTAATAATTATAAATGTCTTTACTGTCACTTAAATCAATTTAATGTGTCCTTGTTGAATAAAAGTATTAAATTCTATTTATTTAATCTTATCCGTGACTTCTGAATGGTAGTGTATCACGTTTTCAAAAAAAATATGAAGCTGCACTACTGTTTTTAACATTTATAATAATCATTAATGTTTCTTGAGCAGTAAATCAGCATATTAGAATGATTTCCGAAGGATCATGTGAAGGTGAAGACTGGAGCAATGATCATCCCAAGCCTCTGTTCAAGTCTCTGTCCAAAATGACATTTCAGAAATAGTAATGGAGGCTTGAGCCATTGATAGAAGACTAATACTAGAGAGAGAGAGAGAATGAATAAATAAATAAATAAATAAATAAAAAATAAATAAATAATAGAGAGAATAAATCTGCTTTATTTATTAATTTACTAAGATGGATTTGTTTGCATTGCTGCATGTAACATGATGTATACATATATGTTTTGTTTGTTTGTTTATTTTATTATTTATGTATAATGCTTTGGCAACACTGTGATTCACAGTCATGCTAATAAAGCTCATTTGAAATTGAAATTGAATTGAGAGAGAGAGAGAGAGAGAGAGAGAGAGAGAGAGAGAGAGAGAGAATAAGCATATGTGACTTAGCCTAACTGATTGAGTCTCACGGCAGAGGTGTCTCTACTAATAGCGAAACTGCAAGTTTATCTACCTTAAGAACCACACAGTTATTACCTCGCTGGTGAGAAATGTCATTTAGCTTTTAAGTTGCTAAACTATTTTACTGATTAATTCGTCAAAGCAGCGCAGACATCATGTTTCAGTGCGAGAGTGTGTTCGTACTGTATGTGTGTGTGCGTTTGAATGAGAGAGAGAGAGAGAGCTGGAGAGAGTATGCACTTTCAGGACATAATAAAACTTATTTTGTGGCAAAAAAACATGACAATAATTTGTTGTTTTTATCATATTGTTTACTATATTTCTTTGCTTGGTCAGTGCCATTGTGGGTTTTGTTTCTTTTGTGGTTGTAGGCTGTAAGGACCTTTTGAAATAACTGAAATCATTTGGCAAAGTGATATGGAGCTATAATGCGGTCAAGAACTGCCTAGAACTACTTAAGCCATGCGTTTCCCTGAAAATAGTTGAACGTCAGCCAATCAGATTCGAGCATTCAACAGCCCCGTAGTAAAAAAATATAATATAATATAATATAATATAATATAATTATATTTATTTTATATATATTTTTTTTAACTTCAGTTCCATTAACAATAATTTATCATAATATTATTTTTTATTATTATTAATTTAAACTGCAAAAAGCTTTTCTCTTTTGACCACCAGGAGGCAGCACTGCAGTGGAAATGCTCACTGTGACTTCACAAAGACATACTGTAGACTCAGACGTGAATGAATGTGTTATTCTCTTACTAGACACCCCGTGATGAGATCACTGGCTCGCAGATCTGCTCCGTGCTGCTGGGCATGTTTTAGGATGGAGAGGGCTGAGTCTGAAGTGGGATTAAGACCGCCCAGTTCCTCTAATGTCTGGCAGTATTGCTCCAGTCTCTGAATGGGAGTGGAGAGACACTGAGGAAACGGAGGAACAGGAACAAGAGAGGAAGACAGCTTTGACTGGAGAGAGAGAGAGACAGACAGACATACAGATACTGATTAAATTAACAGTGTATTATTTCTCATGTCAAAAAAAAAAAAGAGGCACAAATATCAAAAACACATTTGTCATCCTGTGGGCAAAGACAGTAGTGCAACATACTGTAAACTGTTCTACAGTATGTTGAGCCAAGCATGGATAGGTCAGATTTATGATGTTTGATTAGTCATCCAGTACATTAAGCAGTATGCTTTAACAATATTTCAAAAGATAATAGAAGTAATTATACAATTACATATAAAGATGTTTAAGTCCTAATTAAGTGGGTAAAAAGCACTCTAAATTTCAGCTAACTGCATTTAACTGCATTTAATATAAATTTGAACTATAATATGTTTTCATTTAATTGCAATTAACATGCATTTAAGTACCTGAAAACATTACATTCAGCTCACACTTAATTATAGTCTTTCAACATATAGTATTTCCATAAGTACTTATTTTAAACGTATGCTAAAGTATACTTTTGTTTCACAAGGGCAGGGCATAAACTGGCATTCCATTATCCCATTATTTTTACACAAATCTCATGTTTTTGTAGTTAAAACTATTAGATATGTGGGAAAAACACTAACTCATAGCATAGAAAGTAGGTAGTTTAGAACACATTCAGGACCTATTTTATACTCTATTTGTGGAATGTGCCATTTAGACACATCTACACCTATGTTACATGTCTTCTGATGGCATATAAATAAATGAAATTAAAGTACGTTATGTCATTATTGGTTTCTCACCCTGAAGAAGTCAGCAGCCTGACTGATGAGCAGAGCATCCGGCTCAGGTCTCATACGGATGTAGTGGGAATACAGAAAGAACTGATCCTTCTGTGGAGCAGAGAGAGTGTCCAGCATGAGTCTAAGTATTCATATGGATACATACCAACATTTCATAATTCATAAAATTTTTGTTAATATCTCAGATGACAATTAACCTTGTATTGGGGTGTTTCTTCAACTTTTATAGTCCAGGGGCTGCTTCTTTTTTTTTTTTTTAAAGAAACGTCTTGTTATATAAAGATCACATTAAAACTTGCTTCCCCCCCCCTCCCCATTTGCTTTTTAGTTTTCCAAAAAACGTAACATTTCTTCATTTATTTTTGCTTAACTTTTAAATGTTTTTAATGTATAGATTTTATTTTTAGCCTTCCTAATATAGCTGTTATAATATTAAAATATGAAAATACATTATTTCGAAATAATCATACATCATTTGCATTCATTTATATGCAAAGTACGACTGTTCCTCAGTTGTGCCATCATTTACAACAACAATTTTGAGTATGTTTATTTACTAATAAAACAAAAGTGTCAGGTTTTTAATTAAACCACTTTAGTTTATTGGATTGTTTTTACGCTACCTTTATGTTCTTTTTAGAGCTTACAAGTTTGGACTCCATTGACTATTTTTAACTGTTATGATCTGTTTAGTTCTGTTTTATTATGATGGTGTTTTGGTATCAGGATGTGCTACCAATGCTATACTAAGATTAAAGGGTTAGTTCACCCAAAAATGAAAATTCTGTCATTTATTACTCACCCTCATGCCATTCCACACCCGTAAGACCTTCGTTAATCTTCGTTAATCTTTTTTTTTTTTTTTTGGCGCACCAAAAATATTCTCGTCGCTTTATAATATTAATATTGAACCACTGTACTCACATGAACCGATTTAAATATGTTTTTAGTACCTTTATGGATCTTGATAGAGGAAATGTCATTGCTCCCTATGAAGGCCTCACGGAGCCATCGGATTTCAACTAAAATATCTTAATTTGTGTTCCGAAGATTAACGAAGGTAGGCTGCATCCAAAATATCATACTCTCTGAGTAGGTACTTATTGTAAATAAATAATTACTTTTGCTACCGCTAAAAAGTGTGTTCTATGTAGTATGAATATGTGCAGTATGAATATAATCCGTATGCACTACATTTGCCATGTTGTCATTATCAGTTGACCTACCAGCGTCAGTTGCATCACTTCGCTGTCATTCACAAATCCTCTCCTGTGGCCTCATGGGATAGAAAAGTGTCCTTTTGCTTTATAACTTGTTAAATATGGATATTTTTCCTACATTCAGAAGGCCTTTATTACCTCCCTGGAGCCGTGTGGAGTATGTTTATGACAGATGAATTAACTTTCTTGAGCTTCATACTCGTTGGTCGTGTTCACTGCCATTAAAACGCTTGGATGCGTCAAGATATTTATTAATATAACTCTGATTGTGTTCATCAGAAAGAAGAAAGTCATATACACCTAGGATGGCTTGAGTGTGAGTAAAGCTTGGGGTAATTTTCATGTTAAAGTGAACTAATCCTTTAACCATTTCAGTCATATCTGTCTCTTGGTGACTCTATGGCCATCTCTTGCCATAAGCGAGAGACTGACCATGAATTTTCTTGGCAATTTTTCCCCAACCCTCCCCATTACATGGCTTGCATTCACACTTATGGACAATTGAGCATCTCCAATTTACCTATACTGCATGTTTTTGGATTGACTCGACCTTCTTGCTGTGAGGTAACAGTGGTCCCCATTGAGCCACTATACCGCCCATTATAAGATGTTACTCACATATTTACTGAAACAGTCGGTCTGCTGTAGTGTCTGGGAGAGAGCGCCCTCCATGGCAGGGAGGAGTAACTGCGAGTGGAAGGCAGAGAGGCTTTTCCAGTTACTGAAGAGTGACTCTGTCTTTCCTCTTAGTGTAGACGGGACGTCTGAAGATTCCAGGAGGGGCAAGTAGTTTTCCTCCACGCCTTTAAGAACAGCGACATATTGCCTCTCTGTGCTGACCAGTCGACACCACTGTAAGTAGAGCTTGCTGTGATAGAGAGAGATAAAGAGTGAGGAAAAGATGTCATTAAAGATTAGCTGACCTATAAACACGGTTTAAATGAGATTTCTTCATGAAAATCCTTTATGATAACTGATCTTGGAATGCATTGTTTGTCACTGATCTTATCCTCTCCTGTTGTTTTAAAAATCCTTTGTGTTGGGGTCAAATTGGGTCAATTTGCCAAAAATTGACACTATTAAAAACACTAAAGATTAATGTAAAAACAAACAACAACAAAAAAATTCTATTGCAGCTTGTCAGAGATGAAAAAATATGTGGACATTTATGTTAGGGGTCAATGTAACCAACATATTTTTATGTTCATACACAAAATAAAAACATTTTTTAATTTATTTTTTGTCATGACTACTTGTAGTGACTATTTGCACATAGAGGTGCAAACAACTAAAACTAACTATAATTAGATCTAACACATAGGCGTAGCTTGACATTTGAGCTTGGGGGCGGATGCCAAACCAACCGAGTGGAATTGGTCAGTCACACTTTTCAATACATTTTAGCTTTTCTATAGCAAACTTACAAATTACCATTCAAGTGATTTTACTGATTATATAGAACAGCAGTAAGCATGAGGTTGTCATGGCAACCAGATAAATCCACACGTATTACTTGCGCTACATATATTTTTGCTGCGTTACTAATAAACACTTTGAAAATAATGCACTATAAACATGTTTGTCAACAGAATCACAAAGTAGTCTTTTATTAAGCAAATCAAGGAGTGAATTACTCACCCACTGCTTTAAAACACATATCTGTTGGGCATGATAAGCACTTCATATTTAGTAAATCTTACTGAAAATGACAGATTAAGTAGTTTATATTCTATAATCTATGTTTAAATTGTGTTCCAAGTACATTAAACAACCTCTTCATCTGACTTTATTTTGGTTATGTCCAGATTTGTTTGCAGTTGTTGTATGTTGTAAAAAAAAAAAAAAAAAATTGAAAAAGGATGTTTGATTTAATTTAAAATTTTCCAAAATACATCTATGTGTCAAGACTTTGCAAGCACATTTATGACCATAAATGAGAAAGACAAAAATTCAAGAAGAAATAACCAGTCTAAATAGTGTTTCAATCAGATTGAAAATCAAATGCAATAGGAGGTACAATGTTTTGGACATTACCATTATGTCTTGTGAGACATGTGGCAATAACACAAAATAATAACACAAAATGAAGGCATTTCAACTGACAGCCCAAAAATTAAGATGTTATTTAGCGCTTTAAGGAAAATCCTCATAAAGTAGTTTGGTCAGGCAAATTCTGAAGAGAAACTCCTCTCATAATTTATTCTTTTTTAATTCTCCTTTCATAATTTATTCTCATAAATTGTAGGAGGTTGCTATGAGATTGCTTGGGTTTTGTAAATGGGTGCTAGATTGTTCTGGGTAGATCCCAGGGCATTGTTATGTGGTTACTTGGGAGCCGATTTCTGAAGAGAAACCTGCCACGAACACACCTTTGTGCAGTTGCTCCTGCTCTCTCCACCCCTGTCTCTCTTTCAGTGCGACTGAGAAGTACATGTTGGCGCGTGAAGCCCGTATGATCTGCCACTTCCTTACTGCTGACCTCCACTCCTCTGATGAGCACTCCTCCTCCTCCAGCAGCAGGATCCCTCCATCCTGGAACCGCTGCTGTCACTCCCGCTGTAAGGATGGAGTCTGTTAGAGCCCGACGGCCCAGCCAGGATAGCGGAGAAGACTGTCCCGATGTGGACTCGGTGGGTTTAGACACAGCGGCTGAACGGCGTGGGGCCAGCAGAGCCTGAAGGTCAAAACTGGGATGCCGCTTGCGAGGGGGTTTTGGAGGGAGTGGTGCATCTGTTGGCTAAAGCAGAACAATTGCATGTAATTATCTGTTTAACATAAAATCAACGTGGCTGGCTGGATAGTAACATTTTATGATATAATACATGGTTTCAATTTACATGTCCTAAATATGTCTTGATGTTATATGGAGTGGCTATGCAGTTGCAAGGGTGTTGCTAAAGCAGTTTCTAGTTTGTTCTTCTTAGTGGTTCCTAGGGAGTTGCTAGAGTATTGGTGTTTGGTTGCTTTAACATTGCTATGATTGCTATGCAGTTTACATAGTGTTCTTGATTGTTCTTATGGGGTTTATGTGAGATTGCTTGGGTATTTTAAATGGTTCTAGGGTGTTTTGGGTGGATCCCAGGGCATTGCCGTACAGTTGCTTGGGTGTTGCTATTCAGTTGGTAGGGGGTTCTAGGTGTTTGCTAAAGTATTTCTATATGATTGTTACTGCGTTCTAAATGGTTCTCAGAATGTTTCTATGTGGTTGCTTTGGCGTTGCTATGCAGTATCTAGGGCGTTGCTATGCAGTATCTAGGGTGTAGCTAAGCAGTTTCTAGAGTGTTTCTAGGTGGTTGCTAGGGTGCTGTGGGAGGTTCCCATGGGGCTGTCAGACAGTTTCTAGAGTTATTTTGCAGCTGCTAGGGTATTCTACATGTTTGCCAGGGTGTTCTGAGTGGATCCTAGGTAATTGTTATGCTGTTGCTAAGGTGTTGGTATGCAGTTTGTTTTGGGTAGTGGCTAGGTTGTTGCAGTTTGGTTGTTAAAGGGTTAGTTCACCCAAAAATGAAAATAACATAATTTATTACTCACCCTCATGTCGTTCAACACCCGTAAGACCTTTGTTCATCTTCGAAACACAAATTAAGATATTGTTGATGAAATCTGATGGCTCAGTGAGGCCACTATTGGGAGCAAAGCCATTCAAACTCTCAAGGTCCATAAAGGTACTAAAAACACATTTGAAACAGTTCATGTGAGTTCAGTGGATCTATCTTAATATTATAAAGTGACAAAAATACTTTTTGTGCACCAAAAAAACAAAATAACTTTTCAACAATATCTATATGGGCCGATTTCAAAACACAGCTTCATGAAGCTTCTGAGCTGTATTAATCTTTTGTTTCGAATTAGTGATTCAGATCACCTATCAAACGGCTAAACTGCTGAAATCACGTGACTATGGCTCTCCGATTCACTGATTCGATTTGTAAAGCTCCAAAGCAGTGTTTTGAAATCGGCCCATATAGATATTGTTGAAAAGTCTTTATTTTGTTTTTTTGGTGCACAAAAAGTATTCTTGTCGCTTTATAATATTAAGATAGATCCACTGAACTCACATGAACTGTTTCAAATATGTTTTTAGTACCTTTATGGACCTTAAGAGTTTGAATGGCTTTGCTCTCAATAAAGGCCTCACTAAGCCATCAGGATTTCATCAACAATATCTTAATTTGTGTTCGGAAGATAAACAAAGGTCTTACGGCTGTAGAACGACATGAGGGTGAGTAATAAATGACATTATTTTCATTTTTGGGTGAACTAACCCTTTAAGGTGTTCTTGATTCCAAGGGTGTTGCTATCAAGTTGCTAGTGTATTGATATGCAGCTTTTAGGGTGTTTCTAGTTACTAGTGTGTTTTGGTGGTTACTACTAATTAGTTGCTGGGGTGTTGATATGCGATTGCTAGGTCATTGCTGTGCGCTTTGCAGGGTGTTCTTGGCGGCTGCTAATATGCTGTGGGAGGTTCCCAGTGTGTAGCTTGACAGTTTTCTGATGGTTTCTAGGGTGTTCTGGGTGGATCCTAGCCTGGTATGTGGTTGTTAGGGTGTCTCTATGCAGGGTGTTACACTGAGTTTCTAAAGCGGGTACTATGGCATTGCTCTTCAGTTTCTAGGGTGTTGCTAGGCAGTTTCTTGTGAATTCTTGGTTGTTACTAAGGAGCTGCTAGATAGTTGCTAGGATGTTTATATGTGGTTGCTAAAGTGTTGCTGTGTGCAGTTTGCTAGTGTGAGTTCCTAATGAGTTGCTGTGCAGCTGCTAGGGTATTTTTGATGGTTGCTAGGGTGTTCTGGGTGTATCCCAGAGCATTGGTATGCAGTTGCTAGGGTGTTGGCATGCAGCTGTTAGGGGTCCTGGTGGTTGCTATAGTGTTGCTGGAGGTTGTTAGAGCTTGTTAGAGCATTCTGGATGGTTCCCAGGGTGTTTCTATGTTGATAGGATGTTGTTAAGTGGTTGGTGGTTGCTAGGGAGTTTCTAGATAGCTGTTAGGATGTTGCTTGGTGGTTTTCTGGGTGGTTTTCTCAGTGCACCTTTCATTGACAGGAGTAGCAATAAAGTTTACTTTTGACACATGACTGCAACTCTAAACACTAGACTGCAATTCTAAAACACTAACATTTTTTTTGGCTGGGTGCAACAGATTTTGCAGAAACTTTCCCCCTCCTGGATTCACCCCATCTTTCTTCTTCTCCTCTCCAATCTTGAGTGTTGAGCAGTTTTGTGGTCGGAAGAGAGATGCCAGTGAACCCCAGGACTGCATGCCCCCTTCTCCTCCTCCTCCTCCTCCTCCAGGGCACCAGTCTGGCTCGATTTCGTCCTCTAAATCCCCCAGGCTGGATGTGCTGGGCGCAGGAGTCCTCCCTCGTCCCCCGATGTCCTGCTCCTGACCCGGGGCTGTAGACGAGCCTCTTTCCGCCTGCAGGATTCGGCTCTTAAACTGAGCCAGTGTTTTCTGGTAGCGCTCCAGAGTCTGGGACCAGAGGTCCAACAAAGCCCCTCCACCCAGATCCAGTGCAAGAGCGCGAGCAGTCCTGGAAACGTGATGGAGGGATAGGAGGGAGAGAGGAGAGAGGAGAGGACGAGGAAGAGAGGAGGACGACACCACATCACACCACTGAGATGCCTGCAGGGAAGGAATGGAGATTTAGTCATGATCACTGGCATAAGTGTGTGTATGTAGGAGTGAGTTGCCAAAAATGATTTCTATATATGGGGATTTCTATATATTCTATGTATGGTATATATGGGATCCAAACAATTGAGAACGCCTAAGAAAATGCTTCTACACTGCAATAAATAAATAAATAATTTAAGGTGCAGTCACATTAACGAAATATCAGAGATATTTTGCGGCCAAGAAAGGTCCATTGTCAACAATGTTTCACCCTTCACTCGAAATGTTGATTGTGCAGATTCCTATTGAAAGGCCTGGATTTTGCAGAGTAACGATAAATGTGACCAAACCTTCAATCAGTATTTTTACTGGAAAATCTAAACATTCTAAAAACTACATAATTTACTGTAAGATAAATGTTATAAGACTTGAATTAAAGTTGGCATAAAGCAGAAATTGCAAGCGATTTAATAAATTACTTAATAAATTGGTTTAACTTCAATTAATAAAAAATGTGTGGCATTGCATTGCAAGAAGAGCCAGTTATCTGATGTTATAAAGGTATAAAGATCAAGGTTAAAGTTATTTATTAAAAAAAATATATGAGTGGATGAATCACATATAAAAAGAGCTGGAACATGCATTCAAAAATTTTGATTTCATTCCGACTGTAAGTTTATTTCCCTTACCAGTTACCACATTGGCAAACAGTAAATAGTTTAATAATTATTCCTGTTCACATTAATATGAGATATGAGATCCCTGTGTGTGTATTTGTTTGTGCTTTACTTCAGTAAGTGTAGACAGCAGCCGTTGTGTGTTATCCAGCTGTGTCCAGCAGTCCGACAGACAGTGAGACATGTCTCGCACTTTTTCCCTTATTGGAGGGAGTTTGTCCAGGACAGCTCCAAGACCAGACCAGTCCAGCTCAGACCAGCTCTCCACCTCTGCCAGCAACACCAGAGTCTCACTGTGAAGCTCCTATAAATGCACACAAATGCAAACCTAGCTGATCGTTTCAAGCTGCACCTGAATGGAATAGGCTAGATAAAATAACAAATGTGTGAAAATGAGAAGCATCACAGATCATATATGAAAGCCCATTTCAGTTGTAGCTGTCAAACACACTGACCATAGCAGAGTCTCTGAAGCTCTTGAACTTGTGCTGTTTGAGTGACAGTCTGCTGAGAGACAGAGGAGGGTGTTTATAGTCCTCTAGCTGCTCCTGTATGTGCTCTATGTCTCTCTCACACTAGAGCGAACACACACACAGAGGGAGAAAGAAACAAGGAGTCAATGTCATTTGTGATGAAATACATGTATCAGGACTGCACAATTATGAAATAGTAAATGTTGATTTTTTTTTTGCCATTAGGAAAGGAATAGTTCACCAAAATAAATAAATAAATTTCTGTCATTATTTACTTATTTACCCTCATGTCGATCCTCATGTTGCATTACTTTCTTTGTTCCATTAAACACAAAAGGAGAAATTTACTAGTTGGAGTGTTGTTATTGTTATCTAAAACTATAAACTAAAACTATTAAAATTTATTTTCGAAACATGCAAAATTGCCTTGCCTTGGCAGCTAACTGAAGTAAAATAAGTTGAAGTTAAAGTACTAAAATTAATATGAAAACAAAAATAAATTAAAGCTAAATATAAAAAAATAATATAAATTACAAAACTAACAGAAGTTTTAGTAAAAATACTAAAACTTAAGCTAAAATGACAACTGATAATATATAAATAAATGCTAATTCAAGAGAGGATGTTTTCATTGAAAAAACAACAACAACAACAACAACAACAACAACAACAACAGCCATTTCAGACATATTAATATATTATATAGTGCATTTATGGTCCTTTTCATTTTCATGTTACCCTTTCCTTTAATATAATTTACATCATCAGTGCATGCCATTTTCACATCCAAAACAAGCTGTTCCTGAATGACTTTATTGCTGTCATATGGTCTCATATGAGTAAATCAACACACTGCCTAAATGGTCAGCATGGTTCCCCTAAAAGCTTAAAAGACAAAACAGTCATTCAAAGCAAGCGAGCGGCACGATGCGTCACAACTGGAATGCTCCCATTATAATCAACAAAGCTGCAAGTTTACACAGTTTCACGTGACTGTTTGTTTCACCAGTTCAGCATGAGTTCATTGTTCTGCACTCTCGAACATTCCCATTATAATCACCAAAGTCTACACTGCAAAATAGTTCAACTCCAGGCCTTGAGAGTTGAGTTACAATCCTAATCAAACAAAGTTTATGGCATATGCAAAATTTTTAATCAAACACAGTTTATGGCACATGCAAAATTTTTCATTTTGGAATTTACTGAATTTCATTCTTTTTATTAATGTCTTTTATTAATTTTTCTTTTTATGAATCATATTAAACTTTTCTTCATGGATTCTAGTCAGTGATAGCTATGTATTCATTTAATCATCATTAATCATTATATTCTTTATGTTGCATGATTATTCTTTTACATGTTATTGATTTCTTTAACCATTTACATACAAAGTTCTGGCATGAAACTCTAGATGGTGCAGACTAATAGGTCCTTTAACACACCTGCTAATTATCACATCATTATCTATAGGTCACAGATGATTGGTTCCTGCTGTATTAGTAGCCAATGTGCTTGCATGCTTAATCTTTAAATACATGAGTTAGCATTGCTTAGTAGCACAGCGTGCTTCAGAAACCCTCCACCTTCCCCAGCTCCACCTGTATAGATCTGCTATGGTTATTTATGTAAGCTATCTTGTACAGCAGCAGCATGTCTTACTTGCTCACAGCAGCGTGTCATGTATGTATTGGCAGTAGCAAGTCCCGTACTTGCTCTGCAGCAGCAGCAGCAATAATCAACAGCAGCAGCATAGCAGATCTATTCCGCCAAGACCAAATATATCTACATTGTCATATCCATTACCATACCAAACACTCCTAGAGTTGTCATGACAGAAATATATTTTACCATATACTCTGATATGTTTGATTATTCTCAAATGTAAGATCTTTGGCTGTAAGATTGAGGGATTCATCCTGTTGACCAGGTGTGTTTTCCATCAGAACTGATTACTTGAGGTACCTTGGTATAAAAAAATCTCTGCAGACATTAGATAATGCAAGATCTGCAATATTCTCTTAAAGGTTCTGAATGTGTTAAAACCACAATTGCTTATTAAGTTATTCCATGTGTCTTACAAAGACCACGGTGACCTAATAAGAACTGCTAGGGTACATTTTGTTGTGAGTGCAAGAGAAGTACAAAGAACTTCAATAGGTACTTTCCCTAGTCCTTTCTTGTTATGCTATCACAGCATAAAAAATGTTTACTTTCAGAAGACTTAGGGCTTCTTCTTCTGCTTCTTCTTCCTCTCCTTGCATTCTGCAAATATCTTACTTCTTTCTTTGAGCCTTTCTTTCTATACACTGATCTTCACAATCTTCATCTGTTAGATACAATACTTTGGATAATAATGCTTTGCTTTAGAATTTATTTTACATTACAATTGTAATATTTACATGATCCATTTATTTAGTTACTTTTTCACTTTATTTAATAAAATTTGTTATTCCTTAATCAAATTTGATCTCTAACATAATCATTGCTCATTCACTAGTTTAACAAGTTATTGAAAGTCTTCGGAATTTCTTGAAAAATAGAAGCAGGTGTAATATATGTTTGTTTTTCTATCTGATGGTCTACCTAAAATAATTCCTAACTTCTACCCAATTAATTAATTCATTAATTGATTAATTTAACAAATCTACTCTTTATCCTCAAACATACAGTACCTTGTCCAGTTTATCCACAAGTGTAGCCAATCTCCCCAGCGCTTCGAGGTCACGACCCCTCTGATTGGACACACGCACCAGCCGATGAAGCGCATCATCCACACTGTCATATAGGTTAGAGGTCACTGCTAAAGCAGCCCTAAAAGCAAAAAGCAGAATTATGTAAGCAACATTCCAGATTGAATTTAATTGAAACTAAGTGAAATGTGAACTAATTGTACAGTATTATTATTTACTCTCTCTCTATTCTATACATACTTGCAGTCTGGTGATTTCTGCGCCAATCCTGATGTCCCATTGGCCAGACCTGCCAGCCAAGCTCCGCCCCTCTGCTGCAGCTCTGTCAGCCTCTGGTCAGTGAGGATGCTTGTCATTAACTGTCTGTGTTTGTCAGCACTGCAGGGAACATTCTAAAAGTGAATAGAATTAGTTATTAGTCTAATAACTAATCTGTCAGCATCTGCATAGTTGTTGAATATAAAATATTACACAAACAATGAAGTATTGTAATACACTTTAAGAAGACAGCAAATCATATTGCCATCAAATGCTGCCTAACCTTAATACTGTCAGGTAGTGGTTCTGTGTCTATAGACTGCAGTGCGTCTCCCAGCAGGGTGAGGGCGCATTCACAGCGCTCAGTCAGCTGCTCCAAACTCTGTGCAGAGCATTAGGAAGAGCATGTTAATCTGCTGCAGATGTTGAATCAGCCTTGTGGTAATTCTTAAAACGTTTAGATTTAAGTTTATTGGTCCTTTTTATGAGTATAACTTAACTCTATTTCTAAACATAAAATATGTTGTGTTGTGGGAAAGATTCTAAATATATTTAACCAAAGTGCTAAGTTTGGTTAAATACACACACACACGCACGCACGCACGCACACACACACACACACACACACACACACATACACACACACACACACAAAGAAGATGTCCATTCAAAAAAAAAAAAAAAAAATAGAATGTTAATGGACAGGTTATGTAAAAGTGCAGAAGTTATGGTACATTTGCTCAGGAAATATATTCCCCATTAATTATTTGTGTGTGTTGGACCAGAGTTGGAACTAAACTCTGCAGGACGTGGCCCTCCAGGAACTGTGTTTTGCAACCCTGGTATACAGTATTAGGGAATAAATAAACAAGTACTTTTCATGAAGCACTATGAAGCAGGTACTCAAATCAGTCTGGGTTTTTTAAAGTCTTTTAGTGTATTTTCTTTTCAGAAAACACAAGTACTGTATTTAACCTTTAATGCTACAACATCCTATATCAGGTAAGTGCTAGTTTCTCCTCACCTGTAAAAATCACTGAAAGATTTCTGTCATTCCTATTTCCATGTAAACAGTAACATCTCTATTGGTAATTCTTGCCATAGGATTATGGACAGTGCAATAGTGTTTTTTTTTTAAATGAAGAATAATATCACATTCATTATATAAACTACAGTGGCATGAAAATGTATGTGAACCCCTTGCAGAATCTGTGAAAATGAGAATTATTTTAAAAAAAAATAAGAGGGATAATAAAAAAATGCATGTTATTTTTTGTTTAGTACTGTCCTGAGTAAGATATTTTACATAAAAGATGTTTGCATTTAGTTCACAAGACAAAACAATAGCTGAATTTATTAAAATAACCCCATTCATAAGTATGTGAACCATTGATTCTCAATACTGTGTGTGGTTACCTGATGATCCACGACTGTTTTTTTGTTTTGTGATGGTTGTTCATGAGTCTCTTGTTTGTCCTGAGCAGTTAAACTGAGCTCTGTTCTTCAGAAAATTCCTCCAGGTCCTGCAGATTCATCAGTTTTCAAGCATTTTTGCATATTTGAACCCTTTCCAGCAGTGACTGTAGGATTTTGAGATCTGTGTTTTCATACTGAGGACAACTGAGGGACTCAAACACAACTATTAAAAAAGGTTCAAACATTCACTGATGCTCCAGAAGGAAACACGATGCATTAAGAGTCGGGGTGTGAAAACTTTTGAACAGGATGAAGATGTCACAATTTTTCTTATTTTGTTTAAATATCATTGTTTTTCATTTAGTACTGCCTTTCGGAACCAACAGAAGATACTTGCATGTTTCCTGGCAGAAAAATTAAGTACAATTTACCTTGATATTTGAATTCAAAAGTTTTCACACCTTGGCTCTTAATGCATTGTGTTTCCTTCTGGAGCATCAGTGAATGAACCTTTTTTATAGTTGAGTTTGAGTCCCTCAATTGTCCTCAGTGTGAAAAGATGAATCTCAAAATCATACAGCCACTGCTGGAAAGGGTTCAAATATGCAAAAATGCTTGAAAACTGATGAATCTGCAGGACCTGGAGGAATTTCCTGAAGAACAGAGCTCAGTTTAACTGCTCAGGACAAACAAGAGACTCATGAACAACCATCACAAAACATAAAAACAGTCGTGGATCATCAGGTAACCACACACAGTATTGAGAATCAATGGTTCACATACATATGAATGGGGTTATTTTAATAAATTCAGCTATTGTTTTGTCTTGTGAACTAAATGCAAACATCTTTTATGTAAAATATCTTACTCAGGGCAGTACTAAACAAAAAATAACATGCATTTCTTATTATCCCTCTTATTTTATTAATGTTTTAAATAATTCTCATTTTCACAGATTCTGCAAGGGGTTCACATACTTTTTCATGCCACTGTATGACTTCAGAGCTGATGGTCTTGAAAGGTTTATAAGGTGTTCTATGCAATTTCCATCAGTCATGTGTAGCGTAGTATTTAGAAACAATAAAAACAAAGTAGTATTTACAATATACCAGGTTGATACAGTGAGCACTTTTGAGAAGAACTAACACTTCTCAAAGTTTGTCAGGTAAGTGGCGTAAAATCCTTAAAAATACATTCACAGTTTTGTTTAAGACTATTAATAGTAAGTAAACTAGAAATCCACAAGCTGACAGTCAGAATAAGCTGTAATGTGAACCATGCCAAATATCTGGCTATGCAAGACTACTTGCCAAGTAATTTCTTACCAGTCTGAAAGTGAGCCAGTCCTCATGTGAGTGGTTAAAGTCTCCACCCATTTCTCTGGGCAACTGCTGCTTGTCCACAAACTGCTGAAGGATGCCCGTACCTCGTACTGTATGCACCTGAGAGAGTAAAATACCTAATGAGTTTTATTATCTACTCAAATGCTTGAGCGCCAGGCTGAACATTAACTTTCCCACAGGAACTGAACAAACTCCCTGGGGATGTGGAGTTCCAACTGTGCCAACTGTTGTAACTATGAAATCTTTGCTTTCTATATGTCTGTGAGATGGTCTCTGTGACATAAATAATATAATCTTATGTTTAAGGTGTTGATGGATTTCAAATTTCGGATGTAGCCTTCCATGACACAGAGAAGAATCCAGATATAATCCAAACAAGCACTACTAGGATAGTTAAGCAGAATTTGCAACAGTAACTAAGGGAGACTAGGCTTAATATTAACTCCACATCACAGATGACACATCTATAACTATCCCTTTAAGTACCAATAGCTGATCTTCTCAATCTCTCTTATGTTTTTTCACATAGTTGTTGAGCACAAAAAGTAATTGGAATGCCCATTCCCTTCCATTCCTATTTTGTGTTTGCCTAAATTGATTGATAAATATTAACTCAGTGTAGAAACCTCTATTCCATCCAGACACGGTTGGGTCGATTCTTCTTGTTCCTCTGTTAGGATAAGAATCGAGTCAAGCCCTGTTGCCACCTGTCCCTGTTAAACATAAGCCGACACAAACACACAGACAAAACAGATTTAGAATCAATACAAAGCGCCAACTGGACCACAAACACAGTCAGTGCACTGACTCACCTTGAAGAGCTTCAGTGCAGAGAGACAGAGTTCAGACGGGGCAGACTTTCTGCTGTCCACTATCACGGTAAGACCCTTCTCTTTGACCATAGGTCTGTTATTTCAAAATAAGCACAGCTTAGTATGCACATTAGCCAAGCACAGTAAAAGGTCATGAGATAGTGCCCCCAGCCTAAAATTCAGCGAAACACTGGGGATTTACCAAAACCCTGGCCAACTCTAACTTTAGCTCACTCAATATAAATATTTTCATTCAAAGAAACCAATGCATGTAATATGTGTTTAAGTTTCATGACAGGTGTGATTGTCTCTGCCATATGGGTTAAATAACAGACCTGGTGATGGTGTAATAGCAGGACAACACTTTGATCATTTCGTCTGTGTTCCAGCCATCCTCTGGGAGGTGACTTTCTGTGAAAACCAAAGCTCGTCCAAGTCGATCCATAGTACCTACATAAGAAGCCACTTAATGTTAAGGGAAAAACAAATATATTGTAACCATTAAAAGCAAGAACATTTACCTGTTAATTTTAGCTTTCCCGACTGCAGAAGATTGAAATCTAAGTCTCTAAGATGAGGAGGGGGAGATTTGGACTCCAAGTGAGCAGCAGATTCAGATAATCCCATCTCTGTTTGGGAATGGTCAGGAAATGATGTGCCAGACTGGCTTTCTGCAATACATGTTGAATTTAAACAGACTGCGTATGGAGTAAGCCAGTGGTTCCCAAACTTTTTCTGCCACACCCCCTTTTTGATACCACCCCCCACCCCCTTTTGTGTTCATGATGTAAGATTTTTTTTATGTTCTTGAAAGTCTCTTATGCTCACCAAGGCTGCATTTATATATTTAAAATATGGTAAACAGTAATATTGTGAAATATTCTATTTTTTATTTGAATAAGTTTTAACATAGAATTTATTCCTGTGGTGGCAAAGCTGAATTTTTAGCATTATTACTCCAGTCTTCAGTGTCACATGATCCCTCAGAAATCATTCTAATATGCTGATTTGCTGCTCAAGAAACATTTCTGATTATCAATGTTGAAAACAGTTGTGCTGCTTCATATTTCTGATGAAACTACTTTTTTTCAGGATTCTTTGATGAATATAGATGCATCCACATAAAGACACTCTCAGACATGACCTTGATTGCAAAGGATTTATTTAAAACATACTACAATTTCTCATCATCAATGAGTTTCTCTTTATGTTTGTGATGTGAAGTCCCCAAGTGGTGTCTTAAAGGGTTAGTTCACCCAAAAATGAAAATTATGTCATTAATGACTCACCCTCATGTCGTTCCACACCCGTAAGACCTCTGTTCATCTTTGGAACACAGTTTAAGATATTTTAGATTCAGTCCGAGAGCTTTCTGTCCCTCCATTGAAAATGTATGTACGGTATACTGTCCATGTCCAGAAAGGTAATAAAAACATCATCAAAGTAGTCCATGTGACACCAGTGGGTTAGTTAGAAGTTTTTGAAGCATTGAAAATACATTTTGGTCCAAAAATAACAAAAACTACGACTTTATTCAGCATTGTCTTCTCTTCCGGGTCTGTTGTCAGTCCGCGTTCACGACTCCGCAGTGACACTGCTGACGTAGCTTCTTCCATCGCTCTTAGTTCTTCGTCCGTGTATTCGGGTTCAAATAAATATGGCTGAGCAAAAAAATGCAAGTCTTCCTCTGTGCCGAACTCCTTAGACATGTTTGCGAAGGTTGTTTTGTTTACAGCGGGCGTCTCCCTCAGACTGTAAACGAAGCTCGGGCGCACCAGATAACACGTCAGCAGCGTCTTACGTCAGCAGCGTCACTGCGGAGTCATGAACGCGGATTGACAACAGACCCGGAAGAGAAGACAATGCTGAATAAAGTCGTAGTTTTTGTTATTTTTAGACCAAAATGTATTTTCAATGCTTCAAAAACTTCTAACTAACCCACTGATTACGCATGGACTACTTTGATGATGTTTTTATTATCTTTCTGGACATGGACAGTATACCGTACATACATATTGTGTCAGAGTGCTGGAGTATGAATGGGGCATCATTTTACTGTTGGGGATTTGTCATGTCATGTAGCGCCGCATCCGCTAGACAGCATCATTATAATAGGTTCTAGACATGTTGTTTTGGTATTTGTGAATATGAAGTAGATTCATCTTCTGCTTTACGTTTACCTGGCATTAGCAGTCCTTTCACAAACTTGTTTAGTGCATAAGCATAGCCATGCATCATTCATTTATATTTTTACACGGCTCTCTGCAAAACTCAATTCTGATTCTTCATGCTATATAGTGGTCTGTTAATGCAAGCAATTATTTACTCAATGTGAGGCCACAAATAAGCATTAACTGTGCTGATCAGAACATACCTCCATCTTTGGCCTTTGGCTTTGCGTCTGTTTCTGCATCAGTGGCTGGTACACTGACTTTGCAATCTTTGGATAGCTGAGGAGCCTCCTCTGATTGACTAGAATGGCTGATTGGGTGAGTGGTTTTGCTCTGGTTCTTTGAGATGACTGGATCACCCTTGCCTTTATGTTGGACACGGCCATTGGATTTGGCCTTCCCTTTGCCTCCTTTGGCTTTCCTCTTCCTCCTGTAGAAAAGCAAATGTATGTGTTTTAGTGATTCAACAGATTCTGTATGGTTATAGTGGTATGGTATCTGTGGTATGGTACAGGCAGTACTGAGCACAACAAGATGGTGCAAACAAAAATATTTGAAGTATTACTGGAATTTCATATTTGCAACTCTAAATGTCTACATGGCCATACCTGGGTGCTCTAAATCCACCCGTTTTTACTTCTTTTCCTCTGGGACAAACAAAATTCTCTGACTTTCCCGCACGCTTTTCTCCCATGGTACTCAATGTACCTGATGGTGGCATAATTTTATCTGTTTTCTCATCACTGGTATTGTCTGAATGTTTGGTTCTGCTTTGCGCACAACCTGATAAATCAGATGCATTGTTCATGGAGGAATCTCGGAGGGATGTTGTACTTGTCCTAGATTGTCCAGCCAATTGCTTGTTTATGCCTTCTGTTTCCCCATAAACAGCCAACGGGATAGTGCTATTATCTGCAGCATTGGAGGGATTTGTTAATGTTGCAACCTCATGTCTACTGTTTAAAGTACTGTCCAAAATTGTATCATCACAGCCACAGTGTGATCTTTGACTGTGGTCCTGTTGTCCTTCTCCAAGACTCTCTGCGTTGTTCTTTGCCACATCATTAGCATCTATGGAACATCGCCCACTTGATCCCTTTTTTCTCTGACAGGGCAGTGTACCTCCAGTCCCATCTCTCTCTTTACCTACCCCTGGCCTCCTCTCTTTGGCTGGATTGTTCATACAATGAGATCTGCATTCAAGACCTACTGGGTCCTTAGCACCTTCATCTGAGTCCTGAAACGAAGGGGAATATGACCTCCTTTGTCGACCTAAATCAATGACACGAGGCAAGGGCCGTGAGGTAGCCAAGTCACTGCAGGAAACTACACCATCCTTACCGTTGTTGTTGCTATCCCTTCGTACCAGACTTCCAGCCCTAGCACCAGGTTCAGTCCTCCCATACCCTCTCCCTTTCCCCTTTCGTAGTCGTATTGCTTTACCCCTCCTACACAGGGGTAATGTTTTGGTCTTACATATCCCATGCATCTCCAGATATCGCTGTTTAGGATCAGCACCACCATCTGGTCCTCCTCGGGGCTCTAGCAGTTCAACATAATCTCCAGCACCATCACCTAAAAGGTGGTCATCACTGCTTCTGCGCAGACATTCTAATGCGGCCTCAATCTCTGCCTCGTTCCCATCTGGAGGCAAGTCATCCTCTTCATCCCAAGACCAGGAATCATGCTCTCCTGAAGAGCCACCCCAACCAAGGCCTGAACCCCCTGATGACAAGTCAGTTGTGTCAGGATTGTCTTGGAGAGGATCGGATGGATTGTGCAGGAGTTTAGGATAGACCACCTCTTCCCATGGAATACGGACCACTCCGTCACATGTACTCACTAGACAGGTGTCCAAACATCCTCCACCTACATGGCAAGAAAGTTTGAAAAGAACTGAGAAAAAGGGTGCACTCTATGTATCATTCTAAAAAGACAAACAAAACCTTAAGACATTGTTTAGACATCATGACACACTAAAACTGTCCTAATTATGCTGACCCTTTTTTCTACCATTGGTCTCCCATTTCACCACCATCTACCCTAACTAGATGGTGGTGAAATGGTTTCCTTATTCTTCCATTTTTGTCTTACCTTCTCTCTTGCAGCCACGCTCCTTGTTGATGCAATGTAGCCACTCAGAAGTAAACACCAGCGGGTGTTGTGACTCTGGCACTAAAACCTCCTGTACATTCCGCCCACCAGGTGCAAGGCACTTAAGAGCAAGGCGAGGACAACGTGTTGAAAATGGGACCACCTGTAGGTAGAAGTCAGTACTATGCAGGAGTCTCCAGTCCAAAGTAGAGAGCTGTACCACTACCTTCTCTCCCAAACATAGTGGCCAACCAGAGTGCAAGAAGAGACAGCCTAGATACTGAGACTGAGAGGAAGAGAGAAAGATTTCTTACAAAGATAGCCTGTCTAATGTCATAATGGAATAACAGTTATTAAATCCAAGCTTGAAATTGATCCAGTTTGTAACACAACCTTAAAACACACAACCATTCAGGCACAAAAAAGATGCAAAAAAAAGGTCTCAATTCAATATAGGCATGCTGTTCTGAGAGACAATCTTCTGTGCACACAGAATTTGAATTCATTACTGACTGTTACTTGTCTTCAGTAAGTTTACGAGAGTTTTATTTAAATTAGGCTAGTACTAGTATTTTACTGTGGTATCAAAAGTAGATAAATAATTGTGAAATTGTCGATCAAGAATTATGAAATTCTAGTGCCAACTTATATTGTAGCATATTTCCAGCAAAATGATGCAAAACAATCACAGCCAATAAGTACACACTTGATGTTTAATGTATAGTCATGTGGAGCAGGATATTAGACCAATGAAACGTCATTATAGTCATGGCTATCTAGGACATCTAACACTTATTTGCCAAGAGGCTGCTGCTAATAACTTCACATGGATGTTCTTGGCTAGTGCAACATTACTCATCATTATCTCAACTTTGTCTGCATCTTTAAATATTAAATTCTGTTATCAATTACACACATATCTCTCCCACATTAATCATATTGTCATCTCTTCCATTTGAAAGTGTTTACTTACCTCACAACTGAAAATCTAAACACAAATTCAAATGCTTTCTCTTCAGGCTATAGAACCGATTATCCCATGACATGAATCCTTCCTGATCCTTAATCACTCACACGATCATGATTAAATTATGTTGAGGAATCCATGCACTTCCCCTCCTATATCATCCTCTTTTTTCTATGAAATCCCACCCTCTGCTTTAAGGTCTGTCATTTACAGTCACTTTACAGTCATATCTTCAACCCATCTAAAGAATGTTGTATTCCTTCCTCCTTCAGTGAACAGCCCCTAATTTTCTCACCCTGATATTCCTCTTTCTCAATGTGCCCCAGTGTTCGGTCTGTTTATCCCTCCCCCATTTCTCAACCAAACACTCCTCCAACCTTTCTCAGGCCCTAGTCTCTTTCTCACACACACATATGGTAAGAATTACCGTCATGACTCAGACTGAGGCTCTCGTCCCTGGCAGCTTCTCATAGCGACAATGAAAACAGATTCGGCTGAGAATGTGTGTGTGTCATGTATTTATGTAAGTGTGAGAGTTTCATAGTGAACATTTAGCTTTGTGTTTGACTGCATATGAATAATTACTATGTGTGTAAGGGAAAAGTAATATTAGTAAGTGTGGTATTGCAATTGGTCAGTAGATTTTTACATTTTTTAAGTGGTTTCTAAGGTGTTTTGGGTGGTTGCTAGGTGTTTTTTTGTGGGGGTTTTGGGGGTGTTTTGTGGGGGGTTTGTAGGAAATTGTTTACTGTCTCAAGCCAAAAAAGCACATCTGATATTCTGGTCTCTTTATATGGTTCAGGTCCCTCATTTAGTCTAAGTCTAAGTCTTTCTACTATCCACCAGGCCATCTCTTAAAAAAAAAAATAATAGTGCATACCTTTCCATAATAAACTGAAATTTAATACTTAAGGTCAGGTATTTGAACAAACTTCTATCCCTAAGAATGGTCGATAGTAATAGTGATGCTTGCCTTAGCAGAACACTTACACATGCATGCTGTTGTAATCTATGCAGAAGATGTTTGGCAGGAATGAAGAAATCCAGCAGATATCTCAAGCTGTCATGCTGATAGGTGGACTCAAGTACGGAGAACACCTACATGACACAAACAAAAATATGCTGTCATTTTAGAACATTTGTATGACTGGAAACTAAAACTAATCAGAGTAAAAAAATATCAAGACATACTGAATGTTGGTTTGATGAAGACTTATTTAGTGCTTATTTAGTGTTGTAATCAGGGACGTGAACAGACATTTTGGGGGACGGGCTCAAGTAGAAAAAAGGGCACGTCTCATAATTATTTATTCAAAAAAATAAATTAATTACCAAATTCCTTCCCTAATTACCAACCTTCCCTATTCTACTTACGTAAAAAATGGAACTGGCGCTGCGTTTGTTCTGTAAGTTGAATAGGGAAGGCGTAGGACATACAGCGTAAACTTTTTGAAGAATACGAAAGTACGGTTTTGGCGGAACCACTTGGAAGGCGATCATTTGTTTATATAAAGCATATACATTTACATTTTTTCGAAAATGACCGATCGTTTCGCTAGATAAGTCCCTATTCCTCATCTGGTATCGTTTAAAGCCCTTTGAAGCTGCACTGAAACTGTAATTTTGACCTTCAACAGTAGAGTCCATTAAAGGAGAATAATCCTGGAATGTTTTCATCAAAAACTTTAATTTTTTTTCGACTGAAGAAAGAAGGATATGGACATCTTGGATGACATGGGGGTGAGTAAATTATCAGGAAAATTTTATTTGAAAGTGAACTAATCCTTTAAATACATCAAGAGTTTTTTCCCTTGAAATGTTAGAAGTACATAATATATATTATAACAAATGTCTGCAGAGGGCGCCAAAAGCCTGGTGATTGTTGTTATTACACAACATGATCAAAAGCCTTGTTTTTGGCCACCCAGCAAAATAAAAAATATAATATTATATAAATAATAATAATAATCGGCCACTTCTTTATGATAGAAATGCTACAGCCACTGTAATTTCTTCAACAAGAATATGTGAACATCAAAACATGCACACTCCGAGCGAGGGTTTAAACTTTCATTGATGTATTCTCCTGTGTACGCATAGATTTAAGAATGATAGCATTATGCAATGCTGCATTATGATTTTTAAATGGTTTTAATAAATCGTGCATCCTTAGAAAACTGTCTAATAATGCGGTTCATGGATTTGCTTCTGTGGAATGCTCCTCTTCCAGTATTGACAGCCCAACAGTTATCTTTACCATGGATCAAAATGCAATGCATAGCATGAAGTAAAAGTCTATGTTTTTTTGTTGTTGTTGTTGTTGTTTTTTTGTTTTGTTTGTTTGTTTGTTTGGGTTTTTTTTTTTTGGGGGGGGGGGGGGTATTTGGGTATACACTACATGGCAAACCATAAGAAAGGACAGTGCTGAGTTTGGTGGACATAGCTTGGAAACTAGAGGAGTTACAGTCAGAAATTGTCAATGAAAGTCTATATGATATTGGAGATGTTTGTTTGTCAGCTTCAGGAAAACCAACAGCCCAATCAGTTAGAAAAGTCATAGAATAAAGTTAGAAAGTAGAGACTGATGTTTTTACCTGAGAGAGAAGAGGAGGAGCTGTGCTTTCAAAAGGAGGATAGAGAGAGGATAACGCCCCCTGCACACAGTCCTCTACCGCCTCTGAACCCTGAAACAGAGAGTACATAAACAGAAGCTGACAAGGCGATTCACATGTTAGTCATCACAGCCGACAACTTTTTCTTCTCTTCCTCCTCAAAAACACAACTTCCTGTTTTGTGTTCTAGACAGCATCTAAATGTTCCTGTGGGACAAATGGTCATCATGGCCTTTTCAACAAGTACACTGAATTCAGAAAAAGCATGTCTTGTGTCTCAAATTATATAAGCTGGCCAACTGTACACTGTGTACTTACACTATGTACTCTGCCATAAAGCATAGAACTTTGTAAAGATAATGTCATCTCAAGTCTTATAGTCTACTCGTACAACAAAATACTAGTGTAGAATAGTGCAGAATAGTGTTGCACGATATACCGGTACTAGAAAGGTATCGCGATACCCTGCTTTTAAAAACGGTTCTTCATTTTATTAGTACCGGTACTTTTGAGTGCCAGCTGTATTTCCTAAAGTGCGACAGCAGGGGGCAGTGTGCATGCAGCGCGCTGCTTCTAAAGCACATTGAGTGCGTGTTTATTCCTCTCAACTGCGCAACGGCTTTCATGGTGACAAAACGAGAGGTATGGTTGCAAATACAGGTGCTCTTGCAGACCGTCCACAAATTGTTGAGAAAGCAGATGCACGAAGCGAAATATGGCATTATATTGCTTACATTGCCGACAGTCAGGGCAAGCCCACGGAAACCACACAGCCCGTCTGCAAAAGATGTTACAAAATAACGCAAGCGAAGGGAGTCAAAAGCATCTTGCTGGCAAACATCCCGATTTGTACAAAGAATTTAAAGAGCGACAGGTTAGTGAATGTGATACCAGCATTATGTTTATGCTCTCAAACATTAAATTAGTGTTTTTTTATTTATTTTACTCGTGAAAGCAGACCTGAGGTGTATTATTGAGTCTAAGTTTATAAGTGATATAAGTGATATCTGGTTGCAAAAATAAAATTAATTTAAAAATACATAAATATGTGAAGGGTACAGTTATTTTAAACCAATTTATGCTTTAATAACATTGCTCTAAGTAATTACAATAATCTAATTTTTACAATGATCTTACTGTCAAAAACACCTACATGTATTAAAAAAACAGCAAAAAAGCATAACAGCAAATAATTTACAATTTTATTGAGCATGAAAGCAATAAACATTAAAAATTATATTAAATCTAACTCTAACTTCATGGCAATGAAGCTCAAATCCAGAATTATCAGCCTGCACACTGGTGAAGAAAGAAGTTCTGTCATTTGTTATTTATTTACTTTTTTGCCGTAGTATCGTTTAAGTATCGGTATCATGATATTTAAGTTAGGTATCGTATCAAAGTCAACATTTTGGTATCGTGACAACACTAGTGCAGAAGTATTTGAAATGGGACAAACCTACAGTAGCTTCCCCAACATTGACACATACACCAGGGCTGTACAGTGCGACATATATATATATACAGAAAAAAGTCTGTGCGATGAATACATTTACCACAGCAGCAAACGTGCGATAGAGTTTTGCTTTTGTGTGAGACAAAGCCGCTTGTTTGTGTGAAGTGACAGCTTGTTGAGTGCTTGTTTGTGTGTGAGGTTAATCTATGGCTACACGATTAACCAAAATTAAAACAAAAATGCAATTTGGCTAAGAAATCGCAAAGGCTGCAATTCTTAAATATGCACAGCATGTTTCATGGTGGAGCACACCACTGAGATCAGAGCGAATAGATCGGTTCGCAGAAAATGCTGCTCCGTTTGAGTCATTTATAATGTGCATTTGAAAAAGCAAAACACACTCTATACTTTTTTTCAAACCTGTAATGAGAAGCATTTACAAAACAAAAGAGAACATTTAATGACACTTTTTTACTCCAAATGCACTTCATAATGTTGCATAATGCTTCACTTCATAATGCACTTCATTGAAATAACTTCTTTTTGTGATCTGACGTGGCTTCATGCCACAGAATGAGGCAGAAATTATATTTTTAGTAGGCCTATTCTATACAGTGATAAAGGCTATGTCAATTAGCATTGCATTATAAAATATACTTTATTCTTATGAAAATACCTGAGACACAGATAAACCATATATTGTCCTGATTGTATGTTTATTGTCTTGATGTTTCATTAGTCAAAATGTCTCTATCCGTTTTTTATTCCGATGCAGCGATCTCTGGATAGCTTTGTCCATATAAGGGGTTTCCTTTAATGTCATACGTTTTATAGTTATTATTATTATATTATTTTTATTCTTAAATACTCTGTTTTGTATTTTATAGTATTTTATTGTATTGTTTTACTTGTAGTCGTTTTCAGAGATGGTAACAGACATTTTATACTTGTGCTACCATTGTATGTCCTGTGCTACAAAACTTTCAACCACTGTAGCACCAATGCTATGTGAAAAATTATTTTTAACGTAAAGCCCTGTATGCACAAAAAAGATTTGGGTCTCATTCATAAAACAATTTGGTTTGAACTGTCCGTGAATTCATTGTTACATAAATTGTTGCATTAAGTCTGACGTTTTACATAAGAATGATTTTACGATCAGAAATTTGTTCTGCTTGTGTTTTATGAATGAAGCCATCCTGAGAAACACAGGCTGTCCAATAAGCACACATATACATGCACATGAACACTGATGTTTAATTTACTACTGTTCTGTCGTCATAGCAACCTTGAACATTTTCCTCTCGTTTATTTGTTCACTATTTCTCCAAATTCTCTATTTCTCCCCCTTCCCCTGCTTAAACAATCTTTCTCTTAGGAACTACTCCTAAGTATCATCTGACAACAATTATGCCGAAGCATCTTCACAAACATATTATGCTCTCAGAAGTCTCCCACTCAGGGAGCAGTGAGTGAAATAAACAAAAGATGAGGGAAAAGAGAGAGGGAAAGTCAGCCAGGAAGGCCAGCATGTTTGGGGTGGTGGGGAGGGTGAGGAAAGAAAAACAAACCGAGAAGGAAAATGGCAGGAAAGAAAGTAAAATGCAAAAGAATGCAAGAGAAACATAATTAAAGACAAAACGGGGGAAAAAATGATTTTTTTGGACAAAACTGGGGCAAGGTGAACATGTCACATGAGGATAACGACAAACTAATGCACATATTGAAGTCAGGCAGTATAAATGCTTGAAATTTAATCACCTTGTTCAGTTTAAGAAGAAAACACTAGTATTCTCTTTCGGTTAGTTAGTTATATCTAGGTTAGAATCTTTCCACTTTTATACAGATCACATTTTCATCTGCTCTTTCCATGCAATGATTAGGACCAGATATCAAACTCCATTCAAATACTGACACCATTGACAAGTTATTAACATATGCATCATTTATATTTCTTAGTGAAAAAGAGAGAATGTGAGAAAGTAAAGGTGGTTTTTTTTTTCATTCTTTCGATTTCTTTTTTTCTTTTTTTTTTATGTTTTTGTTTTGTTTTTTATGGTACTTTTTGTTTGGAGCTCAACAGCCCTAGTTCTTGTTCACTTAAGAAACAAGATAAAATATTAACAAAACACTTTTTGTGTTACTCTTTTTGGTTTGGAACAACCTCACAGAGAGTAAAGGTTTTGTTTAGGACTGCTTCACGATTTGCTCTAAAATATTTTGATCTAAAAATCCATCAGTTACGCTCTGCCAGCTGTTTTAAACACATCCTGTTTCGACACCCCCTAAGAAATGTGTCTGATACTTCAGGACGTCCTCAAGACTGACTAACTGTTCAGACAAACCAATTAGTCAATTTTGGAAAATATGTTATTTTGTACATCCTTAGTTCAAATGTTTCTGAAAATTGTTGTGTGAATGTCTCATAGGTTGGGAGGAGGTTAATGAAGTATTAATGCATCTAAAAAAAGGTTTTATCAAAAATCTGAAATCATGTGTGCATGTGTGTGTCATTGTTCTGCTCAACTTCCTCTCTTTCTCAGCAGATCCTAACGGAAGAGTTGGTTGGGAGCGAGAGATACATAAAGAGAGAGAGAAAAAGACAGACACTGCTGAAGAACAGAATGATAAAATCCAGATGCAGGCAATGAGAGAGAGAGAGCAAAAGAGGTGGTGAATGGGGGAAGAGAGATAGAAAAAAAAAGATTCAATAAGAACTCTTTCCTCTTTCTAAGAGGAACTTCACCCTCAGGATCTGATCCAACAGCTTCTTTCGTCTTAAATCATGTAAGTGATGTCTGCAAGTGGTTTCTATTTGAAGAAATCAGGAATTTATACATGACAAGCTGTCATATCTCAAACAGAAAGAAGTCCTAATTTAGGCCATTTTCTTGTTATATTATAGACATCTGTGCAAAAAAGTTGCATTCAAATACACTACTGTTCAAAAGTTTGGGGTTGATGAGAGGTTTTTTTTTTTTTTTTGAAATAAGTCGCTTAAGCCAAGTTCAGACTGCACGATTTTCAAAGTAGTCTGGTCACTATTCTTTTCACACTGCATGACTATCTTGGCCAGCATTCAGTCGTTGCTGTGTTCACACTGCACGATGGATCGGCGACAGAAGGTTTCACACTGCATGACTTTACAATAGGAAGAATCGCCGACAACTCTTGTCTGGCACGCAAACTACGTTTCACAACCAAACACACGCGAGATGTGACAAGGAAACAACGCGATATCACACGTGCAAGACCGGAGTTATTATTATTATTATTAAAAAGGGTAGCCCACAAGAAGCTTGCAATACGAATTGCCTGTCGCTGATTTGCAGCGAAAACAAGAAAAAGAAAAGAAGAATATGGAGGAGGAAATGGTTGGGGAGACTGCATTGTGTGTTCTGCAACGAGAGTTGGAGGTAAATGAATAACTTTTCAATGTGCTGCTGTTGCGGATGGTCAAGCAAATGTTTGTGCTTTGGTTCTGTTTGATAGAATTGTAATGTTTATGTGTACGAAGCTGATATTGTTGTCTATAACTCCTCCCCGAACTCCACGCTGCTCTGTATCTTGCTCTCTCATTGGCTGTCGGTCATCGCTGATGTAGTTTTCAGTCAGAACACTTTTCACACAGCAGGATTTTGAATCGCCGACAGGTCCAGATATTTAGCATGCCAAATATCTCACGGGCGTCGGCGACTCGTCAGCGATTCTCTCAGATCGCGTCTTTGCTCATTCACACTGCGTGATTGTCACTCGTGTGAATGAGCACCGATTTGCCTGTGATTTCGGGCATTTGTCAAAATCGGGGCTAAAATCGTGGGCTAAAATCGTGCAGTCTGAACTCGGCTTTATGCTCACCAAGGTTGCATTTATTTGATCAAAAATACAGTAATATTGTGAAATATTGTTACAATTTAAAATAACTTTTTTTTCTATGTGAATATATTGTAAAATGTGATACAAATCATCATTATTCCAGTCTTCAGTGTCACATGATCCTTCAGAAATCATTGTAATATGCTGATTTGCTGATCAAGAAACATTTATTATTATTAGCAATGTTGAAAACAATTGTGCTCCTTTATATATTTGTGGAAACTGTGATACATGTTTTTCAGGATTATCTGATAAATAGAAAAAGTTTTAAATACAAGCATTTATTTGAAATAGAAATCCTTTGTTAGGTTATAAATGTCTTTACTGTCACTTTTGATCAATTTAATGCGTCCTTGTTGAATAAAAGTATTAATTTAATTTAATTTAATTAAAAAAACGTACTGCCCCTAAACTTTTTATTGTAGTGTATGTGCTCATATGTTTATTTCCTCGCATATATACTCGCAAATATATAGGAACTAAAAATCATGTCTATCCAAAAAAAACAAAAAAAAACAGACCAAAATATTGATGACTCATCCTGCACTGCACCGATTTCAGTCCAATCAAATGCTAGAATGAGAATGTCCCTCAGCCTTAAAATCATGGTTTAAGTCTGTCATGTAACTAAAGTCACAGAGTATTTGAAATGCAATGAGTACTTTTGTTGCCATATGAATTACAGTCTGAACACAATGTGTAAAATTAAGAAACAACTGCATTCACATACTTGTGTTCAGGGGTCGAACACAACAGATCTGTCCAATAAAAATTGTATATGTGTGTATCTACAGTATCCCCGAGTTTTGACACTCATGCCTGTCTAAGGGCACTAAAATGTCTGAATGTCATTGCATAATAAATACAAAGCAAGAGTCAACTGAAAACAAGCAATGGTAGAGCTCTTCTCGACACTGACTTTGCTTTTCTTTCGTTTTTGAATTAGCTGGTGTTCTGCTGATTTTTAGTAGCTGTTTAAAGTCAGTTGTCCTCAAGTTTACACAGGTGTCCTTGCAGTTATAGTTCATCACATTTAACTATCAACATGTTCCACTACCCACCACAAAGAGGCACAATACTACATGGTAAAGTGTTACCTTTTCTAATGCAACAAACTTTTTGTGAAAGGTTTTGCCTGTGCCATCTTTAAAGTAAATGACACTTGGTTTGAAGTTTTGTTATCTAATGCAATGTCATTTAGACATTATAAGGTTGGCTTAAGCATACTTAACGATAATATTTGTGTGCATGTGTGTGTCCTCCTATTTGTGGTGCATTACACTTCTACTCCAGCTTGTGTACTAATATTATTTATATATTTTAACTAGACATTTTGCACTACAAATTGTTTGTGATGTTCTTCATTTGTAAATCAATTTGGATAAAACCATATGCTACAACATGTAAATGTGTGTGTAAGTGTGTATTGATGTATTTTTCCATGTACTCTCACCTCTCCCAACTGAAAATGAATCATCTGCCTCTATTTGAGGTCTTGTGTGGAAAATGCAACTTCACCCAAACCACCATCATGTCTTTTCATTTCTCTCAAAGTAAAACAGTCTCCCTCTCTCTGTCTCTATATATTCCAGCCAGACTGCTCCACCCTGTCCCACACACACCAAACACTGGCAGCAGCTGAAGTCACATCAGCATTCGGAACCTCTGCCTCAGTTTGTATTTGTAAACATGCCAACAGATGGACAGTAACAAGCGTCTGTGAGAGTTTGGGACTGATGCAGGACGTCCAGAACACTGCAATAACCCCATTACAGCTGTCACTCTATTAACACTATTATCACGTATTATCTGTCTGTAATGAGCTCTCTGAGCCATTCACAGTCACACTGTGTGAAAGTCGTGGAAACTAATTACAGTTATTAAAAGATACCATTCTGTTTGTTTCAGTTTATTCCTTTCTTTTTTAACAATGGAATTCTGTTCATATAATGCAATGCAATGATGATTGAAAGACATACAAATAAACATTCCTCAAAAACCTGATAGATCATTTTTGATACATTTTAACAACTTTTCTAAAAGAAAAAAAGATGGATAATTACATAAATCAGCTATGCAATTCTATTATTTTTGTTTCACTCCAGACTTCTTCCGTTTATTGAACTTTTCTCCTAATAATGTTTCTCAACTATTCTGTAATTCAATTACTCAATTCTATTGGTTTAACTTCCCTTAATTCTATTATATTTGTTTTATTTCACTAATATTTTTGTCTATTCATATGAAACTGTGAAAGTCATGGAAAATAATGTTGTTTTGTGCTATAAAAGATTTCATTCTGTGTGTTTCAGTTTACTCCTGTTTTATTTCACTACGCAATTCGGTTATATTCATTAATTTTATTATCCAACTGTTCTACTCTATTAGTTCCACATTCTCTTATTCATCTATGCAATTATACTATATTTGCTTCAAGTCACTTATTCTATTATTCAGATACTCTATTTTTTTAAGCTTTACTCTTCTAATTCATTTTTAAATTATTCTATTATATTGGTTTAACTAAACCAGTATTCACTTCTCTAACTGTTTTGTTTTAATTACTCTATTATATTAGTTTTACTTCACTCCTATTCCATTCTATTCTTTTTTCATATGAAACACAGTCATAAAGAAAGTCCAGAAACCCTGAAGTCTTTTTATAACAGAGTCCTGAGTTTGTTAAGCATCAGTGTGTCCTGCAGTTTTTCCTGGTGAGTTCAGATGAGATGAGGGGGAATTCCCACCTTCAGTTTTTTTTTTTTTTCCTATTTACTGTTGTTGTATTCCCATTTACCATAGTATCCATGGTTTCTTTCCACCTAGCCTGTAATCACTGCAAATATCATCAACACTATAAAACTAGTACTATAATATGGGTTTTTTTTCACTGTGAGAAGCTTTCAGAAACTTCCTGTCATTTTATTTATTAAGTTTGATGACATTAATAAAAAGTTTTCCTATAATAAGAATACCTGCAGAGGCATTTTGACCTGCAATGTGGTAAATTTGTTTAAGGATTACACATTCCTACTGTCGTTTCAAACAAAGAGACCGATGTCTTTCAATACATTTATGAATGAAGACGTTATATAGGCTATTGAACGAGATATGGACGAAGTAGCATCGATTCCAGCATACCGACAAGTAAAAGTTTTTCTAAAAGTTACCTACAGGTTAATTTTGTAACTTTGTTTCAGCTATCGCAGCACTACTGTTACCGCCTCGTTAAGGTTAATCGTGTTTTCATTATATTAAATTCGTTTCGGATAAAGCATTGCTAAATGTCAAATGTAAAAATTCCTGAAAGACAGCTGTACTCACCATCACTTCACTCGGCCGCCCGGACTACATCGCTCTTAATTCTGTTTCTGAACATCCACACAGACAAACGATCACTTTTCTCGAATTTAACCGTCGCTTCAGTGTTTGCCAGTCTGAAGTTTTGTGAAATGCAGGAGTCTGATGGTGGAGGGAGGGAGAGAGGCATGTCAGTCCCTCCCATCTGCAGAACAAGAGCTACAGTGAGTCGCAGTCATTATTTCCACTGCCCTCCACTGCCATCAGCTGCATATGAAGAAACACACTGAAACCATTGATTAATATGCATTTGGTACATTTAGTTATGATCATTTATTTGAAAACTGCCACATAAGCTATTTAGTGTCAAATTTAAGATTTAGTGTCAAATCTGCAAGCACTTACAATCTTGTGAAATTGACACGGTGATGCCTCTTTTGTAAATTCACTGATAAATAGCCTACTTCAGTGAGGCTTTTTTCACAAACACCGTTCAGACTCAGTTCAATTTATAATACCGTTAGTTAATAAAAGCATGAGAAATGTCTCCATCTGGTGTTCAACAGTAGAAATACATTACAAGAGAAGAGCATATGGGCTTATTTTAATAGATCATCAACGTACAGTGCACGGTTCACTGACGGATCTATATCTATATATATATATATATATATATATATATATATATGGATATACAGCTATGGAATATACTGTATATCTGGATATACAGCTATGGAAAAAATTAAGAGACCACTCCAAGTTCAGAAATCAATGTTAAGTGGTCTATTAATTTTTTCCATATAGCTGTATATCCACAAATTGCTTCAACTTACGGCCTTAAAAAACAGTTAATGAACAAAACGCTGGAAAGAGGTCAAATGTATGCAAAACTCATTAATTTAAGAATTGCACATGACTTAAACTTGGCCCCTTTCTGTAAAGGGTAGCACCATTGTGGCCCCTGCTTTTAAAAAATCCTAGATCCTCCACTGACACAGTGCTCATCAAACACAGATGAGCCAAAATATTTTATGACCACCTGTCTAATATGCTGTTGGTCCTCTGCATGCTGCCAACACAGAGCCGATCCGCAGAGGCATGGACATGTATAACCTCTTAAAGGATTAGTTCACTTTCAAATTAAAATTTCCTGTTAATTTACTCACCCCCATGTCACCCAAGATGTCCATGTCCTTCTTTTTTCAGTCAAAAAGAAATTAAGGTTTTTGATGAAAACATTCCAGGATTTTTCTCCATATAGTGGACCTCAATGGAACTCAAACGGTCAAAATTACAGTTTACAGCGATCCCAGATGAGAAATAAGGGTCTTATCTAGAGAAACCATCAATCATTTTCTAAAAAAAATTAAACATTTTATAAGTCCTGTCCTCCACAGGTCAAAGTTTGAACTAAATTGTCATATACAATATGCTAGTGCAAGTATATAACAATTGGTTCAAACTTTGACCTGTGGAGGGCAGTAATACATTTAGCAGCATCTACACTGCCGGAATTCAAATAGAGAAGAGAACTAGTTCAAGATGAGCATTTATTCTTAAAACGTATAGAAGTTTTTAAAATGAGCGATGGTTTCTCTAGATAAGACCCTTATTTCTGGTCTGGGATCATGTAGAATGTTTTGAAGCTGCAATGAAACTGTAATTTTGAACTTCAACCGTTTGGGCTCCACTGAAGTCCATTATATGGGGAAAAATCCTGGAATGTTTTCATCAAAAACCTTAATTTCTTTTCGATTGAAGAAAGAAAGACATGAACATCTTGGATGACATGGGGGTGAGTAAATTATCAGGAAATTTTAATTTGAAAGTGAACTAATCCTTTAAGACCTCTTAAGGTGTCTTGTGCCTGTGATATCTGACGTTAGCAGCAGATCATTTACGTCCTGTAGGTTGTGAGGTGGAGCCACCATGAATGGTTGGTCCAGCACATCATACAGATGCTTACATGGATCTGGTGACTTTGAAGGCCAGGGCAACACCTTGTTTTCTTCATCCTGTTCCTCAAATAATTCCTGAACAATGTGTGCAGTGTGGCAGGGTGCATTTCCTGCTGAAAGAGGCCACTTCCAGGGAACACCACTGTTATGAAGAAGTGTACCTGGTCTGCAAAAATATTTGTTTATGCAAATTAGGTGGCATGTCAAATTTACATCTATATGAAAGGCCAGACCCAGCAAAACATTACCCAGAGCATCACATTCCCATCATGCCATCATTTCCCCAGGTAAACGGCACACATGTACATAGCAGTCCATGTGATATAAAAGAAAACAGGACTCATCTGACAAGGTGAGCTTCTTCCACTACTCAAAGGTCCAGTTCTGATGCTTACATGCCCAGTGTAAGCGCTTTAGTGGACAGTGGACAGGGGTCATCATAGGCACTCTGATTGTTCTGTGGCTATGCACTATGCAATGCACTGTGTTGTGACACATTCCTAGCCTCCCATAACCTTGCTTACCATGTCATCAATGTTTTTTGATTTCACATTATCCTAATCAGTGGCGTGCACAGACCTCCTGGAGGGCAGGGGCGAAAACGGGGGGTTGTGGGTCTCCGTCGGTAGGAATCGTGTTCCGGGAGAAATGGGAACATGGGAGCACCGCGATGCGACCGCAAAGGGCACTTTCACTTTCGCGATCAAAGGGGCAGGGGCTAAAGCCCCCCCAGCCAAACATTGCTTTGAGGCTCTGTAGCTCTTCACTGTGATGACCTAGAATTAAGAAAAGACTCTTGCTGCACTGCCATCTAAAGTGCTCTAAATGTACTTGCACTGTGTTGTAGAAAGGTTACAAAATGTTACTGCACATGCTTCTTGCTCTAATGTTTGCTCAATTATGAACAGTGTTTGGTACTTTCTAGACTGACTGTATATGCAGCTAAACTTATTGCACCCACTATCACAAATAGTGTTGTGCAAATAGGGGCGGCTCTACCAGGGTGGCACAGGGTGGCAACTGCAAAAAGTATTGCCACCCCTGATTTATCCCAGTATAAAATATCAATTTAAGCAGCATTTTCTATACCACATTTAAGCAGCAGTGCTTTAACACAATGGAATTTTATTGCGGGACATCTTTTTTGTCAAGAAAATGCCGCCATGTTTGATTGACAGGGAGGGGCTGGGATGTGATCGGCTCGAAATGCATTTTCAAATCCACATTGAATTTTGCTACATTTATTGCGGGACATTTGATGAAAATGCAATTGCACTGAGTGCAAATGCAATTAAGAAAAATAACATTTAAATGATCATTTTGCTTCGATTTTTGCTTGAAAGTGTTAAACATAGCCTATATAATCATTTCTGTAATACATTTTCATTTTAATTTTGCAACTTATAAAGCATTAAAATATGTTTAAATTATATGTTAAAAGTAGTATAGGAAATAGCAAATGCTTTTTCACAAGATGTTAGATTTTGAAACACCCTAAAGTGAAGGACCATAGGGTGATAGGGTGTTTCGGGTCTTTGATCTTCAGACACCCTCACCTGGGCGACCCAACCGGGGTTGATCAGGCCCCGGTTTGTGTCCAAGCAGCGCGCTACTCCATACTTCTCCCCTTTTGATCCATAACCACCTTGAGGCTTTTTCAGCTGCCTCACTGATGTTTTTAATATAAGTCTTATGTAATATAAGTCTAAGGTGTCCCCTGAATGTGTCTGTGAAGTTTCAGCTCAAAATATTTTTTTAATTAATTTTTTTAACTGCCTATTTTGGGGTATCATTATAAATGCGCCAATTCAGTGCACTTCCCCTTTAAATCATCACGCTCCCCGCCCCCGCACTCGCGACTCTATAATACATTGCATAAACAAAGTTCACACAGCTAATATAACCCTAAAAATGGATCTTTACAAAATGTTCGTCATGCATGCTGCATGCATGCATCAGATCATGTAAGTATAGTATTTATTTGGATGTTTACATTTGATTCTGAATGAGTTTGAGGCTGTGCTCCGTGGCTAATGGGCTAAGGCTAACATTACACACTGTTGGAGAGATTTATAAAGAATGAAGATGTGTTTATGCATTATACAGACTGCAAATGTTTAACAATGAAAATAGTGATGGCTCTTGTCTCCGTGAATACAGTAAGAAACTATGGTAACTTTAACCACATTTAACAGTACATTAGCAACATGCTGTTGTAACAATTTATAAATTTCACTAAAAATATCATGATATCATGGATCATGTCAGTTATTATTGCTCCATCTGCCATTTTTCGCTATTGTCCTTGCTTGCTTACCTAGTCTGTTGATTCAGCTGTGCACATCCAGACGTTAATACTGTCTGCCCTTGTCTAATGCCTTGAACATGAGCTGGCATATGCAAATATTGGGGGCGTACATATTAATGATCCCGACTGTTGCGTAACAGTCGGTGTTGTGTTGAGATTCACCTGTTCTTCGGAGGTCTTTTAAACAAATGATATTTACATAAGAAGGAGGAAAAAATGGTGTTTGAGACTCACTGTATGTCATTTCCATGTACTGAACTCTTGTTATTCAACTATGCCAAGGTAAATTCAATTTTCAATTCTATGGCACCTTTAACAAATAAATGACATTACAAAAATAAATAATGTATACAACTTATGCATTTCATTTTTAACTTACATCACAAAAATAAGCTGAACAGAAACAGCTGTTTCATTGACAAAGTGACATTTAAAAAAAAAAAAAAAAAAGTATATATTGACAAATTTTAATGTAGCCTTTATGCACTGTTTTCTCATCATGAGAAAAATGAAAAAAAGCAGCCTTTGAGGTGCGATGGGGCGCGAGGAGGGCTGATGTAATTCGAAAGTGACTTCAAATGCACCCTCTCCGTTTCCCCGTGGAATGAAGCGTACATCTCAACAAACCCTGCGTTCCATTCGGAAGGGCTCATCCCTATGCCCTAATCCCTTCAGAGGGTTTACCCTCCGGAGTGAAAGCTTCGAATGGATGAAGGGTGTTGGGGTCAACAAAACTCTTCTTTTGGAACACACTTCAGCATCATCTTAACGAGACAATCAAAGAGGAGTAGATTGTGCAAGCTGAGCCCTTTGTTTAACGTTAGTTTATTGAATTATTTATTTTAGGTTTATCGCACCATGTATATTGTATCTATGTATTTTAAACATTTGAATGGACTGATAAAGGGAGCTGTAAAGTATTTTTGTTGAAGTACAATGTCGTTTTGACCATAATAATGTAACAAATATAACTCGTATAAATATTACAGTAGTATAGAAAAATATATACATTTATAGGTAAAATCGAACTCAGAGCCTCCTGTACCCATTCTGTGACATCAAACAACTTCCCTGTGCAAAGGATCCATCATTTGTACCCTTTGAAATCCTTCATTCCAAAGGGCCCTTTGAAGTGGCCCATTTTGAGCACTTCGGTTTGGAACGACCCTTCAATATGGCGGCCATGATTGTTTTCACTCCGAAGTGCCCTTCGGAGGGCGATATATCCCGTTTGGAATGCACCGAAAGAGTATAGAACCCAAGAGGCAACACTTTGATACTTTTTGGGTAACAGCCACTAGATGGCGCTCTGGTAGAGCGGCCGCCATTATGGGGTGAAAATACTAACTGGACCATAGAATCCTTCACATCTTACGCACCCAAAATCGGCGAATTTCACTGCCAAATCAGAAGCGCAATAGAACAGTTTTTTAAATTAAGTCACCAGTAAATTGTATGACTGCCACAGTAAATGTTGTATTGTCTTATATATGACAAGGGACAAGGGCAAGCAGATACTCATCAAGGCATTGTTAGAACCAAGCAAAGACTCAGAGAGCTGTACTGGTGGCCGGGTATGGATGCCCAGGTTGAGACAGCCATCAAATCATGCATTACGTGTCAAACTCATGACAAGTCAGCAGTCGTTCACACTCCGCCAGTCCAGCCTGTACCCCTCCCAGATGGAGCATGGGAGAAATTGACATAGACATTGTGGGGCCCTTTGACAAAGCTCCAGCAGAATGTCGTTTTGCTGTAACTTTAGTGGACTACTTTAGTAAGTGGCCAGAGATTGCTTTCATGCCTCAGGTAACCTCTTCAGTGGTTATTCAATTTCTGTCGACTGTGTTCAGCCGTGAAGGTAAGGAGCTGATTTCAGATCACAGCTCTCAATTCATGTCATGTGAGTTTGAAATGTTTCTTCAAAACCGAGGAATTATGCATCGAACTTCATCTGTGTATTATCCTCGTGCCAATGGAGAGGTCAAACGTTTTAACCGTACTTTGAAGCATGCATTGCTAACTGCTTCCCTGGAAGGCAAAGGATGGAAAGAATTCACAAGGGAATTCTTACAAGCATACCATGCTATACCTCATTTGACTACTCAGCGTTCACCTGCTGAATTGTTACATGCAAGACCGATGCACACTAAACTTCACATCTCAGGATTACAGAAACTGCAGCATCTTCAGCAACCATGTGTGCAGAACATTGTGGATCGAGTGAAACACATGCAGAAGAGCTCCAAAACATACAGTGATCGCAAGCGTGGGGCGACGGAAGTGTCATTCAAAAAAGGATCTTTTGTTCGAGTGAAGCGACCAGGTATCCTTCCTAAGCTCCAATCTGCATTTTCCAAACCATTGAAAGTACTGCAAAAGACTGGTCCTTACACTTACAAACTTTCTGATGGGCATACTTGGAATGCTTCTCACCTCACACCTTTCTCTTATGGGAAGGAGGAGAGTGGGGTACAGGAACTGGCTACTTTGATTATGACTGTAGAATGCAAACTGCACCAGTGACTCAGCCGGAAAGACAGGTTAGAGTTAGACGAGCACCAGTATGAGCTCGGGACTATGTTATAAACTAAAGGCAGTTCATTGATTCCATGTGAATAGTATTTTACATGGGGATATGTGATAAGGTAACAAATACATATAGAGTGTTGTTCTGTAATGCATGTTGTGCGTTTGTGAAATTCAAGGGAAAATGTTAAGTTCATGTTTGAAATGTTATGCAAAGTCATTGTTAAAAAAAAAACAACAACATTTGGTCACTGTATGGACATAAGTGAATACTAGGTACAATTGTTAAAGGGTCATGAAACCCCAAAACACTTTTTTTTGAGATGTAAACAGATATGTATAGGCTGCACATCACTGAAAACACTAAAGGTACTCATTAATGTTATTCATAAGTGAAAAATAGTTATTTTTGCATTTTTCAGAGTGATTTCTGTCTTCCTGTTTGAAAAGCTGAGTCGGAGCAACGTCACAAAATCTGACGTCATCGTGTACTTTCGAACATGCTGATGTAGATTCTCGACATATATATTCATGACATAAAGCGCATTCAATCCAACTGCACTGTAGTATGCATTAGATTATAATTGCAGTATTATGCATGAGGAAGTGTCACTTCTCTCGCCTCGGTCTGTTGTCATTCAGAGACATATCGTTGGTGTTCGTTTCCTCAGTGCTACAACACAATGTGTTTTCCTGCGACACGACCAGACCAGAGGTTTGTGTGCATGTGGATTGTTTTGCTGTAATCTATCAGCACAAATGGAAAATATGTTTGCGTGAGATTGCATTACAGCGAAGAATTCAAATGTCCCAAAAGTGCTGTTCATTCACCTCTGCCTGCTCTAGCTGCATTCAAACACAGCACAGCACGTGTGTTATTTGTATTTTGCTCGCGATGCAGTCAGAACTGGAGTTTAAATACGAACACATGAAAAATACGAGTGTTTTTATGATATAGAGTGATGTAGCCGATCTGAACGCGACGACACGATTATTCTAAAAGACTGATTTTGACTGCAGTGCTCGTAAATGTAATCAAAGTAGCCTATTATTAGCCCTATTAAATATTCTTTCGCATTTCTCCCTTGTGCTTGGGAGTTTGTCGTCATATTCTCTGTGCTCATATATCAATATTCATTATTCTGTATAATGAGTGTGTTGTATGTCTGTGCTTCATTGGTTGTTCTCTCCCCTCTCCCCCCCCTCTACACTCCCACTTTTCCAGAGCTTTACACGCCCATTTTCACAGACTTTTTGAAACTCAGAGGTGTGAACGACCAGGGTAAAACAGGGGGGTTTCATGACCCTTTAAAAGAGAGTGAGATGTGGTGTCACCACTTGTCCTGTGGGTGGCACTAGTAGATCTGAAATGCATATGAGTGTACCAGGAGAGTGAAGATGAGTTAGTCTGAGTAAAAAGCATGTTGATAAGCTATCTCTGTGTTGCTTGCATCTTTACAAAGACATAACACCAACATTCCCAATTTTTCTGATGCATGTCCTTAATTTAATTTCATATGTTGGTAATAATTCAGTGTTTATAAGCCTTTTAAAGAATTTTAACCCAAAATGACTGGGTTTATAGAGAGCAAAGGTTTTGTGAAAAAAAGTGGAAGACTTAAACACAAAGTGTGTAAAATAAACTGTTAAAAGGATTTGATGATCACTAGTGATAGTATTTTATTCTGTGATGTCATCATTCAGGTTGGATTTCAGCTTTAATGTACGTTTCTTTTTTAACAAAGCAACTGATATTGCCATAGAAACTAGTGGACTGCCGACTCGCTTTCACCCCAAAGTGGCGGAAACGCAGGGCAGCTGCTGGGCACCGGTGTTGCAATGGAACGTTCTATTGAGTGTCACTTCTTGTTAGTGTATATTCTTTGATCTCAAGACACTTCACAGTCTACCATATCGCATAAATCATTGTGCGCTGGTGACTACAGGAGTTCTGTGTGAATTCACATATAAATGTAAGTAATTCCCTGGTTTAACCAATATGTAAGATCTAAATAAAACTGCAATATCCATGATGTCCAAAACGTCAGTTTTTCATAAATACAATATTTGTCTCTGAGATGGAGTTGAATAAAATCCTAAAGTACTGTACTTTAAATTTAGACAAATACAGAGTATATGTGTAAATGTGAAAATATATTTTCACAGTTAACGTTACATTTAACATAAAAGATAAACAAGGTCAACTAATAGTTGCTAATGATATAAAAGTGACATAACACAGTTAAAAGGTGCCCTCGAATCAGAATTTGAATTTACCTCGGCATAGTTGAATAACAAGAGTTCAGTACATGGAAAAGACATACATTGAGTTTCAAACCCCATTGTTTCCTCCTTCTTATGTAAATCTCATTTGTTTAAAAGACTTCCGGAAAACACTCGGATCTCAACATAACACTGACTGTTACGTAACAGTTGGGATCATTAATATGTATGACCCCAATATTTGCATAATGCCAGCCCATTCGACGCATTAGACAAGGAAAGGCAGTATTAACGGCTGGATCTGTGCACAGACAAGGTAAGCAAGCAAGAACAATAGCGAAAAATGGCAGATGGAGCAATAATAACTGACATGATCCATGATATCATGATATTTTTAGTGATATTTGTAAATTGTCTTTCTAAATGTTTCATTAGCATGTTGCTAATGTACTGTTAAATGTGGTTAAAGTTACCATCGTTTCTTACTGTATTGACGGAGACAAGAGCCGTCGCTATTTTCATTTTTAAACACTTGCAGTCTGTATAATGCATAAACACAACTTCATTCTTTATAAATCTCTCCAACAGTGTGTAATGTTAGCTTTAGCCACAGAGCATATAGCCTCAAACTCACACAGAATCAAACGTAACCATCTAAATAAATACTTTACTCACATAATTCGAAGCATGCATACAGCATGCATGACGAACATCTTGTAAAGATCCATTTGAGGATTATATTAGCTGTGTGAACTTTGTAAATGCGCTGTAATATAGTCGACAGCTCGTGTGGCAGAGGAAGCGCATCTCTTAAAGGGGCCGTGCTGAAAAAATCAGTGCATAGTTAATGATGCCCCAAAATAGGCAGTTAAAAAAATTAATTTAAAAAAATCTATGGGGTATTTTGAGCTGAAACTTCACAGACACATTCAGGGGACACCTAGGACTTATATTACATCTTGTAAAAAAACAATCTAGGGCACCTTTAACCATTCATATTTTACCTGGTCTGGTGTCCTGTCATCGCCGGCATTGAAGCATGTCAAAACCCAATAAAAAGTCATAAACCTTTTCTGCATCCATTTCCCTTTTTAAAATCCCCTAACAAATGGCACACACAGCTGCTAGGCCATGTAACGACGCTCGGCTAATTGTTGCCAAGCCTGAAATTGGGCTAGTTTAACACTTGTGCCGTGATAATGATACTTTTGGGATGGTTTTGTTGCGCAGACCTGGCAACCCTGCACCTCAGTTAGACCTTCCTTCACTTCAAAGGCCCCACCCCTTTCATGCACTTCGAAGTGCACAGCCCCTGAATTGGGACACAGCTATTGTGTTTCCCCTGTGACCTAGCCTGCGTCTCAATATGCATACTATCCATCCTAAATAGTATGTGACACTAGTAATATTAAATACCATTTAGGGCGGATAGGGTGGATAGTTTCTATCTCCAACAATGATCTGACAACATGAGATGAAAGACAGGGCAATAAATAGGCTGGCTGATGACATTCAGCTGCCGCTGATCATTGAGAATCAGCGGCGACGCCCACATGAAACAATCAGCATGACGAAACTCACACACACACACACACAAACACACAAGACCAGAATGAGACAGCAGATTACCAACCGTGACAGTACCCTCCCTCCTAGGAACGCCTCCTGGCGTTCCCAGACGAACCTACCTGTCGATTGTAATCATCGATAAGGGAGTGATCCAGAATGTCCCTAGCAGGTACCCAACTTCTCTCCTCCGGACCGTAACCTTTCCAGTCCACCAAGTACTGGAATCCGTCCTCTCCGTCTCGAGTCCAGAATACGGTTTACTGAATAAGTAGGTTCCCCGTCTACGAGTCGCAGCGGTGGGGGAACTGGGGTCGGCAGGTTAATGTGTGAATGAAACACATGTTTTAGATACATGAAAGGCAGGATAAATTCTCCTGTACACCGGAGGAAGTTTGAGTCGGACTGCCACCGGACTAATGATCTTGGTGACAGGGAACGGGCCAATAAATTTAGGAGCTAACTTGTTAGACATGGAGCGGAGCGGAATGTTCTTGGTAGAAAGCCACACTTTTTGACCCACGACGTATACGGGAGGCTTCGACCGGTGGTGATCAGTCTTAGCCTTGGTGCGCGCCCCCACCTGAAGAAGAGTCTCACAGGCTCTACTCCATGTGCGGTGGCACCTCTGGACGAAGGCGTGAGCGGAGGGGACCGCGACTTCGGATTCCAGACTGGGAAAAATAGGTGGCTGGTAACCTAAGCTACATTCAAACGGAGAGAGGATGACACTAGTAACGAATTATGCGCATACTCAACCATAGAGAGTTGCTGGCTCCAGGAGGAAGGATTCTTGGATACCAAACATCGCAACACTCATTCCAAATCTTGGTTGGCTCTCTTGGTCTGGCCATTGCTTTGAGGATGGAGCCCCGAAAAAGACTGACAGTCGCCCCCAGTAACTTACAAAACTCTCTCCAAAATCTGGACACAATTTGGGGACCCCTGTCGGAAACCGTGTCCATCGGGAGGCCATGTAGCCGAAAGACGTGGTCTACGACAGCTACTGCTGTCTCCTTGGCAGATGGTAATTTGGACAAGGGAATGAAATGAGCCGCCTTCGAGAACCGGTCCACTACGGTCAAAACGACCATCTTCCCCTGGAAGGGTGGGAGGGCGGTAATAAAATCTAGCGCAATGTGGGACCAGGGTCTCGAAGGGACAGACAGCGGTTGGAGTAACCCATCTGGGGGTCGATTGGAAGTCTTACCAGTGGCACAAATCGAGCAAGCCAAAACAAAATTGCGAATGTCGTGAGCCATCGATGGCCACCAGAATCGTTGCTTGACCAAAAAACTGGTGCGATTAACACCTGGATGACAAGCAATGTTGGAACAATGCCCCCACTTGATAACATTGGACCGTAACCCCTCCGGCACAAATAATCGATTCGGTGGGCAAGTGGGCGGAGGCGTTACCCCTTCTAAGGCCGTCCTGACCTTCGATTCGACCTCCCATGTCAGAGTGGAGACCACTAATGTCTCGGGTAAAATACACTCAGGAGTAGACGGGCATTCGGAAGGATCAAAAACACGAGACAAAGAATTGGGTTTGACATTTTTGGAACCCAGGCGGTAAGAGAGAGAGAAAAAAAAAGCGACAGAAAAAAAGTGCCCACCGAGCCTGTCTGGAGTTTAGTCTTTTAGCAGATCTGATATATTATAGGTTCTTATGATCAGTCCAAACGATAAAAGGTACCCCCGAGCCTTCCAACCAATGACGCCACTCTTCCAGTGCTAATTTGACTGCCAACAACTCTCTGTTACCAGTGTCATAATTACGTTCGGCAGGTGATAAATGATGGGAGAAAAACGCGCAATGATGCATCTGTGGAAGAACGCTGAGACAACACTGCACCTACCCCCACCTCTGACGCATCGACCTCCACCACGAATTGACATGAAGGATCAGGGGCTATGAGAATGGGGGCCAAAACGAAGCGGCTTTTGAGTTTGGCGAATGCAGACTCAGCTGCATCAGACCACCTGAACGTCATTCTGGGGGAGGTCAAGGTGGTCAGAGGTGCGGCTAGTTGGCTGAAATTGCGAATGAACCGCCGGTAAAAATTGGCAAACCCCAGAAACCTCTGTAGGGCCTTACGGGAATCTGGACTTGGCCAATCAACCACAGCCTTAACCTTGTCAGGGTCCATACGTACTCCCTCAGACGAGACAATGTATCCTAGAAAAGAAACAGACTGTGCATGAAAATTGCATTTCTCCACCTTGACAAAAAGCCCATTCTCTAGCAGTCGCCTGACGTGCTGAACGTGTTCCTGGAGAGAATAGGAAAAAATCAATATGTCATCCAGGTAGACATATATGAACTGATCAACCATGTCTCTCAACACGTCATTGACGAGTGCCTGGAAGACCACCGGGGAGTTGGACAGCCCGAAGGGCATGACCAAGTATTCAAAGTGCCCCCTAGGGGTGCTAAAAGTGGTCTTCCACTCATCCCCCTTCCGAATGCGAACCAAATGATAAGTGTTATGTAAATCCAATTTTGTGAAAATGGATGCTCCCTGCAACCTCTCGAAGGCTGAAGACATCAATGGCAGAGGATAGGTATTCTTTACCGTGATGTTGTTCAGTCCTCGGTAATCAATACAAGGGCGCAAGGAACCATCCTTCTTTCCCACAAAAAAGAACCCCGCCCCCACTGGAGAGAGGAAGGATGGATGAACCCGGCTGCTAGAGAATCAGAAATATATTTCTCCATTGCCTCCCTCTCGGGGACAGAAAGAGAGTAAAGCTTGCCTTTAGGTGGAGACTTACCGGGCAGTAAATCTATTGCACAGTCATAGGGACGATGCGGAGGAAGAGAAGCAGCACGGGACTTACTGAACACTTCCTTCAGATCCAGGTACTCTGCGGGCACGTTTGATAAATCCGCTGCCTTCTCCTGAAACACAGAAACAGACACAGACGGACAAGCAGACACAAGACAAGACTCGTGACACTGAGTGCTCCATTCGGAGATAGAGTGCTGGCGCCAATCCACCCTGGGGTTGTGTTGATTAAGCCAGGGGTGACCAAGAACTATGGGTGCTAGAGGGGAGTCCATGAGGAGAAACGTGATGTTTTCAGTGTGGTTGCCTGACGTGGTGAGAGTTATGGGACCGGTAGTAAGGGAGATGCTGGGTAGTTCCTGTCCACTGAGAGCATTCACAGAAATCTGCCTGGTGAGTGGTGTGATGGGGAGATGAAGTTTCTGAGCGAATTGAATGTCCATGAAGTTACCTTTGGCTCCGGAGTCCAGTAAGGCTTGACAGGTGTGTGTGTGGTTGGCCCATCTCAGTCTTACCGGAAGGAGAGTGGATGGTGAGGACTTCTTGGCAGAGATCCCACCCGATAGTAGCCTCTTCATTACTATCGGGCTTGATCTTTTACTGGACACGCATGTAAAAAATGGCCCACTCCTCCACAGTAAAGACAAAGTCCTCGAGACCTCCGCCTCTCTCTCCTCCCGGGAAGGTTGAGCTCTCCCTACCTGCATGGGCTCGGAATCAGCGATGGGACCGACCGTGTCTCCCTCGTTGGTCAATCGATCTACCACGCCTTTGAGTCCTTGATTAGGAGAAGTATACCGCTCCAGGCAGTTGAGACAAGCATCCACTCGCAAGGCTAGGTTGATAAGACCATTAAGACTCTGGGGAAGGTCCAAGATGTAAATCTCCTTCTGGACACGGTCGGCCAGCCCATGCAGGAACATGTCCCACTGTGCCTCCTCGTTCCATCTGCACTCTGCCGCCAATGTTCTGAACTCGATAGAGTAGTCGGCCACCGTACGATCACCTTGTTTTAGTTCCGCGAGGAGTCTGGCAGCGTCCTTGCCTGCCACTGCACGGTCGAAGACCCTCTTCATCTCGGCGGCGAGTGCCTGGAACGAAGTGCAGCATGGATCCTGGTTTTCCCACACCGCCGTTCCCCACAGTGCTGCCTGACCCGTGAGGGAGGGGGAGTACAAACGCCACCTTGGACTCTTCTCTCTCAAAGGTCTGGGGCTGTAGGGAAAAGTGCATGGAACACCGTGTAAGAAAGGCTCTGCAAAAATTGGGCTCACCAGCATAGCTTTGAGGAGCAGTAGGCGTGGCTCAGGTTGGTCACCTGGTTCCGGTGGTGTGGGGGGAACGTGTGGTGTGGGCGGCGCAGTGGGATTTCTCAGGAGTTGTAACTGTTGAGAGAGCTCGGACACCTGCGTCACGAGCGCTTGTACAGCGCGTCCTGTGGTGGTGATACTCTCCTGTTGCTGGTCCATACGAGCGATGCTGTGATTGATGAACTTCGTCAGTGAAGCTGAACTTGCTGCATCCATGACAAGGTCAGATCGTTCTGTCACGGAATTAAAGGCGGATGCAAGTTGCAAGTAAAAATTCTCTTTATTGAGAAAGACACACAAGTTAAACACGTAGCAGCCAACAGGAGAGTGTGACTCAGGGACCTCGATGGGCAATCTGGGACAGATGAGTGAAGACCGTGTGAAGAGTGCCCGAAGTGAAGGGAGAACACCAGGTGAGTAATCCAAAATGAGACTGGAACAGGAACAGCATGACACGATGAACTTGACTCAGAACACAGGAACACACGAGTAGAACAAGTAACAGCACGAGGGACTCTCCAACAACGATCTGACAACATGAGACAAAAGACAGGGCAATAAATAGGCTGGTTGATGCAGCGAGCAGTCCAAGGCACGCATTCCAGCGGGCGGTCCGAAGGAGGACTTTGCCGCATTCATGGAGTGGATGCTGGTGAACAACTCCACTCCACATCCAGAGACCAGCCATCCGCCACCAACAACGTGCACGATGTAGAGACGAGAGCCCACCACAGAACGTGGACGCAGAAAGCCCTGCCCACAACCTCACCGTGGTGGATGGGATCACTATGGCAACTGGAAAAAATTTTTGGAATGTTGGATGTGTTTGAGGAGGTAATTCCCCTGTTTCTACCGTCCCCACTGGTTCCATCCAGCCCTGAACTGTCTGTTTCCCCGCTGGTTCCGTCCAGCCCTGAACTGTCTATTTCCCAGCTGGTTCCGTTCAGCCCAGTATCTCCTGTGATCCCTCTCAGCCTCCCTCTACCACCTCCTCTAACTGCCAGTTCCTCAGCCCCACCTCCACTGGTACCCTTCAGCCCCTCTTCATCTCCTACACCCAAGCGTGCAGATCCGTTTCGGTGCCAGCTCCACATAAACCAGATGATCCCCTGGCTCCCCCTTCTCTGAACCCAACACTCCACCGCAGCCTGTTGACGCATCGTCTCCGCCTTGGCTCCTCCCTCCCTTGGCTCTACCGGAAACCTTCTAACGACTACACCGGGCTCCCTCCTCCCACAGGCTCTGCCTTGGTCAGACGTCATCCTACTTGCACCTTCAGTTCCTGGCTCCGCCCTCCCCCCGGCTCTGCCTTCGTCCTCAGTCCCACCACCTCAGTCTTCAGGTTCCCGTGTTACACCTCAGATGTTCATCTTCAGGGCCAGCAGTGTCATGTGGGCTCTCCAGCATGTCAGCTCCACCTGGGTCTCCATCTGCAGTGGCGTCTCCATCAGCCTTCCCCAGGGTGGCGCCTCTCAAGTCTCCACCATGTCTCCTCCTGCCTTCAATTCCACCCTGGGACCTCGGCATGGTTGGTCTCTGGACCAACATCTGGCTAACATCATCTATGTTACCATCATCCTTTTCTTTCACCACTTCTTGACTTTTTCTAGGTGCCTTAGACTTTAAAGCTTTTTCACTTATTTTAACTTTACTTTTTACCACTGGAACTTTTAAACGTGTCATTTGCATCACTCAACATTCCTTCCTCTTCCATATCAATTTCCAAATTTTCGTTTGCCTCTCCGCTTTATGATAGCTCAATTTCTGTGCATTCCTACTCTATCTGCACATCACTTCCTTTTCTCATTGACACGTTTTGTTTCCTCATCAACCCTTTCAACCAATCCTTCATTACTTTGATGTGCTCTGGGTTCTGATCCTGCCCTGACACTGCTCCCCTTATCTTTGGCAGCCTACTACTTGTTTGTGCCTCATCTCGCTCTTCTGTATCTCCTTGCAAAGGGACTGCTTGCACAGGACATGAATGAGCTAAATGCCCAGGTAACATTTCATCGATTCGGTTGTTGTGAAAATTACATAATCAAACCCTTCAACCCTGAACTTTAACGCAATGTTTAACTCCTCTGCATAATTTTTAAAATCATATAAAGCTGTCTCCGAAAAGGAGACATGTTTTAAAAGAGGAGACCTACACCCTAGTGGTATATTTTTAATTGTCAAGAAAATCTGTCCATGTCTTCGCAATTCTCATTATCTTATCGCTTATGAATGGCACTTTAGAAATAACAACTTTCCTCCTGGGATTTGATAGAAAAAAGAAGTATCACTCACCACACTCTTAACATGCACCTCACCCACTCACCACGGTCACGCATGTGCAGAGAGAGATAGAGATAGAGAGAGAGAGAGAGAGAGAGAGAGAGAGAGAGAGAGAAATAAAGAATGTAGCATATGAATCTAAAGACAGCTAATGTGTCAGTGTCATTCAGGTAAGACCTCATGAATCTTTTTTTTTTTTTTGATTGTTTGCTTTCAGCTGACCAAGAGAGATGTTTCCATAACAACAGGGCTCAATGTACAGTGTTAATATATAGGAATTTGTACCATTAAGTACTTCTTTTATTATTATTACGAAAATTGTATACTTTAAAAATAATGCACTCCAAAATATTTCCCTACATACAAGTGCAACTACATGTGTGAATTGAACATAATGTTTATAGACACTTAATTGTAATTAGTGAAAGTGTGCTATAGTTTAAATTTATATTGAATACAATTACCTGAAATTTTTATTTTTTGCATGTACTGACAAATATGGTCAACTAAAGCATACTTTGTCATTTCAATAAAAACCTGAATGTCATGTATTTAAATACATTTGTGATTGTACATTTAGTACATTTAAAACATATTAAATTTAAACGTAATATTGAATATCACTACAGATACACTAAAAATGATGCACTAAATATATAATCGAATACTTTACATGTGATTTACTATAGTAGTCAACACATCAGAATAAGTGTACTTCTTTAAATCATGAAAAAAGACAACATAAAACAATGATTTAAAATACTTTAAAGTAAAATGTTTAATTTGACATTACAAAGTGTACTTTCTGAAACTACTTAAGTGTGTTTAGAAACATCTGCATAGGCAAAAATTACGTGGAAAGATTTTTTTAATTTTGTCTAATGCAACCATGATACTTAATCTTTAATAAATTATAATACAATATAGAGTACTAATACATTTGTGTCCAAGTTTCTTCACTTTATTATTTCATTTAAAGCAAACTTTTTGATCCAAATCCTCTGTGAAATGCAGGTTTTAGCATATACAAATGGACATCTTAAGGTGAAGCCTATACGCCAGATCATCTATAATCAAACTCATAAAATTATTACTTTTTAAATTACAAATCACTTTTAAATCATAAAATTGTGCAGAAAGAAGTCCTGGTTTTCTGGGCCCCTGTGAGTGTGCTGAAGTCGAAGCCCAGATATTCCGCATCAGGAGGACTCTACATCAATCGTTAGTTTGAAAAACAAACTCTTCACAGGTCCTCAGCTTATAGATTCATTGAACAGTTCATGACAGTTCTCAGTTTCATTTACAACTGTGAAGAAAAGAGAGTATCTGCTGGAATTTAAGGCAGAGGTTCAAAGAAAAAGCTATAAAGTTTTCCTCTAGCACTCTACTGCGTTCTATGAACAATGTTAACATAATGTGATTGATCACTTTATTGTTGATGATTATTCAAATAGACCATATTGGAAATACATTTTATATAAACACAACAAACTAAATCAGCTCTTTAATGTATTTTGTCTTTCAGCAGCTCAAAGTGACCATAGAGGACAAAAACAAATACAGTGATTTTGACATCTCTAGCACAACAACTACATTTGAATAAAAATCAAATGGATTTTTATTCAGATTATAATTCTTCATATCCAGACATCAGACTAATTATCTTTCTCATTGCTAGTATTTGTGTGGGTCTGCCAGCTCTGGTTTGGGCCTGTCTTCATATGCGCCGCCACAGAGGCCAAATCTCAACCTTTATCATCCTCCTCCTCTTCAGTGACCTGATAGAACTGATACTAAATCTACTTACAGTGTCATGGCTACTCATAAAAATATACTGGTACACTGACATGGTTTTCCAGTCTTGGTCAGCATTTAGTTTAAATTTGTTTTTTTACCTGCATCAGCTGGTGGCTCTAGAGGGGATTTTGACACTGAAATATCCATTGTGTTCTGCTCATATTTTCTCACTGCCCTGTTACATCATAATCTTCATTCTTGTGCTTGTGTTTTCCTTACTGAATGCATTCCTTTTTTTCATACATCCATTTGGAAATCAAGCCAACATGATATTCAGTCTTGGCACAAGTTTGGCACCACTGAGTTTATTGGCTGTAACATGTACAATCACCTGTATAGCTTCTCCAACTCCTGTCAGAAAAAACACACATTCAGTGTTCATTGTTAGCATGGTTACTTTTGTTATGCTGTACTTACCATTCATGTTGATCATCTGTTTAGATTTATTCACTACAGTCCACAAAACGTGGTATGTGATGTCTGTCTGCTTGATGAGTTTGAGAGTGATTTCAGACCCTCTCCTGTGTATTCTGGTCTGCAGAAATCTTAAAGATGTTCACGACAAACACACAGAATGCTGATGAGACGTCAGTCTGAACTTGATGGCTGCCATGAGTTTTATCAGTCATTGGGTCTGAATTTTGCTCATTCAATCAGTGTGCTTTATTTTAGAGCTACATTCAAAAAAAAAAAAAAAAAAAAAAAAAAAAAGATTTATAGGCTAAGCCACAGTACAATGAAAAAAAAAATACAATTATATTTGTTTAAAAAAATGTATTTAATTAAATAATTATTAATAATTCAAAATAATTAAGTCTATAATTACTAAGAGTGAAAGTTTGCTATTGCTGGGCCACAATCAGCATGAAATTGACTTTCTAGCTCTGTGCTGATTGTTTAATCTGATTTGTTTGTTCACTGTCACTGAAAACAACAGAGAAATGTAATTGTAATGTAATGTAATGTAATTTTTGTTGTTTTTCTGACTATCTTTGTCTTCCTAATCAATCAATACAGCACCACAGTGAATGCAGCATCAAGCAAAAATCAAAAAAAAAAAAAAAAGATATGTTATATCTATAGTTGTCACAGAACAAGAATATGTGAATAACTCATTTTTGACAAAAAATGTCATATAGAACTTTATAATTGGTCATGTGATCTCAACATGGCAGCCAACCATATAGTACAATAAAATAGCTAACAAAATGCAGCTGTCTTTATTCTGAAAATCCATGAGAAAACTCAGGGAAACAAATATCACAATCACTTAACACTGACCACACTGAACAATGAACTCAGGAAACACAGGGCTTGAATAACAAGAAGAACTAATGAGATAAATAACAGAACAGGGGAAAAGATCAGTATGAGGGAACAAACTGGGAAACCAGATCCAGTTTATGTGTGACTTATAAATGTAAAGATCATTACAACAGCATAAATATGGATGTGAGATTTACTTTAATAGGATCACAAAGTACACTGACAGACAGAATATACACTGTAAAAATGAAATATAGAAATAAAGGATAAAGATAAGAGATAAAGGGATAAAAATAATAAAACATTTATGTTGTTGAAATGTTATATTCCTATGTATTATAGTATACAGTAAAATAAAAGAGTTTTTTAACTGCAGATGAATTTCACTTTTTAGATTCTGTCTGCATTCTGTCCAATATTAAAGGGATAGTTCACCCAAAAATGAAAATTTGATGTTTATCTGCTTACCCCCAGGGCATCCAAGATGTAGGTGACTTTGTTTCTTCAGTAGAACACAAATGAAGATTTTTAACTCCAACTGTTGCAGTCTGTCAGTTGTATAATGCATGTCAATGGGAACACAATCTATAAGAGTCAAAAAACATGCACAGACAAATCCAAATTAAACTCTGTGGCTCGTGATGACACATAGATGTCTTCAGACATGAAATGATTGGTTTGTGCGAGAAACCGAACAGTTAAATCATTTTTTACCTCTGTTACACCACTATGTCCAACTGCCTTGAGTGCACTGCATCCGGTGCGTGAGGTGTGTACGTGCTCTGGCATAGTTTAAAGGATTAGTCCACTTTCAAATAAAATTTTCCTGATAATTTACTCACTCCCATGTCATCCAAGATGTTCATGTCTTTCTTTCTTCAGTCGAAAAGAAATGAAGGTTTTTGATGAAAACATTCCAGGATTATTGTCCTTAAAGTGGATTTCAATGGTTGAAGGTCAAAATTACAGTTTTAGTGAAACTTCAAAGGGCTTTATATGATACCAGACGAGGAATAAGGGTCTCATCTAGTGAAACAATTGGTCATTTAAAAAAAAAAAAATACAAATGTATGCTTTATAAACACAAATGATCGCCTTGCACGTGCTTCTGCTTTCCGTATTCTTCAAAAAGATTATGCCTTCCCTATTCAACTTATGGAACAAACGCAGTGCTAGTTCCGTTTTTTCCGTAAGTAGAATAGGGAAGGGTAGGACATACAGCGTAAGCTTTTTGAAGAATACGGAAAGCGGAAGCACGTGCAAGGCAATCATTTGTGTTTATAAAGCATACATTTGTATTTTTTTTAGAAAATGGGGGGGTTGGGGGGGCAAAACTCATTTTTAGGATGGCACCCTTGCAAGATGGCGATTTTGTATAAAATTGTACATGTAAATCGAAAATGTACGATTTTTAGAAAAGATAAGTATGCATGAAGGTTTACTCATAAACACGGAAACGTATGAATTCATACGAATTCACCACCAATTTGCCAAAAAAAAAAAAAAAAAATTAATTAAAATTCTGTTGGAAAAACGCAAGCCAATTGACCATGCTTCAGTGTTTGATGCCTTGAGAGTGAGAATGGGTTGTTCCTTCACTGGTTTCTGGTTGTTAGTTTTATCTGGTGGTTTGTGCTTCGTGTGGTTGCATTTCTCATCTGACTGTGGTTTCATAAATAGGCCTTTTTTTTTTTCTCAAGAATCGGAAAATATGTCAATTAACTAAGGGTAAATATAGTTCAGTTACAGCTAAAGGTGACTTTTCTTTAGATCTTATGTTTAATGTACTGTGGTTTGTTAAACAGATCCTGCCATTTACAGAAATATGCTCAATCATTTATCTGCTCGCATCACCTTATAAGGAATTATTTAAAACAACATTTTTAATCCCAGTACAGAGGCAATTATTATTATTATTATTATTTTACCAAGAAAAATTAAACAAGTAATTCTAAGAGTCCCATTGAATCTTGTATAAAACTTACAGCAAAATTGTGCAGCGAATACCAATTATAAACCAAGGGCTGGTGTCGTGCCGAATTCTGTAACCCCTCAAATTATGGGACCTTATACATTGTCACAGATAAATAGGAAAAGATACACTGGTAGTGTTGAGCAGGAACTTTATTACCAATTTGCGGATGATAATGAAAGCAGACAATCAGGTGAGTGAGTAATTTGATTTCAGGTTGCAGACAGTCACACTCACAGATCTTTTTTCTCTTGCAGGGAATGAAGCAGCACACAGACAAGTTGGGGAAACCTTGGTCCAGAGAAGTGTGAAGCACAAAGAAGATGAGCATACAAGTAAGTGGGAGTCAGGCAGTCTCACATGGAGATCGATGAGGTTGGACAACAGGTGAATGTGGATGGTATGTAAGGGAGGTAACAGGTGACAGGTGCAACTGGTTAGAATTCGGGTGATTGTGAATGGATGGGTGGAGCCAAAGGACCTGGTACTGCAGACATGTTGGTGGAATCTGTGACATACATAAGGTAGGCACTGTAGTGACAGTAGGATTTGGGTTATTGTTGGGATTAGGGTTAGGGTTGCAACAGCACCTACTATTATGGTCACATAATCGGACTGGTCACAGAATTCAATTTCACCGGATTCACAAAACTTTAACTGATAGTACTACATTAACACTTCAGCTACTACTATTAACTACTATAGAACCAAGCTTGACTAATCAGTAAGTAATATCAAATTTACGACTAAGATAGTTCCTTATTAGCTAATCAATAATTAGAGAATGAGATTGGCATCATTAAGAACTAATAGGTAACTATGACAAATTATAAAGAATTACTAATTAATTACTAAGCACAACATTAAAGTGTCTGAGATGTGAGCAACTGTCTTTTTTTACTCTCAATGTGGTCATAAAATGGATCATTAATTACTCAAGTGTTATCTAGTCACTATGCAGGAACTACTATTGATCAGGACCATTATTTTAAAGTGAAAAACATCTTTTTCACTTTAAAATAATGGTCCAGATCACTAGTAGTTCTTGAAGATTGTCCTTTTTTACTCTCAACGTGGTCATAAAATGCATCACTAATTACTCAAGTACCTAGTCATTCTTCAAGAACTACTAGTGATCTGGACCATTATTTTAAAGTGAAAAAAGGGTTTTTTCACTTTAAAATAATGGTCCTTATCACTAGTAGTTCCTGCATAGTGACTAGGTAACACTTGAGTAATTAATGGTGTATTTTCTGACTATATTCAGAGTAAAAATGATGACTGATTACGTCTCAGACACACGATAATGTTCTTTACAATTTGTCCGTTAGTTAATAGTTATTAATTATGGTAATCTCTTTAGGTAAGTATTGATTAGCTAATAAGGAACTATCTTCTAAATTTGATATTACTTACTGATTAGTTAAGCTTGTTTCTATATTAGTTAATAGAAGTAGCTGAAGTGTTAATGTAGTAATACTCATTAGTCCTGCATTACTTCCTGCATAGTTACTTATTAATGACGGACCATTATTCTAAAGTGTTACCGACTTAACTAACTGAATCCATAGTGACTAACAAGGACTAATACAGACAGGAGAGAACTGAACTAAACTGAACATACATGTGACAATTAAAGGGTTGGTTCAACCAAAAATGAAAATTCTGTCATTAATTACTCACCCTCATGTGATTCCAAACCCACAAGACCTTTGTTCATCTTCGGAACACAAATTAAGATTTTGTTGAAATCCAAGAGCTTTCTGACTCCTCAGTAGACACCACTTTACCACCACTTTCAAGTTCCACAAAGGTACTAAACACTAAAATAGTCAATGTGACTCCAGTGGTTCAACCTTAATTTTATGAAGCGACGAGAATACCTCTTTATATTATTTTAATATTATATTAATAGGCAGCAGCTATTTGCACATCATTATTCTATTTACACTAAGTGAAAATAGCAATAAATTCTATTTACGCTGAGTGAAAATAGCAATATACAGTGTTGGGGAGTAGTTAACTACATGTAGTGGCGCTACTAGTTTAACTACATTTTTCAGTAGCTTGTATGTAGTTCAGCTACTTTTAAAACAGTGTAGCTGTTCCAGTAGTTAACTACATTTTTCAGCAAGTAGCGGTGTAGCGCGACCAAAAGCTACAAGCTACATTCCGATTTGCGTTCTGATGAGCCTGCAATGCATTGAAGCAGCACAGAATCTTAAGATCACGAACTAAAACCGTGCATTACCGCCATCTATTGTTATACCACGCATCTTGCGGCTTTAACAGTTCATCAGCAGTTAATCGAGAAGAGATCGTCTGATGATTATGTAAAGGACAGGAGTGGGTTTCACACTGCACGAATCGATTAGTAAAGGTTACGCTTAATTTATAAACAAATGATTTAAACGCTGTCTGTGTCAAAGACTTCAAGCACATGCAGGTGAATAATAGCCTTTTTAAATTGATTGTCCTGCTTTATTGCAGTCTACATCAAATGTATGCGAACTATTTTATTACAGTGGTGACCCGCCATAGTCTAATCTGTCCCGCCAGTTTTATAATGAACATAAGATCACTAACGCAGTGTTTTGATTCATTGCATTGGCAAAGCATTTGTATTTGCTCGGGTATAAGAATGTTTACGCGAGAAGTGCATGATTCGCATCTCAAAGCTTTATCACTGCATGTGCTGTGAGTTTAACCTGCATTTTTTCTGTGTATCCAATTTAAGTTCCGGTTCGGTTTAAGTGCAGGTCCGGTTCCAGAATCAAATCATTGAGGGTGCTTCTGAAATAAATGAAGGTGCTATAGTAAAGTGCAGGTGTAATGTGTAAACAACGGCTCCACTATAATAAGTATAGCAATGTACAGTGAGACATTTAAGATGTTAAGTCATTTTACAAATAATTGGAATATAATTTCAAAAATATTGATACAAATATTTTTGTAGTCTGCATTTACATTGCTTATTATTATTCTTATTATTGCACATTTTTGTCCCGTGTTATGGTTATGGTAGCAATTTTGAGCATGAATCCCACATTTATATGTAGAAATCACTTCTAAAACTGCAGAGTGCAACTGGTGGTCCATCCTCTCATAGCATGAAAAACAAAACTTATATTAAAATTCTGAATGTATTCTTTAAAGCGTGCAAAGAGAGTCAGTGTGAGATATAGGCTACATTTGAGTACTGTAACTTTTGATAGTTTACAAAAAAAAAAAAAACAGTATGCTGTGAAATCAAAATTGTAGTGCATTGCTTTGTTTTAAACCCCAAACATTTACTTAAACATTCTTCATTAACAGTTATTCAGTTATTTGTAATAAGCCATGTTATGTAGTGTAGTAGTTTAACTACTTTAATTTATGAGTAGCTTGTAGCTTGTCAAACTACAGTTTCAGAGTAGCTTCCCCAACACTGGCAATATATTCCATTTACACTAGGTGAAAATAGCGATAGATTCTATTTACACCATGTAGGCTATCAGTTCTTTTCAATAAGAGTAAATAGTAATTAGATGCCATCTATAGCCTACTTTATATTGGCAGATACCAATTGCACATCAGTATTTTTGTACATTAACAGGATGCAATAATACCATAAAATGTAAATTATTTTATTTATTAAAATTATTAAATGGATGCTGCCTTATTGGGAGAATAAAAACCCTTCCCACCTTCCCCAAACCCTAAACCTTTTAATATTATTAAACACTCATTCGCAGTTTATTTCCGCTTTTAGAACATTATTTTAATTTTTATTGTGTGTATTGCGTTAAAAGCCAGGTTTTTGAGTCTCACGCGCTACTGCTGTGCCATTGAAGACATTAAGATATTCTGTGAGTTGCTTTTTTAAAACTTGGGTGGCCCAATCAGACATTTGGGGGTGGAGCTAGTGTAAATAGCATTTTCCAACAAGGGACGCTATTTGCACTTAGTGTAAATAGACACTCCGATATGAATATTTTATATTAAATTGCAATTTATGATTGTGTGTTTACATGTAGTGCCCCTAGCCCTATTAATGTATGTAACATCAGTGTTCAACAGCTCATACTAAGCAGTGCTTTATATACATGATGCCTCCACTGGAATTATTTGAGTCTCATGTGATGTGTAGGCTACATCAGTTTAAACTATGATAGACAAATTTATCTCTTTAATTGTATAATTTTAAGTGGATGAAATTACTTTGTGCAGCTTTAATAACATGAAATTGCTGTGCAGCTTTAAGGTTGACTGTTATCCTGAGTTATACTGAGAAAAACACAGAGGCCCCATATAGACCACAGACATGAAAGCTGTATGTGAGGAACCACCATGTGCTATCCTACGTTAGGTAGTGGTTTTACAGACTTATGCTAAATAAATAAATATGGTTAAGTATACACACACTCACAAAACAAACACAGTTCTGTAAGGACCACTATCAGCAAAGATGATTGACGATTAGATACACTTTTATGAACTGCCACCTTGAACTTGAGAATGCAACGTGTCTGTGTGGCATGACGCTTCTTGTCCATTGTGCATTATAACCAGGGTTGGGAAGGTTACTTTTAAAATCTATTTCACTACAGATTACAAAATACATGCTTTAAAAAGTAATTTGTAATTTACACAACTTTTGTAACTTAATCTAAATACATTAGAATACTTTGGAACACTAATACTAACACAAAGGGTCCACCAAACATAGGACTTGATTTTCCTCTGCATAATACTTTTTAACATCAATAGTTTTCCACAGTATCTCTTGAAGGAAAAAAATGCAGACAAACTTTAAAAAAAAAAAAAAAAAAAACTACTGATGCAACACAAAGCATTAAGAGCTAGGGTAGGGTGTGTTTTGGAATTGCATGAACAGGGTAAATTGTAATTATTTTGTCTTCTAGGAAACTAGGAAGGGGAGTACTAAATGAAAAAATATGATCTTTAAACAAAATATTAAACAAAATATACACATCATAATCATCCTGTTCAAAGTTTGCTCTTAATACATTGTTTCCTTCTTGAGCATCACTAAATATTTTCACTCAATATCAGTCACTCAGTTGTCCCTAGTGTGAAAAGATGGATCTCAAAATCATACAGTTACTGCTGTAAAGGGTTCAAATATGCAGAAGATGCTGGAAAAACAGAAATGTGCAGGACCTGGAGGATTTTTCTGAAGAACAGCAGGCAGTTCAACTGTTTAGGACAAACTGTCACAAAACATGAAAATAGTCGTGGATCATTCAGGTAACGTCAGACAGTTAAGATTCAAGAGTATGTAAATATTTGAATAGGTTAATTTTTCTTAATTGTGAAGTGTATGTAAACATCTGTTATGTGAAATAGCTTATTCTGGACAGTACTAAAACATAACATGCAATTTTTCATGATCCCTCTTATTTTGTTAAAATTATTAACATTTTGCATGTTCTGCAATATGAGCAGAACTGTAGCTAGAATGCTTTTTCAGTGTCAGAGTCAGAGAATCACCAATTGTTGTTTACATTAATTGCCATGTACAGTTTTACATTAATGTTTAAATTAAATAAATGACATTTAAATTCAAAGTAATCAATTGGGTAATCTAAAATACTTTTCAGATGTAACTAATTGGAATTATCACCCATTTAAAATGTAACTGTAAGGAAATACAGTTACTCATATTTTGTTTCATAAGTAATGACCTTTTACTCACAATAAAACTACAATTTGTACAAATTTACACAGCATTTATAGAAACAGTTTACATTTACTTCACTTACCTTTTTTAATACTTTTAAACATTGTGGTCATTGCTTATTACTGAAACCACAGTCAGAGCTCAAATATGAGAGCTGAGATCAAACCACCAGATAAACCAACAACCAGAAACCAGCAGTAGAAAAAAAAAGGAAGAGCAAAAACACAAACAGAACGAGTGAATAAATCAACCAAGAATTGAAATGTTCTCATGCCATAAGCACAGGGCTGTACACACTCACACACACACTATATATATCACAGAAGTGAGTACACCCTCACATTTTTGTAAATATTTTATTATACTGAAGAAATGACACTTTGCTACAATGTAAAGTAGTGCGTGTACAGCTTGTATAACAGTGTAAATTTGCTGTCCCCTCAAAATAACTCAACACACAGCCATTGATGTCTAAACCGCTGGCCACAAAAGTGAGTACACCCCTAAGTGAAAATGTCCAAATTGGGCCAAATTAGCCATTTTCTCTCCCTGGTGTCATGTGACTCATTAGTGTTACAAGGTCTCAGGTGTGAATGGGGAGCAGGTGTGTTAAATTTGGTGTTATCGCTCTCACTCTCTCATACTGGTCACTGGAAGTTCAACATAGCACCTCATGGCAAAGAACTCTCTGAGGATCTTAAAAAAAGAATTGTTTCTCTACATAAAGATGGCATAGGCTATAAGAAGATTGCCAAGACCCTGAAACTGAGCTGCAGCCTGTCAGCGCTCAGACCATATTCCGCACACTGCATCAAATTGGTCTGCATGGCTGTCATCCCAGAAGGAAGCCTCTTTTAAAGATGATGCAAAAGAAAGCCCACAAACAGTTTGCTGAAGACAAACAGACTAAGGACATGGATAACTGGTAACTAACCAATTTGGACATTTTCACTTAGGGGTGTACTCACTTTTGTGGCCAGCGGTTTAGACATCAATGGCTGTGTGTTGAGTTATTTTGAGGGGACAGCAAATTTACACTGTTATGCAAGCTGTACAATCACTACTTTACATTGTAGCAAAGTGTCATTTCTTCAGTATAGTTACATGAAAAGATATAATAAAATATTTACCAAAAAAATGTGAGGCGTATACTCATGTCAGGGTTAGTTGCAATCAAGGTGAAGATGCAGGATCAAGTTATAGCAGCAAAGGTTTATTAATCATACTTAAACACTGGAACAGGAACTGAACAACTAACAAAACAATGATGAGAACAGGAAGTGCTGATGAGAAAGTGCAGGTGTTAGAAATCCATGATGATGAGCTGACTGGGTGCAGGTGTGGGTCAGAGGGGATTATTGGAAATGGAGTCCTGGGGCGGTGAGACAGACAATGACTGTGACATCACTCCCACAAACCGGGCGTCCTGGAGAATTGACGGGTGATCCGGGTGCTGCAGGGTAGGTTGTCTCCAGGATGGTGCAGGCTGACCGGAGTGCCATGGCGGGTCGGACAGCTTGGGAAACCACGGGGTGTCGGGCAGTTTGGGAAGCCACGGCGGGTCGGGCAGCTTGGGAAGCCTGGAGCGGGCTCGTGTAGAACTGGAGCGGGCTCATGGAGAACTGGAGCGGGCTCTCGTGCTGGAGCGGGCTCTGGTGCGGAGACTGGAGCGGGCTCCCAGGGCTGGAGCAGACTCATGGAGTGGAGCAGGTTCGTGAGCTGGAGAGGACTCGTGGGCTGGGTATGAAGCTGTCACTGAAATGGTAGCGGACTTCAGCGCTGATCTTACTGATTTAAACATTGGGTCCGCCACCTTGGCTCCCAAATCAGCGCTGTTCGAAGCCCACTTTCTTCCCCAGGGAAATGCTGGTGGCCAGGAATGGACAGGACCGTTGAAGCGGTATGTGCAGGGATCCGGGGTGAGGTGAGTTGGTGAGGCCTGGTTTGCTTCTGATGGGACTGGATGAGGATGATAATTTTTCACTCTAACTTCTTCAACTTTAAAATTAGAACCGTTTAAAGAACAAGATTTATTGATTCGGCTAGGGAGAATTTACAAGCAGGTTCGTGATACCGAATAATGTCCTTATCCATTCCCATCAGAAAAACAGCACTGAGTGAGGCATCAAGCCAACTCACCAGATAGGAAACCTCCAGAAACTCCTCCACATACCTTTCCAACGGCCTGCCCTTCTGCTGCAGACAGCACAGTCGGTCCTTGGCCTGGAGAGGTGGGTTTGCTGTTGGACGATTCATATCCTTTTTTGGGTATGTTCTTCTGTCAGGGTTAGTTAGTTAGTGACAACTCACTTCTGTGAGATACTGTATGTATGTATGTGTGTGAGTGTGTATATACGGTGGGTATGGAAAGTATTCAGACCCCCTTAAATTTTTCACTCTTTGTTATATTGCAGCCATTTGCTAAAATCAACTAAGTTATTTTTTTTCCTCATTAATGTACACACAGCACCCCATATTGACAGAAAAATTATTAAAAAAGAAAAACTGACATATCACATGGTCCTAAGTATTCAGACCCTTTGCTCAGTATTTAGTAGAAGCACCCTTTTGATCTAATACAGCCATGAGCCTTTTTGGGAAAGATGCAACAAGTTTTTCACACCTGGATTTGGGGATACTCTGCCATTCCTTCTTGCAGATCCTCTCCAGTTCTGTCAGGTTGGATGGTAAACGTTGGTGGACAGCCATTTTTAGGCCTCTCCAAAGATACTCAATTGGGTTTATGTCAGGACTCTGGCTGGGCCATTCAAGAACAGTCACAGAGTTTTTGTGAAGCCACTCCTTCATTATTTTAGCTGTGTGCTTAGGGTCATTGTCTTGTTGGAAGGTAAACCTTCGGCCCAGTCTGAGGTCCTGAGCACTCTGGAGAAGGTTTTTGTCCAGGATATCCCTGTACTTGGCCGCATTCATCTTTCCCTCGATTGCAACCAGTCGTCCTGTCCCTGCAGCTGAAAAACGCCCCCACAGCATGATGCTGCCACCACCATGCTTCACTGTTGGGACTGTATTGGACAGGTGATGAGCAGTGCCTGGTTTTCTCCACACATACCGCTTAGAATTAAGGCCAAAATGTTCTATCTTGGTCTCATCAGACCAGAGAATCTTATTTCTCACCATCTTGGAGTCCTTCAGGTGTTTTTTTTTAGCAAACTCTATGTGGGCTTTCATGTGTCTTGCACTGAGGAGAGGCTTCCATTGGGCCACTCTGCCATAAAGCCCCGACTGGTGGAGGGCTGCAGTGATGGTTGACTTTCTACAACTTTCTCCCATCTCCCGACTGCATCTCTGGAGCTCAGCCACAGTGATCTTTAGGTTCTTCTTTACCTCTCTCACCAAGGCTCTTCTCCCCCGATAGCTCAGTTTGGCCGGACGGCCAGCTCTAGGAAGGGTTCTGGTCATCCCAAACGTCTTCCATTTAAGGATTATGGAGGCCACTGTGCTCTTAGGAACCTTAAGTGTAGCATAAATGTTTTTGTAACCTTGGCCAGATCTGTGCCTTGCCACAATTCTGTCTCTGAGCTCTTCAGGCAGTTCCTTTGACCTCATGATTCTCATTTGCTCTGACATGCACTGTGAGCTGTAAGGTCTTATATAGACAGGTGTGTGGCTTTCCTAATCAAGTCCAATCAGTATAATCAAACACAGCTGGACTCAAATGAAGGTGTAGAACCATCTCAAGGATGATCAGAAGAAATGGACAGCACCTGAGTTAAATATATGAGTGTCACAGCAAAGGGTCTGAATACTTAGGACCATGTGATATTTCAGTTTTTCTTTTTTAATTCTGTGTTTTTCTGTCAATATGGGGTGCTGTGTGTACATTGATGAGGGAAAAAAAATGAACTTAAATGATTTTAGCAAATGGCTGCAATATAACATAGAGTGAAAAATTTAAGGGGGTCTGAATACTTTCCGTACCCACTGTATATTTATATTTTTTATATATTACGGTGGCCGAGAGAGCTCAATGTGCTGCAAATGAAGAAAACACATGCAAATAGAAAAAACACCAGCAAATAAAGAAAACATCTTCATCAAACTTTGACAACACATGCACTGCAAAAGTCCACAACACATACAAATAGACAAACGTGCTGCAAAAGTCCACAACACTTACAAGTAGACAAACGCGCTGCAAAAGTCCACAGCACATACAAATAGACAAACGCGCTGCAAAATAAGTCGTGATCATGAGAAAACAAGATAATAATAATAATAATAAAATAATAATAAAAAATAATAATCCATGGCCGTTTAGGGCTTCCGTACCTCAGTTGCATCCTTACTACATTTCATTACTGCAGCTGTAAGAGTGAAAAGACAAAAAATTATAAATATGCAAAAGCAGCCTCTTGTCAAACAACAAGTATGCACTGTCTGTGAATGTCCTGACAACGCACAGAAAGACGCGCGCCAGAATCGGGTTTTCTCTGTTACCTTTGTTCTTTGATTAACATTAAGTTAATCAAAAATTGACTAAAGAACTTTTGTAGCTTTAATAATGATTTAGCTATATTTAATTTAAAATTTACGCAATGCAGACTGTTTGATAAATTTATTTAGAATTATGTATATGTCCTACCGGAAAGGGCTCAGATAAATATGGCATTTATGTTGGGTTTATGTGAAGGTTGTTTTAAGTTCACTTAAATTAAAAGTTGTTATATTTTTTGGAGTTTAATTAAACTGTAATGTTTAATGGCTATAATTCATGTTTGAAATTGTTTAATTTGATAGTTTCATCCTTGCATCCATAATATAATATATTGTTAGTCTCAAGAGTATTTATATTAGTCAATACTTTGATTAGTATGTGATGTCAAAGTGTCCTGATGGACTGGCAGTAGAATTTTTGTTTGGCATACCAGAGGTTATGGGTTCTAATTCACCCTCGTATCATTTATTTTATTTTTTTCCTCATTAAATCCAAAGATGTTCATCAGTGATTGTATATCAAGAGTAGGGACACGTTTATGTGTATTTTGTTTAGTGATTTTACCTGAACGAATAGTGTCTCCGCGACAGCGCACAAGCGCCAAGAGAACACTTTTGCGAGGAAAAGTAGTGGGGACAAAATCGACTCTGGCAAAAAGTGGTGGGGACATGATCCACCGCAAATTACGCCTATGGTGCCCCCAGTTGTCTTAAACGTAGGGGAGCCGTTAATAGATAATTAATTGGTGGAGCATTGCACCGCCTGTGCATATCTAATCTAATCATAAGGTGTGTGCTCGACTTTAGAAACTTTTTTTTTTACGTTTCTGACTTAAAGGGATAGTTCACCCAAAAATGAAAATTTGATGTTTATCTGCTTACCCCCAGGGCATCCAAGATGTAAGTGACTTTGTTTCTTCAGTAGAACACAAATGATGATTTTTAACTACAACCGCTGCCATCTGTCAGTCAAATAATGGGAGTGAATGGGAACTTCTACTATAAGAGTAAATAAAACTTGCTTAGACAAATCCAAATTAAACCCTGCAGCTCGTGACAACACATTGATGTCCTAAGACACGAAACGATCGGTTTGTGCGAGAAACCGAACAGTATTTATATAATTTTTTACCTCTAATACACCACTATATCCAACTGCGTTCAGCATTCACTTAGTGAGGTCTGATCACGCTCTGACAATGGCAATGATGTCTCGCGCATATACTTCAATGAGTGCTAGACATCACTAATCTAAACACTTTGACACAAATACAAAAATACTTACCATTCACAAACGTCCATTAAAAGCCATGCTTGCAGAGGTTCTGCTTGACCTTCATCCCTGCTATCTGGGTCTGATTCAGGCTCAAATTGGTATGGCAATATTGACGCCATTACAGTGGCATGAAAAAGTATGTGAACCCCTTGCAGAATCTGTGAAAATGAGAATTATTTTAATAAAATAAGAGGGATAATAAAAAATGCATGTTATTTTTTGTTTAGTACTTTCCTGAGTAAGATATTTTACATAAAAGATGTTTGCATTTAGTTCACAAGACAAAACAATAGCTGAATTTATTAAAATAACCCCATTCATAAGTATGTGAACCATTGATTCTCAATACTGTGTGTGGTTACCTGATGATCTACGACTGTTTTTATGTTTTGTGATGGTTGTTCATGAGTCTCTTGTTTGTCCTGAGCAGTTAAACTGAGCTCTGTTCTTCAGAAAATTCCTCCAGGTCCTGCAGATTCATCAGTTTTCTAGCATTTTTACATATTTGAACCCTTTCCAGCAGTGGCTGTATGATTTTGAGATTCATCTTTTCACACTGAGGACAATTGAGGGACTCAAACTCAACTATTAAAAAAGGTTCAAACATTCACTGATGCTCCAGAAGGAAACATTTCATTTGTGTTCTACTGAAGAAACAAAGTCACCTACATCTTGGAAGCCCTGGGGGTAAGCAGATAAACATCAAATTTTCATTTTTGGGTAAACTATCCCTTTAATACTGGCTTGCCTTGAACATGGGTTGGTATATGCAAAAATTGGGGGTGTAAATAATGATCCCGACTGTTGCGTCACAGTCAGTGTTATGTTGAGATTCGCCTGTTTTTCCATGGTGTTTTTCATGCATTAGCTTTACATATGAAGGAGGAAACAATGTTGTTTGAGACTCACTGTATGTCATTTCCATGTACAGAACTCTAATTATTTAACTATGCCAAAATAAATTCAATTTTCAATTCTAGGGCACCCTTAAATTTTAAATATTGTCTGACGAAACAGTAAGTAATAAAATAGGAACACATAATCAAATTATGAGTAATAGCAAAAATAAATAAAACAGAACAAACATATAAATGAAATAAACAGTGCTTAAAATAAACAGCAAGTTTTTCAAGTAGGTTTAAACAGGAGATTTTCAGGTACAGAAATTGTAATCTAATGTATAGCTAACTATATAACTAAAACTTTATTAAAGTATATCAGTCAAGAGCAGTTACAGATGCATAAATAATGTTTTGAAATGTTGAAAATATAAAACATTAAATACTGTCATTTGAAATTATTTATAAAATGAAAAGACACTTTAAACGTGAAATTAAACCCACCAGTAGGTGGCAGCAAATGTCATTGAGATTCAACCGATTCATTCAAGTGGCTGATTCATTCAGGAAGTGTTGCTCAGAGCAAAACAATTCTGTGGACTTTAGAACTATTTTCATAGGCGAAATAGGGAGAAACAAGCGATTTGGTGTCTAAAATGTAAGTCACTTGATATTAGGTTCTTGTTCATTTATTGTATTCACATTTTATGATAGAACCAAAATGTATTGTAACTTCACCTATTCCATGTTTAGTGTCAGTGGGGTCATACTGTGAAGATTTAAATGCTCGTGTATATGATATGCTGATACCTATGCAACATATTTGGATGACAAGAATCTTTAATAGTTTCTTCTTTAACAACCCAGCCAGTTACATAGGCAAACACCCTGCTAGAAACACAATGAGCCATAAAATCTCCCAAAGAGGACCTTTCTCATTGGTCAGGTCAACCCTAAGAGGCGTGATTTCTCCCAGACTTTAAAAAGGCACTGTCAGTGTGACCGATTTCTCTTGCTTGACTGACTCAAGACATATCCTGCTGGGTGGCCTCTCAGGCCAAGGCCTGTAGGCCTAAACCTGCACTCCAGCATGTGCTTACCTAGAAGAGAGAGAGAGAGAGAGAGAGAGAGAGAGAACTCTTTCCCCACTAAGAGTCAAACTAACCATGCAAGTTTGGCATTGTTTCTTCATTCCATGCAGGAGAAATTTCAACTCCAGCACCATCAGACCGAACTCTCAAGACTTTGTACTGCAACAGTATATTCAGATGCTCTTCAAACAGCTGAGGCATAATGTAAGTATCGTACGACATATTAAATTGCTGCTAGTTGGCCAAACGGATTGATTGATTTTAATGTTAATGTAGCTACTTCAAGTTAATCTGATTAACTGATTCAAATATTCATAATCATAATCAGTTATGAATAAATTATTAATATTCCCCCTTTGAGCTAACTCACTACACTACCTCACAAATTCATAAGGCATGAATATAAATAAAGATGATTAATTACCAATCTGTTGCAAACTGGAGTATCCTTGGTATTTGAGAAGTAGGTTTGACAATTTCACATGTGTAGCGGAAGTAAACTGAGCTCTGTTCTTCAGAAAAAATCTCTAGGTCCTGCAGATTCTTCAGTTTTCCACCATCTTTTGCATATTTGAACCCTTTGATGATCCCTTTTATTGCTCCATCTGTCATTTTTCGCTGTTGTTCTTGCTTACCTAGTCTGATGATTCATCTGTGCAGATCCAGACGTTACTGGCTGTCCTTGTGTAATGCATTTGAACACTGGCATTATGCAAATATTGGGGTGGAGCCCCCGACTGTTACGTAACAGTCGGTGTTATGTTGAAATCCGAGTGTTTTCTGGAAGTCTTTTAAACAAATGAGATTTATAAAAGAAGGAGGAAACAATGGAGTTTGAGACTCACTGTATGTCTTTTCCATGTACTGAACTCTTGTTATTTAACTATGCCGAGGTAAATTCAATTTTTGAATCAAGGGCACCTTTAAGACAGTACCTTTCTAACTGCATAGTGAAATTAACAATTCAGAGGACTTTCAGCGCACAAATCTAGCAACTTTCAGAGACAATTTCACCAACATTACTTTACAATGATTGGAGAAACACAAAAACAAGAGAACAGGTAGGTAGCCTCTGTGTATGTAAGGGATAAAATACAATTAGCCTGTCATTACTGCAAAATAATCCCTAGCAGGTTGATCAGGAATTCCACGGGGAGCTTATTATACTAAACAAACAAATAAATAGGCGGACGTAAATAGGAATTTAAAATAGCCTATTTTACTTATACCTGTATATTATCTTAAAGAGGACCTATTATGCCCCTTTTTACAAGAGGCAAGAGGTAATATACGTCTCAAGTGTGGCTCAGATATTGACAATAAGGTTAAATGTGGAATATATGAGCATAAGCATGCAAACTCAATATTACATATGTTGAATATATACTCAGCAAAAAAAGAAACGTCCTCTGACTTTCAACTGTTTTTACTTTCAGTAAACTTAATGTGTAAATATTTGTATGAACACTAAAAGAGGATGATCAGCTGTCCTTCCTGTCTCCCTGTAGCGCTGTCTCAGGCGTCTCACAGTGCGGACATGGCAATTTATTGCCCTATAGCCACATCAGCAGTCCTCATGCCTCCCTGCAGCATGCCTAACGCACGTTCACGCAGATGAGCAGGGACCCTGGGCATCTTTCTTTGGGTGTTTTTCACAGTCGGTAGACAAGTCTCTTTAGTGTCCTGCGTTTTTAGAACTGTGACCTTAAATGCCTACTTTTTGTAAGCTGTTAAGGTCTTAACGACCATTCCAGAGGTGCATGTTAATTAATTTATTATGGTTAATTGAACATGCATGGAAAACATTGTTTAAACCCTTTACAATGAAGATCTGTAAAGTTATTTGGATTTTTACAACATTATTGTTGAAATGCACAGTCCTGAAAAAGGGACGTTTCTTTTTTTGCTGAGTATATATGTTAATGATATGATCAGTAATAAGGAAGATTCATTTGTAATAGTGTTGTAGTACACAAGACCGGTCTTAAGACCATTTTTTTTTGAAGGTCTCGGTCTTGTCTTGGTCTCAAACTAAAAGAACATGAGATTTTATTTCAAGACTGGTCAAGACCACAACTGCAGGGATATCGCTAAATTGCCGTTGCATTGTCTGTTTTCATAGTTAACCAATAATTTGATTGGATGTAAATCTTCCTGCTTCAGATGCAATCAGTAAATTATTTCTAATTTCATTTAGAAATAATTTACTGATTTTTTTCTTTTTACAAATGTTCAATAAACAAAATTGTATTTTTAAAACATTAATCTCAACATTATTTATGCATTTGTAATTGTACCAATTCAGATGCAAGGTTTTTGAAAATATACTTCAAAGATCTGAAGTAGGCAACACTACAAGTGCAATTCTTTTTCACAGTGGCAAACGTATAAAAATAGCCTTCTTGATTGATTGATTGAACTGAACAATGGATGTTGAAAAATGTGAAATATGACATCTTCCTGAGTCTCTTTCCCGTATTCTTTACTTTTACTAATGTAACACCATGTTACTTCATCTTTAATAAATTATAATATAATATACAATGAAAAGTAGAATAGTAATACATTTCTGTTCCGATTTCTCCACTTTATTATTTCACATCTGTTTGCAAACGTTTTAAATCTAGTTAAACGCTTTCTTTTCTCTAATCCCGTGTCACATTATTACATTAGTAAAATTGTAGCATTATGAGCCCCTCTCTAGTGTGTGTAGTATTAACCATGAGATGTAGTGTTACAAATGTGTAACGCTCTAGCGCTCCCTAGTGTTGAGTATGATCAAAACTAGAAGGATAACAGGTAACGCTGTTACAAAGTTATAGGATAAACCAATGAAAATCTTATAAGGTGAAGCCTACACGCTAGATCAAACTTTTATTTGTTTATTTTTTTAATAACAAACGACTTTTAAATCATAAAAATAAGGTAGGAAGAAAGCAAAGTTTCCCTCCAGTGCTGTCTACTGCATAATATAGTGTAAAAAAAAAAAAAAAATGCTATTATAATGTGATTGATCACAATATTGTTGATGATAATTCAAATATGTTTTATTTTATATAAAAGCAATCACTCACTCTTTACCATTATTTTCAGCAACTCAAATTGACCATAGAGGACAAAAACAACTACAGTGATTGTGACATCTCTAACACAGCTGCTGAAATTACTAACTGCTGTATTACTAACTTCAATTACTAACTGCTGAAGATTTGAATATAAATGAAATGGATTTTCATCTAAACCCCTTTTCATCATGTTCAGAAATCAGACTGTCTATCTTCCTCATCACTAGTGTTTGTGTGGGTCTGCCAGCTCTCATTTGGGCTTTTCATCTTCTGAAACTTCACAGAAAGATCAGAGGACAAATCTCATCCTTCATCCCCCTCCTCCTCCTCAGTGACCTGATACAACTCCTCCTAAATCTATATACGGTGACACAACTACTCAGAAAATACATATACTGGAACTCTGACATGACTTTCCAGTTTTGGTCGGGCTTACATTTGTGTGGTTTTCACCTGCATCAGCTGGTGGCTCTAGAGGGGGTTTTGACATTGAAATATCCATTGCATTCTGCTTATATTTTCTCACACCCCTGTTACATCATAATCTCTATCCTTGTACTTGTCTTTTCGATGCTGAGTGTATTAACTGCATACAATCCTAAATTTGTTCCTTCTTTGTTCAGTCTTGCCGCCATTTTGGCATCACTGAGCTATTTGGCTGCAACATGTGTAATCACCTGTACAGCTCCTCCCACTCCTGTCAGACAAAAACACATGTTCAGTGTTCACTGTTGCCATTCTTACCTTTGTAAAACTGTACTTACCGTTCATTCTGATAATTTGTGTGAAATTCTTCATGGGTCCACATAGAGTCCACACATCTTGGTTTGTGATGTCTACCTGTTTGTTGAGTTTGAGAGTGATTTCAGACCCTCTCCTGTGTGTTCTGGTCTGCAGAGGAAATCTCAGACACCACAAACACACACAGCACCAAAAAACGCTGATCAGACATCAGTCTAATGGTTGATGGTTTCATCACTCATGATTAATTAAAAGTACTGTAATTAAAAGTACTGTAGGGGGTTCACGTGATAAAAGGAGCAACATTCACTTGGTCATGTGATCTCAATATAGTAGAATAAAAAAAAAAAAAAAAAGCAGCACTCCCCATTAACTGATCTAAGACCAGCCTGTTTTGCAGGGCCGTTAAACGGAGCCCTTGAAGTTCCTGTTGAACACCAGCCAATGTGTTTCTTGTAGTATTGATAAATGAAATTAATTCATATCTTGTAACCTCTACTTCAATCTGAAGACTAGAAACACCTACTCCTGGGAACAATGTTTCAAAGAATCTTTCAGTACCAGCCCAGAGTCGATGTTGCATTGGTGCTGGATTATCTCTGCTCAAACTACCAGTTGAACTGCGGCCAGAGAGGGAGTGTTTCTTTTTCTATTTTATCATAACGTTGTTTTTGTGGTCTAATAACCATGGAATATTCTTCCAAAGTTACTATTGCACATCTTCCACTCCAATATTCTGGGAGAATAGTGTAGACCCTATGTCCACACAACCAAAACCAATCCTTGACAGCTCTAGTTCCCAGTGAAGCAGGAGCATATCAATGGCATTTTTGACCTGGCGTAAGTGCACAATAACTAGAACATACATCTTGGATAAAAGGATTAGCCCATCCATAAGCAATCATAGTAGATACAGGACGTGGTGTTCCTTTAGAACATGCAGTCACATTAAATTTTCCATAAAGCAAAAGGCAGCTCATACAACAAGGCATATCTTTTATCTCACAATGATGGTATGTTTGATTAGATTTACTTTTAGGAATTGCCCCCAGTCTTACTGTTCCAGTTTCCCTTTCCATACACAACAGTGAGTCTGGAATAGAGCCAATGGTTGTCACTTTAGCATGTACTTGTGTTGCAAGCATCATTATTCTGCTTTCTCCACAACTCCATATTGCGGTTTTATTTGGAGCCATCATTCTGGTAATGCTAATGAAAAGAGGGCATTCTAATTCTTTTTCTGTTATTGGTGATTTAACCTCTACATGTGATCCAGAAGCACTATGTGGCATTTTTGTGCAAACATAACATTCACCTGTTTTTCCTTCATATTTGGCATTGTAGTTGGCTAATCGCCACCACATATTAGCTGCGAAAGCATGTGGTTCTTCTTCATAATGTGCCCAAGTTTCATTACAAGTGCTAACAACAGCTTGTATATGAATAAATACATTTGTCAGCACGACCAGGTAAAATATAATTTTAGCAATTATGGCTTGAGAGCTTCAATGATAATTATTGCTGGTTCTAGATTAGCAATCTCTTTCCTCTTCTCCTCTTCGAACGTCTTGGTTCACCTTCTGTCAGATCTTTCCATGGCTCACTGGCTTCCACCTCTGCATCGACCAGAATGTTCCCCTAGGATGGAGCTGCTTTCAGTCGACTGGCATGGATCCACTGCGACTGGAAGTCAGTCAGCACTTCTGTTCTCGTCACAGCAATCACCGTGGCGGGCCCCAGATACTTCGGCTCTCTGAGTTTTGTGGGCTTCAGACCAGTGTTCATTTTGGCAGCCATTTTTGTTTTAGTCATAGTCTTTATCTTCAGACGAAAATGCTCCTTAGTCTTAGTCACATTTTAGTCATTTTAGTCTTTCATATTTTAGTGTCGTACATTTTTCTGTGTACCCTCCCTTTTCCACTTAGACTGCAGTTACACATTTCCAGTAAGGGACAATATTTGCTTTCTTAAATCGATTTTTCCAGTGCATTTTTACCTTTATAAATACCTTTGTAAAATAAATAATGCCTTAAATACAATTTTTAAAAAATTCAATAAATACAATGATGATAAAAACGAAGTGATACTTTTAAAAATAACATTAAAACCGATATAACATTAAAACTGCCAGTAGGTGGCAGTAAGTCACTGTTGAATCTGAGTGAATCATCGAGTCATTCATCCTTTCAGACCCTGCGTTCCATTCAGAGGGGCTCATCCCTATGCCCTAATCCCTTCAAAGTGTTTACCCTCCGGAGTGAGAGCTTCGAAGGGATGAAGGGTGTAGGGGTCAAAAAAACTCTTTTTTGGAACGCACTTCAGCGTCATCTTAACGAGACAATCAAAGAGGCATCTTCGTCTTTTTTCCCATTGTGTAATTTGTATTAATACGCATTCATTTACTGTGGTATAAGCTACCGGTCTTTTACGTTAAATACAATGTATATTGTATTTGAAACATTTGAATGGACTGATAAAGGGAGCTGTAAAGTATTTTTGTTGAAGTACAATGTCGTTTTGACTATAATAATGTGCCAAATCGTATAAATATTACATTAGTATAGAAAAATACTATATACATTTATATATATATACATACTATACATTTATAGGTAAAATCGAACCTCCTGTACATTCTGTGATGTCAAACAACTTCCCTGCGCAAAGGATCATGGGGGCCTGAAGTGTCCATCATTTGTACCCTTTGAAATCCTTCATTCCGTAGGGCCCTTTGAAGTGGCCAGTTTTGAGCACTTCGTTTTGGAACGACCATTCAATATGGCGGCCATGATTATTTTCACTTCGAAGTGCCCTTCGGAGGGTGACATATCCCGTTTGGAACACACCGAGTATCAAAGCGAGCGGCTGTATTTATGAATGGATCATTGAATCATTGACGATTCGTTCAAAGCCACAGATTCGTTTACGAAACAGCTTGTGTGCTGCAGTTCTGCTGTGGCTTTCGTTACAAAATAGAGCAAAAATACTGACGATACTGTTTAAAATGTACATAACTTAATATTACCCTTTTGTTTGTTGAACTGTCGTATAAAATCAATATTCGGTATATTATTATATTATATTTGGGCAATATTCTTGCTGGTATAATATGATCAACATTAAAAACTTAATACTTAGTAACTTGCAGAAGGGTATGTTTTTGTATCGAAGAGAGTTTTAATCTTAAATCTACATGCAGTATGTGTCTATATTTGTTCTTCATGCTAGTAAGTACTAAATCCCCACTTTTACAAAGGTTATATTGTCGAGAACAGCACTAATGTAGCGCGATGCTGGCTTGTGTGGATGCAGTCATTTTCGACCGTGAAAGATGATGTAATTTGATAGAATGTCGAGTATACGACATTTTACCTGCTAGAAATACATATTCAGTTTCATGTTATTTTAAGGTGGAGTAGAATGAAATGAACGGCACTTTTTGCGTACATCAGTTTGAGAACCACTGCTATCACCCTACACTCTGGTCCCAGATTTAGTCAGTAAACGAGCAGCGCAATATAGACACTTTAATTTAAGTAGAAAATCTCAAATGAAGAGCGCTGAACCTGAACGGCAGCTTACTTGTGTTTTCAGATCATCCGCGCTGCTTCTTCAGTATAGAGAGGGCTCGTGTACGTGGTTGCCAGATAGCAAAGATTAAGTAAAACGTGTTCTTTTAACAGAAAAGCTCAGAAAGGGGGTTACAATTCTGGAAATCTGGCAACCGTAAGCGTGACCGCTCGTAAAGACAGTCTGTGATGTTTTGTCTCCTTTATTCGACAAAAACAAAAAGTGATTTAAAAAGAGTGATTTTAGAAAAGTGTTTAGTCTTTTAGCCACATTTCAGTCTCGTCTTTTTTCGTCAACGATATTGCACGTGTAGTTTTAGTCACGTTATCGTTAAATGACAATGGTGTCGTCTCTCATTGTCTCATCTTAGTCATGGAAAAAAAGGTCATCAACGAACATTTTTCGTCATAGTTTTCGTTAACGAAATTAACACTGCTTCAGACACTTTATCAGCACCTGTTGTCCTGGAAAGAAAGGATGAGTTGGCTTTTCTGCAGGAATAGGGAGAGAGAGAGAGACACATCACCATTGATGCTATTCAAAGTTTTAACTAGGGAATCCACATAATCCGTGATGATCACCTCCATGTCACCTGTGGAAAAATTGCCAGCATGACCTTTGACCCATTGGGTCGGGAAAGGTCAAAAGGAGACATCTTTGTTGTTGCTGATGGTGACATTCTAATTTCTGTCAATACTGCAGGCAGCAGATCAACCCAATTTCTGCCTGTATCAATACACGCCTTATTAAGCTGATCTTTGATAATACGATTAGATCATTCAACCTGGGCACTAAATTCTGGGTGATAGAGAATGTGAAATTGCCAGTTAATGCTAAGCTCTTTGGCTAACAATTGTGTGACTTTGGAAGCGAATGGTGTTCCATTATCACTTTCTATGACCAATGGTATGCCAAAACACGGTATAATGTCCTTAGCCAGAACTTTTACTACCTTCTGTGCATTTTCTCTTCCACACAGAAAAGCTTCAGGCCATTTAGAAAACCGGTCGACAATCACAAGCAAATATTTATTATTTCCGCAAGGAGGCATGTGCGTAAAATCAATGAATCATGTTTTGTTGACTTGTGCTTGTTGGTTTGAGCACACACCAGGCAAGCATCCAATATCAACAAGAAATATCAGTATTTCTTCGAACATTTTCTATGCAGTAAGATCAATTCACCATTTGTATCACTTTCTCTTTTGACACATGTGATACACCATGAAAATGTCTACATAGCATAACAATGATAGATGCAGGTAGTGCACGTCTACCCTGTTTGACTTTTAAAATTCCAGCTTGATCTGGTTTTACTTCATTGTCTGCCCAATGAGTCAAATCAGCTTGCGTAGGGTTAGCTTGTAATATATTAATGTCCAAATCATTAGTCAATGATGAATTCATCATAGGCACTTCTGTGCCCCTTTCGTTTACATGTGGACTTAATATCACTTCTTTAGCAGCCCATTTCGCTACTTCATCTACAAATCTGATTCCTATAGCCTCATCTGATTCACCCGCTGCATGACCAGCTACTTTGATAACAGCGAGTTTTGATGGTTGTTGTGCTGCGTTAATGAGCTCTGCTACAGTGCTATGATGAACAATTGGCTTTCCATCTGAGGTTTTAAAATGTCTTTCTTCCCACAGTTTAGCAAAATCATGTACTATGCTATATGCATATTTGGAGTCAGTGTATATATTAACACACTGATCTTTTGCCAATTGCCAAGCTCTTGTTAAAGCAATTAATTCTGCAACTTGTGCTGACTTATATGGCAAAGAGTATGCCTCAATTACACGATCAGGTAATTCAACAATAGCATACCCACACAAGTATACATTATCATTTGGCTTGAAACAGGATCCATCAATATACCAGTTCTTCCCCTCCTCCAGGACAGATGTAGAAACATCTGGCCTGCAGGTAGTTGAAATCTGGATTCTGGCCAGGCAATCGTGGTCGTCACTCTCAAATTCACCCTGCGTCAGCAACCTGTGCAATTGTACAATAGGGCTATGAATAACATAAGTTGGTTTCAGAGTCAAATTAGCAGTAGCCAATAATATAGCCTCATAGCCAGAGCGGCGTTGGGCAGTCATATACTGAGTAGAAATGTTACTCATTATAGCTCCTACCTGATGAGAGGTGTGTATTACCAATTTATGTGATAACACAATTTTTTCAGCGTCTTGAACCATGATCGCTGTGGCAGCCACTGCACGCAAACAAGCAGGGAGTCCCCTGGCTACTGAATCAAGGGTTTTTAGACAAATAAGCTACGGGACGAAAAATACCCAAAAGTACCCATGCTCTTGGGCCAGGATTGCAGCGGCTGTGCCTCCACCTTCATGCACGTACAGGTGAAACTCTTGAGTGTAACATGGGAGGCCAAGTGCAGGAGGTCTCATAAGGGAGGATTTCAAATGTCTGAATGGTTGGTCCATTTCAGCTGTCCATGTAATGTCCTCTGTGTCCCCCAGAGTAGCAGCTCATAGGATTTTATCAGACATGGAACAGTTGTGCACCCATGATCAGCAATAATTAACCAGTCCCAGGAAGCTTTGCATTTGCTTCCGTGTCTATGGGTGCTTGAAGGTAGCAATAGCTTTCACCCTGTCAGCAGACAATTGCACCTTGCCCTGTGGCACTTCATGTCCAAGGTATTCAACCCTCCTCTGTACACTCTGTATTTTCTCTTTAGATGCCTTGAAACCAGCCTCTGCCAGAATTTTGCAGACAATTTTAGAGGCAGCAGCACACATGTCCTCAGAGGCACCTGTGACGAGGATGTCATCTGCGTATTGAAGCAGACAGGTGTTTGGAGGAAATTTGGCATCTTTCAGCATTGCGTGCACTACAGCAGAGAAAACAGCTGGAGAATCTCTGAACCCTTATGGGAGTCTTGTCCATGTTAATTGCGAATTTTCCAGGGTAAAAGCAAACAATGGCTGAGTTCGGCGATCAACATTAATGCGGAAAAATGCACTGGAAATATGTAAAACAGTGAAAAATGAATGTTCAGAAGGAATAGAATTAATTATAGTTTGCACATCAGGTGCAATAGGAGACAATGGTTGTACCTACTCATTAACTTTTCTCAAATCCTGTGTTAAACGCCAAGAACCATTTGCTTTCTTAATCGGATTAATTGGTGTATTATAAGGTGAATGAGTGTGCACCAGGATGCCTTGAGCCAGTAATTTATCAATAACAGGAAGAATACTGTTACAGTACAGAGGGGATCGGAGACACAGGTAGAGTTAATGATGTTTATTGACAACCAAGGGAAGCAGGTGAGCAGAGACAGACAAAATTCGTGATCATAGGAGTAATGATCATGACTGGAGTAATGATACTTGTTTCCTTAGGATGCTTGGATAGCGGGTGATCTTGGAGACTGATGACACACGGAGATACTCACAGCAGACAGGAGAACACGGAGGATCTAGGAGGCACACTGGAGACAGGTAAGTAGCAGTTCGAGGAGTCTGTAAGGTAAGCATACAGGTATGTTTGCATTAACGAGACCGGACAGTGACTGAGTGTCTGGCATGGAAATCGTCAAGAAGGCTTGGGTCGAGAATGTCAACTCTGGGAACCCATGATCTTTCCTCGGGGCCGTATCCTTCCCAGTTCACTAGATATTCCAGATGACCACCACGGCGCCAGGAGTCCAGGATGTCTTTCACGAGGTAAGCAGCAGCGTCCTCCACGATGATGGGAAGGGGGGGTTCTTCAGCATCGCCAGACTCTGTGGAGGGAAGGACAGAAGGGTGGTGAGGCTTCAACAGTGACACATGGAAAGTGGGGTGAATTCTAAACTCAGGTGGAAGTTGCAATTGATACGTGACAGGGTTGAATTGACGGATAATGGTGTAGGGGCCAATGAATCTGGGACTCAGCTTTCTGCAGGGAAGTGGCATCCGAATGTCTCTAGTGCATAACCAGACCTTGTCTCCAGGTTGAAATACAGGTGCTTGAGAACGACGAAGATCCGCTGTTATCCTGCATCTCCTGAGGGCCCGTTGAAGTTGGAGATGAGCTGAGTCCCAGACCCTCTCACTCTCCCGGAACCAGTAATCCACTGCCGGGACATCTGACGGTTCCCCATCCCAGGGGAACAGTGGGGGCTGATAGCCGAATATGCACTGGAAAGGGGTGAGTCCAGTGGTGGGTTGACGGAGAGAGTTCTGAGCATACTCGGCCCAGCCCAGGAACTGACTCCAGGAGTCCTGGTGGCCATGACAGAAGGTACGCAGGAAACGGCCAATCTCCTGTATCTTCCTCTCCGTCTGCCCGTTCGTCTGGGGATGGTATCCAGAAGAGAGGCTAATGGTCACATCTAGGAGCTTGAAGAAGGGTTTCCATAGATGAGATGTGAACTGAGGTCCTCTATCAGAGACAATATCCTGATTGAAGATGACTTCTGCTGTGTCCATAGCCGTTGGAAGTCCTTGGAGAGGGATTAACTAACAGGACTTTGAGAACTGGTCCACTACAACCATCACACACGTGTGTCCATTGGAAACTGGCAGATCTGTGATGAAGTCAACTCCTAGATGTGACCACGGGCGAGTTGGAACGGGCAGAGGTTGTAGTTTCCCGGAGGACTCGGGCAGGGTCTCTTCAGACCAGGTTATGGGACTCACAATGAGACTTTCTGGAAGAATGTGCTCTGGATCTTCAGTACTCTCCTCGGGACTGTAGATACATGACAGAGCATCTGCTTTGACATTCTGGGAACCAGGACAATAGGAGATGGTAAAGTTGAATCGAGTAAAGAACAGAGCCCATCTAGCTTGACGTGGATTCAATCTTTTTGCATCACGCAGGTACTCCAAGTTTTTATGGTCAGTTAACACCACAAATGGCTGAAGAGCTCCTTCGAGCCAATGCCTCCACTCCTCCAGGGCAAGCTTGATGGTGAGAAGCTCCCGGTTGCCGATGTCATAGTTGACCTCTGCCGGGTTGATTTTGCGGGAGAAGAAGGCACATGGATCGAGTCTACTTGGATTCCCCTGCTGCTGCGATAACACCGCTCCCACTCCGGTGGTAGACGCATCTACCTTGACCATGAAAGGGAGTTCTGGATCTGGATGACTGAGGAGGGGAGCGGTTGTGAAGGCGGTCTTGAGATCTTCAAAAGTTTGCTTTGCTGCCGGATGCCAGGACAGAGACTTGGGCTTGCCACGGAGCAGGTTGGTAAGTGGAGAAGTGACCGTACTGTATCCTTTAATGAACCTTTGGTAAAAGTTTGCAAATCCTAGAAATCTTTGCAGTTCTTTCACAGTCAAAGGAAGGGGCCAGTCTTTGATGGCAGTTACCTTCCTCTTGTCAAGGCGGGTGCCACTGTGATCAATGATGTATCCCAGAAATTGCACTGAGGGCTGATGGAATGTGCACTTCTCTGCTTTCAGGAATAGGTTGAAGTCTCTCAGGCATTGAAGGACCTCCGCAACGTGTTGGTGATGTTCGGCCAGGCTCCGGGAGTAAATGAGAATATCGTCTATGTAGATGATCACAAACCTGTGCAGGAACTCCCGGAGCACCTCATGCATGAAATCCTGGAATACGGAGGGGGCAATGACGAGTCCATAGGGCATGACGCAGTACTCATAGTGTCCAGTAGGGGTCACAAAAGCTGTCTTCCATTCATCCCCCTCACGTATCCGGATGAGGTTATATGCGCTGCGGAGGTCCAACTTAGTGAACACAGTGGCGCCGCAGAGATGTTCCAGCGCAGATGGGACGAGAGGAAGTGGGTAGCGGAACTTTACAGTGATTCTGTTTAAGGCTCTGTAGTCTATGCAAGGCCGCAAGCCTCTGTCCTTCTTGGCAACAAAGAAGAAGCTTGAAGCAGCAGGGGAAGTAGACGGGCGGATGTAACCCTGAGATAGAGCCTCGTTGATGTATTCCTCCATGGCCTTCTCCTCCGGGACGGACAGGGAATAGATCTTCCCTCTGGGCACTGGCTCACCAGGGATGAGGTCTATGGCACAGTCCCATGGCAGATGGGGAGGCAGCCTGGAGGCCTTCTTTGGACAGAAGACGTCACTGAAGTGGGAGTAACAGTCAGGTATTTCTGTGGAATGTTTTTCGAGTGGACTTTCAATGGATGTAGCACAGACTTGAATCTTCTTAGAACTCTGAAAACTTGGAGCAGAACTTGGAACAGGAACTGGAACAGGACTTGGAACAGGAATACCAGGAAAACATCCAGGAAAACATTTGTCACCCCACTTCAGGACATCTCCTGTCCGCCAGGAGATGATGGGATCGTGTTGCTCTAATGGGCGCCCCAGAATCACGTCAGATGTTGCGTCCTCCAGAACCAGCAGATGGATGTCCTTGTGATGAAGAACTCCGATTTGCAGTTTTAGAGGTCCCACTATGTAACGAACTTGACGTAGAGGGCGTCCAGTTACTGAGTGGATCTGGTAGATTTTCGGCGTGACTGTTGTCTTGAGGTTGAACTGGTAACAGAGGGCTCCAGAGATTAAATTTCCAGCTGACCCAGAGTCGATGAAGGCGTTAACTGGAAGACAGACAGTGTTGTGGCCAGTCTGCAGTGTCCTAAGATGATTCTATGTTCTTCTCAAAAAATCTCTCAGAGTCAGAAGTTCCAGGTCTCCAAAAGATATTCTTTATTGCCAGGCAACAAAGCGAGATGTCAGCTTCTCATCAGGCATCACATCTAAACTAGACAGCATTAAACAGCTCGTTTTATATGTTTTTCTTATCGTTACAGAGCCAATGAGCTATCTTTTTCTTTTTGCTCCACCCTGGCGTTTTGCCACCATTATCTATGAGTACCCCTCAGCTTTGGTTTTAATGGTGGCGGATCGCCAGCCGCTATATTTTTTTAAAAAAGCATGTTTTAATGGTTTCTTTGGTACTTTCCACAACTTTGCTTTTATAATTTGCATTGAATACACTTATATTTCATTTACGCTTGATGCTTTTAGTGCAGAAAACCCGGTGCTTTCCAGTGTTATTCATACAAGCTATTCTCTACTGGTAATACGTTAATAATCAATGAATTTTCCCAACACATCCCCCCTTTGGGGCTCTCTTTAGCCCCACCTCTATGCCCTTAACCCAGAGCATGTCCTCATAGGTCAGCCTGCGTCCTTCTTCTTTCTTAGTGACCAAAAAATAGTCACCCATCTTTCTCTACCAAGTGACCTTCCCATGTGGACACACTCCAGAGGAGAATGAGACCAAACATCTCCCCCCTTTGCTTGACTAGAGAGGAGTAAAAGATCCCATCTCCCTACCTAAAACCTTCTTTTAGGGGGATACTTCTTCATATTTCAACTGATTCATAAGTTTTGGTTACATCAGTAGATCAATGCACTTCAGTGATTACACCATACAGTAATAGAATAATGGCAGTAGTAGAATGCACATATATATGTATATATAGTCCCACGATGCCAGAGGAACTCTCAGGCGCTTCCGGTGGCCTGGAGCGCTATCTGGGCTGCTCCACCGTTGCCAGAGGTACCTGGACCTGCCTTAGGTACTATCTGGAGTTGGAACTGACAGCGGGTTTTTAAACCACCAGTAGAGTCAGCCCTTGTTGCTAAGCACTGAGGTGCTCGTCGATCCTTCTTTCTTTCACCAGTGGAACGTGAGTGCACATTACATTCAACAGTGAATCTTCAATGATTAAATGAGAATGATAAAAATAGTAAAAATAGTAAAACCCTCGTATTCTTTTCCCTTTAATCGGGTTGCATTACCTCGTAACACGGATAATGACCTGCTTCCAACCCTCAGTCGTCCCCTCTCATTCATTAAAGTGATATTCAATAATGTGCAGGTATTTTATAATAATGGAAAAACAAAATGAAAATAAAAAATCGGAAGGGGGTTTATGCCAAAATAACAAACAAAACATCCACTTACTAACTGCCTACTCTACCCATTATCTGAAATGCTTACTTGAGTTTTTGCCCCAAAAATAAAATACATGTTCTTGACTACCTCCCTCTCTATCAAAAACAGCATTAAATCCAGAGTCAAAAATAAAAAAGTGGCACCCCTTCCATTACACCCCAGTTAGGGATCATTTCATGGGAATTCGTCCAGCTCATCGAGACCTGGACCTATTGGATACACTCCAGTTGTCGTGGTGCATCCAATGTCAACCCCAGATTGTTTTACAGACACATTCACCATCTGCTTGGCTGCTGCACCTGCCATCATTGATCATTCTCCAATTTTTCTGTCTCTTCCAGCATTTTCAGTGACTTCTGTTCTCAGACTCTTTAGCTTCTTCATGGCTCTAGTAAAGGATCCATCAGGTGCTTGAGTTGAGTTAATCATTTTGAGTTGGATCACTTCCGATGATGTCCTCAAGGTCTTGAAGATTGAGGGTGGGGAAGTCTCCTGCGAGGCTGAGGCCTGGGAGGTCACTGGCTGGGGATCCGCTGTCTGCAGTGGGTAGGTCAATACCTTGGAGTTCGGTGAGGAATCCATTTGGCTGAGGTTGTTCACTGGTGGAGGGTCCTGCCTCAGGAGGTTGGTCACCTGACGGCTCTGGATCAGCGGCAGCTGATTCAGCAGGTACATCAGCAGCAGGATCAATGTCAAGACCCTCCTCCCCAGTTTCACCTGCTTGTGGGGCATCTTCCTGTCCCCGCATTTCATCTCGTGTCTCAGGTTGCTCAGCTTCCCTAGAAGGAGGTTCAGCAACAACATTACTAGGTCCCTCACCTGGATCCCCTGGCCCCTCCCCTTCTTGGGCATCTTGGTCTGCATCGTCCTCTGCATCCTCTGCCTCTTCTTCTCTCCGTCTCAGTCTTGGCACCCTAGTACAATGATTCAAATGATACCAAGTCGTTCGTCCTTCTACTTGGACTGCAGTTGGGGTTGCTCTTACTACAGTATAAGGTCCTTCTCGCCTTGGCTCATTCCATCTTCTCCTAAAAACTCTCAAATAGACCTGATCTCCAGGGAGCACAGGACAGGGTGCCTCTTCCTCCTCTCTTGGCCCCCTGTTTTGCTCATGAGTATGTATGGCTTCATGTATGGAAGTCAATTGTCTCATATAGGCCCTTATTTCAGTTTCAAGCTGTTCTAGGGGCGGTCCTTCATACGGGCCTCTTAAATGGGGCGCAGGCATAAGTCTCCCTGTCAACATCTCATGGGGAGTCAGATTTGTCACTCTGTTAGTTTGCATGCGGTAACTCATAAGGGCAAGGGGTAATGCGTCTACCCAGTTAAGTTTTGTATCTGCACAAATCTTATTGAGTTTGGCCTTGAGGGTGCCATTAGCACGCTCAACAATACCCTGGGAGGAGGGATGGTAAATGCAGCCTAACCTCTGCTTGATTCGTAGCTGTTGTATTACTGTCTTTACTGTTCTTTGAATGAAGGCTGAGCCATTGTCAGAACTAATCTGGGATGGTATGCCAAATCTTGGGATAACCTCTCTGGTCAAAAATCTGATTACTGTCTTAGCTCCTTGATCTGCTGAGGGTTCTGCTTCCACCCATCTACTAAATCGATCTATTATCACTAGCATGTATCTTTTCCCCCTTACAGATTTAATCATATCCACGTAATCTAGTACTAAGTGTTTGAAGGGTCCTTCTGGAACTGGTATTGAGCCTAATGGTGTTGCTGTTCCTCTTCTAACATTGTTTTGTGCACAGACTTCGCACTCACTTAGGTACTCATCTACTCTTTGTTGCATATAGGGTGACCAGAATCCTTGTCTTTTTATTTTCTTTAAGATCTCCCCCCTTGCGCAATGGGCAAACCCATGCGCATCCGTGATTAAGATGTTCAATAATGGGTTTGGAGCTATCATGAATCCTTCATGAGAGCGCCAAAGTCCATTAGCATCTCTTGTTGCCCCTCGTTGTTGCCATATTGCTACTTCATAAGGGGGTGCTCTGTTTTGCATTTCACTTATGTGCTCAAGGGTTGGAATCGGTTGAATTAAGACTGATGGTGCCATCACAGCCAGTTGACATCCTGAGGCCTGTTTCGCAAAAGAGTCTGCAGCATTATTTCCTTTTATTACAAAATCATTACCTTTCTTATGTGCCTGACATTTAATGATAGCCAACCTTGTTGGGTACATCATGGCTGAGATTAATTTAGTAATTTGGTCTCCATGTTGGATTGGTGTTCCATCACTCTTTTTGAACCCTCTTTGTTTCCATACTGCTCCAAATAAATGGCATACTCCATGTGCATATGCAGAGTCAGTATAGATGTTTGCTACTTGATCTTTTGCCAATAAACATGCCTCAGTAAGTGCCCGTAATTCTGCCAGCTGTGCTGAGCATGGCTGTTCACAATGTTTGAGTAAGACAGGGATAAAGTCATCTCCTTCTCTTTTTACAACTGCAAATCCAGCATGGTTCCCCAAATGATCTCTAAAGCATGATCCATCAACAAAATAGTCAACACCTGCATCAGAAATTGGAATTGATTCCAAATCTGGTCTCAATCGAGTGAATGCCAGAGATTCTGTCACACACTCATGTGGGGTTCCTTCTCCCTCCAAAGGGATGAAGTTCGCTGGATTTGTTGTTGTACATCGTTTGATAGTAATGTCAGGATATGTTAACAGGCTAGAATACGTAAGGCATCTTGCCTGTGTCAAAACAAATCTTCCTTTTTCTAACAGTTCAGCCACCTTGTGGTGTGTATATATAATGACTGGGTAGCCCATTGTCACAGTGGATGCTTTGTCATAAGCAAAATATACAGCTGCTAAGCCTTGCTGATAGCATGGCGGGTAGCCTTGGGCTACACTATCCAATTTGGTGCTATAGTAAGCAAGTGGCTGTTTTTTCCTGCCACTACATGTCTCTTGCATTAGTACTGCTGAAGCATAGCCATCTTTTCTATCAGCAACATATAAATGAAATACCTTACCATAATCTGGTGTAGCAAGTGCAGGAGCAGTTTGGAGCTCCTTTTTTAATGTTTCAAATGCAATCAGTGCCTCAGTATCCCATACGAGTTTTGCTCTGAGATTTTGATGACCAACTTGTTTCATCATTGCCCGTAATGGGGCTGTTTTTATTGCATATTCTTCAATCCAATCAGCACTAAACCCTGTCATACCTAAAAAGGTCATCATTTGGCCCACAGTTTGGGGCTGTGGTGCTTTGCTAATTCCTTCTAATTGGCTTGGAGAGATTGCTTTTGTCTGGTGAGCAATAATTCGGCCTAAATATTCCACTTGTGTCATACAATACTGTAACTTTTCTTTTGAGGCCTTGTGACCTCCTTCTGCTAATTTGGTGAGCACTTTGATGGAATCTTGATGGCACTGTTCCAATGTTGCTGAACAGATTAATAAATCATCCACATATTGTATCAGTGTGCTATCCAGTCTCAAATCTTCTAAATCAACCTTTAGCACTTGGTTAAATACATGTGGTGAGTGTTTGAACCCCTGGGGCATCCTGGTGTATGTATACTGTTTACCTTGGTAAGTGAAGGAAAAAAGGTGTCTGCTCTCTTCCGCTAGAGGAACGCTGAAAAACGCAGAACAGAGATCAATAACTGTGAAGTAATTAGCAGCAGGTGGAACATTCGTCAACAACGTGTGTGGGTTTGGGACCTCAGCAGGCCAATCTTCCACTACCTCATTCACTGCCCTTAAGTCATGAACTAACCTCCACTTTGACTTATTGGCCTTCTCAACAGGTAAAATGGGTGTGTTACAATAGCTAACTGTTTCAATTAACACCCCTGCCTTAATTAGCCCCTCAATTGTTTTCCTAATCCCTTCCACTGCTTCAGGCTTGAGTGGGTATTGTTGTTTTCTGGGTAACTGAACACCTGGCTTTATCTTAATTCTCACTGGGTTGGCAGATTCTACTAAACCTACATCTGTATCATGTTTGGACCACAATTTCTGTGGTACTTTTTGTTCCATTTCCATCATAAATTCATCCAATTTGGAATTCAATTCTTTTTTCATTTCCCTAGTCTCCACTATCATTTTTGGTATTCCCTTCATTTCAGTCTGACAGAGAATTTTAAGATACATCATATCTGTGGTTTGTAAGATAAATGGGTTCTCTGTGGCCTCCCATGTTTTCCCTTTTGCCTGTAACATCATTGGTCCTAGGTCCTCAGGTTGGCATCCCTCACTTATATATAAAGTAACATGTGGAGTTGAATTATCTACCTTAAACCATTTTTGAATAAACCTGTTTTCTTCAATTTGTAAAGCTGCTCCCTTGGGTCCCACTACTAAACACTCAGAGTTTAAGGGTATTTCCAATTCTTTGGTCTGGTCTAACCACTGTTTTTCTAGCTCAGGGTCTCTGGTAGGGTCATATCTCATTGTGCAATGAAATTCAGTTTCAGGCATGAATGGATTCTTAAGTTGTTCTTTTATATATTTTCCCCATTTGTTAATAGTTTCCCCTACTTCTTTTTCCAGATTTCCTAACCAATATATATTTGCCTGTGGTTCTTGTGAGTTTTGTTCTTCTGTTACTACCATCTGTCTAATTCCCTTGTCATCTATGTATATCCCTTCTGGAGAGCACCATATTTGTAGTTTCAGTTTGCATATTGCATCTCTTCCTAACAAGTTAACTGGTGTCTGTTCTGATATTAGAACTGGAATTTTTGTTTCAGAGTCTTTGACTTTTATGGTGACAGGGGCAGTCATTTGGATTAGCTGCGTTTGTCCCGAGAATCCTACTGTCTTGACATACTTGCCAGACTTGGGGAGATGAGAGGCATATTTTGGGCTTAGGCAAGAAAAAGTCGCCCCCGTATCAAGCATCATTGGCGTTATTCTGTCCTCTACTTTAACCTGCAGCATAGGTTCTTGATCAGCATCAGAAGATATCATTGGAAGCTGACTTCTCCCCGTAGGATTCTCTGGGCATCCCTAATAACCTTGATTCGGGCCTCGCCATGGATTGACGGGGCCTGATGTGGGGCTCTGAGGATTGTATTGCCATGGTTGCTGCATTTGTCCTGTAGGTGGCATATTCAATGGCCATGGGTTGGTTGGGCAATCCTTCTTGTTATGTCCGAATTGGTTGCATCCCCAGCACATTCCTGGAGGACCATTCTTCTGTTGACTGTTGAATTGTCTCCCTCTTCCTCTTCCTCTTTGCTGTTGCTCAGCTGGGTTCCTGTTGTTCTGCTGTTCAGGTAAGTAGATCACAATTGGTGCATTTGGTTGTTGTACACCTCCTGCAGGTGCAGGCGTGTTCTGAGGGACTGGTGTTGGCACTGATGCTGGTGCTGCTGCCATTACTGGAGCCTGTGCTGGTGTCACAACTGAAGCTTGCATAGGTGGGCTTGACATGTTCACTGTGGCCATTACTGCAGCTTGATCTTCACCGCTCTTCAGGGTAGCTTGAACTTTTTTCTTTTTGCTAGCCAGGTCTTCCAGCTGTAGTTGAGTCAATTTTCTTTGCAGTTCTCTTTCTTGGTTCTTCAGTTTTTGTTCATTCTTCCTGTATTGTTCCACTGCATGGGCCACATGATCACAGAATTCCTTTGTTGTCTTTGAATTCAGACCCACTACATCTTCCAATCTTGCTTTCACTGCTGAGGGCATGGCTTCCACTATGGCAGTTCTGAAAAGTGTTGTCATTACTATGTCTCCTTCTGGATCCTTTTCCAGTTCTTCCTTCCATCTTCTTAATTGTTTCTGGATGTAGGAGGTGGGGTTCTCCATTTCTCCCAGCTGTTCTCCTTTCAGTAGCTTGGGATCCATTTGTGTCGGGTAGTGTTTCCTCAGTACTTTCCATATCATGGATCGGTACTGATCAAAGGTAGTGGCATCCTTCCTTGTTCCTCCTACTGCAGACCTCAAGCCTGCATCCTCAAGGATCTCATTGGTCTTGGCTCCTCCCACACTCTTTGCCAGCAAGGCCTTGATGTCTCCAATGGCCAATATCTTTCCCATTGTTTCTGCCTCCAATAGTCGAATCCATTTTCCAGCTCCTTCATGTATGTCTGGTAGGCGAGCCACAAGTCCTTCCAAGTCTTGTCCCGCCCAGGGCACGTATTGCGCTTGTTCCCCCTTAATCAGGATGGGGAGTTGTTTGCTCTTCTTTTGTAGCATAGGTGCCTGGGGTACGGGAGCTGCCAAGTCACATGTGACCTCTGGTTGCAACATTGAGTTGTATCCTCCTGGAGAGTATCTCTCTAGTTCTTGAAAGGGGTTTAGATCACCCCAATTCTCTGTCAAGCTTCCTATCGGGTGTGGTGCTAGGAATGGCATGGATTCTGCAGGGGATATGAGTCGTCTCTCTTCCCCATTTCGCCACATCGGATCTCCTGGAGGTATTTTCTCAAGTCGAAGAGTTCCTGAGACCCTTCTATATCCCTCCTGTGAACTATTTCTTCTGTGTCTTCCCACTGGGCTGGCTGAGTGTGCTCTTCTTCTTTGCCAATGTTCATCCTCATCTCTCACAAGGTTCCTTCTCAGGTGTCGAGCCCTTCTAGTCAGGCGTCTTTGTTGTTTTTCCAAGCTTAGCTTTTCAGCAGCTTCTTGAAGCTTGTTCAGCTCATGGTCCAATGAATCCGCACTGCCACTTTCTTCCTGTTCCTGTGTCATGGGTTCATTGTCGCTATCTCTTCCGGTTCTGTTTAGCTCCTGTATGGCTTCTCCCATATAGAAATAGGGATTGCTCAATAATGGATTTCTTTTTCCTCCTCCTTTTCGTTCTTCTTCTTGTCTTTTTTGTTTCACATAGGAGTGGTCCATCAGTGGGCTCCTTTGTTCTTCTTCCCTTTGTTCTTGTTGTTGTTGTTGTTGTGTCTTTGTGTTCGCTGTTAGCCTTCTCTTCACCGGTACAGGCTTGTTAGTTTTTTTCTGTCCATTGTTTTCTTGATGGCTTCCTTGCTCATCATCTTTTTGGTGGGCGTATTCCTCTTCTCTTTCTCCTCTTTGTTGTTCTTCATCATCCTCTTCATCAGTTTCATCGACACTTAAATGTCCATCCACCTCTAGTGTACCTCTTACCATAGGCATTTGCTTTTTTGCTTCTTGATAGGGAGGTGCATAGGGAGGTGGGCGCTCCACCTTTTCTTCCATCTTCTTTTTCTGTTCTTCCATTTGCTTCTTCATGTGATCTTTTATTGCCTGCTGTATGAAGAGATCCAAAACCTCCTGTTCTTTTTGTCTCTTTTGTTCTCTTTTCTTAGTCTTGTCATGTGGTTTATGGTTCTTTATTAATGCTTTCATTTCTCTACACATTGCTACATCAAATGTTCCCTCTGCTGGCCATTTTGTTTTTAACTTTTTGGTCCTTTTTTCCCACTTTTTTGATAGCTTCTTAATAATATCCCTGCATATGGGGTATTGTGTTATTATTCGTTCTACTGGTATGTCTGTTTCCGGTGACTTCGAAGCCATTGTGTCTTAAGACCAATCTTTTACCTCTTTGAGCCCAGTTAAATCATTTTCCAATTTAATTTTAATTCTTCACCGGATTAGTCAGACACTGGGTTGAGGACTTTAAAACAATAGTTTGATGGTCTTTCTTTTTCTCATGTATTTTAAAATTGCTTTTATTTGTACCTCAGTCAATGGCTTCGGAGTCACGTCTTCCAGATCCAGCCAACTGTGATTGTTGCGTTTCCAAATAATGTCTTCCCCCAAGCAGATCAATTCAAAACTCCAGAGCTCGTTTTCCTCAACTCTCCGCCCAATTGCTGTTATTCCTCCTGCCCAATATGAATAAGTGAGACATGGGGTTAAATTTGCATTAAATCCTCCCACTATTGTTATTGAAATTTGCAATTGTGTCTTGGGAAAGGTAATAAAATCCAATGGCTCAAACACTTCAATCAAACTTTCTCTCTCTCTAGTATTCAAAATCCTCCTCCCCTTCTTCCCCCTCTTTCGCTTCTGCTTCTCTACTTGAGGGTCTGTCATCTTCCACAGTCACTGGTTGCTCCTCCAATTCCCTTTTGCCCCTCCTTATCTCCACCCACAAGTGATGTATGTGCTCTGGGTTGTTCCTTAGCACCACTGACACTGTCAGTTTTCCCAGCGTCCAGTTTGTGGTTGTGACACTTCTGACTCCTTTTTTCCCTAATTTAAAAATCTTGTCACTTTCCCACTGTACTGGCCTTGTGCATGTACTTACAATGATGTAAATGTTTTTCAGTATAGTTGCCCCTCCCAAATCCTGAGGCCAACGATACCCAACATTTCTCTTCAAATAGGGAATGACAATTGGGTCTAGTTCTATTTCTGCTGTTGTCAGCAATGTTTCCAGAAGTGTTGTTCTGGGATGGCAGAATTGAGCTAAGTATGGCCTCAGCTTTTCAAGTGTTATTTGTTTTTTAATTTCTTCACTCCAATTCACTAAAGGCCATTCTTTTTCAATCAATTTTGCATTGGTGACTTTTGTCAAATCTCTCAACAATTGGTCTTTTTTTTGTTCAGTGAGTTCTCCTCTCTGCCCATTAATGTCTATATATTCAGTTTCAAGCCAAAAATGATTTCGTATCCCTTGGGACTCTTTTAATGCTTGTCTAAATTTGGTTTCTTCTCTATCCAGCCTCAAACACTCCCTCATTCTATCCTTCTCATATTCTGAGACAAATAATTCAAACATGGATCCTGGCCAACTGTTGCTTCTTAGAAAAGAATCTCCCTGTTTCTGCTCCACTACACACTCACACACGCACACACCTCTCTCCTCTCCTCAAGCTTACGGACACTTCAATGCACACTCACACACCCGGGATTTCACTCACACTTTATTTACAATATACTTACAATACATCAACTTTTTCTGATTTTTGTGACAGTGAGAAAACAATTCAGTCTTGTTTAATTATCTTATTTATCAATGGCTGTGTTTCTTTATTTGGATCACAGCGTCTACAATCTGGAAAATGTCCAAATAATCTGCAACACAAAGTCCTTGGAGTATTTTTTGTTCTCACATAAATTTTCTCACATTTTACATTTCCATTTTTATTTTGATTCTCATTATCCATTAATAAGCTTGTTTTCCCAATTCACAAAAAACACTTTTTAAATATTTTCATCAATTCTTAGCCTGCTGTTTTCCTCAATGCAATTTATACAAAGCCAAAAAATTCTTTTATCCACCTTATTTCGCTTCTTCCTTATTCTACACTTTATACACTATTATACAACACAATAACAGGGCTGCCCACTCTTCACAAGGCTTTCCCTGACACACATTAAACAATAAGCGCACTTCTGCGCACACACATTTCTCTGTGCCTCCTTCAGGCAGACAGAGATGCGCTTCTGCATAAAACACTTATGTAGCCAACTTCTGGCACAACGCACTTCTGCGTGTAAAATACTACTTCTACAGCCAACTTCTGGCAAAACGCACTTCTGCGTATCAAATACTTCTAAAGCCAACTTCTGGCACAACGCACTTCTGCGTATTAAATACTTTTAAAGCCAACTTCTGGCACAACGCACTTCTGCGTATTAAACACTACTAATCTACGCATGCGCTATCTTCAAAGACCTGGAAATTGTTCCTCATTTAATTATTCAAAATAAGTCATTTTAATCTTAACTATTTCATTTATTATTTCAATTTAAATTTAGGTTCGTTTGGCTGAGGTCTTATAGTTACCACCCAGGCATCAGCTCACAAGGGGCCATACAAAACAAATATAAGCAAAAGTGCTTACCTCTTTGTTTGGCGCCTTTTTGTTTTGTAGGGCCTCCTGCAGCAGTCCCGCCGTGGGGGTCCCCTCTGACCTCTCGCTGCTCCTGGCTGCCGCTCGCCAATTATGTTGTGGCCAGTCTGCAGTGTCCTAAGATGATTCTATGTTCTTCTCAAAAAATCTCTCAGAGTCAGAAGTTCCAGGTCTCCAAAAGATATTCTTTATTGCCAGGCAACAAAGCGAGATGTCAGCTTCTCATCAGGCATCACATCTAAACTAGACAGCATTAAACAGCTCGTTTTATATGTTTTTCTTATCGTTACAGAGCCAATGAGCTATCTTTTTCTTTTTGCTCCACCCTGGCGTTTTGCCACCATTATCTATGAGTACCCCTCAGCTTTGGTTTTAATGGTGGCGGATCGCCAGCCGCTATATTTTTTTAAAAAAGCATGTTTTAATGGTTTCTTTGGTACTTTCCACAACTTTGCTTTTATAATTTGCATTGAATACACTTATATTTCATTTACGCTTGATGCTTTTAGTGCAGAAAACCCGGTGCTTTCCAGTGTTATTCATACAAGCTATTCTCTACTGGTAATACGTTAATAATCAATGAATTTTCCCAACAACAGCAGCAGCAGTAAGGTTGGCAACAATGGTGAGTGGATTTTTATGATTTAACGAAGACAGGATGACACTCACCATGGTTCGAACTGGACGAGTGGGGCATTCAGCTCAGAAATGCCCAGAACGACCACAATATAAACATTAACCCTGGGTCAGCCTCCTCTGTCGCTCAGTCAACGAAAGACGTGAAGTATTTATTTGCATTTCATCGCTGGCTGGTTCTGGAGGATTGACGGAATCAGGCTGGCGGAGGAAGGATGGAAACAATTGCTGGTTTTGGTGCTCTTCGAGGCACAGCTGCATACGAGTGGTGAATCTCACTGATGGTATCCTCGTATGCAGCGAGATGCAACTGCACACGTGGATCCAAACCTTGATGATACTGGGTGATAAGGGCTTGCTCGTTCCAACCACTCACTGCCGCTAGGGTTCTGAACTGTAGGGCATAATCAGACACAGACAATGAACCTTGCTTTAAAGTGCATAATCTTTCACCAGTTGACGAGTCCCATGCTGGTTTTCCAAAAACCTCCTTGAAATGGTTGATGAAGCTTGACAGTGATTGCACGATGGGACTTTTTTGAGTCCAGAGTGGTTCAGCCCAGCGGAGCGCTTTACTGGTAAGTTGTTGAATAATGAAGGCGACTTTTGCTCTGTCATCAGGTTATACGTGCGGTTGCATCTCCAAAACCAGCTGTAGCAAATTAGCTCAAAAATAAATAGGAATAATTAATCATAACTAGTTATAATTAATTATTAATATTTTAATCAGTTAATAAAATTAACTTAATGTAATAAAATTAATATTACAATCAATTAACCTGTTGTTCAATGAACACACAGTGTTAATTGTTTATTAACTAAGAAATGTTCATTTCCAGGTTATGGGAAATAACAATCTTATTCTACTAAAAGCCTGTAGTCAGGACCGACATGAATAGGGACTCCCGTATATGAGCGCAAAACACGGACAACCTTACGTGTGACATGAACAAGACTTTATTAACTAAACACCTAAACTACTCTAACATTCACACACATACATGCATACAGTTTACCAAGAGAGAGAGAGAGAGCTAACGCAGAGTACAGGAAGCAAGAGGTTACAGCATTGTTGGACATTCAGCAGATCAACAGCCTTGAGCAAACCATCAGTTTTAATTTTAACCGGCCCTTCTTTAAAAGGGGTAAGGATACTCAATGTATCCGATAATGAGACTAAGTTTGATACTTGCATGTCTCTCCAAGTTGAATTAAAGTGTCCTGATGCAATTTGTGGAGGCTCCCGTTGAATCTTTGCTGATATTGTCTTGATGAAAGAGAACCAGTTGGATTCAGAGGATCTTTGGTGAATGGAAGGTCTAGGCCGAGGCCCGGCACAAGCTTGGGGTTCCTTAGAAGCTTCTAGCTTCTTAAAGCATCATCTTGACGTCAGCATTTGTCAGTGAAAGAGAAGAAGAGGAGGAAGAGCAGGAAGAGAAGAGTTTGATCTTGTGTTCAGTGAATATAAGAGGTGAAGATGTCACACCCTCTTAAGGTGTCTGAGCCAATAAGGAGTTGCCCCCTCGGAGGGAAGTTTTACGAGTCTTTGTTCTGTAGCAAGATATTAGCATAAGACACTGGATTGGATGAATGAGAAAAGAACCCTCTAAATTCTTATAATACTAATGTGTCACAGAGTTAGTAACATGTAACATAAATTACCAAATAGGAAATTAAAGTTGGAGTCCGTAGATACCAAACATGCTGCCAATGTGATCTCAGTCAACTATACATTTGCAACTATGGAACATTAATACCAAAATAGTTCAAAAGAGAGAATTAATACATAGAATAAAGCCTATAAAAGTAAAGTCGTGATATGGGAAAATTGGATACATGTTTATACATTTCCCAAGTGGTTATATAGAGAATACATAGGATTAAGAGAGTTTATTTGTCCCTCTCAGAAAGAATGAGTCACTGGTCTCTGCAAAATTGTTCCTGATCGTAAAAGGTCCAAGTATCTGTAACAGGACACCTAGTTCTTCCTGTAGTTTAGCTAGTTTGGGATGCTAGTTGCAGTTTTAGGGGGATGGGTTCACAGAGCTTTGATAAAGTGAGTTCATAGGTAATTCATTAACTATATTGAATAATTTTGTGTGCCTGATTAGTCCAGACGCTACATATATCCCCCCTTTTGATCGTTGTTGTTCTTTCTGTGGACAACAGCGAGCGACATTGAAGGTGCAGAAAGATCAGGCACACCACTAGCACACAAGGCTGGAAGGCTGTGATGGACTCTGGTTGTATATGTCTCCTGGAGTGGTGATCGTTCCCTGGTGGTTGACGTAGCCAGTAGGCAAGCTCAGGTCTCTGAGCTGGTGCTGCAGGAATCAAGGCAGCCAGTGCCTTGACCGTGTGTCACCTGTCAGTTAGTGTTGGTACAGTTAATGCGGGCAAGATGTTTGCTGGTGGCAAGGTTCAGGTCTCTGAGCTTGCTCAGCAGGTGTCGAAGTGGCAGGTGCCTTGACAGTGTCACCTGTCGTCTGGACGCCTGTGGAGCAGGTGGTTGTAGGAGGAGGTTACAGGAGTTGTAGTGTGAAGAGGGTTTCAGACTCACCTAGGTCTGATGGCAGAGGAGCAACGGGTGATTGTAGCCTCTGCTCTCAGTCAGAAGCAGTCTGAAGTTTGCAGTGTCACTCTGCTCTTGTGGTGTGGCTGGCTTGAGCAGGGCTGCATGGTGTTGTGTGAGTGGTCAGAATCTTGTGCTTCTGAGTACTTCTCAGGTAAGAACTGTTCAAGAAGCTCTTTTACTACCATTAGAAGCTCCTGTGGGTCCAATGCAGGCATGTCCATTCGTCCTTGTGCAGCATCTGGATGGCTGCTGTGTGAAGGGCGTGGATGAGGAGGTGGTTGCTGCCTGCTGTTGGAGGTCCTGCGGGGTCTGCAGGATGAGGATGCTCCCATCCATGGCTTCTTCCTGTGGTAGGTCTGGTACCTGGGTCTGTCTGAATTAATCCTTCTCCTTCTGAAGCTGCAGAGGATTTCAGGAAATTGTCTGATAAGGTGTCAAGCAGAAGGCTTTGGCTTCCCCCTCTGTACCTCTGTGCTTGGCTGGGGGAGGTTCTTCTGCTGACTCCATGTGGTGAAGTGAGATGTTTCTCCTGCAGTGGTTCTGTTTGCTGCAGGTAAGAGAGTCTCAGTTCTCTTTTCTTCTGTGTCTCTATTCTGTCAGGGTCCTTGTGTCTGTCCCGAGCCTCCATCTCTAGCTGGTCTATGTGGCTTTTAGCATGCATCAGCTCCTTGTGAGTCTCTGTGATCTGGAGTTTGAGGTTGTTCACCTCCTGTTTCAAAACAGCGAGGATGTGGGCCAAGAAGAAGTTGACTTCAGTCAGATCATTGTGATCACACCTCTGGTTTGAATCATCTGCCTTTACTTCTCTTCCATCTTTGTCCAGTTGCTTTTGGCTCTGGGGCTGTAATTGATCAGCTGCACTGGTTAGGAGGGTGTTCCTCACGACACATAGCCAGTCCTTTTGGTCTGCCATCTGGGCAGTTAGGCTGAGCATCTGCAACATTTAGGCACGCTTGTGGTGAGAGTAAGGGCAAGAGACTACTGCAAGATCAAACAGAATTTAGGGCTAAAGGCACAGTGAGCAGCCAGGTGTATAAAATACAGCTAGGTTTAATAAATGACTTAAGATGGTTCTTGTGGTCAAATTATTTCTTAGTATTTCTTACTGATGGCTCACAACAGGCTTGACCTCTGAACAAATGGAAAAGAGAAAGAGAGAGGAAGAGGAGAGCTTTCCTATTAGATTGTGCTTATTAGTGGTGCTCAAAATTATGCCATAGCAATCATTCAGATTCCTTTGTAACTGGCTCATAAAATTGAAGCAACTGTTGTAAATAAACAAAATCAAGAAGGAGAGTATGTCTAGTTGCTTGTGGTTATATTGGGAAATTAAACCACACAATATTAAAAAGGGAGATGTAAATAAATCACAAAGATGAAAGAAATAATACTAGTAAAAATTAATAGCTGACTGCTATTATAATTAAAATCAATAAAAAGATTTAAAGAAGTGACTAAAACAGCAGAATGACCTGGTATTGGGAATAGTCAATAGCACTAGTGATTAACAATTAGATTAGCTTTGGAAATCACTCTATAGTTGGTCACAGCTGCAGCGTGTTCAGGACCACACCATGTGTGTGTCCCTCCCAGAAGTTTAGTCAACGTGCTATTGAAAAATCTCAATAAATCCTAGAATTCTTCTTTAGCTAAACAGTTTACATGTAATTAAATTTTAGATTTAATTACCCTAGTGACTGCAGATTTAGCTGAACGGTGTTCAGGGAGAAATGCACCTAAGTGCAGGTGAAATTAGCTGAGAAGAATTAAAGGTAAGGAAAGAGAGAAATCAGAAAACCAGGAATGTGGTTAAGGGAAATTGGTTTAGATCAGTTCACACTGCATACACACAATCTATAGTTAAAGGCTTCACGTAAATGATGCTAACCACTAACTGTAGAAGCTATTAGTTAGCTTAGCCTGAGGTGCAGGGCTGCTAGGTAAGGTTAGCTTGGCCACCTAGCCTGGTTTGTTTACAATATGGCGTCACAGGGTGATGAGTTAGCACTTCCTGTGACAAGTCGTTGTCATGGGAACCAATGCACATCAGAGCAATTCAAACAGTTTATTGAGACTGTCTGCTCATTTCAAACAAGTTACGTATAGAGTTAAAATGTGACGCTTATACTTTCAGATTTTCAAAAACTTGATATTACATTCAGTAAAATGCAAATATGTTTTGCCATTTGCAAATTTTACTCATGTAAACTCTTCTCTCTACTTTAAACAACGTCTTGTACTTGTTTAAAGGGTAATTACACAGTTTGCTGTAAGTCAAAGCTTGTTTAAGCATATATAGTTAAGTCCGTCTTGTGCATGAATACTGATGTTCCTTTCAGCGAGTGAAACACAGTTTTGGTCAAAAGGTAGCTATGCTTGTAGGTGCAGGCAAAGTTTAGATGAATGACATCAATCTTAACTATAACAGTGGAGCATTACCCAAATCTACATTTATATAACACTGTACTGAGATTCATTCATCAGAAACAGGTTAAGCAATACTGCAATTGGTATTTATCCAACCAAAGCAGAATAATCAATTCTGGTACAGTTTACATGCCGCTGAGCTGAGATTCCTTCGTCAACACAGGCTTACGCTCTAATACTGAGATTAGGATTTCTTCGCTAAAATCAGATTAACTTTACACTGATACCATTTGAACATATGCTAAAATGTGTCAAGAGTAGACTCTTTCAGTTACAGTAGAGATGTCAATTCAAGCCATCACTTTATCAGCATCTAACAAGCCAGCAATTAGTGACCAAAATGCGCATCGTCTGACATATTCTGACTGGAATTATCAAATGCACACTTTTAAATTGACAGTGGTTTAAGCTCATAACCTTTGTTTATTCATGCCCGCATTCTCCACCATTTGTAGCAAATTAGCTCAAAAATAAATAGGAATAATTAATCATAACTAGTTATAATTAATTATTAATATTTTAATCAGTTAATAAAATTAACTTAATGTAATAAAATTAATATTACAATCAATTAACCTGTTGTTCAATGAACACACAGTGTTAATTGTTTATTAACTAAGAAATGTTCATTTCCAGGTTATGGGAAATAACAATCTTATTCTACTAAAAGCCTGTAGTCAGGACCGACATGAATAGGGACTCCCGTATATGAGCGCAAAACACGGACAACCTTACGTGTGACATGAACAAGACTTTATTAACTAAACACCTAAACTACTCTAACATTCACACACATACATGCATACAGTTTACCAAGAGAGAGAGAGAGAGCTAACGCAGAGTACAGGAAGCAAGAGGTTACAGCATTGTTGGACATTCAGCAGATCAACAGCCTTGAGCAAACCATCAGTTTTAATTTTAACCGGCCCTTCTTTAAAAGGGGTAAGGATACTCAATGTATCCGATAATGAGACTAAGTTTGATACTTGCATGTCTCTCCAAGTTGAATTAAAGTGTCCTGATGCAATTTGTGGAGGCTCCCGTTGAATCTTTGCTGATATTGTCTTGATGAAAGAGAACCAGTTGGATTCAGAGGATCTTTGGTGAATGGAAGGTCTAGGCCGAGGCCCGGCACAAGCTTGGGGTTCCTTAGAAGCTTCTAGCTTCTTAAAGCATCATCTTGACGTCAGCATTTGTCAGTGAAAGAGAAGAAGAGGAGGAAGAGCAGGAAGAGAAGAGTTTGATCTTGTGTTCAGTGAATATAAGAGGTGAAGATGTCACACCCTCTTAAGGTGTCTGAGCCAATAAGGAGTTGCCCCCTCGGAGGGAAGTTTTACGAGTCTTTGTTCTGTAGCAAGATATTAGCATAAGACACTGGATTGGATGAATGAGAAAAGAACCCTCTAAATTCTTATAATACTAATGTGTCACAGAGTTAGTAACATGTAACATAAATTACCAAATAGGAAATTAAAGTTGGAGTCCGTAGATACCAAACATGCTGCCAATGTGATCTCAGTCAACTATACATTTGCAACTATGGAACATTAATACCAAAATAGTTCAAAAGAGAGAATTAATACATAGAATAAAGCCTATAAAAGTAAAGTCGTGATATGGGAAAATTGGATACATGTTTATACATTTCCCAAGTGGTTATATAGAGAATACATAGGATTAAGAGAGTTTATTTGTCCCTCTCAGAAAGAATGAGTCACTGGTCTCTGCAAAATTGTTCCTGATCGTAAAAGGTCCAAGTATCTGTAACAGGACACCTAGTTCTTCCTGTAGTTTAGCTAGTTTGGGATGCTAGTTGCAGTTTTAGGGGGATGGGTTCACAGAGCTTTGATAAAGTGAGTTCATAGGTAATTCATTAACTATATTGAATAATTTTGTGTGCCTGATTAGTCCAGACGCTACACAGCGAACATTGCAGGATGAAACCGTTGCAATCCTCCGCCGAGCCTGAGAAGGGTGCCGGTTTGGCCATGGGACTGGCGATCACTGACGTCGAAGAAGCCGTGGCGGAGAATGCAGAAGTGCTCGCTGGTGGTGCTGGCGTGGGTGAACTGGTGAGCGTGCGGCGAAGTGCTGTGACCAGGTCCTGGAATGGATCGGAGGTGCTCATGGTTGTCAATCGTTGTTAGGTCCGGTCTTCTGTTACAGTACAGAGGGGATCGGAGACACAGGTAGAGTTAATGATGTTTATTGACAACCAAGGGAAGCAGGTGAGCAGAGACAGACAAAGTTCGTGATCATAGAATGACTGGAGTAATGATACTTGTTTCATAGGATGCTTGGATAGCGGGTGATCTTGGAGACTGATGACACACAGAGATACTCACAGCAGACAGGAGAACACAGAGGATCTAGGAGGCACACTGGAGACAGGTAAGTAGCAGTTCAAGGAGTCCGTAAGGTAAGCATACAGGTATGTTTGCATTAACGAGACCGGACAGTGACTGAGTGTCACTGTAGTGCTGCTGATTGGGACTGTGATGAGTGACAGGTGTGTGTGATCAGTACTCTGGTGAAGGAGTGCGTTGTAATTGGCTGGGTGCTGAGCCTGGCGTGTCTGTGACAAATACCCTCCACCTTTTCTTTTGAAAGGGGTATTGTTTTTGATACACAGGCCTGTCTGTTATTAGCTTAGCAACATAGGGCTGGACATCAATGAATCCTGTGTCATCCTTATGGGCCACCCACAACTAGGGGTTAACACCCTCAATTTCCTGTTTGAGCTCAGTTGCAGACTCGTCCTTGAGGAGAGCATTTCCTGTATCAACCGTGAGAGAGTAGGCTGCAGGAAACATAAGTTGCAGAGAGTCAGCATCAAAATGAAGTTGATACCCAATTTATGCATCAAATCTCTACCCAAAAGGCAGAATGGAGAATCAGGTATAATTGCAAAAGCATGCATTTTAAACAATGATGGGATATCATTAGAAGTAACCAGTAATGTTGGTGTCATTTCGCATTTTACAGGTACACCGTTGATTCCCACAGAGTTGACGTTTTCCTGTAATGGAGCCCTCATAAACAAGAGAAGACAGAGATGAGATACTAGCGCCACTGTCAATGTGAAAAACAGTGGTTTATGGTCAACATTTAATTCAATAAATGGCAAAACAATTGATGTATTCGTATAACTCATAAAAATCAGTGAAAAATTATCAAAAGAGGGCTTAGAAGAACTGGAGCTGAGTCATTGTGGTCAGGCTATGGGATAGGCCGGTTTTTGTTTGTCCATTTTTGCAGAAGGGAGCGCAAGTGGGGGCCTTGGCTTAGAGCCAGCTGAGCCCCACCTTCTCTGCTTTTCTGCCCTCTGCCTCAAATCCCAAGCCTTTTTCCTCCATTCACGTTCCAGATGTCCCTGCTTGCCACAATAAAAACAGTGTCTCACATTTCCAAACTGTTGCGGGCGAGCATTCACCGCAGCATTAACTTGAAGCATTGTAGGAGTTTTGCCCCTGGAGACATCAAAGGCTCCAGCGGAGGAAAGCTCACGCAAGAATCGTCAGAAATTGTAGTAATATTTGGAGTGGTTATGCAAATTAACTGTGCAGTGTCTTTGTTCATATTATTTAGGAACATATTTAAGAACAACGGACAATTTTGATCAATAGGAATCGCAGACTCCTCAACCCATGCATGCCTAATTCTGTTAGAGAATGCAACAGGGCTTTTAATGCTTCTCTGTTTGGTATTGGCTGCATGCAAGATGTCTTGTTTAGCAGAAGACACTTTCAGCAAAAAAGCAGTCAACTGCTTGAAAAAAACTTTGAGTTTACCTGAGCTAATCAGTAATTAGAAGCACTCGTGAAGGTTTAGACAAATCAAGGGACTTGTAACCATCTGGAAGCTGTACAAACGGAAAAACCTCAGTTGTGGTCAGCAATTGTGGATACAATCATTTAGTCAAAGGCTTTGGAACTTCAGCAGAAACAACACATTCATACGGAGGGAGGGACACACTTGAAGTTGCATCAGGTTGCAGCTGAGCCTGAGAGAGAAAGATATCCTGTTTTTTCAGCTCTGGAACTTTGTCCCAATAAACTTTCATCTTCATCCAAGCTTTATAAGCATCTTTCATATAATAAATCGCTAGGACCATATCTTTTGCAGCACGCATATCTTTAAAAGAACCATCACGGGGAAACAGATCTAATTGTATTTTACCTTCTGACCATCCCGTGAGATTAGAGACATAGGGTTCAGTGAAAAACGCTTTATTATTGCGATTCATGAAATCCTTGGGGGTTTTCCCCATTAACGGTCGACTAATTGTTTCACCCATTTGAAACAGCCAAAAAAGATCTCTCCTCTGCTTTAGTGCAAGCCTTACAATTTAGAGAATGGCCAAATAAAATACAAATAAAATCTGCGGCTTTATATTAACTTTTTGGTATTTTTGGCCAAAAGGAAAATTTAAATTCAGTATTATTCATTCGACTGCCAACAAGGACTGAGGATATCACAATGAAATAGACACATGAGAGAGAAAAAATCTTCAACTCAAACTCATCTAATCCCTTCCCATGCATAAAATCCATGAGGATAACACCAAAAAATGAAAGGGTGATCAGTCCACTTTCACTCTTCCTGCATTTATCAAAATACGATCGATTATACGATTATACGAAAATACGATATCCTCTTTTAACAAATATGAAAAAAGTGCAGCACGAAAATACAAGGATCAATTTCTCAACAGACAGTAAGATGCACTTAAGCATTTATTTCTTACCTGTCTGGAGAAATCCCGGACGAGCCCCCAAATTGTTAGATTATTGCTCCTGAGGTGTGCCTCATCCCAGTCCTCTTAACTGGCAAATGAATGAACAATCTCAGTGCTGAGGGAGAGTATAAAGTCTCACTTTTATTTAGCTGGGTCAGAGATTATATAGAAAGAGTACAAGGGGTGTAGTATAGATTTAACCAATGAGAGAGAGAATACATCATATAGCTCATGGTATAGGAATGTGATACATATAGAAAAACAAGTCTAAATATGGTAATCTCCCAGTCAGGTACCCATGCCTTCCTGGGGATCCAAGAAGACCCTCTCCCATACTTGCAGTACAAAAGGCAGGGACCATTTCCTGTCTCCCCATTCGGCCATAGAGGACTCAAACCTTACATGGGAATGGTTCTGGTACATAAAGTAAACCAGATGTTATAGTATAGAATAGTGTTGTCAAAAGTACCGGTACTTCGGTACCAAGTCGGTACTGAAATTTTGAAAATGTGACGATACCCACATTTCAGTAGTACCGGTAGTACCGAGAATCCGGGTATATTCGGTACCCACTGATAGGACTGTGGCAGTATTTACTTGAATATGACACGAGTGAAGCACAAAGCTTTGTTTACAGAAGAAATAATAGGTTAGCTGGTGATTTTTACTTTCGTTTTCTCTGGCAGCGCTAAATCAAACATAGCCTGAATGTCTTATCCCTGCGGAGGATAAAACTCGCTCTTCAGACCTTTTACAACAAGTGTCAGTTGCTTGTAACATCAGGAGAAAACATGAAGGTATTATTAATGAGAAATGGTCTCTTTCCTGCTCGTGTCCCGCATCCCTCTCAAAGCGCAAAGCGGTAGACTATATCAGAGACTATAATAATGGGACTTTAGCTATATGACGCATATTTGTGTGGAAATAAAAAACGAATGTTTTTTTAAATAATATTTAACTTTCTTATTATTTAGGTTACCATTATTTACCGATATTTATTTCATAGTTTTACAGGCTGTAGTGTTGTTTCACTGACGGAATAGCTAAAATAAACACGCACGTCTGTTACCCCTGTTGAAAAAAAACAGCTTATGCTGGTAAGGTAGGTCTTGAAGCTGGTATGCTGGTTTGAGCTGGTTTATGCTGGTTCTATGCTGGTCCATGCTGGTCCAGGACCATCTTAGGACCAGCATGGACCAGCACTTGATCAGCATGGACCAGCTCAAACCAGCATACCAGCTTCAAAACCTACCTTACCAGCATAAGCTGTTCCTTCAACAGTACAAAATGGATGTTTGAGCATTTATTTATTTATTTATTTTATATTTCAAAATGTATTTCATTGAGGTAGCGTATATACACACACAAACATACGCACACGCTCCAAATTATTTTTAATGGTTTTAAAATAGGCTATATAAAATAGTAAAATAGTACCAAAAGATTTTGCTGTGGTACCGAAATTGGTACCGAGAACCGTAAAATTTTCATGGTATCGGTACCGACTACTGGAATTTTGGTACAGTGACAACACTAGTATAGAGTACAGCTTCAGCAGAGGACAGAAGACCCTCTGTCTACCTTCCTTCAATGCTGAGACCAACATAAAATCTTTCAATTATAATGTAAGTAATAAAAAATTTATCTCACAAGAGAATTGTTTAGGGATCCTTGCCACTAAAAATCTTGAAACCTCCTGGTATAGAAAATCTGGAAAATTCATAAGCAATAAAAATAGCAATTTTGACTGAAAAAATACCACAACATTGAAATAGCAACGAACGAAGAATTAGGCATTGAGAAATTATCCACATTGTTTAGGGATCCTTGCCCCTAAAAATCTTGAAACATCCTGGTATAGAAAATCTGGGAAATTTATAAGCAATAAACATGTAATTTTGATGGTTTAACACTGTCTGTTGCTAATAATTGAAACTACATTCTAAAAATTGAGTGAACTTCACAGGGGCGCTGAAAAGACATACACATGCCCAGACCGTCGGATTCCATTCATTGGGCAAAATGGGGGTTCTCTACAGAACTAACATGAACTAACAATAAACAATTGTCTTTTCATTAAAGACCCCCTGTGGTAAAAAATTATATGTTTTTATATGTCTATGTAGTGTTTTTAATATGCTTTAAGACAAACCATGTGCAAATTCATAAGTAGGCACCATTGCTAAGTATTTTATGTTGAAACTGCAGTAAACCAAAAACAGTCTAAAACCCACGGTTTGATATCATGGGTGTTTGTGATGTCACAGACTACCTTGTGACCAATCACAACAACGTGCATTTCATTAACTATGACAGCTCTGAAGCAGGAAATTAACTATCCATTTCATTAACTATGACAGCTCTGAAGCAGGAAAGTCTCGAGAGAAGCCAGGTTATCCCGGTAAATTTTCTGTTGATATGAAAAATTGTGTAGATTTATCAATATAGCGAGTCTATTACAATGTTATGATGAACTATATGCCTTTCTCCACTTACGTTCTGAGTTGTTCAAAGCATTTGTAAGGATACTGATTGTTAGAAAGCAGCTGTCTGACACTGTCTGAGATGAAGAACGGGAACGGTGTGTGTAACATTAGCAACACATGTTTGATAGCTGTTTGATAGTCAAGCAAAAGGCTAATTATATTAATTCATAATAATTGAACCATCGCAAGCACTGTGCCAAGTGTGCGAGCGCATAGGGGCTCGTGCCAAAGTAAAGTGACAGCTGACTTGAAGTAAAGCCAATAAAGTTCATATTTTTGAAGCATGAAGACATTTTTTTAACTTGAAATTTCTTTAAAATATGTCATTTTGGTGATCAAAGATGAGTTGTAAGGGATAAAATAATTGACTACAGGGGGACTTTAACTAACTTTAACAAAGATTAATAAATGCTGTAAAACTTATATTGCTCATATAGTTCATGTTAGTTAATATATTAACTAATATTAATATTGTAGAGTGTTTAAACTTTATAATTTAAGTAAAGCTTATTCTTGCTTATAACTGAAACCACAGACAGAACTCAGATATGAGAGTTGAGATCAAACCACCAGATAAACCAACTATCAGAAAACAGTAGAAAAAAAGGAAGGAAGAGCAAGAAACAGGCAGAACGTGAGAAGAAATCAACTAAGACTGAGCACAGCACTATATAAATCATGAATGTATCTAGGTAAGAGATGGCTGTTGTTTTTTTGCTTGAAGTCATTACATATGAACTAATATTTAATACAGTCTAAAATGCATGAATGTTTTCAGCCTGATGGTTCTGAGTTGTTGAATTGGCATTATGAGCTTTGTGACTTCTGGAAGTTGCTCAGCATTTATTTAGCATAGATATTTTCAGCTTATTTATACACTTACATATTTTCAGCTGGATCGGAATATCGGAATCGGAATATTATCCATTTTACTGGAAGCAAGAAGATAAACAATTGGAGAGAATTTCCATCTTCACCATCATTTGTGCGTGTGCAGGTATTCCAGCTCTTGCTTGGTCTGTCAGTGATCTAATTCATCACAGAAAGAATGGACACCGTATTTCAGCCTTCATCATCCTCCTCCTCCTCACTGACTTTGTTGAGCTTTTCTTGAGTCCCTACATACTGATAAAATTCTTAAATAAGATCAGGTTAACAGATTGGATATGTAGGGTTTTGTATTTTTTATGGTTGTTATCAAGAGACTATGGTCTCCTCTTAAACCAGCTGGTGGCGCTAGAGGGAATTCTCTCAGTGAGATTTCCACTGTATACTGCTTCTGTTTTCTCTTCACCTTATTTCATAACTTTCTACATACTCGTGTTTCTCTTTATGATTATCGTTGACATTCTGTTTATGCAGGAATATCATTTCTTTATTTATCTTTTTATGTTCATTGTGTCATTGATCACATGGATAATATCTTGCGGAGCTTCATGTTCTGCTGATCGTCACTCTCACACATCCAGGAAACCAGATCATCATATTTTGGTTGTTTTCATATTCAATCTGCTGGTGATTTATCTGCCCTTAAAAATTTTCACTTTCTTTTCATACTTTACTCCATATATAGAAAAGCTTCTTCCTGTTTGGCATATTCCTTGGTTCTTAGTGAGTGTGAGATTGATTTCAGACCCTCTCCTGTGTGTGCTGGTCTGCAGGCAGAATCTCAGTATTCTGACATCACAAACACCTGAATGGACTAGTTTAGTCTGAGGAGGTCTGATAATGGGCTATTTGTGATATAATGATATTTTGACTATAAAATTAGATATGTTGAATTTACAGCTATCAATCAATTAAACAAATTAAATAATTAATCACACATTTTCTGTAATTAATTGTGATTAATCACACCAACATTAACTTCTAATTTATTCAAATTATTGCAGCCAAAGACATCGACATATTAAATAGGGTTAAAATATTTGTAATATATAAGTACAATTATTGAAGGCCAGTTTGACCAATACCAATACTGATGCCTCTATTAAATGGATTTTTATTTTTCAATTTCTAGAGGTGAAATTGGTAATTATAGCCATTCAACATTTAAGTAAAATCGAAAACCATATTATTTTTTTTATTTAATAGGACTAAAATTATCAGATTTTTATGTTTATCATTTATTAACAATTACAGAACATTCAAAATATTATAACAACTTTTAATTTAACTTAACTTACAATGCCATTTCTAGAAAAGCTGGGTCATTTTGTAAAATGCAAGACAATCAAGAATCTGTGATTTGTTAATTCTCTTGAACCTTTATTTAACTGATAAATTTAACTGATGTTTGCACTGACCAACTTATTTGTAAATATAAACAATTTTTATTTTGATGGCTGCAACACACCAAATTTGAGACAGAGGCATGTTTACCACTGTGTCACCTCACCTTTCCTTTTAATTACATATGTAATTGTTTAGGAATTGAGGATAATAATTAATCAAAAAAATTCCACTTGCAAAACTGTAATCTCACGGGATACAAGAAAGCTACTCAACAGTCGTCATTGTCTGAGAGACAGATCTGGACTGCAGGTGTTGAGTGCCTATGAAACCACTATATTGTAGCATGTGTAGAATGAGGACTGGCATTGTCTTGCTCTAATAATTATGGACTTCCCAGTAAAGATGTCATCTTTATGGCAGTGTCTCTGTACAATTCCAAAATACACCTCCACGACAATGGTACCTTCATACATATGCAAGTCTTCCATGCAGTTTGCACTGATGCACCCCCATACCATGACAGAGGTTTGCTTTTGCACCTGTCACTGATGAAAGTCTGGATGGTCCCTCTTGTCTTTGTGACTGAGAACTTAATGTCCGTTTTTCCCAATAACAAGCTGAAACATGGACTCATCTGACCACAGCACACATTTCCACAGTGTTTTGGATCATCTGAGATGAGTTTGGGCCCAGAGAACTCTGCAGAATGCATCTCTGCATTAAATTGATCTATAGCCTTCTCCTTAATTGCATAACAAAGATTCAAGTTGCATTTCTTGATGCAGTAGTAGACTCTTAAAGGTGCTGTATGTATGATTTTTGGTATAAAATAAAAAAATAAGTGGCCTATATAAAATTACAAAATAAACATTCATCAATCAGTACTTCTTCTTTTTTTTTTTTCTTTTTTTTTTACTTAAGTACATTAAAAATGAAGTACTTTTGTATTTTCACTCAAGTAATATTGAAAAGGAGCACTAAATACTTTCACTTGAGTAATATTTTATGATACATATCTGTACTTTTACACAAGTACTTGATTTGTGTACTTTGTCCACCATATTGGAAACATTATATAACACTGGCCTAGTGGTTTTTGGATATTTTACTGCAAAAATCTTACATATTGCACCTTTAAGTGACAATGGTTTTCTTTATTTATTAAACATAGTTGCATGATGGTTTCTCATGCAGTGCCATCTGAGAGCTCAAAAGTCACACACATTCAACAGAGGTTTCCTGCCTTGCCCTACACGGACTGAGATTTCTCTGGGTTCCTGGAATCTTTTTTACAGTATTATGTACTGTAGATGGTAAAATTATTTGCAATCTTGCATTGAGAAATGTGCTTTTTGAATTGTTTGTCGATTCTTTCATGAAATTTGGCACAAAGTGACCCATCTTTGCTGGCAAAGACTAAGCCTTTTGGTGGATGCTCCTTTTATACCTAATCATGATACCCTCACCTTTTACCAATTCGCCTGCTTATTGTGAACTGTTTCAAAATGTTTTAACTTTAATATTGTACAATCTTTTCACTGTTTTTTTTTTTTTTTTTTTTTTTTTTTTTGTACATTTATCAGTTAAATAAAGGTTGTAGAAAATTAATGAATCTCAGATTCTTGGTTGTATTGCATTTTACAAAATGTAAACCGTCTTCACATAAACCCATTCTAATAAATTCCATTTAGCTGTGCCTTTTTATGTATTTGTGATTTCCCTGTCCTTGTCAATCAGCTTTCTCATTTTGAGTTAGAGCTTTTAGTTCATCGATTTTTATCGATCCTCTCAATACAATGTCAGCATGTCATATTCTACTTATGTCTTAATTACTGAGAGGAGCACTTTATTGACTGGATCAAAAACCGGGAGCCAGATGAATCTTGCAACGAGCAAGCGCCCTGTACGGTTTGTGGTCCAACAGACCCAGAGGTTTATTGTCACCAAAGTCGAGGCAAGTTGAATTGAACCCATGTGCAGTTTATTGAAAGTAATCTGAAGTGAACAAAACAAGGACTTGACATAATTTAACGTACTCGGTTACTAACGTAACCTCGGTTCCCTGAGATACGGAATGAGTACTGCGTATGGGGGAAAAGTCTCCCTTTTTCCCCGTCACTGAAGCCTTTTTCAATAACGCAGTGTAACTGCACCGTCATTGGTTCACTCATAGACAAGTTGTTGAACCAATGACGGCGTGGCATAGCTGCGCGGCCTATAGCAAGAAAGCGCGCGAACTTTCCTGCCGAAATGGGCGGGGTTAAGGGCTATATAAGCAGGCGTTTCGCCATAGGATTTCAGGCCAATCGACTGAAGTGACGACTCTGAAGCCACAGCCTTGTGGCACGGCAAGTAACGCAGTACTCGTTCCGTATCTCAGGGAACCGAGGTTACGTTGCATGTAACAATCAGCCAAATTGGTTGAGTCACAAGATTTAAAATGGGGTCAGATTTTACTGTGTGAGTTTGTTAGTGGTTAAAAGAATGAGGCATAAAACAGTGATAAGTTTAAATAAGAATTGTGTATTTACAATATTCACAGGAACTTTAAAACAGCACAATAAAACCAGGAAAACTCAGTCTGTTAAAAGCATACAGTCCCTAGTACCATACCCTAAAACAGTCCAAGAATCCTAGTGTGCTGATAAAGTCCCAATGTGAGTGTCCACCGGTGTATATACAAATGTCCACAGTAGTGATAATCCAAAAGTTGTGACTGGAGAGGTAAGTCCGCAAAATGGAAACTCCGCAATCCAGGTGAGCTGTTGACTGTTAGTGAGTCCTTGTTTGTTTGCCATGCTGCTCTCTTTATACAGATGTTTTTCCTGCTTCCTGTCATGTGACTGGTCACATGACAGGCCAACCATTCATTTCTTAAAGACATACACACTTAAAATGTTAAGAGGAATAAAACACATGTAAACCAATTAAAACTCTATTATACATAAATTCACTGTAATAAATAGAGTGGTAAAACATGCATTTTGTGTGACAGTGTCACATAGTGTGTCTTAAAATGTCTTTGAAATAAATTAGCTAAAACTAGGCACTCCCATGCAGGCACTAGTTGGCTGGAAGGAACTGGGGAACCATTGCGGAGTGGAGGAAGTCGATACCAGCCTGGGTAATCCTGGGTAGGTTGCGCGGTTCCTCCCTGGTGCTTCCTATACCCAGCTTTGCTGGCACGCCACTCCCCTCGAGCATTCCTCCTTCCTGGCTTGACGGTTGGTGTTGGTGACGATGTTGGTGACGATGGAGGGTGACGACATGGTTCTTTTTTCTTTCTGATGATGTTACACATTTTGCAGTCTCCCACATACCGCCAGACATCCTTACAGACTGTTGGCCACCAGGCGACCTCCAGGGCGCTGAGAAGAGTTTTCAGCCGACCATGATGTCTCTCCGTTGTCCTTTCGTGGAGGCTCTGTAGCGTTTGTTTGATCAAGGCCTTTGGGACGACAAGCTGTAGTCGGTACTGGCCGTCCTTGTGCTCGATCCGTCGGTACAGCAAGCCCTGGTGGTTGATCACTGTGATCCTGTCGGTCTGGGGTGTGGAAGAGATGATGGTGAGTGTGTCGTCATCCTGTTGTGTGCTGTTGACTTTCTCTCTGGAGAAGGGTAGAACAGAGAAGATGTAGCTGACATCTGGCCCTGATGATGTCTTGGTGCAGCTAATTCCTTGCTCTGTTGTGTTGTCCGTCTGTGAAGGTGTTGAGATGGTGGAACAGCCAGTGGAAGGTGAAGAGGTGTAGATGGTGGAAGGCACAGGGTTGGAAGTCTCTGCAGGAGTTGGGACAGTGGCTTCCGGAAGTTTCTTTTCCTTCAGTTGTTTTGCCCACTGTTTGTCTCTCCTCCGAAAACACTCAACAACCTCTTTTTCTAATGCCGCCATAGCCTCTTTCACATATTCCTCCATCTTATTGAATTTTACATCCACAGCCTCTCTAAAACACATTTCACGGTTCAAATGACTTTCAACAGAGTCTTTAAAATCCTTCTCCAGTTTTAAAACAATGTTCTTAAGAGAAAGTACTTCAGCACGAAACTGTTCACAATCACACTGGTGTAAAATCCGTTCATCATTAAAATTAGCAGGTGTTTTAAAAATCTTAAACGTTCCCCGTACGGGCCACCATATGTAACAATCAGCCAAATTGGTTGAGTCACAAGATTTAAAATGGGGTCAGATTTTACTGTGTGAGTTTGTTAGTGGTTAAAAGAATGAGACATAAAACAGTGATAAGTTTAAATAAGAATTGTGTATTTACAATATTCACAGGAACTTTAAAACAACACAATAAAACCAGGAAAACTCAGTCTGTTAAAAGCATACAGTACCTAGTACCATACCCTAAAACAGTCCAAGAATCCTAGTGTGCTGATAAAGTCCCAATGTGAGTGTCCACCGGTGTATATACAAATGTCCACAGTAGTGATAATCCAAAAGTTGTGACTGGAGAGGTAAGTCCGCAAAATGGAAACTCCGCAATCCAGGTGAGCTGTTGACTGTTAGTGAGTCCTTGTTTGTTTGCCATGCTGCTCTCTTTATACAGATGTTTTTCCTGCTTCCTGTCATGTGACTGGTCACAAGACAGGCCAACCATTCATTTCTTAAAGACATACACACTTAAAATGTTAAGAGGAATAAAATGGACTAAAACACATGTAAACCAATTAAAACTCTATTATACATAAAATCACTGTAATAAATAGAGCGGTAAAACATGCATTTTGTGTGACAGTGTCACAACGTTAGTAACCGAGTACGTTCCCTTTCGATACTTCACTCGTACTGCGTATGGGGAACGAATTCAACCGTGCCGCGCCACGGCAGGGAACGACATAACTTGTTTTGGACACCGGGAGGGGACCAAGAAAACAAGTAAGAAGGCAAAGCCGCCGTATCCTTTGTTACACTACAAAGAAAATGATTCCTGTAATGGCGTGAGGCGGAACTCGCAAGAGACCGCTCAATCACACTGAAAGAACCCAAGCTTGCAAGGTCGGGACATCAAGATGATAGAACCTGACAAAAGTGGATGGCGGAGACCAGCCGGCCGCCTCACAGATGTCTTTAATGGAAACTCCGTTGGACCAAGCCCATGAGGAAGCCATTCCCCTAGTGCAGTGGTCACCAACCTTTTTAAGCCCAAGATCCCTGACCTCGACCTTTATGAAAGACAAGATCTACTTGATAGAAAAAGACAGCCCAGACTGTATTTAGTTTTTTTTTTTTCGTGGCCAATTTAGATTCTGATTTATTTATTTATTTTTACAAGCAAATTGGCCGATTTTGATACTGGTTGCAGATATTTATTATTATTATTATTATTATTATTATTATAAACAAAAATACATAGCCATTTCAAATTTGAGGGAACCACTGCTTTTTAATCACAATCCAAACAAAGATGCTATCACATTGCATGAGCAGTTGTTTTTTATTTGAATTAATTGAGATTTAATTTCAAGATTTAAAGCAAAAACAGAACGGTCTGACTTTATCTTTGTGAAATTATATGCTACACAAAAAAGCATGAAACAAAAACAGCAGACTGAATGAGACACAGATTCACTCTCTGACAGCAGGTGGCGCTTATGGAGCAGCAGTGACACAGCGTTTCCTTGGTTACCGCTGTAAACAAAGCTGAACTGCGCTAATAATTAGCTACTTTATTCTGAGGTAAGAGGAAAATAAAATGCCGTTGCCATCAAAATTTTTCTGAAGACAGTAATTCCTTTTAGAGATGCATTCATATAACCCTTCACCGCTAATTCAATATTTATATTTTCTTCCTATATTTCGAGCATCGTGAACAGTGATCTGCTCTGCCTGCTACAGAATTTTCTCCTCTTCGCGTCTGTCTTCAGCCTCTCTGGTCTCTTGTTTACGGCCGTTTTACAGACTGAGACCTAATGTGGGCTATTTACCTTTATCACTGTCCCAGTAGCTCCCGAAAATAACAGAAAAATAAATACAAAAATACAGTACAAAGACTGGAGAAATGTAATGTAATGTAGGCTATTTTGTACTCATATTTCTGTTATTTTCAAGAGCTACTGGAACAGTGATAAAGATCGACCGGTCGATCGCGATCGACGGGTTGGCGACCACTGCCCTAGTGGAATGGGCTCTAACTCCTATGGGGCATTCAGCGCCCAGAGAGGAGTAACACAGGTTAATGGCGTCGACTATCCAACGTGAGAGACGCTGTTTTGAGACCGGAGACCCTTTGGTGCGGCCACCAAAACAAACAAAGAGCTGATCCGACTGCCTGAAAGGCTGCGATCGCTCCACATAGGTCCTCAATGCCCTGACAGGGCAGAGTAACTCTAGCTCTCGTTCATCCGTAGAGGGAGGAAGAGCAGAAAGCGAGATGATCTGTGCTCTAAATGGGGTTGAGAGCACCTTGGGAACGTAGCCATGCCTGGGTTTCAGAACGACCTTAGAATCATTAGGCCCGAATTCGAGGCATGCAGGGCTCACAGAGAGGGCCTGCAAATCGGCAACACGCTTGACCGATGCTAATGCAAGCAGCAGAGCGGTTTTCAGCGTCAGGGGCCTGAGGTCAGCTGAACGCAACGGCTCAAAGGGGTTACCTTTTAGGGCCCTGAGGACCAGGGAAAGGTCCCAAGTGGGAACAGTGAGGGGACGAGGTGGATTTAATCACCTAGAACCCCTTAAAAAACGGACCACAAGGCCGTTTCGACCCACTGATTGGCCAGCAATAGGAGCATGAAACGCTGCGATGGCTGCTACGTATACTTTAAGCGTTGAAGGGGAGCGCCCCATATCTAAACGCTCTTGGAGGAAAGACAGTATGAAAGATACGTCACTCTCCACAGGGTCTATGTTGCGCGAGGAACACCAATCAACAAAGACCGACCATTTCTGGGCGTAGAGGCGTCTCGTGGATGGGGCTCTCGCCTGAGATATGGTATTTAGAACGTCCCCGGGGAGGTTAGCCGGCTCCCATCGAGGGACCAGAGGTGTAGAGCCCAGAGCTTTGGCTGTGGGTGCCAGATCGTCCTGTTTGCCTGAGGAAGGAGATTCCGTCTCAGGGGAATCGGCCAAGGGGCTCTCGTAGAGAGCTTGAACAGCTCCGAGGACCAAACTTGGTTCCTTCAGAGCGGGGCCACCAGTAGGACTCTGTGTTGGTCTTCCCTGATGCGCCTGATGACCTGGGGGATCAGTGCGATCGGGGGAAAAGCATAAAGGAGCGTGCTGGGCCATGTGTGGGCCAGAGCATCGACTTCCTTCGAGAAAAATGTTGGGCAGTGAGAGTTGTCTTCTGAGGCGAAGAACTCCCAAATCATGAGAACCGTCTGGGGGTGGAGCATCCACTCGTCTGAGGGGATGTTGCTCCGCGACAACATGTCCGCGCCCAGATTGGTCTTGCCAGGAATATGAGTCGCTCTGAGCGACTGAAGTCTCGGCAGAGCCCATTCCAGAAGGCGTTTTGCCAGAGCGCATAAGCGGCTGGACGAAAGACCACCCTGGTGGTTTATGTACGACACCACTGTCCGATTGGACTAAGACATGGCGTCCTGTCAAGTGAGCCTGAAAGGATTGAAGGGCTTTCATCACTGCTAGCATCTCGAGGCAGTTGATGTGTAGACGGCTTTCCTCGTGACTCCACGAGCTGAAGGCCGGTCTGCCCTCGCACACAGCGCCCCAACCCGAGTTGGAGGCGTCCGTTGAGAGCACCGTCCATCGTGAGACCGCCTGCAGGGGTACTCCAAGACTGAACCAAGCAGGGTTCAACCAAGGTTTCAGGGCTAGAAGACAGGCCCGATTGACCTTGAGACATAGGCGGCCATGCCGCCAGGCGTTTGGAGGAACCCGGAACTTCAACCAGTACTGAAGAGGCCGCATCCGAAGAAGGCCGAGCTGCAGCACCGGGGAGGCGGAAGCCATCAACCCTAACAACCTCTGGAAAAGCTTCAGAGGGAGATAGGCTTTGTTCTTGACTGAGGCCGCGAGCTGCTGAATCGCCAGAGCGCGTTCCGGCAAGACTACTGCCGTCATACAGACTGAGTCGAACACTGCCCCCAGAAACGAAATTTGCTGGCTGGGGCACAGCGAGCTCTTGGCTAAGTTGACCCTGAGACCCAGACATTGTAGATGGCTGAGGAGCACGGATCTGTGGTGTTCCAGCTCGGCTCGCGAACGGGCTAGAATGAGCCAGTCGTCGAGATAATTTAGAACCCGGATTCCCATTTGTCTCAGAGGGGAAAGCGCCGCGTTCATGCACTTGGTGAAAGTGCGAGGAGCTAGAGACAGCCCGAAGGGCAGGACCGTATATTGGTACGCCACCCCCTCGAATGCGAATCTCAAGAATCGTCTGTGATGGGGGGCTATCTGGATGTGAAAATACGCATCCTTCAGGTCCAGCAAGCAGAACCAGTCCTCGGGGCAAATGTGCGCCAGGATCTGCCTCAGCGTCAACATTTTGAACTTCCGTCTCATGAGGGAGCGATTCAAAAGTCTGAGATCTAGGACGAGGCGGAGGGAAAACTGCACGCAGGAGCTTTTGGGGTGGTCCGGTCACAACGAGACAATCCCCCATCCTCTTCCTTTCTGATAAATCAGGACGTCTTTGGAGTCACCGGGTCCAGCACAATTTTGGGCCGGGGTCCCTGGCGTCTCGGGAAGGAGGGGCGCTTTGTAGGGCGCGAGCGCTGGCGGTGCTCCTTTGGTGGCGCTGCCTGGGAGGCTGGCTTGTTCTGCTGAGCCGGCGCAGTCCTGGGGCAGCTGGAAGCAGAAGCAGAGCTGGAGCGCTTGGGCAAAATGTCTCATAGCCTGAGACGACTTCTGCGCCACGGTGAAGCGCTCGGTAAAGCTGGCCCAAAGAGACCGGAGGGTGAGACCGGAGCGTCCAGAAAGGCCGTCTTGTCCAGGTCCTTGATCTCCGTTAAGTTGAGCCATAGGTGGCGCTCCAAAACAACCAGGCTGGCCATTGAGCGGCCAATGGCTTGGGCCATAGCCTTCGTGGCTCGCAGGGCTAGGTCGGTGGCGCTGCGGAGGTCCTTGAAGGCCGGTGTGTCTATACCAGACTCATCCAGCGAGCGGAGGAGTTTGGCCTGGAAGACCTGGAATATGGCCATTGTATGGAGCGCGGAGGCAGCCTGGCCCGCCGAGGTGTAAGCCCGTCCAGCCAGGGTAGATGTGGTCCGGCAGGGCTTGGAGGGAAGGGCCCTCTTCGTCTTCCATCCCACAGCCGCGGGAGGACAGAGGTGAGCTGCCACCGCTTCATCCAGGGGCGGCAAGTGCTCGTATCCCTTCTCTTCGGCGCCGTCAACGGCGGTGAGGGCAGAGCGATGCGTCATGTGGAGGCGGGCGGAGTACGGAGCGCGCCACGACATCGTCAGCTCCTCGTGGACCTCGGGGAAGAATGGAGCTGGCAGGAACCATTCGGCAGGAACCATTCGTCCAGGCGGCTGCGTGATGGCTCCTCTGGAGGGGCCCACTCGAGGTCCAGCTCTTCCACGGCTCTAGACAGGATGCGGAAAAGCTCGGCATCCATGCCTTGGCCGTGTTCTATGGGCTCCAAAGGAGGTGGGGGAGCGGGATCTTCCGGCTCGCCAGCCCATCCTTCTGCTTCGGAGGCCGCAAGGGACATGGAGTCATCCGCTTCGTCGTCCAATCCTCCAAACGAGACGAGGTCACTTGCATCAGCAGAGGGACGCTGCTCGGGTCGGGAGAACAGGACGGGAGAGTGTTCCCTTGGAGGAGAGGGCGAGGCACGCGGGGGCTGGGCCGGCGTGAGCTCACTCAACTCCGGGCGCTGGATCGCTCTACCCCGCTGTCTCTTCCTAGCCGGCTCGCGGGAGGAAGGAGACGGGAGGGCGAGAGCGGCGAGATCGCCCTCCGTGAAGAAGGCGACCCGCGAGCGCAGGGAACCGAGACTCATGCTCTCGCAGTGCGGGCATGAGGCTCCAGCAAGCGTGCCGTCAGCGTGGGACTTGCCCAGGCAAGCGACGCACTCGCTGTGTCCATCATCGTCATGCAGAGGGGCTCTGCACGTGCCACATGAGTGGCGCGACATTTGTATCAACGCCGCCGCCGTGATAATGGTGATTGGGGGGCTCTTTTTAGAGCGGCGAGGGCCGCGGAAGCTCTTACGGAGCGGTGAAAACCGCTGTTGTGCTCTTCTAGAGCGGCAATAAGCCACGGAGAAGCTCTCAAAAGGCGCGCGGGATGGCGGCAGGAGACACGCTGGGAAACGGCTGGAGCGGGAAGCGGGAGGCGGCGGCTCGAAGACGGCGCTGTGGGCTGCAGTCAGCGAGGGCGCCGGCGCTGTCTCAGACCGGTGAGTCCAGCTGAGTCCGCTGCAGGAGCCTCTTCTGACGGCGGCGAGAGCTTCTTCGAAGGCGGCGAGCTTCTTCGGCTTCAGGCGGAGATCAGTGAGGAGAAGTAGAAGTCGTCGCTGAAGGAGAAAGGACTGAAATCCTATGGCGAAACGCCTGCTTATATAGCCCTTAACCCCGCCCATTTCAGCGGGAAAGTTTGCGCGCTTTCTCGCCATAGGCCGCGCAGCTATGCCGCGCCGTCATTGGTTCAACAACTTGTCTATGAGTGAACCAATGACGGTGCAGTTACACTGCGTTATTGAAAAAGGCTTCAGTGACGGGGAAAAAGGGAGCTCTGTTCTTCAGAAAAATCCTCCAGCTCCTGCAGATTCATCGGTTTTCAAGCATTTTTGCATATTTTAACCCTTTCCAGCAGTGGCTGTATGATTTTGAGATTCATCTTTTCACACTGAGGACAACTGAGGGATTCAAACACAACTATTAAAAAAGGTTCCAACATTCACTGATGCTCCAGAAGGAAACATGATGCATTAAGAGTTGGGGTGTGAAAACTTTTGAACAGGATGAAGATGTCACAATTTTTCTTATTTTGTTTAAATATCATTGTTTTTCATTTAGTACTGCCCTTCGGAACCAACAGAAGATATAGCATATATTATATAAGATATAGGGGTGACCCTGAATAGTCGACGATTCGAATCTTCGATAGGAGGAGCCTGATTCGACTACCAATCTCACAGTCGAATCGTCGCAGAGGTGTTATGAGACGAGATATGGGGGCGCTCAATATCTGATTTTACATAGACCTACCGGTTTTCTCCCAATAGGTTAATAATATACAGCCTATTATGTTAATACTATAAATAAAAATGTGAAAAGAAATAAGCTTTTAATAAATATTTTTAATGTGCGTGAATAAATCCAACCACCCCTGTGACCGATTTAAGTTTCACTTCCATGATCCGTGACCGACAGAGGAGCATCTTAGCGGCAGGGATTAGGCCTAAATCTTTAACAATGTCTGGGATAAAGTGTACAATTGGATGCACTTTGAAATGGTAAAAGATTATCAAAAAAAACGTATGATGCAAGTTGTGCCAACAGCTCATGTCCTAGAACTCAACAACGACAAACACTGCGCCGCGCTTCATGGCCAACGAGCTGACTATAGCGCGCTATTTGAAAAGACTCAAACGGACACAGGCAGATCGCATGAAAGACTGGATTTTTCTCTCTCAATCAGGTAGGGTAGCTACAAGTGATTTCTAACTATTTCAGCCGGATGTAATATGATTTTTGGATGTTGTGAATGTTTAGCTAAAAAGACTGCCACTCCAGTTTAGCGTTTATTGTCTCTGCAATTAAAAAGACAAGTTGACAATTCTGGCTATACTTTCGTTATTTTAATAATATTATCTTTCATTTTAATTTATTTATTGATCACTGGGTTATTTAATTTAACTATTGGCTTGTGTTTTGAATATATGTTCCCCTGCACTTCAGGCATTTTGCATTTTGACTTGATCATATTTCATTTTTTTTAATTAGACTATTTTCATATATTAGAACGGTATATTCTGTTCTAATTCTGTAAATTAATGTTTGATAAAAAATAATATTTTTTTTGCTTTTTGGTGCATCAATGTTGCGCTGTAGATTAGTTTAAGCAATTTAGTTAAAGATTTAGCCGATGTAATTTGTTTTGCTGACATATGAAATTTAGCCTATATCTATCTGTGGCCTTTCTGTAGTTATATATATATTAAGGTTTATTGATCCAAAATGTTTTTATTCATTTTCTTCTATATCTTTGAGAGTGTTCTGTACATCGTGGCTGTGAATGTTTATCCACATTGCCTTTCATTTGTTTAAAAAAGATAAAATCATTGTCAGTTTTGTCTATCACTTGACAGGCAGTTTGGTCGGTTATAGGCAATCTATCAGTCGAATATAGGCAATCTGATTCAAATCGGATTCGACTATGTAAATCCGTAGTCGAGGACACCCCTAATAAGATATATATGGAGAAGATATATATATGGCATATATTATCAAAATAAACGATTGTATGAACTGGGAATAAATACAAACTGAACACATGTAAATATTTATTCGTATTATGGCATATTCTTTTGCTAAAAAGCAAATTACACTTCACATCTGCGCAAGGGTTCACGTTATGTGAATCAGAATACGAAGCAGTCACGTGGTTGTGTGCGAAAACGAAGCTTCGGGCGTCACCGATCACGTGGTTATGGCAAAACGAATCAAGCTCCAATACAGTGCTTCAGTATGAGATGTTTCGGTTTTTTGATACAAGCTTCGAAGCCTCTGTGTCAAACGTCACATCAGTACAGTTTTTGTTTGTAGGCTATTCCAGTATGTGATCTTGTAACTGTAACCGGTCCCAAGTGATGTGATATGGACTCTGCGTTGTGTATGTATGTGTAAAACCTTCAACAGGTCTCTGGCTGACACCCACTGGACAGAGGAAATGACTGGACAAACGAAGTGTGAATATTAGAATGCAGCATGTATTGAGCGACTCAAAAACATCTTTGGCTCCGTGAGCCACCAGACATCCTCCTTTCAGTATAGAGTCTGGGAACGTGACGTCAGCAACGCATTGCATTCTGGGACTTTAGGTCACGGACAGTACAGTAGAGACTGGGAAATAGTGGAGGAAGATGTTAAAATTAATATTATACAGTTAAAAACATATTAGAATGGTGAATGCTGGCTGTGTTATTAACTATCTGCATATACTGACCAGCGTGGAAAACGGATGTGAAATGGAGCGCCATTTTGTCCCATTTTCGGGACATTATAAAAAGCTTAACGTGGCGTAATGCTGGCGTAATGTAAGTAAACATCATACTAATAGCCCAGAATTTGAACGCAACGCGTTTAATTTCACGTTAAACGTTCTCCTCCCATAGAAACTATGTACAGCAAGGCAGATGAGCCCAGAATATGAACAAAACCCATCTTATTACACGTTAAGTCACTGTCCATTAAGTGTTTTCTTTATGAGAGGAAAATGCTTGTGCTAAATGTGTTGCGTTCATATTCTGGGCTCATCTGCTTTTCTGTAGTAAACACCAAACTAATAAAGCATACTAAGTTTTGTTTGTCTTAGTAAATTAAGCCACGTTAAGCATGCTATAATGTCCATAATTTTCTGCCTTCCAGCTTAGAAACGACACAATGGTGAAAGTGAAACTCAATGAAAATAAACTTGACCAAAATGTGGCTTTGTCATTTGTATTTATTACAGATTCATAACTTCTGATCTGTTTGAATATGTACGTGCTCACGCCATTAATAATGTACAAAAACACGTTTAGAAATGTTATTTGTGAAAAAGCTCATTGCGATCACTCTCCGTGTTCATAAAGCAGCACATCTTTGATTCATTGTTAAGCTTCTCTCTGTAAGAAATCATGTATTTATTCCATTTAGGTCCAGTAAAACTTACTTGGTGTAGTGACTCCACAATATAATTCATTTCAGAGCTGCATTACAGATGGTCATGCTGTTATGTTATCCCTTAATGCTTTAACATGAAGAAATCAGGGCGATATGATGATATGCTGGCTGAGATCAATCTATATTGTGTTTATTATTTTATCTGGCAGATATCGGTGCCACTTAGTTATTAGTGCAATAGAGAAATCACTTTGGTCCTGTGTGTGGTCCGATAGAAGGCGTCAGTATGATTTCTATGTGTGTGTATATCGTGTTCTGGCCACACGACTGAGCGATCGAATGAACACAAGAGATTAAAATATTAGTCCATTTATTCTCAGCAAGTACAAGCAGCTCTTTAAAAAAAATTAACGTAATTACAGTCGTTTTTTCATCTGGTGAGTTGTATTTATTGTCATTGTACGCTCCTGAGCGTGACCTAAAACATGGCGGCGACTACCCAGAATGCAACGCGCAGTGACGTAGTTTGCCACAGGGGTTACACAATGACATACCTGGACAAACGAAGTGTGAATATTAGAATACAGCATGTATTGAGCGACTCAAAAACATGTTAGAAAATAACAACACATAAGTCATGCGAGCATACAAACATTAACTTCGGCAAAACGGCACATCAGTGTAATCCCACATTGTAAATGAGGTAAAAAACACTCCAAAGAACACTTTTTGACACGAACATAAACTAATATTTTGAAATTATACTACCTTTGGCTCCGTGAGCCACCAGACATCCTCCTTTCAGTATAGCTTAGCATTAACTAATAGTGATGTCCGGTTCACGAACGAATCGTTCTTTTTAACCGGTTCTTTTCAGTGAACCGGTTGAACCAGTTCACCAAATCGGTCTGAATCGTTCCAAACAGTTCGCATCTCCAGTAAGCAAACATGAATCCACAAATTACTAAAGTTAGCTACTCACTTTTTGACGTGCCTGACACTGCCTCTCGAAATAAACCAACATCCCGGAGTTATTCAGTTACTCCAACAGTACACTGACTTAACCTGCTGTGAAGAGAGAACTGATGATGATGAGCACGAGCAGCAGAGCAGCTGATATGAGTGCGCATGCGCGGCGCACACGAACGAACATACACGGCCTGTCACCGACTCGTTCTCGAGTCAAGAACCGGTTGCAACGGTTTTCGGATCATCAGTACACAACCGAGAACCGCTTCTTTCGGACGTGTCCGATTTGAGAACCGGTGAGCTGATGATACTGCGCATGCGTTTAACTTTTCAAGTGAAGGAAAAGCACGTTCCCAGCTAACACACGACGTAACAGTTACGTAATGTATTCGTACTTTTTGGTAATTTCATGACTTACTAACTGACAACGTAACTACGACGTCGCATGCCAGTAATTCATTACCTTCAGATTACCATCTCACAACGTCGTCAGTACGACCCCCTAACGTTATAAGATTACCAAGGACGTTCCAGATACGTACTCTATTCGTAATATATTGGTAATTCCATGACTTACTAGTAACGTAACTACAACGTTGTATGCCCGTAATATTATTACCATCAAATTACCATATCACAACGTCGTCAGTACGATCTCCTAACGTTATAAGAAAACCAAGGACGTTCCAGATACATGGTCATTCCATGACTTACTGGCAACGTTACAGCAACGTCATGTGCTGGTAATTTCATTACCATCATTTACGCGTTCTTTATATGTTATTATTACCAGAATTTGCCATTTAAAATGTGTAATTAAACGTCAGACACAAGACTGAAATGTCCCTTAAGAAAAAAAAATGTTTCTTTTCACCAAGTCAGAATATGGATGATTGCTTTTTATAGTGATGTGACATACTGCGCGCCGCGCGCACAGTATGTTGACAAGAGAGTAAAGTTAATTTTTCTGAGAGAAGAATTTATTTTTCCGAGGTGACAACGAATAAATGGCTTTTATAAAAATGTATAAAGTTAACTTTGGAAAGACGCAAAACCTTTTTTTTATTGTTATGTTTACGTTAGTGCTGGTGGCCGTTAGAGTTGCCATGGCAACCGGGAAAACATTCAAGCTGCTGGAGAGGACAGCGTCGACGTTTCTCCGTGTTTCTCGTGAGTTTTATAGCAATAAAGTTCAACAACTGCGTCAGATTGGTTAAGTAACATTACCCACAGTCTACCTTAAGTACTTTATGTTAATATTTTTACCTCTGTGATTGAACGTCTGAAATATATGTTGGCAAAATGTTACGCTAGCATAGCATGTTTTTAATGATACTGAGTGCAAAACGTCTTGAATGCTTTTATTTTATGTTTCGCTGTAGGCGATATGTTTTTATTTATAATTTGGGTGTATTTCATTATTTTTATTTGGATTTTTGTTCATGTTCTGCGTGTTTTTCAAAATAAATGAACTGAATTCATTTTGAGCTCTGCATTCATTGTTCACAGCTGTTGGAATAGCCTTTAAATTAGTTTGGGCAAATGAGGACATAAATTAGGTTAAACTGCTGCATGTCCGCCCATAGAAAAATAAATAAATATAAAAATTACCAACTGATTACCAACACACAACCATTGATACACAACGTTGCCACGACGTCGCAGTTACTAACTGGCAACGTCACACAATTACGTTGTGGCAACGTATCCGGGAATTTCACTTTTCCGGTTGCCACAACGTAACTAGTTACGTCGCCAAGACGAAAGTTTGGTCACCAAATTACATTGCAGTTACGTAACAGTCACGTATTTTGGTTAGCTGGGTTAGTCAAGTTTTGTTGAACATCGGACAGTGTGATAATATAAAACATACTGAAAATATAACGTTTATTGTGCTTTTCCAAATACACCATAGCAGATTAATAGCATAAAATACTGTACACAATACTGTATAATAAACTACATGCCAACGTGAACATAATATTTTGTACACAGATCAAACTAATGTTCAGAAATAGTTCTACAAATTCATTTTTCTATATTAATATTATTTAAAAAGCATAATAAAAGTTGTGCAGTTGTGCTTTCAAGTTATTTTTTTTTTAAAGATTGAAAACAATTAGATTGATCAAACTAAACATTTATTTGTTTCATAAATAATCCATGGACAGCTTATTTAATTTCTAAACAAGGTGATATAAAGATAAAAAATGACGTAATCAAACTACAGCGAGAGCAAACAGGCGACTCCTTTTGAATCGCTCTCGCGGTTCTCGAAACTCAATCTCGTTCTCGAGTAGAATCGGTTGCAGCGTTTTTCGGATCATCAGTACACAACCGAGAACCGCTTCTTTCGGACGTGTCCGATTTGAGAACCGGTGAGCTGATGATACTGCGCATGCGTGATTCAGCGTGTGATCTGAAGCTACAGAACAGTAACATCACAGCACCGGTTAACTAGGACAACTGATGCTATGAGAGGACTCGAATGAGAGGCCAATCTGGCGAAACGTAAGTTTATTTAATCATAATGTAAGAGGATCATGGGTTCTGCGCTGATGAAGACTAATTTATTCACTTGTAAACTGTAAAACTTTTTGCACATCACTTCCTGTGTATTTGGATGCTTTAGATGCAAAACTAAGAAACGCTTCAGATTATAATGTTTAAGTTGACTGATGTTACGATTACTAACAATATATTTGAATCACTTGTTTTTTCAACCCGGTGTTACGAGATTTTCGGTTTCAGAAGGCGGAGCTTACATGAATATTAATGAGTTTCGCAGACATGCGCGATTGCACGTGCAACTGAGAATTTTAGTTCACATTGTATCTCAAGACATTAGTGGATAATTAAGGTAATTATATTCTCAGCGTCGCGGCTGACTTATGCCTAAACTACAGTTGTTTTCAACACGTAACAGTTTATAATGTGCTCATTAGATATGCACGATTTGTGCAGTCGTGATCTGTAACAATGACAGATACTTCGTGTAACAGCCTTCAGCTATCGTCCGAGTTCTGCTCCTCGTGCTCTTCCTTTGCGATGTTTTAAAACTCGGTATTTTATTGGTTGTTATTATTAAGTACATCACTGCCTGTAACAACTGAAATAAACCTGTATAAATGTTTTTGAGGACTTAGCTATATCTATTCTGGTATTGTTCTTAAATTCTTGTTCATTTTGATATGATGTAGGCCTATTGCTCTTCAAAAGGGTTAAAATTATTTATGTTTAGGCTCAACAAGGTTACATTTATTTGATCAAAAATAGGCAAAACAGTAATATTGCAATTTGTGTTCTATTTTAATATATTTTTATATATTTTAAATGGCTGTTTATTCCTGTTCCTCCAGTCTTCAGTGTCACATGATCCTTCAGAAATCATTCTAATATGCTGTTTTGCTGCTCAAGAAACATGCTACTATCAGTGCTGAAAACAAGGAAACCATGATACAGTGCCTGTTGATTCACAGAACAGCAAGTTTGAAGAACAGTATTGAAATCTTTTGTAACATTAGAAATGTCTTTTTTCCCCTTTAAAAAAAAAAAAAATCTATTTAATTAATCCTTGTTGAATAAACTTCATCTTTGTGAAATTCATTTCTTAAAAAACAAAACAAACAAACAAACAAAAAACTACAGTGATTTCAGACATTCAAATAGTAATTTAATGCAAATGCATTTGTGTAAATTATTTGGGGGCCACTGTCTGTAAAAAGATAACGTTTTGTTGTTATAAAAATAGTTTTAAGTAAATAAAGTCATTAAAATTCAAAGAGAGGTAAAAATGTCAATCTTTGACTAAAAATGTAATTTTTTGATCTGAGAATAGCTTTCTTATGTGTCATATTTTCATATATTAAGGGACTGCTACAGTAGCTAAAGTTTGTTGTTGGCAAGTCCATGCCCATCTTTTTGTACAAAAACAAAATGTCATTAAATGTCTCACATAATATTATATGTTCACTCCATCACACATTATACAAAGCATCTATTAATCAAAAGCAAATCAAGGCCATATTGCCATCTTTTCTCCAGGATTTGTGATATATGTTTTGACATAGTTTAATTTTTTTTTCCTTTCAAAATTTCAATTTCAAAATTTCATGTGCCCCTAATTAAAACCCCATGAAGAACATGCATGTTTATGAACATTAATGACCAGTGAATTCAGGTTAAATGGGACACTTTTGGCCTTTGAGATGACTGGGAAAAAGTTTCCCGATCAACCTTAATATATGTCAAATAATGAATGTTTGTGTATCAAAATAAATTGTCCATTTATATCACTGATCATCATTGTATATCCAGGTAGACAAGTCACACATGGTCAAAACAACGCATGGCAGAGAATAACAAAAGGTTGCAAAAATCTTTATTAGGCCACTGATTTTAGACATTATTTCTTTCATTTCCAGAGGGATGACCTAATTTTAAATCTTCACAAGGTTAGGTAACAGAAGAACATAGCAATACATCATTGAAATGGCAGCTGCATATTTTTTAACAATATGTTATTTATTTATTTTCCAATTTATTTGTTATATGAAATCAGTATAATCTACTTCAACTCATTCAGGTGTTCTGGGATGCTTGGTTTTGAGTAATTGAAAAATTAAACCTTGTGGTGTCAGTGTATCTTTCTTTAATATATATAAATGGAAACCATGAAAAGACAATATATTTTCAGCAATATTTTCAGAATTTTTCACCAACCGGAAAACCAGAGAATATTAGTCTGAACAGGTAAGCTAACACATGTATAATCACACCAGTAGTCTGTAGATTACAAAAAATATTATGTCCACACACAGACACATTTATATGGGATCAGCAGTTACATCGCAAGGTAGCCGGAAGAGCACAACTAGCTGAACTTATAGACGATAGCTTAAGGTGTTCTGCTGTTACACGAAACGTCTGTCATTGTTACAGACGACTGCACAAATCGTGCATACTAATGAGCACATTATAAACTGTTACGTGTTGAAAACAACTGTAGTTTAGGCATAAGTCAGCCGCGACGCTGAGAATATAATTACCTTTATGGAATAATCCACTAATGTCTTGAGATACAATGTGAACTAAAATTCTCAGTTGTAATTAAGTATACTTGAAGTTGTTCCAATTTAGCACACAAAAGTACACTAAATATACTTAAAGTTGTGTTTTTATACAACTTAATTACAACTAAAATATACTTAGTACAAAATTAGTTGTTTCAAAATAGCACACTTTAAGTTAACTAATCATTAACACACTTGAAATATACTAATAATTAGTCTTGCTGCAAGTATACTTAGCATACTTTTTTCACTAGGGAATTGACACTTAGGAACCTTTATAAATCATACTTATTCTTAAGTCTAAGAATAAGAGTAAAATTACGTCATTCTTAGAAGTTTGACACACCAAGACTAAAATTTTACTCTGAGCGGCTTTATACATACGGGCCCTGATCTGTCTCTCAGACAAAGACAATCACGGACTGTTGAGCAAGTCTTGTATCAGGTGAGATTAGGCCCATAATTCCACTAGCAAAACTGTAATTATTATCCTCAATTCTCAAACAATTTAAAAATGTAATTAAAAGTAAAGGTGAGGTGAAAGTGGTAAACATGCATTTGTCCCAAATTTGGTGGAGTGTGTTGCAGCCATGAAAATAAAAATGTGTTTATATTTACAAAATACAATTAAGTTGGTCAGTGCAAACATTGGAAATCTTTTCTTTGTACTTTTATCAGTTAAATAAAGTTAGAGAGATTTAACAAAGAGACAGCTTTTCAAGAAATGTCATTGTAAGTTAAATTAAAAGTTATAATTTTTTCAATGTTCTGTAATTGTTCATAAATAACATAAAAATCTGTTAATTTTAAGCATATTAAATGATAAAATAATACGGCTTTCGATTTACTTAAATGTTGAATGATAATAATTACCAATTTCACCTCCAGAAATTGAAAAATAGAGGTGTCATTTAATAGAGGAGTCAGTATTGGTCAAACTGGCTTTCAATCATATATTACAAATATTTTAAACATATTTAATATGTCAGTGTCTTTGGCTGCATTAATTTGGAGATTCTAATAAAATTGTAGAAGTTAATGTTAGTGTGATTAATCACAAGTAATTACAGAAAAAAATGTGTGATTAATTAGTTTATTTGTTTAACTGATTGACAGCAGTAAATTCAACATATTTAAATTTTATAGTCAAAATATCATGACATCACAAACAGCCAATCTTATCAGACCTCCTCAGACTAAACTAGTCTGTTCAGGTGTTTGTGATGTCTGAATACTGCGATTCTGCCTGCAGACCAGTACACACAGGAGAGGGTCTGAAATCAATCTCACACGCGCTAACAACCTAGGAATATGCCAAACTGGAAGAAGCTTTTGTAAATATGGAGGAATGTATGCAAATAGGTGTACAATGAACGGCAGATAAAACACCAGCAGATTGAATATGAAAACAACCAAAATATGATTATCTGGTTTCCTGGATGTGTGAAAGTGACGATCAGCAGAACATGAAGCTCCACAGGATATTATCCATGTGATCAAAGACACAATTAAAATAGAAAGATTAATAAAGTAATAATTTTCCTGCCTAAACATAGAAAAATGAATAAAGAAATAATATTCCATAAACAAGATCTCACCGATAATGATACAGAGAAACACAAGTATGTAGAAAATGATGAAACAAGGTGAAGAGAAAACAGAAGCAGTATACAGTGGAAATATCACTGAGAGAATTCCCTCTAGAGCCACCAGCTGGTTTAAGAGGAGACCATAGTCACTTGACGACGACCATAAAGAATACAAAACTCTACATGTCCAACCTGTATGAGAGCAGGGAGTCTCATTTAAGAGATATTTTATCAGTATGTAGGGACTCAAGAGAAGCTCAGCAAAGTCAGTGAGGAGGAGGAGGATGATGAAGGCTGAAATACGGTGTCCATTCTTTCTGTGATGAATTAGATCGCTGATAGACCAAACAAGAGCTGGAAGACACACGCACGCACAAATGATGGTGAAGATGGAAAATCTGACCTTTATCTCAAATTGGTCAGCTTCTTGAGTCCAGTAAAATGGATATTCCATATCCAGCGATATCCAGCTGAAAATAAGTGTATAAATATGTTAAAAATTAATATCTCTGCTGAATAAATTCTGAGCAACTTCCAGAAGTCACAAAGCTCATAGTGCCAGCAAACGCAACAACTGAGAATCATCAGGCTGAAAATATTTATGCATTGTAGACTGTAATAAATGTCAGATCATATTTAATGACTTAAAGTGAAAACAACAACAACAACTATGTCTTACCTAGATATATTAATGATATTTCTACAGGGTTGAGCTCAATGCATAAGAACATTTCTAATCTTGGTTCTCACATTCTGCCCGTTTCTTATTTTTCCTTTTTTTCTACTGCTGGTTTCTGGTTGTTGGTTTATCTGATGGTTTGATCTCAGCTCTCATATCTGAGCTGTGAATGTGGTTTCAGTAATAAGCAAGAATATGCTTTACTTTAATCATAATGTTTAAAAGTATTAAGAAAAGGGTAACACTTTACAATGAGATCTCATTTGTTATCATTAGTTAATATATTAACTAACATGAACTATGAGCAATAACATTTTTACAGCATTCATTAATCTTTAATGATAGTTAATGAAAATACTTTTTTTATTATTTGTTCATGTTAGTTCACAGTGCATTACATGAAATCATGTTTTAATGTAGATTTTATTTAGCATGAGAAAAAATGTACACTGAAAAGAAATGTGCTTAATGTGGCAACATGTAAATTTAATGGTTTAATTCAGATAAAAAAAAAATAGTTATGTTTGAATCAAATTGACTAAGTTTTAGGTTAGCTAATTTTAAGGGTTCAGGTAACAATACTTGTTCCTTAAAGGAACACCACTTTTTACTGTGTATAATATACAGATAAAAATAACTAATAATAGCTATCACAAATATATATGTTAAGATTTATGGTAGATTATACCATAAATATTAAGTAAATGGGCTATATTTTGTCAGGACAAAAGTTATTGATATATTAATATATGGTTTTATTTGTCAAGAGAATATTTCAGATGACTAACTCAACCCAGCCAGCATCGAAATTATAATTTGAAGTTTTAGATAAAGCAGATATGTTACTCTGAAGTGCACGTTTTCCCAAAACAGATGGTAATCATTACGAGACATATGTAGCCGGTCTGTGAGTTATAATAACACTGAACACAGGATGAAGAATAAACAGGGATCTTTTATTCCAGTGCAGCGTTAATTATGCAATTTTTTGGAAAATTAGAGTAGAAAAGTTCAAGCAGGCAAACAGTTGTTGAAATCAATAAAGTTTGTTTCTCAACCCAAAAGTTTGTCTCTTTTGTTCTTCAATAAGAATTGTCACAATAAGAAATGAATCACAAAACTAGCTAACATAGACAACGGTAGCAGCCTCATTTTGGAAAACAAATACAAACATTAGTACAGCGTCTTCCTGTATGAAAACCAAACAAGGCTGCTGAAGTTACATGAAAAATACATGAAAATGAAATTAGAAGTTACTTTTGAATATCACTAATACATTTCAAAAGTCATTACACATTTTAACATTCAATCAATCTAACATCAGTGAATAAACACTCTCAAAACTGATTAAATAATTTAAACTTACTGTTCATCACCACTCTGGCTCATGTACACATTAACAAGGCATCTTATGAGCTTGATTTTTCTCTGCATATAGTAAAAGGAAACATTTTAACACCTGCATTAACATTTGGAATACATGACATTATAATATCATTCTGCTCTTTTCAATGAAACACACATGCATCTCGAGTAATAAACATTTTAGAAACAATAAAATTAAATAACACTCACTCTGATGCTTCACGCTCGCAGCGGTGTTATTCGGTTCCTGAAATATTCTGTTCCACTGGGTGGAGCTTACGTGAATATTCATAATATCCTCCTATTGTGGGCGTGTTCTTGAGACAACGCGCAAGCGAATGGAACTGAAAATAATAGTACTCGCTCCTCCAATGGACCCTTCGCTAAGCCCCGCCCTCCTTAGTTACTGTTGCTACGCCTGTCAAGCTTTCGCGTCTGGCAAGTCATTTACAGTGTGTATGCAACGGTGTCAGACATTTTCAAGGAGATAATTAGTCATTTTTGGCGAACAGGTGAAATATCTGAGAGAGCAAGACAAAAGGGACTGCAGTATGCATTCAAGGGATATATCCACGACATAATATGCAACCGATTAGAAAATAATTTTGATTAAAATTGAAGCTAAAGCTCCCAGCGCGAGCAGCAGCTGCCTCATACACTGACCATTCAAATGGGAAACACACAATTTATTGAGGAAAAGCTTTGTTCATCCACAGCAGGTTAAGTGAAATTTGTGAAAATAACCTAATAATTATAAATCAAACAGCTTATCCATAAGTCTTGTGGAATAAACAAGACGTTAGCCTGACCATTTTGCAATGATAACATTCTCCCGCTTATATTTTTAGCACGCCAGGCTAACGTAACTCCGTCTTGCCTTTAATAATTTTATTTCATGTTCAAATATATGCATTATGAACAAAGAACCGTCATTATTTCCAAGCAATGGTGTGCTGAGTTAAGCTAGCTGGCTAACCTACCCGTCAGATTGTCCTACCCGGGCTTTACTGCATATGCATACATCAATATTACATCATTGTTGTCATGATAAATAACACAAAATTACTGTATATGCACTATTATAAGGGTAGGTTCAGGGTTGGGGTAAGTGTAGATGTTAATAAAGCCATAGACCACGTTAATATCACGCTGGAAGCACAATCTAATAGGCAACGTTTGCATTTTTCGGATTTTGTCAGATTTTGCTAACGTTACCTGTCAGGTGGGAAGGGAGCGAGGACTCAATTTGCAGGGAAGAGGGCTTTTATTAATAATAAAAAATAAAACAAAAACAAACAAAAACTACCCCGTGGGGGAAAACAGACATGACAAAAACTTGACTAGACTTGACTTGACTTGACTTGGCTACAAGAGGAAAACATATGATAAAGAACGACAACGAACCAGCACAGGACTGCAAACACAAGGAGAATAAATAGGAGAGCAAATGAGGCAGGTAATGAGGGAGGACAGGTGGGGCAAATCATACAATAATGAGGTAACAAGGTGGGCGGGGTCAAGACAATAGACATGAGAGCACATGGCACAAAGAAACACATGACAAGCCATGTGCTCACAACAAACAAAACAAAGACACAAGCACATGGCCAATGAAGACAAATCACAAGCCATGTGCTTACACAAGACGAGACATGAACACGTGACTATGAAAACTCATAAGCCACGTGTTCACACAAAACAAGACAACACGAGAGCACGCAGCCCGTGAAACACAGACTGCATGCTACACAAGACAACAACACAACATGAAAGCACGCGGCAGGTGGAAATAACCGCGTGCTACACAAAACATGAGACAAGAGCGCACGGCAAGTGAAAGTACACACAAACCGTGCGCTCACAATAAAGACAGGACTGGGAGCGCGAGTGTCCGAATCCCGACACGAAATCGAAACCAAACTAGACACGAGTGCCGGGATCCGAACGCCACGCTCCCAACATGAAACAAGGCACGCAGACAAGAGAGCGCACAGCCCCGAGAACACTCGAGACCGTACGCTCACACAAAAACACGACAAGAACGGGAGTGTCAGAGCTCTGTCACAAAACCAAGAAATAAACAAGACCGAAGTGACAGAACCCTGACAGTTACCTACTGTTTCAATGGGAGGTAGCAAAATCTGACAGGGTAGCACAAATTTTCAGAACACCGGCATTCCTCCACTTGGGTTTTAGGTGTCGGGAAGGGAAAAACTTGTAGGATACCGGGTATCAGGTTAACACAATCCATAAGCACAACGCTTCGGCATGTTCCCTCGCTCGAAAGCTTGACAGACCTCCCGCGCCTAGTAACGGTTGCTAAACCACGATTGGCCTGTGGTGGTTTTCGGGCGTGGCTTAGCGAAGGGTCCATTGCAACTGTTTAATGGATTATTTCGAAAATGTAATAAAATATTCCTTTGGAATATAAACCTTTGGAGCTGTTTTGATGACAGTCTTCATGCCAGCAGCTACTTAAAGAATGTTATTTTTGTTTAAAATATTGCAATTATGATAGGAAATTTTAGGAATATTTAGTTTCGTTTTATTTAAAGTTTGACAAGGCAGGATAGCAGCACAAAACCATGAAATGTGTCAAACATAACACATACTCAAACAAAAGCAGTCAAATAAAATAATTCTGATAATAATATAATTTTTTCTGAGGTAATACAGCACAAATACACAGAAAAAAATAGACAGCTACTTTAAAAGATGATGTTATTAGCCTACTTGTTATTATCACCAATGTCATAATATGGTTTTGTTTTACGATTTTCCACATTATACTCATCATCTTGTAAAGTCGCTGTCTGTTTCAGACTGGATGTGAGAGCTGAAGTCTTGTATAGCTCTGGAAGTGTGTGATCTGGACATACATGAAGGCTGTTCCCAAGTGCCAAGGCCCTGTTTTAATATTTACCTCAGAAGCTCACATTTTGCATTGCTTCATTTCACGCAATGTTTTGAATTTTTAAATGTCTTTTCAATTTGAGTTACATTCATAGAGTAATTACTTCTGTACTTGTTATAACATTTAAATGTAATTAATATTTATATAGGCTACAACTGGATTTGTTGTTTAAAAATATAATGAAATAAAACACTAAGAAAAGATGAAAAAATCTGCAAAAAAACAAAAAGAAAAGTCAGTTTTCAGGATAATATTTTAAAGATAATTTTGTACAATCCAAATAAGCTTTACAGATCTTTAGAAAGGGTTTTAACAATGTTTGTCATGTTTTTCAATTGCACATGCACATAGGTCAATCAAGGTCATCAGTTACAATAACTTAGGACACTAAAGACTCTACTGACTCTGAAAAACAGCAGAATAAAGATGCCCAGGGTCTCTGATCACCTGTGTGAATGTGTCTTAGTCCTGTTGCAGGAGGTATGAGGACTGCAGATGAGAACAGAGCAATAAATTGCAATGTCTGTAAGATGCCAGAGATAGTGCTACAGGGAGACAGAAGGACATGCAGCTGATTGTCCTTCTAGTGGCAAGCCACATGTAACCATAAGTCCCCCCAGACATGTTTGAGAACGTGAATTGCCTTGATGGAAGAGTGGAGTAACATCTCACAGCAAGAGCTGCAAATCTGGTGCTGTCCATGAGGATGATATGCTCTGTAAAGAAGCTGGTGCCACAGACTTTCAGATGTTCATCAAACATCTGTGAAATTTGTTCAGTTTATGTCTCATTTGTTGAATCTTTTTGTTTGTACAAATATTACATGTTAAGAAATTTGCTGGAAAAACAGTTGAAAGTGAAAAACTCAATGTGCACCAATACTGATTGAATAATAATCAAGAAATTAAAGTTGACATTGAATATTCACACCAGTCTATAGCTTATTTTTATTAGGACACAGATACATTTGTAGAGGTTTATTTCAAGTTGTGAACATGCAGACAGTCACAGAATGACAACACAGAAAGCAGACTAATCAAACTATTCAAACAAAAGCCTCAAATTAAAAAAAAAAAAAAAAGGCTAAACAGAAAACACATCAGTGTAAAACAGGGTTATTGGCTCATGTTTGCTCTGCTGTATCCTTACGTTAACTGTTTATCTGAATGCCTGTCCTGTACTCAATCAGGCAAAATAGCTCAGACGATTTATCATATTGCACAAACTATGCATTGTTTTGAACATGTGAACTGTTGACTAACATTGTGTAACCCCTTTGAATTGTACATTCATATTTTCTTTATTTTATTTTTATTTTTTTGTTTGTTCTACAGTAAATCTATTTTTAACTACTTTTGATTTGTATACTGTAGTGTTCGCCTACAACTCTTGTTCCATGTTTTCTAGTCATTATCTGATTATGACGTAAGCACGTAGAGAAAAAAAAAAAGAACGGTACGTCTTGAGTCATGTGTTGCAAGTAAACTGAGAGTTCGAGACCAACTCTTTTTGTGTCTGTGTAATCCTTCTTTTACAAAACAAAGAAGACACTACAACTTGGCGACGAGTGATGAACGGATTCAAAAGACTGTACATGTGAGTTAGCCACGCAGAAACGAAAACAGAAAACGCTGCTTGTGTCGCACGGATTGCGAGATGACGACTCTCCCACATTTTCCTATGTTCGATTTTCACTCTGAACCCAGCTCAATCGGCTCGCGATGGAAAAAATGGCAAAGTCGATTCGATAACTATCTACAAGCATTCAATGTCGAGGAGGACAAGCAGAAAAGAGCACTTTTACTACATTACGCGGGACCCGAGGTGTTCGACATTTTTGATACGCTGCCAGAAACCGGAGAAGACTACGCCACAGCAGTGAGAAAGCTAGATGCATATTTCTGTCCAAAAGCCAATCCTGAATATGAAACATATTTATTCAGACAAGCAAGACAACGCCAAGACGAAACTTTGGACGCGTATCATACTAGATTGAGACAGATGGCAACAAAATGCGAGTTTGCAAATGTAGACAAAGAAATCAAGTCACAAATAATTCTAAGCTGCAGTTCATCGCGTCTCCGCAAGATGGCACTGCGAGACGGCACAATGACACTTCAACAATTACTAGACGCAGGTAGAGCTCAAGAAACGGCAGACAAACAAGCAGCTGGCATAGAAGAGATGCATGCAAAATCATCCAAATCATTCGTAACACATGCAATAAATAAGAAAACTTTGAACAGAGACAAGCAGAGAAATTTTAAACCAAAGACCACTTTTGAAAGCATGACATGCAACAATTGTGGAGGACATTTTCCACACGATGGAGGTCAGAAAAACTGTCCTGCAAAAGGAAAAACCTGTAAAAGCTGCGGAAAGCTGAATCATTTTCAAAAATGCTGCAGATCAACACGCTATGCAATAAGTAACCCAAATCCAGCAAAGCCCAAATTCCAAAAGGTGAAACAAAAAGTGAATACTGTGCATACAAATGATACAGCATGCAAAACACACCTTGAAACATCAATGAGTTCGGATGAAGACTATGTATATGTCATACACACAGTCCAACATTCGCAACAACCTCAGTCACAAGTGGAGATCGCAGGAGTGCCAGTGAAGATCATCATTGATTCTGGTGCAAGCGTAAATATTGTTGATAACACGGCATATCACAAAGTAAAACGCAACGTTGCGTTAAAACCATCTGATGCAAAAATCTTTGCATATGGCTCTTCCACTCCACTTCCACTAAAAGGAAAATTTCAAGCCAGAATCAGTTTCAACAGCACAGACACAGCAACCACTTTCTATGTAATTGATGGTCACTCTGGTTCTCTGCTTAGCTACAACACCGCAACAGAACTTGGAATTCTACAAATAGTCAACACAGCGTCTGTCCAACCAGCTGAAGTTCCCACTGTGAATCAGTTACTTGAAGAGTATCAAGACCTCTTTCAAGGCATTGGGAAGCTAAAAGACTTTCAAGTGAAGTTACACATAGACGAGTCTGTAAAGCCTGCAGTACAACCACACCGACGGATTCCATTCCATATCAGAAAGAAAGTAGAACAAGAACTCGAAAAACTTGAACAACAAGGGATCATTGAAAAAGTCAGTGGACCGACACCCTGGGTATCACCTATAGTTGTGGCACCAAAACCCAAGAATCCTGACAGTGTGCGCATATGCGTGGATATGCGAATGCCCAATTGTGCCATTCAGAGAGAACGTCATATCACTCCGACAGTAGATGATCTGATACATGATTTAAACGGAGCTGTACTCTTCACGAAACTGGATCTGAATGCTGGATATCATCAGCTTGAACTACATCCAGATTCCAGGTACATAACAACATTCACGACTCATGCAGGGCTCTGGAGGTACACTCGTTTGAATTTCGGGATTAGCTCAGCTGCCGAGGTGTTCCAAAACACAATCCAGCAGGTCCTTCACGACATCCCAAACGTCAAGAATATGAGTGACGACATCATAGTCTATGGGAAATCACGAGAAGAGCATAATGCCTGTCTGCAAGCTGTATTCAAGAGACTTAGAGAGAAAAACCTCACCCTCAACAAAGACAAGTGTGAGTACAGCAAAACAAAACTAGACTTCTTTGGATATGTGTTTTCAGACAAAGGTATTTCGGCAGATCCGAAGAAGATAATAGCCATCAAGAACCTCCCAGCCCCACAGAATGTGTCTGAATTACGCAGTCTGCTCGGAATGACAACATACTGTTCACGTTTCATTCAAGATTATGCAACAACCACACAGCCGCTGCGTGAACTCCTCCGGAAAGACCATACTTGGAATTGGGGGCTGGAACAACAAGCAGCATTAGACAAGCTAGAATCTCAACTAATTCAGAATGCTACAATGGCATATTTCGATCCAAAGAAGAGATCCACCCTGTTTGTTGATGCAAGTCCGGTTGGTCTTGGTGCGATACTAAGTCAGCCAAGCACAGACAATCCCGGTGACAGAGTAATTGCGTATGCCAGTAGAGCGCTCACATCGGTAGAACAACGCTATTCACAAACAGAAAGGGAAGCTCTAGCAATAATCTGGGCATGTGAACACTTCCACCTATATCTATATGGTTCACACTTCACAGTTATTACAGACCACAAACCACTGGAGCTCATTTTCAATAACCCTCGAGCATCCTCACCAGCCAGGCTTGAGCGCTGGAGACTGAGATTGCAACAATACACGTTCACAGTCCAATACAAACCTGGGAAAGACAATCCTGCTGATTACATGTCGAGGCATCCTGTGGATGGGCAACACACACGCAACTGTTCGGACAATGCAGAAAGCCACATAAACTTCATAATTGACAACACAGTCCCAAAAGCGATGACTTTAGATGAAATACGACACGAAACAAAGAAAGACCCCGTCCTACAAACAGTGATAAAAGAGTTGAGAGGAAAAGTCTGGACACATTTGAAGCAGACCATGTCAGACACAGACCACGCAAAGCTGAAGGCATTTCATAAGCTGAGACATGAGCTCACAGTTAATGAATCACAAGACATTGTCCTCAGAGGGAATAGACTTGTTTTACCTACCTCTTTGCATCAAAAGGCCATCCAACTTGCACACGTAGGACACATGGGCATCGTGAAGACTAAACAGTTGGTAAGAGAAAAGGTATGGTTCCCTGGTATTGATGCAGATGTGGAAAAAGCTGTGCAAGGATGCATTCCATGTCAAGCGGCCACGCTCCAGCATCATACAGAACCCCTTAAGATGTCTGATCTGCCAATGGAGCCATGGTCAGAAGTCTCTGTGGATTTTACTGGTCCGTTTCCTTCTGGTGATTACTTGCTAGTAGTAGTTGATGACTATTCCAGATATCCAGAAGTGGAGATAGTCAAGTCTACAGCAGCTACTGCTGTGATTCCCAAACTAGACAAGATATTCTCAACTTTTGGCATACCTAGCATAGTCAAAACTGATAATGGTCCACCATTCAATAGTCACTGTTTCGCAGATTTCAGTTTGTATCTTGGTTTTAAACACAGGAAGATAACCCCGTACTGGCCTAAAGCGAACGGAGAAGTAGAACGGTTCATGAGAACGCTCAAAAAGACAGTCATGACCACAAATGCAGAGGGTAAACCATGGAAGCAGTGCCTGTACAGTTTCCTGAGAAATTACAGAGCAACACCACATGGAACCACCCAAAAACCGCCAGCAGAACTACTGTTCGGAAGAAAGATCAACACCACATTACCTTCATATCCACAGGACAAGCCAAAAACTGACCTCGGCAACACTGATCACATTGCAAAGCAGCGAATGAAAAGATACGCAGATCTTAGGAACAGAGCGAAAGAAACCAGCATCAAGGCAGGTGATGTTGTATTATGCCGACAACCATCAACAGGAAACAGTCTGACTTTTCACACACCCCTCGATACTATCTGAGACCAAGTCGCAGGGCACCAAGATATCTGATTGATGAAATGTAAAATGTCCTTTTTCAACATGCTACCACTTATGGTCCACTAGTATTAATTTGTTTTGTTAAATGTTCTTGTTTTCAGATTTAGACATGTCAAAAATGATAGCCTGAGGTAACAAGGACCGTAATCTCATTTTTGGTTTTTCATTTCGTCTCTATACAGAATATGGTTTATAGTTTTAATTTTGGCATGTAATTACATCTCCATTTTCGGAAAAGGGAGGGATGTAGTGTTCGCCTACAACTCTTGTTCCATGTTTTCTAGTCATTATCTGATTATGACGTAAGCACGTAGAGAAAAAAAAAAAGAACGGTACGTCTTGAGTCATGTGTTGCAAGTAAACTGAGAGTTCGAGACCAACTCTTTTTGTGTCTGTGTAATCCTTCTTTTACAAAACAAAGAAGACACTACATATACTACAAAAGGAAACCGGTGTCTTTGGTGCAGTACTGTGATTAACCACTAGAGGGCGGTTAACTCCGCAGCATGTTGAGAGTCGATTTATATTAAATTCAGACGAAGAAGCCAGCTGAACATGCACGCACGAGGTTAGCATGAGATTGCACAAGTGATTCAATTTTGATATTTTTCTTCATTTTTATGTGTATATTCTTTTATAAAGAATGTTATTAATCATTTAGGTTACTAATTCATCCTGTTACTGAGGAAAAAAACCGGTCAATGCTTTTGATTACTGGTTTTTCTTTTACGAGAACTCTGGTGAGTTTTACTTGTTTATGCATTACTTTGACATTCAAATTGCCATTTATCTTTCTCTTTATATGTCCTAAAAAACCAATCAGAGTTATATATGATGTTTTAGAAAGTATTTTTGTATGTTTAAAAGGCCAAATTGGCATAGAGTTAATTAATTCGTGTACAACGTTAGTTTAACTGTTTTGGTTAAATGATTGCATCATCCATTAGTATGTAACTGCAACAAATGAAAAAAAAAAGGTGTTGTACAACCAGATATTTTGTATATTTAAGCACTTTTATGTGTTTAAGCATGCTTATGTGCACTTGTGTGTTCACATGTTAGATTAACATTTGTACTCACAGATATTTTGTGCAGCTGACAGTAAATCTCGGTGTAGAAATTGTTGACATTTAGAGATGTTTAATGTGACTGCATTGTTTTGTGCAGATTGGTTTTTTTGCATGCTGATTCTGATTGAGTGATTTACCTTTGAACGGCGAGCCAGACCCTGATCTACGATTCAAAAGAATCATCGTGATTCAACACGGATCCGAACTGAGAGCTAAGCACATACACACTACCCGGGTAGAAAACACAAAAAGGCCTTTATACACAATGGACATTTGAGTATTTTACACACACACACACACATATATACAAGGAATCCAGAAGGACTATTGAGACTTTTTGTTTTATTTTATTTTTTTCCTTGACTTCACATTCTTGTTGAGTGGAAACTGGACAATTGTGATTTCGTGTACATTGTGAAGAATTGTTCACTCAAAGTTTTTTGAGTCTTTGTAATAAATTTGCCGGCTGTTAATTGCTTGAATTTAAATTTGGCCCAAACTTCTCATTTAAATCCTCCCAGAGCCGAACCTAGGCCTTATTTAACCTCTGTTGGGTTAAATACACTCACCTCTTATTCTGTCGTCCCTGTTACATCCCCTTTTGTGGCGAGCCAGCCAGGAGGATTTTTCTAAATAGCCGGTTACAAGTACATTGAGACAGTGGTAAAATTCCAAGCTTTATTATCTGAAGTAATTTTATTTTGTGATTGAGCACAATGAGTATGTCTGATATTGAGAAGTGTTACAATGTGAAAGCACGACATTCATTATGTGTGTTAGGCATTACTGATAATGACACAGATGATGACATTATTGCGACTTTTGAGAATTATGGGGTCATTGTGAAAGTAGTGAGAGTAGCCCCCTCTACTGAGCAGACAGGACAGCCTATCATCATAGTTGAGTTTGATGCACACACTCCTGTCACACGTCTTGAGCCTAATTTCCCCATAGAAATTAAGAGTGTGCGAAACCCAGCAGTTGCATGGTATGCAGATAACATCAAAGTGCTAGCACAGCCCTCATCACAGCCCCCTGCCCAAGCACAAAGTTTATCCATTGAGTCAAGTGATGACAGTGATAATGCTGTTTCTGAAGAGGTTTCTTCTGACAACAGTGATTATATTCCAAAGAGATACATAAAAAGACAACCACTGAAGAAGCCAAAATCAAGGTCATGTGCCCTTAGCTCAGACAGCAAGCCTGATCCTGCTGTGAGGAAAAAAACACCAAGGCCTGCCTTTAACACACTTACCAATGACGATCTAAACCCTCCTGAGATCCAGCGCATAGTAGTTGAGCATGTCATCAAAAATGATGCTTTTTCTGCACAGACCCACTCCAAATGGCTGCGTTCCTTCTTAGGAAAAGTACCTAAGCCCCCAGGTAAAGCTGACTTTGATACTTGGTGTCTTCATGTTGACCTTCTGTTACAGGATTCTCTTCCAATAGATGTCCAGCGAAGGAAAATCTTAGAAAGCCTCTTGCCACCAGCTTCTGATGTGGTTAAACAGCTTGGTTCTACAGCTCCTCCTAGAGACTACGTGAAGCTTCTAGACTCTGCATACGGCTTGGTTGAAGATGGTGACGAAATCTTCGCCCGTTTCCTGAACACCAACCAAGATCCTGGTGAGAAAGCATCCGATTACTTGCAAAGATTACAAACATTGCTCAGTACTGCGGTGAGGAGAAATGGTGTAAAGCAGTCATCTGCAGATCGTCAGTTGCTGAAACAATTTCAGCGTGGCTGCTGGGATCACTCGTTAATACTTACCCTTCAGCTGGAAGCCAAAGCCAAGACACCACCTGACTTTGCAGAGCTCTTGTTGCTGCTTAGGACTGAGGAAGACAGACGTTCAGCAAAACTGGACAGAATGCAACGACACTTAGGCAGTTCAAAGCACAAAGCTGCGATTCACAAACAATCTGTTGATGACATGTCTCCTTACAGTGACTCAAGTGTGTTGCAGACCTACATTTCAGAAACAAAGGCTTTGAGAAAACAGGTGGCTGATCTCCAGATGCAGCTTAGATCCTCCAAATCTGAGAAAAAGAAAAAACATGAGTCCAAATTGACAGAATACCCAAGCACGGTGACACCTAAAGTGGAGATGCAAGCTCAACAAGTGACCGCTAAACCACCAAAACCCTGGTTTTGTTTTAGATGTGGTGAAGATGGCCACATAGCTCGGACATGTGAAGGTTCCATCAACAAAGCGCTTGTGGACCAAAAGTACAAGGAGCTCAAAGCGAAACAAGATGAATGGAAAGTGAAAAATGGAGTGCCGTTAAACTGGACAGGGTTTCAGTAACGGGACATACTGGGGCCCATTGCAGCAAAGAATGTCCCAATGAACTGAACCAAAAAGAAGCAAGGTATCAAGCTCACTCACATCTTCCTTCTCATGAAAGTGAGTTAATATCTAGCATAATTGGTCCTAAATGCACAGCTGAAATCATCATTGAAGGACAGGTTTGCAACTCTCTTCTTGATTCGGGGTCACAGGTGACCACTGTGTCCAAGTCCTTTTATGACACACATCTGTCATCCTCTCCCATCCTCTCTCTTGATGATCTTATTGAAGTTGAAGGAGCTGGGGGGCAGACTGTACCATACTTGAGCTATACTGAAGTTAACATACATTTCCCAGAGAAAATTGCTGGAAAAGCTGAAACTGTTTCCACCCTTGCACTTGTCATACCCGACTACAAGTTCAATGCTGAAGTCCCAGTACTGGTTGGTACCAACACCCTTGACACATTGTTTAAATCTTGTTGCAAACGACAACAGTTATGCTGCTCCCAAGGACAAATTCCAACATGCACCCCTTTTGAAAATTTTGTTGCGCAGATACCTCCTGGGACAAAGCGATGGTAAAGTGGGCCGAGTCAAACTACAGGGTCAGAAATGCGTCACCATTCCAGCGGGTCAAAAGATGGTCCTGGATGGGTATGCTAGGAATGTGGCAACGGTTGCTGATGCTCCACTTGTAGTAGAGCCACCCACTCACTCCAGCCTCCCTGGTGGTCTGCTTTTGTGCAGCTACGTCCTGACCAGTCCCAGACGGACTTCATTTAAAGTCCCCATTATCCTCCAGAATGAAACGACTCACAAAATCACACTTCCAGCTAACCGTTGTTTAGCTGAGCTTTATGCTCCATCAGCTCTGTCCTCATTAAGGAATACCTCAGCTAAAGAGGAAAAGCCAAGTGTTGTCTTCCACTACCAAAGTCGGCTGCAATGCAGTATGTTCCACAAATCCTGAAAATAAGATCACATTTGACTTCACAGACTCCTCTCTCTCTGAAGAGTGGAAAGATAGAATTACAACAAAACTCAACTCCATTCCTTAAGTATTTGCAATGGGTGACCTTGACTATGGGCACACTTCAGCTGTCAAGCACAGAATTCGGCTTTCAGATCCAACTCCTTTTAAACAGAGAGTGAGGCCCATCCATCCCTCAGATTATGAAGCTGTCAGGCTTCATCTCCAGGAGCTTAAAGATGCAAACATAATTCGTGAGTCAGAAAGCCCCTTCGCTTTGCCAATCGTCATCGTAAAGAAGAAAAACGGTGCTATCCGCCTGTGCATAGACTACAGAAAACTAAATAATCAGACGATCAAAGATGCCTACGCACTGCCTAACATTGAGGAAACGTTCTCTGCATTGACAGGATCCAAATGGTTTTCTGTCATGGATCTTAAGTCAGGTTACTATCAGGTGGAGGTTGAAGAGGAGGATAAGTACAAGACGGCATTCGTAACACCTATGGGATTCTGGGAATTTAATAGGATGCCGCAGGGAGTGACTAACGCACCTAGTACATTTCAGCGTGTCATGGAAAAGTGCATGGGCACCTTGCATCTCAAAGAAGTCCTCGTCTTCCTCGACGATCTCATCGTTTTCTCGAAAAGCCTGGAGGAACACGAAGAGCGCCTCATGAAAGTCCTGAACCAGCTGAAAGAGTTTGGTCTAAAACTATCTCCAAGCAAATGCCACTTTTTCATGAAATCTGTGAATTATCTGGGACACATTGTTTCGGAGAAAGGCGTAGAAACAGACCCTGAGAAAATCTCTGCACTCACCACCTGGCCAAAGCCGACAAATATCAGTGAGCTGAAGTCCTTTTTGGGTTTCACTGGGTATTATAGGAGGTTTGTAAGAGACTACTCCAAAATTGCCAAACCATTAAATGCACTAACAGTTGGCTATTGTCCACCTCGAAGGAATGCAAAGGGTTTTAAGCCTGTCTCCAATTCTGATTTCAAGAAACCTTTTAGTGGTAGATGGACGCCTGAGTGTGACACCGCATTCCAGGCACTAATTCAGAAGTTGACCACAGCCCCGGTGTTGGGATTTGCGAATCCAAAATTGCCGTACATCTTACATACAGATGCTAGTCTCCATGGTCTTGGCGCTGCCTTGTACCAGGAACAAGATGGTCACATGAGGGTGATTTCATTTGCCAGCAGGGGGTTGTCAAACTGTGAAAAACGTTATCCCACCCACAAGCTGGAATTTTTAGCCTTAAAGTGGGCAGTGACGGATAAGTTTTATGATTATCTGTATGGGGCTGAGTTCACCATCATGACTGATAATAACCCCCTCACATATATATTAACATCTGCCAAGCTTGACGCTGCAGGACACCGGTGGCTTGCGGCCCTGTCTACTTTCAACTTCAGCATCCAATACAGAGCTGGGAAGAAAAATCAAGATGCTGATGGTCTCTCCAGGCGACCACATGATCAGGTAGACACTGATAACAGTTCCCAGGTTGAAGATGACCGCATTAGTCAGTTCATCTCCCGGTTTCTGGATGAAGAAAATAGAATTTCTTTTCCTGAGGAAGCAGTGGGAGCCGTTTGTCAAAAGCATCAACTGTACAGAAGCGCTGTGGCAGGAAAAGATGCCAGTTTACCTGCTGCTCTGGAATGTCTTGCCATTGATGCTAACGCCATCCCAGTTGAATTCTCCCAAGCTGATTTTCTTCCTGGTTCCAGCACCCTTCCCAGGATGTCGCAACATGATTGGGCTGCGGAGCAAGCAAATGATCCTGTCATAAGCAGAGTGACTCACCTCTTGAACACTGGAAAACGTCTTTCTTACCGTGTCAGACAGCAAGAAACCCGAGAAGTCCAACTTATGCTTCGACTGATTCACCAACTTGTAGTTCTTGATGGAGTCCTTTACAAGAAGCGTATGAATAGAGGAGAGCCCTTCTATCAGTTAGTTCTACCGCAGAAGTATAAAGCAATTGTCTTAGAAGCTTTACATGACTCAGTAGGTCATATGGGAGTGGAGCGGACTTTGGATTTAGTTTGTACACGTTTCTATTGGCCAAGGATGTCATTGGATGTCGAAACCAAGGTCAGTACCTGTGAGAGGTGTATAAGAAGGAAGGCAAAAGCGGGAAAAACATCTCCCCTTGTTAACATCGAGACCAGTCGACCTTTAGAACTAGTCTGCATGGACTATCTTTCTCTTGAGCCAGATGGTAAAGGTACTAAGAACATTTTAGTGATCACTGATCATTTTACTAAGTATGCTGTAGCAATTCCAACAGCTGATCAAAAAGCAAGGACAGTTGCTAAAGCACTTTGGAGTAACTTCTTCATTCATTATGGCATACCAGAACGCCTGCACAGTGATCAGGGTCGAGATTTCGAATCTGCTGTGATCAAAGACCTTTGTCTTTTACTGGGTATAAAGAAGACTAGGACTACTCCTTACCACCCACGTGGAAATCCCGTGGAGAGGTTTAACCGAACTCTTCTCCAAATGCTCGGAACTCTCCAAGAAGAGGACAAGATCAAATGGCGTGATTTTCTGCAGCCTCTGGTACATGCCTATAATTGTACGAAAAATGACACCACCGGGTTTTCTCCTTATCAGCTAATGTTCGGGAGACAGCCAAGCCTTCCCATAGATGTAGCCTTTGGTATCAAGCCTGAAGGGAAAAAGAGAGTTAGTCATGCCGATTATGTCAAAAAGCTTCAAGAGAGCCTGCAAGAAAGCTACAAAATTGCTGTTGAATACAGTAAGAAGACAGCTCTTCGCAACAAGCAACGATATGACCTGAAGGTGAGAGAATCCACTTTACAAGCTGGAGACCGTGTTCTCGTCAAGAATGTTGGCATAAGAGGCAAGCACAAGATAGCTGACCGATGGAGCAAGACCATCTACCAAGTAGTCAAGCAAATAGCTGATTCTCCAGTTTATGTCATAAAGTCCCTTACCACTGACGGACCTGAAAGAACCCTCCATCGAGATTTACTCCTGCCCTGTGGTTTCTTAACCCCCACCTATTCCAATGATGAAGACAAGATAGAGAGAAAGGAAAAAACGGCTAGCTCTAGGGAACCGTTGATAGTTCCAGAGGATGATGATGAACAAGCGTATGATACTGATGGAGAATCAGATTTCTACTTCCCCCAAATAATGCAGGATAAGACATATCCTACCATAACGATTGTCAAGGACGTGCCCTACATAAAAGAGGTGGAAGGAAGTTCCTGTGGGACAACACTGAGTCCAAATGCACAACCATTTGAACCTTCTGGAGCTGTGGAAAGTCTTGACGTTGAATTTGAGCATGTGCAATTGGATAAGAGAAATGCAGAAGAAGAAGTAGCTTTATCTGAAAAGGGAGAAACAAACTTACCTGAGGACATCCTGGGAGAGAATGTGGGGAACTCACCTTTCAAGGAACTGGATTCCGAGGCCGTTGATGTCAACGATGATGAGTGTACTGAGGATTCGATCACGAATAGGATGGAACCTGTTGAAGGAAAAAGAGATGGAATGAGGAAAGAGGACGATGACAGTGAAATACTGATTGAGGAAAATGTTGAAAGAAATGGAAATACCCCTGTGCAGGAAATACCTGAACCAGAGTCCAGACGCTCTACCAGAATCAGGGAGCCACCTGATAGGCTAACTTACACATCATTAGGAAATCCCTTAGTGTTAGTTATGCAATCCCTGTTAAGTGGTTTAAACAAAGCCTTCACACAAGCCCTTCAGTCAGATGATTTTCCTGAGGTTAGGTTACTGACCCCTGATAGATCAGTGATTTTATAGGTACACTGCATGCAGAGACGCTTGCAGGTTCAGGAGGGGAGGAGATGTAACCCCTTTGAATTGTACATTCATATTTTCTTTATTTTATTTTATTTTTTTTGTTTGTTCTACAGTAAATCTATTTTTAACTACTTTTGATTTGTATACTACAAAAGGAAACCGGTGTCTTTGGTGCAGTACTGTGATTAACCACTAGAGGGCGGTTAACTCCGCAGCATGTTGAGAGTCGATTTATATTAAATTCAGACGAAGAAGCCAGCTGAACATGCACGCACGAGGTTAGCATGAGATTGCACAAATGATTCAATTTTGAAATTTTTCTTCGTTTTTATGTGTATATTCTTTTATAAAGAATGTTATTAATCATTTAGGTTACTAATTCATCCTGTTACTGAGGAAAAAAAACGGTCAATGCTTTTGATTACTGGTTTTTCTTTTACGAGAACTCTGGTGAGTTTTAATTGTTTATGCACTACTTTGACATTCAAATTGACATTTATCTTTCTCTTTATATGTCCTAAAAAACCAATCAGAGTTATATATGATGTTTTAGAAAGTATTTTTGTATGTTTAAAAGGCCAAATTGGCATAGAGTTAATTAATTCGTGTACAACGTTAGTTTAACTGTTTTGGTTAAATGATTGCATCATCCATGAGTATGTAACTGCAACAAATGAAAAAAAAAAAGGTGTTGTACAACCAGATATTTTGTATATTTAAGCACTTTTATGTGTTTAAGCATGCTTATGTGCACTTGTGTGTTCACATGTTAGATTAACATTTGTACTCACAGATATTTTGTGCAGCTGACAGTAAATCTCGGTGTAGAAATTGTTGACATTTAGAGATGTTTAATGTGACTGCATTGTTTTGTGCAGATTGGTTTTTTTGCATGCTGATTCTGATTGAGTGATTTACCTTTGAACGGCGAGCCAGACCCTGATCTACGATTCAAAAGAATCATCGTGATTCAACACGGATCCGAACTGAGAGCTAAGCACATACACACTACCCGGGTAGAAAACACAAAAAGGCCTTTATACACAATGGACATTTGAGTATTTTACACACACACACACACACACATATATACAAGGAATCCAGAAGGACTATTGAGACTTTTTGTTTTATTTTATTTTTTTCCTTGACTTCACATTCTTGTTGAGTGGAAACTGGACAATTGTGATTTCGTGTACATTGTGAAGAATTGTTCACTCAAAGTTTTTTGAGTCTTTGTAATAAATTTGCCGGCTGTTAATTGCTTGAATTTAAATTTGGCCCAAACTTCTCATTTAAATCCTCCCAGAGCCGAACCTAGGCCTTATTTAACCTCTGTTGGGTTAAATACACTCACCTCTTATTCTGTCGTCCCTGTTACAATTGGATATTTTATTATCTTTTCGAAATATTCCATTAAACCGATGCGATTTGAGGAGCATGTACTAATATTTTCAGTTCCATTCGCTTGCACGTTGTCTCAAGGACACGCCCACAATAGGAGGATATCATGAATATTCGCGTATCGCCACCCAGTGGAACAGAATATTTCAGGAACCGAATATATTGTAACACCGGAAACACACCCAGAGGGCCTACGGAGCACTTTTCTCCCCTCTTGAATAAACAAAGTAACTCAATAACACTGTTTCACATGGAAATGCACACATATATAAACTGATTATATCCCAACACTTAAACTTCTTTGAAAGACAATGATGTTGATTTGATTCGACAACATGATATGTCCCAACAGAAATCAGTGTCAATCGGCAAAGTACACAGCCATCCAAAACAACAAAACACTGAGAAACGGTGTCTATTCTTAATATATATTTTTTTAATTTAGTGAACATTATTAGCACTAAATCTTGACTAGTGATGTGACATTTGAACCGATGGCTTCGGAGCTTATGTCGAGCACTTAAAATGGGAGTGCCAGATGAAGCCTCGATTCGAGGCTTGTGTTATGGTGTGTTCAAGTCATGTTGGAAAGATCGTATTTACGAGCTGAACGCACATGAACGCCACCACAACATCGTACATATGAGTGGGGAGCTTGGGATTTTATAAGCCCCGATCTGAACGAGTTGGGGGCGTGTCAGAGAGAAACATGGCGAAGGCTTTTCTATTTAAAAACGAAGTAAGCTGATTCCCAGCAAAAAATAGGATAGCATCATATAATAATATAATGTAATGATAAAGTTTATAATGGCTTCATAAATTAAACATAAATAAGCAACATACAACCAATGCACATTCTTTGCTCTACATTTTCTAGAAGTAAGTGTTGTTATTTTGTGTAAAAATTTAGAAGGCACACCGCCATCATAAGGTGCGTTCATGCGGCCTCGTAATTCCTGTAGTTACAAGATTCTAGCTTGTAAAAAGCATTAACGTCCTCGTAGAGCTCGTAATTACAGCTTGTAAGCTGGGAGTTTTCTGAAAGCTCCCATGTGTACCACGTGGCCGATGTACCACCTGACCACTGTAGATCATTTAGGCGTTGATGGTGGTGCCATGGAAATGCACAATTCCCAGTCCAAGGACGTGAATAGCTCCGAGTATAACGTCACGTGTTGTCAGCTCAAGATTCCGGTAAATACGAGGTGGCGTGAATGCAGCATACTCCGACGTAAGTGACTTGAACACACCTACCATCGTAAACACAACTTCCCACCTCATAAATACGAACTTCCCAGGAGGACTACTGGTGCGTTCAAGTCATGTCGGAAAGATTGTATTTACGAGCTGAACGCACATGAACGGCACCACAATGTCGTAAATAGGAGTGGGAAGCTCAGGATTTTCTTTAAGCCCCGATCTGTTTGAGTTGGGGGCGTGTCAGTGAGAAACATGGCGAAATGCCACAATACTTAAGTATTGTGGTATTTCGCCATGATCCAACTCGGATCAGTCTACAAACACGGTGAGTCCTGTTGACTCACGGTGAGTCCTGTTGACCTGTTGAAAAGAGATGGTATTTATCCGTCCCGGGATGGTGTTGCTCTTCTCTCTAGTAATATGGCACATAGTCTTAGAGCTGAAACATGACAAACTGGGGCCCAGGACAGGAAAAAGCAGCAGACAGACTGGCTAAACCGACCGTCTGCTAGCTGCCTCATGTTACAGAAGTCAGATAATTCCCAACACATAGAAACTCTCACACCTAGATATTATCACATAGAGACTGTGTCTGTACCCTGAATTAGTAAAAACAAAAAACTTCCAAACCCATTTAATCATAAAAATTTAATTGATGTTCAACAAATAAAAAACAGAGATAATAATGATAAACAAATGATAAAGCTTGGGTTGTTAAATATTAGATCACTTTCTTCAAAAGCACTTATTGTAAATGATATTATCACAGACAATAATCTAGATGTGCTATGTTTGACAGAAACCTGGCTAAAACCAGACGAGCACAGTTAGACTTGTTCGACTGATCGACTGCTCGACGCTCAACGCTGCTGCCTGCTGTCTGACCTACGCTCGGAGCTTCGTGGAGTTTATCCTAAATCCTTCTCTTTATTCCTATTCACATAATATAACTTTCTTATTTTTCACTAGATTACTTAACCTATTGCATAGTATTACTAAACGGAACGATTTATTACTAGCAATCCACCAGCGTAATCACCTAGTGTTAGCCATAGCCCGCTAGCCTGCTAGCTACCGTCTAACGTACTTTCTTTTTTCCTCTAAACCAACCTTCCTTGTCGATTAAATGGCGGATTTATCCGATGTATGTTATTCTGATCTGTCCTCGCCAGATCGGGAAGCTGTGGAGACGTTGCTGCCCGGCATTCATCGATCCACCGCGAGGTACAGCGTCCCGCACATCACCCTCGCCCCAGGCACCGGCAAGCGACCGAGACATCCAGCCAGCGAGTCCCGTGTGCGTTGCAGTTTTTCGGACGGCGTTCATCAAACACACGGTCAGTCATGTCCGACGATTATCATGTGTATTAAATGCAACATGTACAGCTTAGCTCTTTCTGTCAGCAGTGAGACTTACACATGTGATAAATGCAGGGATATTGTCAGGCTGACAGAGAGAATCTCAGAATTAGAGACACGCATCCAAACTTTAATTGAGGATAGTGAGAATGAAAGGGCCTTAGATACTGCTTTGGATGCGACTAGCCTAGTAAACACTGCACATTCGGTTCCGGTTGTAGAAGCCACGCAGCAGGCTAACTGGGTGACTGTGAGGCGGCATAATGGCAAGAACAAACACCACTCTTCCGTTCCGATTAGAACATCAAACAGGTTCTCCCCACTCAGTGACGCACCCACTGAGAATCCTGTTGAAAGTGCCCTAGTTATTGGCGATTCTATTACACGGAACGTGAAAATAGAGACACCAGCCACCATAGTCACATGTTTGCCGGGGGCCAGAGCACCTGACATCAAAGCAAATTTAAAAGTGCTGGCTAATGCTAAACGTAAATATTCTAAAATCATTATCCACGTCGGCACAAATGATGTTCGACTTCGCCAGTCGGAGATCACTAAAATTAACATTAAAGAGGTGTGTGAACTCGCAAATTCAATGTCAGCAGAAGTAATTTGTTCTGGCCCTCTTCCTGTTCGTCGGAGTGATGAGATAGTTAGCAGGTTATCATCACTCAATGGCTGGCTGTCTAAGTGGTGTCCGCAGAATAATATAGGTTTCATAGACAATTGGAAAAGCTTTTGGGGCAGACCTGATCTGTTGAAAAGAGATGGTATTCATCCCTCCCGGGATGGTGCTGCTCTTCTATCTAGAAATTTGGCAAATAGTCTTAGAGCTGAAACATGACAAACCAGGGCCCAGATCAGGACGCAGACAAACTGGCTAAACCGACCGTCTGCTAGCCGCCTCACGTCACAGAACTCAGATAATTCACAGCACATAGAAACACTTACACCTAGATATTATCACATAGAGACTGTGTCTGTACCTCAAACTAGTAAATACAAAAAATTTCCGAAACCTTTTAAGGGTAAAAATTTAATTGATGTTCAAAAAATGAAAATCACAGATAAATCAGATAAACAAATGATAAAGCTTGGGTTACTGAATATTAGATCTATTTCTTCAAAAGCACTTATTGTAAATGAAATTATCACAGACAATAAACTAGACTTGCTGTGTTTGACAGAAACCTGGCTAAAACCAGACGATTACATTACTTTAAATGAATCTAGTCCGCAAGGTTATGATTATCGACACAATCCTCGACAGAAAGGCAAAGGGGGAGGTGTTGCTGTAATTTATAGTAATATATTCAGAATCATTCAAAAGAATTTCAAATATAATTCCTTTGAAGTGATGGTGCTTTATGTAACATTATGTAAGTTGACATTTGTGCTGGCTACTGTATACAGGCCACCAGGGCACCATACTGACTTTATCAAAGAATTTGCTGATTTTCTATCAGAGTTAGTACTAGCTGCGGATAAAGTCCTTGTTGTTGGTGATTTTAATATCCATGTAGATAATAACAAAGACGCATTTGGATTGGCATTTGCAGACATTTTAAACTCTATTGGAGTTAGACAACACGTGTCAGGACCCACTCATTATCGTAATCATACCCTAGATCTAATACTGTCGCATGGAATTGATATTGATGCTGTTGAAATTCTACAGCAGAGCGATGATATATCAGATCATTATTTAGTCTTGTGTATAATACAATTAGCCAAGGCTACAAAACCACCACCCAGCCATAAATATTGTAGAACCATCACGTCTACCACTAAAGATTACTTTATAAATAATCTCCCCGAGCAGTTTCATCGCCTTAGTATACCTGACAACTTAGAAGAACTCGATGCTGCAACAGAAACTATTGGCTCTCTCTTTTCCAGCACATTAGATGCAGTCGCTCCTTTACGTCTAAAGAAGATTAAGGAAACTAATCAAACGCCGTGGTATGATGAGCACACTCGGGCTCTAAAACGAGCTGTGAGAAAAGCTGAACGTAGTTGGAAGAAAACAAAACTAGAAGTTTTTCGCCTTTCGTGGAAAGAAAAAATGATTAAGTACAGAACGGCTATAAGAAATGCTAGATCTACTTATTTTTCAAATCTCTTAATAGAAAACAAACATAATCCTAGGTATTTATTTGACACAGTGGCTAAATAAACTAGAAACAGAGATTCAACTGCTGACGTTTCCATAGAGCACAGCAGTAATGACTTTATGAACTTCTTTACTTGCAAGATTGATAATATTAGAGAGAAAATTATAAACATGCAACCGTCTACAGTTTCGCTTCAGACAGTGCATTGTAGTGTCCCTGAGGTAAAACTAGAATCATTCGCCGCTATAGGAGAGGAAGAATTATCTAAACTTATCAAATCATCAAAATCAACGACATGTATGTTAGACCCAATTCCGACTAAACTACTGAAAGAAATGCTTCCAGAGGTCGTAGGTCCACTTCTTGATATAATTAATTCATCGTTAACACTAGGATACGTGCCAAAAACCTTTAAGCAGGCTATTATTAAACCTCTTATTAAAAAACCTCAACTAGATCCGAGAGATTTAGTAAATTACAGGCCAATCTCGAATCTACCTTTTCTGTCAAAGATACTAGAAAAGGCAGTTTCAACACAACTGTGCTCCTTTTTAGAAAGAAAAGGAATCTGTGAGGATTTCCAGTCAGGATTTAGACCATACCATAGTACTGAGACTGCTCTCGTTAGAGTTACAAACGATCTACTCCTATCATCCGATCGTGGCTGTATTTCTCTATTAGTGTTATTAGATCTCAGTGCTGCTTTTGACACTATCGATCACAACATTCTTTTAAAAAGACTTGAAAACTATATTGGCATTAGTGGAACTGCTTTGGCATGGTTCAAATCGTACTTATCTGACCGTTATCAGTCTGTAGTAGTAAATGAAGAGATGTCGTATCGATCACAGGTTCAATATGGAGTACCACAAGGCTCAGTACTAGGACCGTTGCTTTTCACTCTGTACATGCTACCCTTAGGACAGATAATTAGGAAGCATGGTGTTAGTTTTCACTGCTACGCTGACGATACTCAGCTCTATATTTCCTCGCGCCCTGACGAAACCTACAAATTCACAAAACTAACAGAATGCATAGCTGACATTAAAAACTGGATGACAAGAAATTTCTTATTATTAAATTCAGAAAAAACTGATATCCTAATCTTTGGACCAAAAACTTCCTCACGAAAAAACCTTGAATACTCTCTAACACTTGACGGGTGCTCCATTAAACCTTCGTCCTCAGTTAGGAACCTGGGTGTGCTCTTTGATACCAATCTTTCATTTGAAAGTCATGTTTCTAGTATCTGTAAAACCGCATTCTTCCATCTAAAAAATATATCTAAATTACGACATATGCTCTCAATGACAAATGCGGAACAGTTGGTTCATGCATTCATGACCTCAAGACTAGATTATTGTAACGCTCTACTGGGTGGTTGTTCTGCTCGGCTTTTAAACAGACTACAGTTGGTCCAAAATGCGGCAGCTAGAGTTCTTACTAGAACCAGAAAGTATGACCATATTAGCCCAGTTCTGTCAACATTACATTGGCTCCCTATTAAACATCGTATAGATTTTAAAATCTTGCTACTTACTTATAAAGCTCTAAATGGTTTAGCTCCCCAGTACCTAAGTGAGCTCTTAATGCATTATAGTCCTTCACGTCTATTGCGATCTCAGAATTCAGGCCAGTTGATAATACCCAGAATATCAAAATCAACTGAAGGCGGCAGATCCTTTTCCTATTTAGCACCTAAACTCTGGAACAATCTTCCTAGCATTGTTCGGGAAGCAGACACACTCTGTCAGTTTAAATCTAGACTAAAAACACATCTCTTTGCTCTTGCATACACATAACACATTATCAATACATTAACATTTTTCAAATCCGTTAAAGGATTGTTACGCTGCAATAATTAGGTCGGCCGGAACTGAGAACATTTCCTATAACACTAGATATACCTGTACATCAGAATAAGAATGGCATCTACGCTAATATCTGTCTCTCTGCTTATCCTGAGGTTTGCCGGGTGCTGGATCCAGGCCGTATCCAGATCAGATGGAGAAACTGTGTCTGGACCTGCCTACAATGTAGCCCAGGAGACAATGGGCCTACAGATCCAGTTCTGGCTGCATCTATAATTCTGATTTTTAATCCCCGTATCCGCTTACATATATTTATATATAATCTATTTTTAATCTCTATAATAAAATGTATAATTTAGATTTTGATCTCCATATCCATTTACATATATTATATATATCTTCCAAGGGGTTTTTTCCCTCCTAGGACTTTTTTCCCAGTGTTAGCACGCTGGGTTTTTCTCCTAGGGGGTTTTTTCCACCCCTGGGAGTCAGCCGACATTGGCTTAATGTAGCACCATCTTGTATATGTTACATATTACCACGCTTGTTTGTACAGCTTATTTTTAACCACTTCCCTTTTTTCTGTGCTTCTAATATGTAAAGCTGCTTTGAAACAATTACCAATTGTAAAAGCGCTATATAAATAAATTTGACTTGACTTGACTTGACTTGACTTGACTTGACTTGACGATTACATTACTTTAAATGAGTCTAGCCCTCAAGGTTTAGACTGGATAAACCCAGCCTGATCTGCCGGCGATTTGATTTCGCCCGGCAACTCAGTCTGGAAACCCGTACATTCATTTCTGCTGCATCTGTTACACTTTTGCGGGAACCAATCACAGACTGGCTTATCCACCTTGCTCGCTATTGGCGGGTACAGAGCTCTTTCTATGGCTCTGGGCGGGTATAACACGATGACGTCTCTCGCACGACCGTCAATCCAATTCCTTTTAACCTCTCAACGATGCTAAATTACTTCTTTAGTCTAGCAAACAAATCGCTCGACTGGGTGTAAATACCACTCACTTTCATGTTTTTTTGCACAACCTGCAAAAATTGCTCGATGCCATTGCTGCTTCTGCAAACCGCTGATCAATGCTACAAACCAATACAAACTAAGCCTGTCTGGAGTTTTCGCATCGCTCTGCAAAAGTACGTCACCCAGATCGTTGATCTGATTGGTTGAAGGACTATCCAATTGCGTGAATAATGCTCGTTGATCACGCCTCTTGTGCAGTAGGAAATACATAGCAAACTCCCCAGACCAATGTTCAATTTTAAATTGAGCTTGGTCTGGTGATAACCAGACAACTCAAGGTTATGATTATCGACACAATCCTCGACAGAAAGGCAAAGGGAGGTGTTGCTGTAATTTATTGTAATATTTACAGTATTAGTCAAAAGTCTTTCAAATATAATTCCTTCGAAGTGATGGTACTTTACGTAACATTATGTAAGTTGACATTTGTGCTGGCTACTGTATACAGGCCACCAGGACACCATACAGACTTTATTAAAGAATTTGCTGATTTTCTATCAGAGTTAGTACTAGCTGCAGTAGGGCTGGACAATAATTCAATATCAATATATATTGCGATATAATTTTTTTCGATAACGGTGATATGATTTTTAAACACATTTCCGGTATTTCGATATATACATTACAGCATCACTGACTTGAGGTGACGTACACCACAGAGACATGCAGCCACCAGCCAGTGCTCAACAGTTGTAGGCCTACGCTAAGATCAAACACGAACGCAAAATGAGTACACCTGATGCAAATGCGACGGAACAAGCTTCCACAACTTGATGAAAATATGTGTGCATAACTACACCAATCTGGTTAATGTTTGGTGCAGGAGAATGTGTGAAATAAAAACTTTAAACACGGATACTTTATTCTGTATGAGCTATGTGTCACGTGGCTAGTGTTATTAAACTCATCGCGGAGCTCTGCGCTGAAACCGAGCATATGCGCGCTCCACCTGTATATCATAAAAACAATCGTATTTTTCATGTGTTCGTATTCAAACTCCAGTATGGCGTTCGGACGAGCTCATTTATATGACGTTGCAACATGCACTCGTCTTACTGAACGTCTCACTGACGTCTTAATTTTTTGCTATTAAATCCATTCATTTTAAGACGCAGACGAGGCGTAGACGTCACGCAGACGTGACGTAAATCATGTGTGGCAGTGAAGTGTCGAGTCAGACGTTCACGCGTGATTCACGTGTAGCAGTGAAGTTATTTATTTATTTTTTCGCTAACACGTATCAGAACACGGTCCTCACACGGCTCAGTGCAGTGTGTGAGCCAATGTATGGCTGTCATGAATGTGGCTCCCTCGTCTCATCCTCCGGACAGCCGGAGGGAGCCATCACCGGAATACTGACTCATCCTCATTCGAACTCCATTACCCATAGGCCCTCATTCCTGGGACTGATTGCACACACACCTGCACGGCATCACACACACCCTATATAACACACACACTCGCATTCATACGTCGCGAAGTCTTGATTTGCTACGGTGGTCATTTCTGAGCATTATTCCCTGGACTGTTATCTCGTTGTTACTTGGACTGTTACTCTCTGCTGAACCTTTGCTGCCTACCCCGATCTCTGCCTGTGCCCTGGACTGTGTTTGTTTGCCGCCTGTCTTGATCTCTGCCTGTGACCCGACTCTGATTCTCTGCTGCCAGCCTCGACCCTTGCCTGTCCCCATTTACGGTACTGCTTTGCCCTTGTCTGTAACACTGCTGTGTTTTAATAAAAAGCTGCAAATGGATCCGCACTCTGTTGACCCTTCATTACAATGGAGTTCGGACGAGGTCTAAAATATGACGTTGCAACATGCACTCGTCTCACTGAACGTCTCACTGACGTCTTAATTTTTTGCTATTAAATCCATTCATTTTAAGACGCAGACGAGGCGTAGACGTCACGTAAATCACGTGTGGCAGTGAAGTGTCGAGTCAGACATTCACGCGTGATTCACGTGTAGCAGTGAAGTTATTTATTTATTTTTTCGCTAACACGTATCAGAACACGGTCCTCACATGGCTCAGTGCAGTGTGTGAGCCAATGCACAATTTACCTGCACTTCATTCACTGCTCTCAATGGACGTGACATCTCCGTCTGACTTGTAACGTGACGTCTGTGTCTGACTTTTTTTTTTTTTTTTTTTGGTCAGTTTTTAGTGCAACTTTTTCCCGGCAAACTCAATATACATTATTTATGTGCATATTAAATATACATATATTATAACAATTTAGACTTTTTTTTTTTTTTTACTTTTTTAAATTTGTAAAAGTATAAAGATAACATAAGTATAAAGCCTAAAAGCAATGTTTTAGTGACGTTTGTGTTGCTTATAGGTATACTCATGTCGTTTAGTTTTATGAAATCCGTTTAGAAATTTTTTACATTTGGGGGTTATTGTGTTTTTATCTTTTTACATTTTTAATGTAGCCTACACGCTTGATGGCCAACCCATCGATCGCAATCAGCTGCTAGATCTGAGACTGTTGCTGTAAAATAATAATAAAATACATGGAAAAATGCATTATGCCAAATTAATGTTCAGTTTTTCAAGCACCTCTCTTCTTATATTTTACATTTAAAATATAAATTAGGATTCTAATATTATTTTATCATGTTTTCCTTTCTTTTTTAAAAAGAAAATGTTAACTTTTATTCAGCAATAATGTTAAATTTATAAGATTTCTATATTTTGAATAATAATCTGCCAGTATTCATCAATCAATCCTGTAAAAATATCACAGAAAAATATTAAGCAGCACGATTTTTTCCGACGTTGACATTGAAGGATCATGTGTCAAAGAAGACTGGAGTAATGATGCTGAGAACTCAGCTTTGCATCTCAGAAATAAATATAAAGTATATTAAAATAGAAAACCATTATTTTAAATTGTAACAATATTATAATAACAATATTAACCAGACCCCGCCCCTTCAATATATAAATAAATAAAACCTTATATAAATGATTCACCAAATTTATTTGTTTGTTTATTTATTTATTTGTCGTGTCCTCGATCCTTATCGCTGCGTGAAATGAATCGTTAATGGATGCGTGAAATGAAAATAGAGCTAAACAACGACGCTGGCACTCGCTCACCAATAGATGGCATCGTTGGCCCATGTTTAATTCATTTTATCCGACAACAGAAATAAATGATTGGGTGCTTATACAAGTATGTAAATAAATAAATAGTTTCAGTAGCCACAAGAAGAAAAGAAAACAGATAAGTTAACAAAGAAGTCATGAATAGAAGTAAAAACTACCGGCAAGAATTCTAGCAGCTGCATTATGGACTAACTTTAACTTGTTTATTGAAGATGCAGGACAACCAGATATCGTTGAGAAAACCTAAGATAAGTTTTTTTTTTTTAAGCTTTATGATCAGTGGATTGTGTACCAAACAAGCAAAGATTAATTAAATAGGCTATATAAAGGTGTGCAATAGAGACAAAAATGATATCCCGATATTTTCTGGGATTTTTAGCCATAACCATAATCAGACTATATTTTAGCTGAGTCTGTCTTTCTCTCTCTCTTTCCCAAACACAGCTGATGTGCAGCCATTACAATATTTCAGTTTTGTTTTTTAATTTAGAAATATTTTGGGAACATTCTGTTTGTTAAAATCAAGTTTTTTTTTTTGTTTTTTTTTAAGGAACAACCGAGCGGCCAGCCGCAGGAAGCGCAATGAGCATATGTTTGATCAATTTAGCCTTCTTCACAAATCAACACGACTTGCATAAAATAATATTTATGGATGAGAAAAAAAAAAAAAAACACGTCATGCATTTTACCATACTAATTAAAAAAAAAAAATACCCTAGATAAATGTGCGCTATTGATTAAAATAAATAAATAAATAAAAACAAAAAATAATAATAAAATGTGCTTGCTTTTGTCTTTTGAGGTGTAAATGTTTTATAGTATTCTAACAGATCGCCTGTCAATCACTTTGGCGAAAATCTAGCGTTAGTGTCAGTTCTGGCAGGTCACGTCAGTCAAGCTTGCATCAGCTGACTCCCAGATGACTTGCGTCTACCTATAGGAGTACGACGCCTATAACAGCATCTATATATAAGCTCCTCAGTATTATCAGCAGCTATTGCATTTCTCAGGAGCAAATTAAATGGCGAATTCGACAGGCAGACAGCATCATCTCACTAGGAATTGTGCAATCGGGAATTTAGCGAGAGGGATTGTGGATTTCACCTCTCATTCACCGCATTGATCATAAGCCGACTGATTGGAAATGACTGAAGCTGTGTCCGAAACCGCTCACTCGTTCACTCATTCACTAATCCCTATATAGTGTATGGCATTTGAGTGCACTATATCTGTATGGAGTGAACGAAATGAAGTGAATGAATTCGGACGCTGACGTATACACTGTGCGTCGGAGATATCTATCTCAGAAACGGCTCGACACGCAATAAAACTATTTGATCCTACATGTTATTTACATTATAAAACAATGTTAATAACGATAACAATCATAATGACTTCATTTTGTAATCATACATGCCTCTGTGCCAGCTTTGTAGTTTAATCGATTGTATTTTTTTTTTTTTTTGTCATGCTTAATGTGTTCATAATCATTTAATACTATAAAATACTGCAAACAAAAATAAACACATTAACAAGTGTACATCATTTCATGTATTTATCCTTTTTAATAAAGTTGTTAGAAACTGTCACGCTCACAGATTACGTGGTCTTTGAGCGCCCTCAGGCGACCGTTATGATTTGAATACGCTACCTATGATTAACGAATTTTTTTAAATCATCCACTAAATTATCATCTTTTAAAGTTTTAATGAGTTAACAGTGCCACAAATTATTAAAACACATTACTGTTAGTAAAACACATTAAATTGATTTAACGCCTACATAATATTTTAATAATAATAATAAAAAAAAATTATTAATATAATTTCATTTTTTAATTCATCTATATAATAATGTCCCCCTACATTTTAGTAGGTTTTATTCAAGTAGTGATTAAAAAAAAAAAAAAAAAAGGTTAAAAAATTGGATTTTGGGAAATAGTGCTTCAGCAAGTGTACATGGAATGTACACTCGAAATCAGAGAGAATTGTGGGTATAAAGTAGTGAACGAATTTAGGGAATGAAGTCGTTCACTCAGAATTCGGACACCACTACAAAATGGCCGACACCCGATATAGTGGACTATATAGTGGATAGGGAGCGGTTTCAGACACGGCTTGAGTTAAGGTTAGCATTGCTTCTCGCATCGCTGCAATTAGACATGGACTGGCAGTTCAGATGATCTGCACTCCCCGCATGAAGAAGCATTTCAAGACAAGATCAAACATCCACGTTACAGCCGGCTATTTCACTCTCATTCATCTCTGAATGTTTCCACGAAGCTAAGCTAAGTTCCGTTTAATGCTCATTGTTTTAAAGCTAACTCATGATGTTGTTAAAGCTATCACTCTTGCTTAGGCTTTTAGTCCTTCTCAGTAAAAATGTTTTTGCAAAGCTTTTGCGATCGTATTTGGCGATGTGCGTTACTATCTGTTGTCATTGGCAACCGGCTTGATCGCCGCACACGCTGGTCGGGGCGCTTTCGTTTGTATAGCAACATGCACGCTGGTCGGATCGCCGTGTTTAGCGCCATACATTGCAGATTCAAGCAGCTTTGCAGTAGAGACAGAAAAACAAAGATTCATGGTGCAACGGCTTTTCTGTTGTGGTGCAGCACATAGTAAACATCGTTTTTCTTAAAGCTATAACGTTAGTGCCATTGGAAACGCTCGTTCTTAAAGGTCTAGTTGCTATTTAGAACAAGCTGATCTTAAGGCTATCTAAAAAATTGCTTGTTACCGAAGCTCTAATGTCATTGCTGCATACTATAAGCACTACTGTGGTAAGTTTATTCAGGTACATGTTATCTTAAGCTGTTGTCTTAGACTTATGCTCTTTATGATATCCGATCATATCGCAACATTCTGTGATAAGTGAACAAACGTCTGTGGCTTGAAACTTATCAGAGTATTATTACATGCTTTTCTTTTAATACACAGAGGTTTCTTATTCAACCCTAACAATGTCGAACTTGATGGTCCTGTAAGGAGTGTGATATCATGGGAGTCGCCATCTTCTCTTTCGTAGCCAAAGGAATCGGCCCGACTGGAGCAGAAATCGTGCTCATGATGAGGAAGCACTGCATTTCATTTCTTAGCTGCACGCTGCATCTAACTCAGAGCTATTGCTGCGGGTGTATGCTTCCCCAACCTGACTACCACTAGTTTAATACTAATCTGTGATTTACAACATGCTTGTTGTAACAGATTGCTGCCACTAGGGGTGTAAGCTTCCCCCAATAGGAGAGAGAAGAGAGGGAAAAAAAAAAATAATAATAATTTTATATTAGGCAATGGGTGTATGCTTCCCCGACTAGATTGCTGCTAACGGTGTAAGCATATAGGATATATAAAAATATCTAACTAAATGCGCTACAACATGCTTGTTGTATCAGATTTGCTGCCGCTACGGGTGTAAGCTTCCCCCATTTATTTAAAAAAAAAAAAAAAAAAAAAAAAATTCAGGTAACTGCATTTTAAGGAAAAATGGCATTCAGATTTTCGCACTCAGTTTGTGTTGGGGGATATCAGCATATGGTTGTTTTGGGGGTTTATTGCTGCTCTCCCTGCTTTTATCCATGCTAGGCTGCATGGATGCGCAGGGAGTTCTTGCCCAGAACAGAACCATACCGCCAATACAAACTCTATGCATTATCTATCATATTTGACGATAGTGGTCCTGACAGAAATCTAGCGTTAGCGTCAGTTCTGGCAGGTCACGTCAGTCAAGCTTGCATCAGCTGACTCCCAGATGACTTGCGTCTACCTATAGGAGTACGACGCCTATTACAGCATCTATATATAAGCTCCTCAGTATTATCAGCAGCTATTGCATTTCTCAGGAGCAAATTACCCTCCTCCATCCCCAGCTCCTCCTCTCTTCAGTCAGGATTGGCCTTATTATTTCCCCTGAATCAGACTAATTCTCGAAAAATGTGTATGTTAAATCATGACATTTAATGATATCTTCATGTTGGTCCTGTTCTGTTTACCCTGGGGGGTTTATTGCTGCTCTCCCTGCTCTTATCCATGCTAGGCTGCATGGATGCGCAGGGAGTTCTTGCCCAGAACAGAACCATACCGCCAATACAAACTCTATGCATTATCTATCATATTTGACGATAGTGGTCCTGACAGAACTATAAAACTAAATATTACAACTCCAAAATAAAAGATTGCAAATATTGTTTATGTTAGTAAAATTAGCCCAAAATATAGCAGTGTTTAAACATTCGTTCTTTTGGTGTTGGTCTAGAGACTCCTAGTGGTGAATACATGCTAGAACAACTTTTTTATGATTTCTTCAAAGTATCCGTGGATATGTGGACAAGAAGCAGTTGCATACAGAATTTTTTTATATCATTTGTATAAATGTTTACTTTTTGGAATAAAAAGCTATACATAAGAAAGGTAAAAAGCACTTAATTGCTAATTAAACATAATTGAGGATAAGTGTAAACAATAATAGAGAATGAATAGGTATAATAAAGCTCAAATTAGTGTATGGAATGTGCTGGCAACCCTTGCAGCAAACGCAGACATCACGTAGACGTCACGTCCAGGCAGTCGAACTGTAATGTGGCAGACGCAGACGTCACGTTCGGCAGACGCAGACGTCACGTTCAGTGAGACGAGTGCATGTTCCAACGTCATATTTTAGACCTCGTCCGAACGCCATACTCCAGTTCTGACCGCATCGCGAGCAAAATACAAACAACACACGTGCTGTGCTGAGGTAAACAGCCTACGGCTTGCGTATTTGAACGCAGCTAGAGCAGGCAGAGGTGAATGAACAGCACTTTTGAGAATTCTCCGCTGTAATGCGATCTCATGCGAACATATTTTCCATTTGTGCTGGTAGATTACAGCAAAACAATCCACTTCCGAGAGAAGTGATGCTTCCTCATGCATAATACTGCAATTATAATCTTATGCATACTACAGCGCAGTGATTGGATTAAATGAGCTTTATGTCATGAATATATATGTCGAGAATCGCTCGAAACGGTCTACATCAGCATGTTCGACCATGCCCATACTTGGGCCGAAAGTACACGATTACGTCAGATTTTGTGACGTTGCTCCGACTCAGCTTTTCAAACAGGGAGACAGAAATCGCTATGAAAAATGCAAAAATAATTATTTTTCACTTATGAATAACATTGAGTACTTTTAGTGTTTTCAATGATGTGCAGCCTATACATATCTGTTTACATCTCAAAAAAAGTGTTTTGGGGTTTCATGACCCTTTAAGAATAATAAAATCAGCCTACGTTATAGTTTAATGTTAAAGATATTAATATTACTAAAGTGAGTGAGTCTTATGTTTATTTTTATGTTTGTATGAAGGCTAAATACAAATAAAAGCTGAACATAAATTTATTTGTACTGTTTTTATTTCTATAATATTATAGTTTTATAGGAAGAGATTTCATAGATTTGGCAAATTCATTTTTCAGACATTTGTAGGTACAGACATCCGTTGTGGCCGTTCTTGGCAGTTTTTCTGAGGCTATTATATAGTTCATATCGATATCGGAATTATATCGTATCGACCGACATTAAGAATTATATCGTGATATAAATTTTGGCCATATCGTCCAGCCCTAAGCTGCAGATAAAGTCCTTGTTGTTGGTGATTTTAATATCCATGTAGATAATAAAAAAGACTCATTGGGATTGGCATTTACAGACATTCTAAACTCTACTGGTGTTAGACAACACGTATCAGGACCCACTCATTGTCGTAATCATACTTTAGATCTAATATTGTCACATGGAATCGATATTGATGCCGCTGAAATTCTGCAGCAGAGTGACAACATCTCAGATCATTATCTAGTCTCATGTATACTACATTTGGTCAAAGCGGCTAAACTGCCTCTCTGCCATAAATATGGTAGAACCATCACTTCTACCACTAAAGATAGCTTTATAAATAATCTTCCTGATCAGTTTCATCACCTTAGCATACCAGACAGCTTAGAAGACCTCGATGTTGCAACAGAAACTATTGCCTCTGTCTTTTCCAGCACATTAGATTCAGTTGCTCCTTTGCGTTTAAAAAAGATTAAGGAAATTAATACAATGCCATGGTACAATGAGCACACTTGGGCCCTAACAGCAGCCAGAAAAATGGAGCGCAGCTGGAAGAAAACAAAACTAGAAGTATTTTGCATTTCGTGGAGAGAGAGAATGATTGAGTACAGAAAGGCCTTAAAAACTGCTAGATCTGCCTATTTCTCAAAACTTTTAGAAGAAAATAAACACAACCCTAGGTATTTATTTGATACAGTGGCTAAATTAACAAGAAATAAAGCTTCAACTTCTGATGTTTCCAAAGAGCACAGCAGTAATGACTTTATGAACTTCTTTACTTGCAAAATTGATAATATTAGAGAAAAAAAATTATAACCATGCAACCGTCTACCGCAGTATCATGTCAGACAGTGCATTGTAGTGTCCCTGAGGAAAAATTCAATTCATTTACTGCTTTACGAGAGGAAGAATTGTCTAAACTTGTTAAATCATCAAAATCATGATCCTAGAGAATTAGTCAATTACAGGCTGATCTCAAATCTTACTTTTCTTTCAAAAATACTAGAAAAGGCAGTTTCATCACAATTGTGTTCCTTTTTAGAAAGAAATAGTATCTGTGAGGATTTCCAGTCAGGATTTAGACCGCACCATAGTACTGAGACTGCGCTCAAAAACTCGAAAACTATGTTGGCATTAGTGGAATTGCATTGTCATGGTTCAAATCATACTTATCTGACCGTTATCAGTTTGTAGTAGTAAATGAAGAGGTAACAAGAAGCAAATGAAGAGGTAACTCCATATTGAACGATAACAAGTTCAATAGGAGTACCGCAAGGCTCAGTACTAGGACCGTTTTCAGTCTGTACATGCTACCCTTGGGAGATATCATTAGGAAGCATGGCGTTAGTTTTCATTGTTACGCTGATGATACTCAGCTCTATATATTTCTTCGCGCCCTGATGAAACTTACCAATTCGCAAAATTAACAGAATGTATAGCTGATATAAAAAACTGGATGACCAGTAATTTCCTACTACTAAATTCAGAAAAAACAGAGATTCTAATTTTTGGACTGAAAACTTCTTCACGTAATAACCTAGAATACTGTCTAACACTTGATTGCTGCTCTGTTAAGTCTTTGTCGTCAGCTAGGAACCTGGGTGTGCTCTTTGATACCAATCTTTCATTTGAAGGCCATGTTACTAGCATCTGTAAAACCGCATTCTTCCATCTTAAAAATATATCTAAACTAAGACATATGCTCTCAATGAAGAATGCAGAACAGTTAGTTCATGCATTCATGACCTTGAGGCTAGATTACTGTAACGCTCTACTGGGTGGTTGTTCCTCCCGCTTGATAAATAAACTACAGCTTGTACAAAATGCAGCAGCTAGAGTTCTTACTAGAACTAGGAAGTATGACCATATTAGCCCAGTTCTGTCGTCACTGCATTGGCTTCCTGTTAAACATCGTAGATTTTAAAATCTTGTTAATTACTTACAAAGTACTAAATGGTTTAGCTCCCCAGTACCTAAGCGAGCTCTTAAAGCATTATAGTCCTTCACGTTTATTGCGATCTCAGAATTCAGGCCAGCTGATAATACCTAGAATATCAAAATCAACCGCAGGTGGTAGATCCTTCTCCTATTTGGCACCTAAACTCTGGAACAATCTTCCTAGCATTGTTAGGGAAGCAGACACACTCTGTCAGTTTAAATCTAGACTAAAAACGCATCTCTTTAACCTGGCATACACATTACACATTATAAATTTATATTTTCAAATTCGTTAAAGGATTATTAGGCTGCATAAATTAGGTCAGCCGGAACCGGGAACACTTCCTATAACACCAGATGTACTCGTTACATCAGAAGAAGAATGGCATCTATGCTAATATTAGTTTTTCTGTTTATCCCGAGGTTTACCGTAGTCAACCGGATCCGGGCCGTATCCAGATGAGACCGAGGACCGGTGCCCTGACACTCCCACAACACAGCCCTGAAGTATCAACATAGATCGAGTCAACTAGATCATCCACTGTAAAGGCCTCATCGACACGACAGCCAGCGCCACAGTTCCTCAGACTGTCCATACCGGCGTGATGAATACGATCCTCAACTGGATGGAACTGAAATAAATACTTTGAATGTTGCTATCCTATCAGACTTATGATAGCAACCTGAATCGTAACAAAGCACTGTTCGCCAGAGGAGAACTGTCCCCCCCGACTAAGCCTGGTTTCTCCCAAGGTTTTTTTCTCCATTTAACACCTGTTTGCCACCTGATGTCAACTGTTGGAGTTTGGGTTCCTTGCCGCTGTCGCCTTTGGCTTGCTTAGTTGGGGACACTTGACATTTGACTTGACATTTGATATTCAACAGTATTCTTGACATTTATTCAACAGTGCTTTGATCTGCCTGCATTGACACTATTCTTTAAGAGCTGCTGTGCCATATATATACCAGCTATCACTATAAAGCTGCTTTGACACAATCTGCATTGTAAAAAGCGCTATATAAATAAAGGTGACTTGACTTTAGCAGTGACATTGTCAGGCTTTTCTATTTACAACGAAGTAAGATGATTCCAGCAAAAAAATATGATAGCATCATAATATAAAAATGTAATATGTAACAAAGTTTACAATGGCTTCATAAATTAAAAACATAAAAAAGCAACATACAACCATTGCACATTCTTTGCTCTACATTTTCAAAAAGTAGAAGTGTTGTTATTTTGTGTAATTAATTTCGAGAAGGCACACCACCATCATACTCCGATGAAAGTGACTTGAACGCATCTACCGTCGTACACACGACTTCCCACCTCATAAATACGAACTTCCCAGGAGGACTTGAACGCACCATTAGTAATGTGGAAATCACGTGACCAATGACAAATGAAGCCTCACTTTCTGCAAAGAGCTTAGAACCCAAGAGGTGACACTAGATGGCACGCCAGTAGCACAGTCGCCATTATGGGCTGAAAATACTAACTGGGTAGCGTTTCCCAAAAGCATCGTAAGCCTTAGTTGATCGTGGCTCCATTGGTTTCAATGGAGCTACGATCAACTTAAGCTTACAATGCTTTTGGGAACGCTGCCCTAGGACCATAGAGTCCTTCACATCTTACGCACCCAAAATCGGTGAATTTCACTGCCAAATCAGAAGCGCAATAGAACAGTTTTTTTTTTTTTTTAAATTAAGTCACCAGTAAATTGTATGGCTCCCACAGTAAATGTTGTATTGTCTTATATTTTATTTTACCAGTTGTATCCATACCCAGCGCAGATCATAATCAGCGAGCGTGTTTTTAAATAAAGTTGTTTTCTAAATAAAGTTTGAGGAAGCTTGGTGGTGGTGACATTGATCCTCGACCATGGTGTGCTGTAGTCCGTTTAATAAAACACCCACCAAAAATAAGAAAAACTATCAAAATTAGTTTGATACAAAACCAAATAATGAACAATACAGCCACAATAAAAACCAAAAACCAACAACAATATATATATATATATATATATATATATATATATATATATATATATATATATATATATATATATATATATATATAAATTATGAGGAACAAACAAAACAAAACAAAGAACAGATGAACAATTTCAGACCCCGCTACTTCTCTTTGTTCGTGGTTTGTATCATAGACTGGTTTGTATTTAGATACGTGCAGATACGTCACAGTTCATTAACATGCAACAGTAGATTCACATGTCCGTTTTAAACCCAACTTTGTCCATGTAAGGAAAAAAACAAAAACAATGAATAAGTAGTTCGTAGAAGGAGAATAAAATCAACAAAACAAAATAAATATAAACAATCAGACTCGATCAGTTTGTATATGTTTGTGTAGGATGTGTGCGTGTGTGTCGGAGAGCGCTAGTGCTAGATTGTTTGTGAAAATGAATGGTTTTGCGTCACTGACCCAAGTGCAGCTGATCACAGGGCTATTGAAGAGTGTCTAGGGACCGTAGTGGACTCAACGATGATCCTTGTTACGACTGGCTTTCCCATTTGGACGGCTTAGCGATGCTTAAACGTGAAGGTAACTTTGCAACTTTGCGCCAGTTCACAAGCTCGGTAGTTTGCACCAATCCTGAGTTTTAGGTACCATGAAAGTGACTTTACTTTTAGCGGTGTTCATCGCCATGGTAACTTACGCTCCACGGCTAACCTGCTCCGGGGCAGGTTATGTTCAGGGTTAGAGATCTCAAACTGAAATTGGACCAATCAGGTGTAAGCTAAGTGACACTGACACACCCAACTCAATAAAGTCACTCCCCCAGTTTCTCTTCCTCCAAATTAAAGGTCATTATATAGTAAAAACAAATATTTAATGATGAAATTGTCTGGTTTTAATGATAATATAATTTATATATGATTTGTATATGATCTATATTTTCTATATTATCTCACTGGCTCTCTCGTGAGAAGTGAATCAGAGTTTATTTCTGTTGCAAGGCATGTGATCGGCTGTTCACCACTGATGTCACAGATTCATGTGCACACACTTCACAAACTCAGGATCAAAGCCTGAGTTGACAGAGAAAGTTGATCAGCATCATGGTACCAACAAAGCCGGATTGGAGTGGTTTGGTTTTGTCAACTCGAAACTAATCCTATAACCCTGAGTTTGTTCATCTACCATCATGGTACAGGCCCCAGGTCTGGAAGCGTCAGGCCAACAGGAACACGAGCCACACTCCCCACGGTAAAACACTCGACTTCTCTCCCACCACTCTCAACTCAACTGTGTTCACTTGTGTCGTCTCTCCCCTTCCAGTGTGTGAGCTTCACCCTTATATTCAAACATATATGCAAACATGCTCTGCAGACATTCTTTACAACTTAAAGGAACACTCCACTTTTTTTGAAAATAGGCTCATTTTCCAACTCCCCTATTAAACAGTTGAGTTTTACCGTTAGATCTTCGGGTCTGGCGGTACCATTTTTAGCCTAGCTTAAGCATAGTTCATTGAATCTGATTAGACCGTTAGCATCTCGCTCAAAAATGACCAAAGAGTTTTGATAATTTTTTCTATTTAAAACTTGACACTTCTGTAGTTACATCGTGTACTAAGACCAACGGAAAATGAAAAGTTGCGATTTTCTAGGCCGATATGGCTTGGAACTATACTCTCATTCCGGCGTAATAATCAAGGAACTTTGCTGCTGTACCATGTGTGCAGCAGGCGCAAAGATGTCCCAGATAGCATGTAGTAATCGGCCCGAGCTCGGCTGCCCCGCGGCGCCTGCGGCTCAGAATCGGCATCGGCGCGTTAACCGGGCCGATTGTGGCCCGCAGCTTGCTCTGGGACATGTATATTTGTTACGGCTGTAAAGCACTGGGCCGATTCCTGTTCACTGTAACTGGCCCAACTCTGGCTATAGAGATCTGTGCCACTTCTGGCAATGACTCGGCTTATGTTCACTCACAGATGGTTACATAAGCAATAATTAAAATTGTCTTAAAATTATATTATGGTAGTATCTGATATGAATTAACTAACGTTACACGTTTAATGTAGCGAATTTGTCAATAACAACATATCTGCGGTAAAGCCTAATGATAAAAGTGCCATATAAGAAAGAACATTCTCTAATATGTATAATATCAAATCTATTGATAAGTGATGTTGCAATTCATTCTTTTATACGCTTTCATGTATTTCAAACGCACTTCACTGCGCGCTCAGGTGATTCATTCATCTTCTCGCACGCGGCGGGGGAGGGGTCTAGTACCTGTGATAGTGGGTGAATCCGCCATGTTTGTGTGGTTTGGAGCGGATGTGAGCAAATAATGGATTATTTACCAAGAGATATTAATGTTTGAGGTCATTTCGACAACATTCTGGTTAAGCATCAACGCACATTTACATTTGTAGTATTTTTACTTAGCAGACGCTTATAAAGGAACTTGCTAAAGTTAACTTCACGTGACTGCCGCAAATGCTGCTTGCTTGCCTTATCTGAAAACTTTCGGTATGCCACTACAGCTAATAAACGGACTAAATCTTTTACATCTTTGATCTAAGCATTGATATGTGGATTTCGAGTGTTTACGCTGCACTAAACTTTGACGAGCAACACTCCGATCTGCAAACAAAGAACTGAGGAAGAGGATGATGGCAGTCCTGCATTCACGAGGAGAAAGAGCAGGTTTGTCTGTTTGTTTTTAGTTTCCACGCTCATATATTATTATAAATGCAATTGTAATAAGCAAAAGTTGTTTTATTCCATGTTTCTTCAAGAAGGTGAGTGAAAAGGATGTTTATACTGTCATAGAAGATCATTGTTTTCAAATAACCTCAAATAACTAAATACAAAAGCTAGTTTTAACTGATTTTTTTTTTGTTATGATGAGAATGTGCTGCAATCCTATGCATTAGTATGTCTGAGATCATCTTCAGATGCTAAATGTAAGCAGATTTTACATTTACAGATGCTCGTGAATCCTAAAACGTGGACAACACAAACACAATCGCAGCTTTTGTTGCTACTAGCTGCTGCTTCACTCAGCATGTTAAGACGCACAAGAATAAGTGATTATTTCTCATAACATGCCATAAATTGCTTTTAATATTTCTCTGTTTTGTAGTAATCAAGAGAAGTGTTATCATTGCTGAAGAAATGGCAGATTTTAATCCCCAGACACCGAGCAGTGCAAGCCCTGAAGAAATTACACCAAGGACATCATCTTCTCTGACTGAACTAGCAAGGAGATGTTTGAACCAATGAGAAAGCTGGTAAGTTCAAGTAAAGTTTGGCACATTCAGTTAGAGTTAGACCATGTTACCTTTATTAATAGATACTTGTATACTATTTGCTCTTTACAGGTGGAATGTAAACCTAAACGCCGCTACTTTAATGATTATTTCTAAGTTTACTGAGCGATGTAAACTGCTGTCATCCACGTCACATCATTGCTCTAACCGACGTTACCTGAAGAATCCTTTCAGTGTGGCAGATATTCGCAAGCGTCTGGAGCCAACTTATGTAAGTAAAGCAAAACATTTTCTTTTTTCTTATTTTTTTTTCTTATTTGATTTTGTAAGGATAACTTAATGAAGAAAATGTAGGGCAACAATGTTAACGTTACCTACCTTTCCCCCCCATCATCGCAGTCCTACATTATATAAGTGTGTTACTGCTTTTTGTTAAACACACTGATCTGAGAAATGTGATTTTATTCCTACATTCATGTGAATAAACTAGCAGTAGCTTTATCTACGATTAGTAAACCTTTTCAATCTTACTTTACTTGCAGACTGAACTGGATGCTTACTGGAGAGTGAGCTTCAACACTTAAGGTAACTTCAGTTGAGTTGAAATGCAAGTTGCGTGATGTCTTCTCAGATAACTGGACACAGACTTGACTTTCTCTTTTCTACATCCACTGTTGGTTATACACTTGTGTGTTTTTGGTTTTCTAGGTTTGTATAAAGTTACACGATATCACTGAAAACAGCACCCATCAACAAGATTTCAGAGACTCTGCGTGACATTTTAAATGTTTATGATCTTCAAGTGAGTTGAAATTTGTCAACAATTACTACCTCCATCACTGTCTTCACTGTATATACAATTAAGTTGGCTTGCTTGTTTAACATGTTAATTTTTACTTTGAAGGGTGTGCATGATGTCAACATGAAACGCATCGTAGCCCTCCGTGCTCCTCAGTACCTGTGTAAGGAGGACCCACAATTCTTCAAGACTTGAAATGTAAGTATTCAATGCATTAACAGAATTGCTAGTATCGGTGAATGTAACGGTCTACTTTTAGTCTACTGAGTGAAACTTACAGTTGGACCCATATGCTTATTTCAGGAGGTGTTGGGAGAGCCAGACATCACTGATTTTGTCATTGTGGTCAACGAAAGCACAAGTCTTTCAAGCACTGCCGTTATAGAAGATGATCTTCAGGTTTTTTTTAATAAAAGACTAATCTTCAAAAAAAAATCTTCAATTGTACAGCTGAAGGTTTATTTTATTTTATTTGTTTTAGCTGTTGTTGTTTGTTTTTGTCTTTTGAGTTAGTATTTTTATGTAATGAAGTCCTGCAGAGGTGTCTGATCCTGTTCCTGGAGATCTACCTGCCAGCAGAGTTCAGCTAAGTTCTTCAGCTCATTATTTTGCTAAGTACAACAGCAAAACTTTTTCCATTTATCAATGTATTTAAAACATTAAGTTTGTCTATAGGCTACTTATACACAGAGTGTAAAATTGAATAAGTAAATACAGTATCATTTTTCAAAATGTGGTAAATATTTACAATAATTGTATAACAACTGCTGTTATCTGATGTAATATAGTTTTGTAATTGTTTTGTAAATAAAATCTTTTCATGCCAACCAGATCAAGTGAGTTCTTTACAAATGAACATATAATTGCTTTCAAAATAATGTGATGTTTGTATAGATTTAAGTAATGTTATTTATGTATTATAATTTATATAATTAAAATGTAAGTAAGCGTTTCGGCTGGGTATCAAATTTAAATGAAAAATGAATGAACAATATGGTAGATATATAAACGGGGCTGGGCCGTTTCTGGCGCGTTTGTGACAGCCCGATACCGGCTTGATTGTGGCAGTGTCGGCATGGTAACGGCTGCAGCGTCTGGCCTGATTGATTTGGGCCGGAATCGGGCAGTGAGTACACCAGGCATCCGGCCCGATCGCAGCAGACAGAAATGGGCCTAGTGGTTAGTCTCCGGCAGGCGAGAATCTAAGGCGGGTGTGCCTCATACGTCCTGAAAAGTGAAGCTGCGGGCTCTTTGATCGCCCCCTGGAGGCTGGATGCAGTACAGGTCATAAACCCCCATAGATATATACATAGATATATGTCGCCTTGGGGTTCTAAGCATGCGTCAAAACCGCCGCCATCTTGGAACAGGGGTCTTGTCATAGGTAGTAGCTAGGTAACGCTGCAATCTCCGCCTGTACTTTGAATTCATGGACGATGCCGGACTTTTGTGCTGTGTATGTTCAAACGAAAGAAATCTAAAAACCAGATAGCAAGGGATTACATTTCACAAGTGAGAATGTGTTATATATGATATTGAATGTTACGAAATTATATTTCTGGTTACGTTGGTTTGTTTCAGTCCTTGGTTAATGACCGCAGCTAATCTATGCTAGTTAGCTACCCATTAGTTTTTGACAGTTAGGAAAACCGCAGTAGGGGTAAAATCTTTGCGTGGCAGGGGCAGCTGCCACTGAGACCTGTCACTCCACCCGTCACCGCTAGTGGCAGCTGCCACTCGACCTGTCACCGCTATATGCGCCTGCCCCGCGACCTGTCACAGCTGCCACTTGATCTGTCACAGATATACGCGCCAGTCACTCGACCTGCCACGGCTATACCCGCCTGCCCCGCGACCTGCCACGGATAAACGCGCCTGCCCCGCGATCTGTATGCGGCCACGCCATCTATGCTTAAAATGTATTGCGCGTCTACATGAGGTTGCGTGGTAGGTGTTAAGTGTCGGTAGAAATATTTTTAAAATTCATAAAAAATAAATAAAATGAAACTGTTTATTGCAAACTTCACCCGATTCTTGTTATACATGTTCCCAATTAAGTACCACTGTGGTGACTATCATGCTGTTTTACTGTTTTATTCTTTAATAATTATGTCAAAGTCATAGACTACCTCGCTATACAGACATATTTTAAAAATTCATAAAAATATGAAATCAAATTGTTTTCTACAAACTCCACCTGATTCTTGTTCTAGATCTCCCCAAGTACCACTGTGGTGATTTTGGGGGCGTGTCGTCGTGATTCACAGTTGATTGACAGCTTGTCTGAGGACTGTCGGAGCTTAGAGGGGAGATTGAAGATATATAACTAACTATTAATTTTCGATTTCTGTGTTATTTCACACAGACAAAATGAGTTGTTCAGCAGTAAACTGTACTAACTGACCTACAGGATCTGATGGATATCTGAGCTTTTCTCGGTAACGTTAAATGTGGGCTTCATAAGCTAATTACGTTATTAGTTAAGATAACACGCCTAACGTTAGCCATGACAGGAAAAAAGCAGGTGATCGTTATCTGGCAGTTACTAATTGTTTTTATGGGTATAAAATAATAATTAGCAGGATAAAACTAATGATAGCCTACTCTGATTAATTATAGAGCACTGTTTACAGCAATCAATGTTCTGTAACGTTAACCCTTTATTTAAAATGGCAGGACCATTTTTGACATTTTAGAGTTGTTTCTAGTGGCATATTATATTGAGTTTATCTACTGAATTTGCTGTTTCAAAAATATTATTGCTCTAGAAACAGAATAGCCTATTATTTTATAGGTAGAATTTTAAATTGTGTATAATTTATATAGCCTATTTAAAATACATCAATGATGACACAGTCGTCTGGGCGGAAGTTTGATACCGCGACTCCGCCTCCGGGCTCCACTGACGATTCTTTCTGCGCATGCCCAGGCTCCAAACTTTTTTTTTTTTTTTTTGAGGTTTTTGCATAACGCGTCAGCGCCCATCGGCGTCCGTTTTGGCTTCAGTTCAATACAATGGAAGGAAGCGGCATCGCGTCGTCCATCTTTGTTTACTGTCTATGATCTAAGGGTGCTTCCACACTTGGTTCGATTGCCTGGACCGAACCCAAGTTCGATTGCTTCCCCCTCCCACTGCGCCCACTGGACTGTGTTCACATTATATTATTTGGGTCCGACCCGCGGTTCGTTTGCATCATCAAACCAGCAGCTGTTTGCTTAGTAACGATGGCACAGGAGAAGGCGGCAAAATGCATAACGTTGCTCTCCTCAATTTTATATTTTTGTTTTTGAACCGTTGGTTTTGTTCATAACGGCTCTTGCGTCTATCTGCCGCGAATGTAGAATGCTGAAGGCGAGCAGAAATGAGAAAAGCTATGCTACAGCTCTCTGTTTGCAGCACGTCATCACGCTCATCAGGAAAGTGAGTGAAACACACACAAACACACATTTTTATCAAATAATACGGCATTAATAGCGGTTCACTTCTGCAATTTGGTACGTTTGCATTCATATCAGAAGCAAACCGTACCGGAGTTCACTTGAACCGCACCCCAGACCACCCTTTTGAAGCGGACTCGGGTACGGTTCGCAGGTGCGCACCTGAGTTCAGAAGACAGTGTTCACATCATCCAAATGTACCGAACTCTGACGTCAGTCAAACCCGGGTGCGCACCAAAAGTGCTAATGTGAAAGCACCCTAACAGGAACTGGCCCGAGTGTATTTTGCTATCTGGCTATTACCCACCGCCTGTGACCCCCTGTTTGCATGGGGAGCGTGCCTTGCAACCATGGAGACAACCATGTGCCTGCTGTACCCATGGTACGGCAGCAAAGTTCCTTGATTATTACGCCGGAAAATGAGCCTATTTTCAAAAACAGTGGAGTGTTCCTTTAAAAGTACTTACCCTGCTCAATAATACAGTAACTTAAATAAGCACAAGTCATCCTGCCATACCAAACAAGACCACAGGGAGATACCAAAGGACTGAATTTAAAAACTATGCGGATCCATTCAAAATTATTGACATAACACCACTGATCCTCTCAAACTTCTCTAAAACGCGCTTGTTCGGCGAGCATCCGTTATAAAGCACTCACAGTACATTCATTTTGACAACGAATCGAATATATTGAACTGTGTTCATGCAGAAATACAATTTTATAGTGATCAGTGAGTCAAGTGCGTACATGCATGGTTTGTTTGCGCATCATTGCGGACTCGTGCATGCCTTATGTATGACTCCTGTATGTCACTGTAATCGTCTTTACCTTCATTACAATCGTCATCTCTTTAGCGACACTGGTTTTCTTTTTCCAACTGAGAGTCTTAGTTTGCGTTTTGAGCCACCGTACAGTCTGTATTTCACAGCAGCACGATGAGAAACGGTTGCCTGGCAAGTCCAGAATGATATATCTTCTACAAGATATATGTCTGGTCAGTCCACCCTCCGTCGTGCCTCGAGTCAACTCCAAATCATACCGTGCAATCAGATTTGTTTATTTCAGTGATGCAAACAGTGTCACTCTAGTGCGGCGAAAGTCCCTTCAATATCAACAAAGATGGCGCACGGGAGACCCGAGAATTTATTCTATTCAGCCGTGAATTCAGTTTTAAATGACCAAAAACACATTAAGTCATTAAAACCCCAGCAGCTGACAGCACTAGAAGCTTTTATTTTAAAAGAACACGTTTTCGCGTTGCTTCCCACTGGCTTTGGAAAAGCGTAATATATCAGTTAGCTCCGCTTGTTGCAAAGAAGATGTTGTTGTGTGAAACTCCTGTTGTGGTTGTAGTGTCTCCTCTACTTGCACTCATGGAGCAGCAGGTAACGGAGGCCTCCAAGCTCAGAGTTACCAGCTATGCAGTTAGGAGTGAATAGCGACGAGGAGATTTTCTAAACTACTCTCCGTGCTTGCCAAAAAACTATTGTGCTTGCCCGGGGCCGTTTATTTACTTTTCGCTGTTGACTCTCTTGTTGCTTTGCTAACGTCATATCCGCCCTTCTCTGATTGGTTTACTCTGCTTCCTGTTTGCTCGGCTTTGCTCCGCCCTAGAAATCGAATTGATTCAATGGCGACCAGACTCATCCGCTGGTACAGCGGTGAGGCTGGATTTTCCAGGCAAGAGAAACAGCCTGTGCTGAACCGAAACAATCACAAAATACGTACGAGAGGTGGTGGTGCTTTGTTTTAAATGTATTTTTTAATTAATTGAATTTAATTTATTAAATGTAATGTATTAATAATTAAATTAATGAATTATATTAATATATTTAAATTAATTTTAATTTAATTTAATTGGAGTCCACTAGGTATGAAAATATTGTTCACTTTAAACATGATGAAAGTGGAGTAATAGTAATAATATCTAGGTCTGAATTGAAATAGGCTATATTGTACGTTTTAAAGGATCACGCTACAGATCTTATAACACATGCATTGCTGTGTCTGTTATCACATAATTCCCACTTTTGGACACTTTTGCTTTAACGGACATTATACAACACTGCAAAATCAAGCTGTTATATTCATATATTTATTGTCCAACATTCCCAAATTTTCTGATGCATGTCCTTAATTTAATTTCATGTGTTGGTAATAATTCAGTGTTTATAAGCCTTTTAAAGAATTTCAACCCAAACTGAATAGGTTCTCTAGAGAGCAAAGGTTACCAACATGGCGGAAACGCAGGGCTACTGCTGGGCGCCGGTGTTGCAATGGAACGTTCTCTTGAGTTTTGCTTCTTGTTAGTGTATATTCTTTGATGGTGAAGCATTAGACTGGAAGGCCAACAGCCAAAACAAAAGGTTTAGGGGAAATTCTCACCCCAAATAAATAAATAATAAAATAAGTAATTCTAACTGAAATTAAACTGTGAAAAAAAAAAAAAATTATATATATATATATATATAAATATATATATATATATATATATATATATATATATATATATATATATAAAATGCACACACACACACATATATATATATATATATATATATATATATATATTGTCAGTAGGGTTATCCTATTGATAACCCTTTTTTTCCAAAATGCGACAAACGCCAGTCTCCTTTCTCTGCAGAACGCGATATATTCGCTCAACCAACAAAAACAGAAAAATTAATACTTTTGACAGCATTGATGAACCTGTGGTGTTTTCTGCGGTGTGGAAGAAATGCAAGTCAACATCAAATTTCTGTCGCGGTCCACAAAACTGAATCATAGACGGTTTTAAAAAGCCGTTCCCTTTCGATACTTCACTCGTACTGCGTATGGGAAAGGTCTCCCTTTTTCCCCGCTGCTGAAGCCTTTTTCAATAACGCAGTGTAACTGCATCGTCATTGGTTCACTCATAGACAAGTTGTTGAACCAATGACGGCGCTGCATAGCTGCGCGGCCTATGGCGACAAAGCGCGCGAATATTCCCACCGAAATGGGCGGGGTTAGGGGCTATATAAGCAGGTGTTTCGCCATAGGATTTCAGTGTTTTCTCCTTCAGCGACGACCTCTACTTCTCTTCGCTGATCTCCGCCTGAAGCCGAAGAAGCTCGCCGCCTTCCTGACAGCTCTCGTCGCCGTCTGAAGAGGCTCCCGCAGCGGACTCGCCTGGATTCGCCGGACGAGGACAGCGCCGGCGCCTTCACTGACTGCAGCTGCAGCGCCGTCGTTTAGCCGCCGCCTCCCGCTCCCGGCCGCTTCCTGTGCGTCCCCTGCCGCCATCCGGCGCGCCACCTGAGAGCTTCACCCGCGGCTTAACGGCCGCTCTAAAAGAGCGTTTCCACAGCGGTTTTCACCGCTTCTAAGAGCTTCCGCGGCCCTCGCCGCTCTACAAAGAGCCACCCAACTGCCGTTTTCACGGCACCGGCATCTCCCGATGCCCCGTCACTCATGTGCTACGTGCAGGGCCCCCCTGCACGATAGCGACGGTCACAGCGAGTGCGTCGCCTGCCTGGGCAAGCCCCATGCGGACGGCGCGCTTGCTGGAGACTCATGCCCGCACTGCGAGTGCATGAGTCTCAGTTCCCTGCGCTCGCGGGTCGCCTTCTTCACGGAGGGCGATCTCGCCGCTCGCGCCCTCCCGTCTCCTTCCTCCCGCGAACCGGCCAGGAAGAGACAGCGGGGTAGAGCGACTCAGCGCCCGGAGTTAGGCGAGCTCACGCCGGGCCAGCCCCCGCGTGCCTCGCCCCCGCGTGCCTCGCCCTCTCCTCCCAGGGAACCTTCTCCTGTTCTGTTCTCTCGCCCTGAGCAGCGTCCCTCTGCCGAAGCAAGTGACCTTGTCTCATTCGGAGGAACAGACGACGAGCAGGATGACTCCATGTCACTTGCGGCTTCCGAAGCGGAAGCATGGGTTGGTGAGCCGGATGACCCCGCTCCCCCGCCTCCCTTGGAGCCCATTGAGCACGGCCAGGGCATGGATGCCGAACTATTCCGCATCCTGTCCAGAGCCGTGGAAGAGCTGGACCTCGAGTGGGCCCCTCCAGAGGAGCCGTCTCGCAGCCGCCTGGACGAGTGGTTCCTGCCAGGCCGCCGCCAAGCACCTCGCCAGCGCTCAGCGCCCTTTTTCCCCGAAGTCCACGAGGAGCTCACGAAGTCGTGGCACGCTCCGTATTCCGCCCGCCTTCACACAACGCACCGCTCCGCCCTCACCACCGTCGATGGCGTCGAAGAGAAGGGATACGAGCACCTGCCACCCCTAGACGAAGCGGTGGCTGCTCACCTCTGCCCTCCCGCGGCTGTGGGATGGAAGACCAAGAGGGCCCTTCCCTCCAAGCCCTGTCGGACCACCTCTACTTTGGCTGGACGGGCTTACACCTCGGCGGGCCAGGCTGCCTCCGCGCTTCATACAATGGCCATATTTCAGGTCTTCCAGGCCAAACTCCTCCGCTCGCTGGACGAGTCTGGAATTCCAAGGATCTTCGCAGCGCCACCGACCTTGCCCTGCAAGCCACGAAGGCCACGGCCCAGGCCATCGGGCGTTCCATGGCCAGCCTGGTAGTTTTGGAGCGCCACCTGTGGCTCAACCTTACGGAGATCAAGGACCTGGACAAGACGGCCTTCCTAGACGCCCCGGTCTCTCCCTCTGGTCTCTTCGGGCCTGCAGTGGATGGCTTCACCGAGCGCTTTACTGCTGCGCAGAAATCGTCTCAGGCTATGAGGCATTTCTTGCCTAAGCGCTCCAACTCTGCTTCTGCGTCCAGCCGCCCCAGGACTGCGCCGGCTCAGCAGAACAAGCCAGCTCCACCCGCAACACAGGCAGCGCCACCCAAGGAGCATCGTCAGCGCTCGCGCCCTGCGAAGCGCCCTCCCTTCCCGAGACGCCAGGGACCCCGGCCCAAGATTGTGCTGGACCCGGTGCCTCCGAAGTCGTCCTGATTCGTCAGGAAGGAAGAGGATGGGGGATCGTCCCGTTGCGACCGGACAACCCCAAAAGCTCCCACGAGTAATTTCCCCTCCGCCTCGTTTAATTCCGGGCGTGGGAAACATGCTCCATGTGACAGCTGGGCCCACACCTGTTGCGCCCACCCTAAACGCCGTTTTCACGGCGAACAATATTTTACCTTATCAAAAAAAGAGCAAATTTCCTCTTCCACCTCTCTCGGTGTACGACCCCCTCAACGGCGGTCTGTCATCCGATATCATTCAACCCCTTGCCACTCGGGCCGAGGCCTGGCAGGCCATCCCCGATGTGTCAGAATGGGTTATGGGGATCGTAACCCAGGGCTACTCGCTCCAGTTTGCACGACGGCCCCCTCGCTTCGGCGGGGTGCTTCAAACCTCGGTCAATCCGGACGACGCGCATGTCCTCCGAACCGAAGTCATGACGTTGCTAAGAAAGGGAGCTGTGGAAATAGTTTCCCCGACAGAGAGCGAGTCAGGCTTTTACAGCCGCTACTTTCTGGTCCCCAAGAAGGATGGTGGTCTCAGACCCATTCTAGACCTCAGACTTTTGAATCACTCCCTCATGAGACGGAAGTTCAAAATGCTGACGCTGAAACAGATCCTCGCGCACATTTGCCCCGAGGACTGGTTCTGCTCGCTGGACCTGAAGGATGCGTATTTTCACATCCAGATAGCCCCCCGTCACAGACAATTCTTGAGATTCGCATACGAGGGAGTGGCGTACCAATATACGGTCCTGCCCTTCGGGCTGTCTCTGGCTCCTCGCACTTTCACCAAGTGCATGGACGCGGCGCTTTCCCCTCTGAGGCAAATGGGAATCCAGGTCCTAAATTATCTCGACGACTGGCTCATTCTAGCCCGTTCGCGAACCGAGCTGGAACACCACTGATCCATGCTCCTCAGCCATTTACAATGCCTGGGTCTCAGGGTCAACTTAGCCAAGAGCTCGCTGTGCCCCACCCAGCGAATCTCGTTTCTGGGGGCAGTTTTCGACTCAGTCCGCATGACGGCAGTAGTCTCGCCGGAGCGTGCTCTAGCGATTCAGCAGCTCACGGCCTCAATCAAGAACAAAGCCTGTCTTCCTCTGAAGTTTTTCCAGAGGCTACTAGGGCTGATGGCTTCCGCCTCCCCGGTGCTGCAGCTCGGCCTTCTTCGGATGCGGCCTCTTCAGTACTGGTTGAAGTTCCGGGTTCCTCCCAGCGCCTGGCGGCATGGCCGCTTATGTCTCAAAGTCAATCAGGCCTGTCTTCTAGCCCTGAAACCTTGGATGGACCCTATGTGGTTCAAGCGCGGAATACCCTTACAGGCGGTCTCACGAAGGACGGTGCTCTCAACGGACGCTTCCAACTCGGGTTGGGGCGCTGTGTGCGAGGGCAGACCGGCCTTCGGCTTGTGGAGTCACGAGGAAAGCCGTCTACACATCAACTGTCTAGAGATGCTAGCAGTGATGAAGGCCCTTCAGTCTTTTCAGGCTCACTTGACAGGACGTCATGTTCTAGTCCGATCCGACAGTATGACAGTGGTGTCATATTTAAACCACCAGGGCAGTCTCTCATCCAGCCCTTATGCGCTCTGGCGAAACGTCTTCTGGAATGGGCTCTTCCGAGGCTTCAGTCGCTCAGAGCGGCTCATGTTCCTGGCAGGAACAATCTGGGCGCAGACATGTTGTCGCGGAGCAACATCCCCTCCGACGAGTGGATGCTCCACCCCCAAGTGGTCCTCAAGATTTGGGAGTTCTTCGGGAGGGCAGAGATAGACCTCTTCGCCTCAGAAGACAACTCTCATTGCCCAACATTTTTCTCGAAGGAAGTCGATGCTCTGGCCCATACATGGCCCAGCACGCTCCTTTACGCCTTCCCTCCGATCGCACTGATCCCTCAGGTCATCAGGCGCATCAGAGAAGACCAACACAGAGTCCTTCTGGTAGCCCCGCTCTGGAGGAACCAGGTTTGGTCCTCTGAGCTGTTCAAGCTCTCCCTGAGAGCCCCGTGGCCGATTCCCCTGAGACGGGACCTCCTCTCTCAGGCAAACAGAACGATCTGGCACCCACAGCCGGAGCTTTGGGCTCTGCACCTCTGGTCCCTCGATGGGAGCCGACCAGCCTCCCCGGGGATGTCCTAAATACCATTTCTCAGGCTAGAGCCCCGTCCACGAGACGCCTCTATGACCAGAAATGGTCTGTCTTTGTTGATTGGTGTTCCTCACGCAACATAGACCCTGTGGAGAGTGACGTATCCTTCATACTGTCTTTCCTCCAAAAACGCTTGGAAATGGGGCGCACCCCTTCTACTCTTAAGGTTTATGTAGCAGCCATTGCGGCGTTCCATGCTCCCATTGCTGGCCAATCAGTGGGACATAACGGCCTTATAATCCGTTTCCTGAGGGGTGCTAGGCGATTGAATCCTCCTCGCCCCCTCACCGTTCCCACTTGGGACCTCTCGCTGGTCCTCAGGGCCTTAAAGGGAGCCCCCTTTGAGCCAATGGGTTCAGCCGATCTCAGGCCCCTAACGCTAAAGACCGCTCTGCTGTTAGCATTGGCATCGGTTAAACGCGTTGGCGATTTGCAGGCCCTCTCTGTCAGCCCTGCATGCCTTGAATTTGGGCCTGGAGACTCGAAGGTCGTTCTGAAACCTAGGCATGGCTACGTTCCTAAGGTGCTCTCAACCCCGTTTAGAGCTCAGGTCATCTCGCTTTCTGCTCTTCCTCCCTCGGCGGATGAATGGGAGCTAGAGCTACTCTGCCCAGTCAGGGCATTGAGGACCTATGTGGAGCGATCGCAGCCTTTCAGGCAGTCGGATCAGCTCTTTATTTGTTTTGGTGGTTGACCAAAGGGTCTCTGGTCTCAAAACAGCGCCTTTCCCGTTGGATAGTGGACGCTATTAACCTGTGCTACTCCTCACTGGGTGCGGACTGCCCCATAGGAGTCAGGGCCCACTCCACTAGAGGAATGGCTTCCTCGTGGGCTTGGTCCAACGGAGTTTCCATTCAAGACATCTGTGAGGCGGCCGGCTGGTCTTCGCCGTCCACTTTTGTCAGATTCTATCATCTCGATGTCCCGACCTTGCAAGCTCGGGTTCTTTCAGTGTGATTAAGCGGCCTCTGGCGAGTTCCGCCTCACACAACCCCAGGAATTACTTCCTTAAGTGTAACTAGGGTTCGATTAAGGTTTGCCTTCTCACTTGTCTTTTGGACCCACTCCCATGTGTCCAATTTCAGGCTATATCGTTCCCTGCCGTGGCACGGCGTGGTTGAATTCGTTCCCCATACGCAGTACGAGTGAAGTATCGAAAGGGAACGTACTCGGTTACTAACGTAACCTCGGTTCCCTGAGATACGGAACGAGTACTGCGTCACTTGCCGTGCCACGAGGCTGCGGCTTCAGGGTCGTCGCTTCAGTCGATTACACTGAAATCCTATGGCGAAACGCCTGCTTATATAGCCCCTAACCCCGCCCATTTCGGCGGGAATATTCGCGCGCTTTGTCGCCATAGGCCGCGCAGCTATGCAGCGCCGTCATTGGTTCAACAACTTGTCTATGAGTGAACCAATGACGATGCAGTTACACTGCGTTATTGAAAAAGGCTTCAGCAGCGGGGAAAAAGGGAGACCTTTCCCATACGCAGTACTCGTTCCGTATCTCAGGGAACCGAGGTTATGTTAGTAACCGAGTACGTTTTTCATACCAATGTACTCGGCAAATGTGTTTATTTTAACCGTGCGGTGGCGCCAGATAGCCTACTCTTTAATCGGTAATGACAAATAATTCATTTATAACATTAACAAGATGATCCGTTGAATTCATTTTGGTATATAAGATAGGTATTGGTAAAGTTTAGACTCTGTCATCAAGAGTGTAACTTTGGTTTGAAAAGTGGGGGGACACACACCCTCTAGGGTGTGAAAATTTTGTACATTTTAAAGATAAATTCATTAATCTGGTGAACTTTGAGAATAAAGAGCTTTTTAAAAATAAAGAGCTTCAACCCATGTTCAGTGTGCAAATTGAACAAAGAAAAAGTCTGTGCATTGACTTGTACCTGGATCCACTGTTAAAAATAAATTATCCACCCGCCAACTGCCTGATGATATTCTCTGATTTAGATATATGAACCTGATCATCCCATTACAATTATTCAAATTCTGTGTAAAGCATGATAATATTGTAACATATCACACTGAAGTAGGTTGCTTATAAATGAACTTTTGTTCCCTTCATCCCTTTTGTTTTGAAAATGTTCCCTTCAACCTTAAATTGTCACTGTTTCATTGTAGGAAAACACAATTATCATAATGATGGAGGCGGCACTAAGTGAGTTGCAAGAGTTTTCTTATTATTTTTTAAATTTATTCATATTTGAGTGTACCTTCAACACGTGATATAGTTAAGACGTTTAACCCTCTGGAGTCTGAGGCTGATTTGGGGCCTGGAGAAGTTTTGACATGCCCTGACATTTGTGCTTTTTTCAGTTGTTCATAAACATATTAATGGAAAAAGTGTCATTACACTGTATTCAGCACAAACTAGGCTACCATAATATGTGAGGAACATGTATGTACATGTTTGTGTTTTTGAAGGAATAACGTTTATGCGTGGTTATTGAAAAAACAAAAAACTTAAGTCACTGAAATAAGGCCAAAAAATAATATTATATATGTGTTCTGGGTATTGGAGATTGTAGACTAGAGTTTTTACTTCAAAATTATATAAAAATTATCCTTCCTACTCCTTCATACAGTATAAAACAATAGAGAGATTTAAATTTTCTAAAACATCTTTGGTCAAGAAACACAGTATGCGTGGAGGCGTGAATCATCATGAATAATGGGTGATTCTCACCTGAGAAGATAAAAGAATCACATAAAGAGCTCTAATGAGCTGCATAAATAATGAGCTCTTTCAGTCAGGTAGGCTGTGAAAAAACCCTCTGTGATCATATCTCAAAGCTTATCATGGTGTAAATCAAACATACAGAAAAAACAGCAATACTGTGAAATATTATTACAATTTAAAATAATGGTATTCTATTATATACTTTAAAATATAATGTATTTCTGTGATGCAAAGTGTCTGAACAATTATGTTACCTCTATGGCATTTCATATAGGCTTTTAGCTTAAAAGCATGCACATTTGGAGAAATATTGATGGATTCTCATATGTTTGTCAATTTTCTATACAGAGGAGTAATATTTATTCAGGATTTATTGTCATTACTATGAGCGCTGGATACTGTGTTTTCAATTCATACTTGCAGCCAGAGGGCGCTCTGTGCACGTTTAGTCCACAAATGCCTGCTAAAGAAGAATAGGCAATCCAGGAACTAACTGAACTAACAGAGGCCAGAGATTGCTAACTATGGCTATTCAAAACACTTTTCAAGACAATAAATACGCGATTGAGACGATGAATGCATGTATTGACTCAGAATTTACGTCTGAATAGCGCTGGCTCCGTGGGCGTGGCCGCATTAGCGGATAATGAGCTGAATCACGGACTTCTGACATGGCTCTCTTTTCATACAGATTACATAAACACAGAATATTTGTTTTCGATTTGACTTACACGATTTAAAACCTGGCATTTCAACGTTTTTTTAGACAGAAGTCTCTTTTTTTTGTGATTAGTATTCACTAAGTTACAGTTCATTTTCTGAGAACTATCAGATTGGACTTCGTTCAGAGGGAGATGAGAGATCACGCATCATGTTAGTTTTCTTTATTTTACAAAAAGCACAACATTCTGTTTTTACTCAGAGTGTACACAAATAAAAGAAGATATTCCACAGATTAAAATGGTGTATAGCTCTTAATTGTATGTGCAACATTGACGGAGTATTTTGAGTCTCTTTCACACTGGTAAGAAAAAAACCGCGGTGGTATCGCCAGCGATACCTCAGACCTCAGAGTGTTAAAATTGTCCAAAACAATCCCGCATCATGTTGAGGCCCTGTTATAAAACACGTAACAGTATTACTTTAATTTAACATTATCAGTTAGTATGTTACTACCTGAAAGCTGAAAATGATAACGATGTTTGATAAATGATGTTAATGGCGCCAGGGTTGCCAGGTTTTCACAACAAAACCCGCTACTCAAAACTATGTGGTCCCACGGTAAAAGTCGCATTCCAGGGGCTAAATATCATGTTATTTGGGTCGCTTCAACCCGCGGACATGAAAAACGACCCGCAGGAACAGTGAAAATGTACCCCAATTCCGCGGGGAAAACAGCGGACTTGGCAACACTGAATGGCGTTCTTCTCTCACATTCTTCATGAAGTAGTGGTGCACGCACGACCAATGTGGCTGCATGGCTCCCTCTGTTGGTGAACATGATCACTACACGATTGCTCCAATAACCAGCAGGCTGCTGTATGCTGGTCGGACATTTTTACAATGTATTTGCGGGTTATTTTGAACGAGCTATAAAACGTACTCGGTTACTAACGTAACCTCGGTTCCCTGAGATACGGAATGAGTACTGCGTATGGGGAAAGGTCTCCTTTTTCCCTGTTACTGAAGCCTTTTTCAATAACGCAGTGTAACTGCATCGTCATTGGTTCACTCATAGACAAGTTGTTGAACGAATGATAGCGCGGCATAGCTGCGCGGCCTATGGCGACAAAGCGTGCAAATATTCCCGCCGAAATGGGCGGGGTTTAGGGCTATATAAGCAGGTGTTTCGCCATAGGATTTCAGGTAATTCGACTGAAGCGACAACACTGAAGCCGCAGCTTCGTGGCACGGCATGTATCGCAGTACTCATTCCGTATCTCAGGGAACTGAGGTTACGTTAGTAACTGAGTACATTCCCTTTCGATACTTCCCTAGTACTGTATATGGGGAACGAATTCAACTGCGCCGTGCCACGGCAGGGAACGACTGGACTTGTCTTGGGCACCGATAGGGAACCAGTGGACAAGAGAGAAGGCCGAAGCCGTCGAACCCATGTTACACTTGCAACGAGGAGTAACTGTGGCTAGTTGTTTTTCAAAGTTACTAGCCACTCAGCATTTTAACTGTTAGGCTATATAAAAGAACAAAGAAGCAAATGACAAAAAATAATCTGCCACTGCTTCGTCCAGGGGCGGAAGGCTCTCGTAGCCCTTCTCCGTAGAGCCATCGACCGAAGTGAGAGCTGACTGCTGTGAAGTGCGTAAGCGGGCCGAATAGGGTAAGAACGGGGAAGAACGGCGCAGAGCGTTGGCGAGGGGCCTGGCGACGTCCCGGCAGGAACCATTCATCCAGTCTGCTGCACGTTGGCTCTTCAGGTTGGGCCCATTGGAGATCTAGCTCTTCGACAGCCTTAGAGAGGATGCGGAACAGTTCGGCATCCATCCCTGATCTGCACTCAATGGGCTCCAGCGATGGCAAATGGGCGGGGTTTTCCTCCGAATCACCGGCCCATTCCTCCGTTTCAGAAGCCGCGAGAGACACGGAGTCATCATCCAGCGGCTCGTCCTCAGAACCGCCGAAGGAGACGAGGTCACTCGCGTCAGCCGAGGGACGCAGCTCAGGGCAGGAGAACAGGACGGGGGACTGTTCTCTCGAGGGAGAGGGTGAGGCACGAGGGGGCTGAGCTGGCGTGAGCTCATCCAACTCTGGGCGCTGTGCCGCTCTGCCCCACTGTCTCTTCCTAGCCGGCTCGCAGGAGGAAGGAGACGGGAGGGCGCGAGCGGCGGGACCGCCTTCACTGAAGAAGGCGATCCGCGAGCGAGACTCATGACTCATGTTCTCGCAGTGAGAACATGAGGTCCCGGTGAGTGCAGCCTCTGCATGGGGTCTGCCCAGACAGCCGACACACTCACCGTGCCCGTCGTCTTCATGCAGAGAGGCTCTGCATGGGCCACAAGAGTGGCGCGGCATTTGTATAAACACCGCAGCCGTGAAAACGGCGTTTGAGGGGCTCTTTTAGAGCGGCGAGAGCCGCAGGAAGCTCTTTTAGAGCGGCGAAAGCCACGAGGAAAAGCTCTTTTAGAGCGGTGAGAAACCGCTCAATTAGACGCGCCAGATGGCGGCAGGAGACGCGCTGGCAGGGGGCGTCGGCGCTTCTTCGTCAGCGAGCTCAGCAGTCCGCTGCGGGAGCCTCTTCGAGGATGTGAAGTCGTCGCTGAAGGAGAGAGAACTGAAATCCTATGGTGAAACACCTGCTTATATAGCCCTAAACCCCGCCCATTTCGACGGGAATATTCGCACGCTTTGTCGCCATAGGCTGTCATTGGTTCAACAACTTGTCTATGAGTGAACCAATGACGATGCAGTTACACTGCGTTATTGAAAAAGGCTTCAGTAACGGGGAAAAAGGAGACCTTTCCCCATACGCAGTACGAGTGAAATATCTAAAGGGAATGGGGACATTTCCAGTGACAGCTCTAATAGGGGACGGAGCACAAAAAAACGGGGACGTCTGGGTCACCCTAAAAGTGGACTCGTTTTCATGCTACACACAATGTTCTTGGGCTACATTAAATATTTAGCTAACAGTCTAAATAAGAAGTTACCTAGCAACAGTGTATGTTAACGTTAGCTCAGTCAAGGCTAACATCAACAGGTGTAGAAAGAAAATATGATTATCCTGACCTGAGCTAATTTACTGAATCAACCAACTTCTTTCATTTCATCCATGACGACATTAAAGTCATCTGTTGCTGTTTCTGGCATTTCATCGCTGACTATGCCGCAACCGCGATACCTCCTCATATTTCAATGAGCTGTTTTAGAGTGTGTACACGACGTTCCTGAACGTTCCTCGTGTAGTGATCATGTTCACCAACAGAGGGAGCCATGCAGCCACATTGGTCGTGCGTGCACCACTACTTCATGAAGAATGTGAGAGAAGAACGCCATTCAGTGTTGCCAAGTCCGCTGTTTTCCCCGCGGAATTGGGGTACATTTTCACTGTTCCTGCGGGTCGTTTTTCATGTCCGCGGGTTGAAGCGACCCAAATAACATGATATTTAGCCCCTGGAATGCGACTTTTACCGTGGGACCACATGGACACGTGCATATACACAGGCAGGCTCTCTGTGTTCTGCTCCTCCGTGGCGATGACGGCATGCGGTTAAAAAAATCATAACAAACTAGTTTGAAAGTGGGAGGGACACAAACGGGATTTTGAAAAGTGCGGGGGACATGTCCCCCCTGTCCCCAGTGGAAATTACGCCCTTGTCTGTCATACATGTGAATCAACTTACTTTGTTGTGTATTTTCAATTTGAAAAATAACTTTTATATTGATGGATTAATTGCATTTTGGGAAAAAAAACAAAAAAAAACGTGTCATGAATGTTTTTATAACCAAAAGATGCTATGTGAAAGTTTGAAACAGAAAATAGTGGTTTTCATTTTGCCACTTTCTTGGTAAAGAAAACACCTTTTTACTCAAATGAATCAAAATGGATTTATTGCGTTTTGGAACCAAACTAATATATATATATATATATATATATATATATAAAATTAAATAGTCAAAATATGACATCACAAACAGCCCATCTTATCAGTCCTCCTCAGACTAAACTAGTCCCTTCATGTGTTTGTGATGTCTGAATACTGAGATTCTGCCTGCAGACCAGCACACACAGGAGAGGGTCTGAAATCAATCTCACACGTGCTAACAACCTAGGAATATACCAAACAAGAGGAAGCTTATATGGAAGAAAGAATGAAAAGAAATGTAATAAAATGAAGGGCAGAAAAAGTACCAGCAGATTAAATAGGAAAACAATCAAAATATGATGATCTGGTTTCCTGGATGTGTGAGAGCGATGATCAGCAGAACATGAAGCTCTGCAAGATATTATCCATGTGACCAATGACACAACTAACATGAAAAGAACCATCCATGAATAATATCTATTAAAGAAAATCCTACTGATAACAATGGAGAGAAATGCAACTATGTAGAAAAAAATTAAAAATGGTAAAGAGAAAACAGCAGCAGTATACAGTGGAAATCTCACTGAGAGAATTCCCTCTAGCGCCACCAGCTGGTTTAAGATGAGACCATAGTCTCTTGACGACGACCATAAAGAATACAAAACACTAAATGTCCAATCTGTATACCTGTTCTCATCTAAGAGATATTTTAACAGTATGTAGGGACACAAGAAAAGCTCTACAAAGTCAGTGAGGAGGAGGAGGATGATGAAGGCTGAAATACGGTGTCCATTCTTTCTGTGATGAATTAGATCGCTGACAGACCAAACAAGAGTTGGAAGACCTGTGCACGCACAAATGATGGTGAAGATGGAAATTCTGACCCTCATCTCCAGTAGGTCAGCTTCCCACTTCCAATGAAATGGATAATATTCCGATATCCAGCTGAAAATATGTAAGTGTATAAATAAGTGAAAAATATCTATGCTGAGTAAATGCTGAGCAACGTTCAGAAGTCACAAAGCTCATAATGCCTATACAGCAACTCAGAATCATCAGAATCTGACAACATTCATGCATTTTAGACTATTAAATATTGGTTCATATGTAATGACTTCAAGCGAAAAAACAACAGACATTTCTTACCTAGATACATTCATGATTTATATAGTGCTGTGCTCATGGCATAAGAGCGTTTTCAGTCTTGGTTGATTTCTTCTCAAGTTCTGCCTGTTTCTTGCTCTTCCTTCCTTTTTTCTACTGCTGGTTTCTGGTTGTTGGTTTATCTGGTGGTTTGATTTCAGCTCTCATATCTGAGCTCTGACTGTGGTTTCAGTTATAAGCAAGAATATGCTTTACTTAAATCATAATGCCTAAACCCTCTACAATATTAATAGTTAATATATTAACTAACATGAACTAACTATGAGCAACAAAAGTTTTACAGCATTCATTAATCTTTGTAAATGTTAGTTAATGAAAAAACAATTGTTGTTTATGTTAGTTCACAAACTAAAGTTAACACATACAACTTTTGATTTAAAAAATGTATTAGTCACTGTAGAAATTAGGCAAATAAAATTAATAAATGCCTTAGAAGTTAGTTATCATTGGTTCATGTTGTAGTTAATAAAAAATGTTAACAAATGAAACCTTTTCGTAAAGTGGTATATATTTATTTATTTATTTATTTATTAAGGCTGTCAATAGATTATTTTTTTAATTGCGATTAATCGCACACTTATTGTGAAATTAAGCTTTTTCAAGGTAAATTTAGATGTCTTTCCAAAAAAGGACACCAAATAACCAAATCATATGATTTAATATAATTCATACATTTATGTACACCAAAGCAACCATAAAAAAAAAAAAAAAAAAAAAAAAAAAAATCAACAATGCTTTACAGGTTTTTCAACTATCTAACAATAGTTTTCAGGTACAGAAATTGAACAAAGTAATCAAATATAAAATAACTGCATATAAACTTATTTAAATAATTAAATAAATATGAAACATTAAGTTACAAAAGCTATTCAGTCAAGAGTGATTTCTTCATCTTTTGTCGTTTGAGTAACATTAAAAACAGAAAGCAGGAATATTAGACTGATGTCCCTTTACATAATTCAAAGATCCAGCACACTGATTATGATACACATAACTTGACTGTCTCATTTTTCTCTTAAGACATAACCTAGCTACTATGTTTGTTAGGATACTCGGTAAGATGGGCATGTTGACCATAGACTAAAACAAAGATGGACGACATGACGTTGCTTCCTTCCATTGTAATGAACTGAACGTAAAACATTCGACGATGGGCACTGACATGTTACACAAAAACGTCAGTTTGGAGCCTGGGCATGCACAGAAGGAATCATCAGTGGAGCCCGGAGGCAGAGTCACAGTATCAAACTTCCGCCTAGACGTCTGCATCATCAAGATCAGATCACCTATTTGTTTTATCTATTGTTTATTATATTTTTCTTTTCCTCCTTCCTTTTTTCATTTGGCTAAATTACATCTGGCAAAGAGGAATTAACATTAATTTGAATGTTTATTAATGTACATTGTTTGTTTTCAAATAAACTACTAATGATAACTACAATTCATTGGGATAGGTCAAAACAACATATCGTAATTGATGTATTTTAAATATATAGATTATACACAATTTAAAATACTACCTGTAAAATAATATTCTGTTTCTAGAGCAATCATATTTTTGAAACAGCAAATTCAGTAGATAAACTCAATAATATGCCACTAGAAACAACTCAAAAATGTCAGAAACGGTCCTGCCATTTTAAATCAATCTGAACTAATGTTACAGGAGATTGATTGCTGTAGACTGTGCTTTATAATTAATTATAGTAGGCTGTCATTAGTTTTGTCCTGCTAATTATTGTTTTATACCCATAAAAATAATTAGTAACTGACAGATAACAATCACCTGCTTTTTCCCATCATGGCTAATGTTAGGCATTTTATCTTATCTTAAAAGCTAATAACATTTATTAATTAGCTTATAAAGCCCACATTTAACGTTACCAAAAAAAAGTTCAGTGATCCGTCAGATCCTGTAGGTCGGTTAGTATAGTTTACTGCTGAACAACTCCTTTTGTCGTTATGAAATAACACAGAAATTGAAAATTAATAGTTAGTAATCTTCAATCTCATCTCGAAGCTTGAAACTGTCAATCATAACGACATGCCCTGTTTCTAAATTGCTAGCTAAAATCAAACTTATCACAAAAACGAACAATTAAACATATCAGCATGATAACAACTACCTTAAATTACCATCTTTCTGAAAATTTTATTGGAAGTGTAATTTTATTTGTTTATTTTGACTCAAGTCCCATTCGTTTTCATGGAGAGGGCGGGGTTTATGATCTGTATTGGATCCAGCCACCAGGGGGCGATCAAAGAGCCCGCAGCTTCACTTTTCAGGATGTATGAGGCACACCCCGATGTTGACATAATTTTTGTGTGAATTTGTCCGTTTAGGTGCAAGACTTGAAAGAGAATTTGCGTGAGAGTATTTGCGCGCTTTGACGCGGCTCTCCATGTACGCGCTTCGGATGAGCGGACACACAAATCTCCTCACAGAGCGTGCAAGTTCTCTTTCGCGTCTTATGGATGAATGTTTAAATTGGCAAGGTTTAAAGGAGTTAAGTTTAAACAAAGATAGTGTAGGATTATTCCCGAACAAAGCTCACCAAATTACCACAAACTCCACATTCCAAAGATCAAAGAGTCAACTCATTCCCTTACTGAACCATTTGTGAGCCATAAAGTTGGACCTGGAAACTAAAATGGCTGATCGAAGATGGCTCCTCAATGTCTGCTTAATTACAAATGCATTTGATTGTAGTAACAGAGCAAAAGATCAAAGAGACTCTCTTTCGCTGTGTTGACTTTAAGAAAACAGATGGATCAGCAAACACCAAGGTGTAAATTCACGGTTATCAGAAAACTCGGCCCTGCGACACATCTTGAGGTGAAGATCACAGCAGGGCACCATGGGAATCACCCACAAGAAACTTTCCCTCTGCCTAGCTTTGCATTTCAAAAGACATTCCAAAGTTTCAGAGACAATTTAGAAAAATAATGCCAGAGATATGAATTTATCACCAAAAAGCAGTCTCTAACATATCATATGTATTAAGCATGTTTATTTTGTTCATGGAACGTATGTAATTCTTTCTGTGTGTTTTAAATATTGATTACTGGTAAATTTGAAGAAAATCTACCTCAATTACAGAAAGTGTGTACTGTTTGGTATGGTTGTGATGGATGAATGCTTTCCAGTATTTTGATGCAAAATTGATTTATGTAAGATGTATGACTTTTGAACCAGCAAAATTAACTTCTCAAAGTTCTGACCAAAATCCCTAAGTTTGAGAACAAAGGACTGTAAGGACAGTATGCTAATTGCATACAAGGACAGGAGAACTGGGCGTTGGACCCCGCCCAAAACAGGACCTGATTGGCTAAAACAATCGGAAAGGCGGAACCAACAAACCGTTCAAAACTCAATACCGCGCATTGTGAAAGGGCTTTTTGCTTTCTGCTTTTGCTTTCGGCTTTTGCACTTCGTCCTGGCATTTGCTGAGGCGGCGGACCGAACATCGTCCTGCCTGCAAGCCAAACCATTTCAAGACTCACTCAAACCCCTGCAAGAAACTTCGTTGAACTTCGCAGCCAAGGACTCACCAAAAGTCCTTTGTTTCTAGCAACTCCTTGAGACGCAGAGAGACACTCACGCAGCAACGCGTAAACCCTGCTATTCAACGAAGACTCCATTTTCTGCAAAGCCAACTTCTTCCCCACGGACGTCGTCCTTCAGAACTCTTGACCGAGCCATGCGCTTCCTTCAACTCCGTCACGAAGGGAACACGCGCTTAAAGGAGCAGCCAACGCAAGTAACACAGGTCTCCTAATTTTGCTGAGCTGGTGCAATTTTATTAAGCAAATGAAACTATGGTTGAATTGCTACTGTATTAATTCTCTCAGGTTACGGTCAGAGAAACTTGTTAAAAGCGAAACAACTGGGGAATCCATTCACCTCCAAACAATAACCTCACCATTTCCCTGTAACTGAATGAATGTGTGTGTGTGAATGTGTGTGTGTGTGTGTGTGTGTGTGTGTGTGTGTGTATGTGTGAGAGTATATGTTTTTCATTAGATTAGTTTGTGCGTAGTAATTTAGTTCAATAAAGTCTTGTTTGATTTTCCATACATACAGTGTCTTGTGCTGTGCTTACCAAATTGCTGCCTTAAACAAAGATCATGCTACTTGCTCATAATCATAATCATAATTATTAATCATAACAAAATATTATTACTGTTGGCCACAGAATAATAATTTTGTCCAGAATTGGTAAAAATACTGTAACCTCAATTTTTCGGTGGACGAATAATTGAGAAAGTGTTAAATATTGATTCTGAATCATTCACGGTGAATCCAGTTCTTATTAAATGTAATTTAATTACATTTTGATTCGATATTTGGGCTTGATTCCTACAATAGCAGCATGAGATGTTCAGGTCTCACCTGCACTCGTGCGCTATCAATGCCCGGGTGATGACAGCGTAAATGACTGGTCATAGAGCATTCGGACTATAGATGCATCGTCAGATTTGGGATGTACCGTGGTACAAGCGCGTGCCGAACCGTGGGTGGAGAACCGAAAGGTTCGATTTTATACAGTGAACCATTCCATCCCTAACAATTATTATTAACAATTATTATTATTATTATTATTATATTATAATAATTATTACAAATCCAAACATTATCCTGAATGTGTATGAAAATGTGTGTGAAAGTGTACTGAAATGTGTCTGTGCATAAATACAATGTGCGATCAGTTTGCGCATCAATATAACAGACTCACGCGTGCTTAATGTACGACTTATGTCACCTCAATCGTCTTTACTTTGATTGCAGTCCTCATCCATCAAAACTTTCATAGCAAGAAGCTGGTTTGCTTTATCCAGCTGAGAAACATAGTTTGCATATTAGGGGTGTTCCTGAATACTAAATCCGTATTCTGAAAGGCACAGGGGGAAAAAACGCAGTCTACGGAGCCCCGAAAGTGACATGGTTAGTCGTTTTCTAGCAGGAGCCTGTTACTTTGTACTACAACAGGTTTCACTATACCACATAAAGAGAGTAAGGAGAGATGGTTGATAGGACAATTGTGAATGGTTTGCAGTTCCTGAGCGTCACTGACAAATATCTGATCTTGTGAAATGTGTAATAAGTACTGACACTCCCTAGTATACACACAGTATGTGTGATTGTGAATCTCAAAAGTGAAAGTAAAAACACGCATTCAAAAGCAATTTCAATACTCCGCATAAAAGCAGCTTCAATATATTTTTTTCCTCCCATCTCATTCATTTTAGGGGCACCGTAGTACACGTCATTTCCTTTCCGAATACGGTATTCAGCTTCGGGCACATCCCTATTGCATATCATCTGGCCTTACAGCGGTGGGATGTTTCAACGTTCCGTTCAGACAGGAAAAGTGCGATGCGGGAGGGCTCGCACTCTTCAGATATAGGTTATGTGATTGTTGTCATTTATAAAAATTATATATAAATTAGGGCTGTCAATCGATTAAAAATTTTAATCTAATTAATTACGTACTCTGTGATTAATTAATCTAAATTAATCGCATACGTAATTTTTGCTGTGAAAGTATTAAATATTTCAATTCAAATGAATCAATGCAGGGTTTTTCCTGGGTCAAAAATGGTCTTCGGTGGTGACATGGTCATCCACACAAACAGTAAAAAGTGCCGTACACACGTGATCTGCGAGCCCGATACTGACAATAAAGTACCCTTCACTGTAATTCTTTCTTGCCCTCTTTGCAAAAAAAAAAAAAGTGATTTTATAGCTTTGTAAGGGAAGATGCTTTTTTGCTAAACCTGAAAAGTATTAAAAAGTAGCATTTAGAAGTTATATTAACTAATACAATTGAATGCACCTAGCTAACAACAACTTGCTTTGTTCTGGTTTCACCTCACTCCAGTCTAAACTAACTGATTTTATAGGTAGGCCTAATTTACTATACATTGTCATTTAAATAACCTGAAAATATTGTGAATTATTAAGGCTAATTTTACTAACCATTCTTGCTTCTTCTTCTTCTTCTTCTTCTTCTTCTTAGTTTTATGGCAGATTGCAACCATGGCTTATCAGGTGCATACCGCCACCTACTGTATCGGAGTATGTAGCATGGATATGAATCTACTTTACAAAATAATTAATAAAAAAAAAATAATAATAAAATTAAATTAAATTAAATCCTATCATACAACCCTATATCCTTTAAGTATTCCACAACAGCATCCTGCGTTTTGTTAACCCCTTCTCCTGTTGTTCCCAATAGACCTTCAAGGTTCCATTTCCTTCCAATCTGAATTATCTTTTGCTTTAATCTATTCCTCTCTTCCCTATATTTTCTGCAATGTAACAGTATATGTTCTGCATTTTCTGTGATTTTACATTCCATACATTCATCTGATTTAAACCACTCTTGCTAAATGGGGTAAGCACACTTATGTTCTCATTTCAGAGTTGTTCGAGTAATTGATTCGTTATAGACCGTGTGGACAGTTGTTGTCATGATTCATTAAAATGAATCTGTTCAAATGAGTCATTAGGTCGCGAATCGGACATTAGCGGACGTTGACGCGTTGCGTGCGAATCGCGACTGTTATTAGGACATCGCAAAAGATTTGTCAGCACAGAAAACACTTCACCACTGGATAGGATTTTCTTTTTGTTTACTGAAAGTGTGGTTTATGTCAGCTGCACGTGCAGGGCGCCTGTCAGAGAAGATGAGGTGACGTTCTTTTGAGCACTATTCACACCCAGCGGTTATTCAGGAAAAACATTCTCCGAATGCGCCTCGTGAAACATGGATTCGGTCTTACGAACTTTCAGCATTGTGTCAGTTGATTTAGATTATTATGTTCGAGGTAGAGAGAGTGCAAAGACGTTGCTTACTTTGAAGACAAAAAAAAGCTTGCGCGCACGAGAGAGGAGCTCTCTGCTCGTTCTGTCCGTCAGCGCAGCAGTCATCTCCCTCCTTCATTTTACAGTCGCGCTCCAGGTAGTGATGTCCGGTTCGCGAACGAATCGTTCTTTTTAACCGGTTCTTTTCAGTGAACCGGTCGAACCAGTTCACCAAATCGGTCTGAATCGTTCCAAACAGTTCGCATCTCCAGTTAGCAAACACGAATCCACAAATTACTAAACTTACTTTTTGACGTGCCTACCTCTCGAAATAAACCAACATCCCGGAGTTATTCACTTAATCCAACAGTACACTGACTTAACCAGCTGTGAAGAGAGAACTGATGATGATGATGGGCACGAGCAGCAGAGCAGCTGATATGAGTGCGCATGCGCGGCGTACACGAACAAACATACACGGCCTGTCACGTCACCGTTCTTGTTCTCGAGTCAAGAACCGGTTGCAACGGTTTTCGGATCATCAGTACACGACCGAGAACCGCTTCTTTCGGACATGTCCGATTTGAGAACCGGTGAGCTGATGATACTGCGCATGCGTGCAATTTTTCAAGAGAATGAAAAGCACGTTAGTCAAGTTTTGTTGAACATCGGACAGTGTGATAATATAAAACATATGTTTATAACTTAATTAAAAATACAAAAAGTTTATTGTGCTTTTCCAAATACACCAGAGCAGATTAATAGCATAAAATACTGTACATAGCTAATACTGTACATAATAAACTACATGCCAACATGAACATAATATTTTGTACATAGATCAAAGTAATGTTCAGAAATAGTTCTACAAATTTATTTTTCTATATTAATGTTACTTAAAAAGCAATATAGTGAAAGTTAAGTTTTTTTAAAGATTGGAAACATTTATTTGTTTCATAAATAATCCATGGACAGATTAATTTCTAAACAAGGTGATATAAAGATAAAAAAAATGACGTAATCAAACTACAGCGAGAGCAAACAAGCGACTCCTTTTGAATCACTCTCGCGGTTCTCGAATCTCAATCTCGTTGCAACGGTTTTCGGATCATCAGTACACAACCAAGAACCGCTTCTTTCGGACGTGTCTGATTTGAGAACCGATGAGCTGATGATACTGCGCATGCGTGATTCAGCGTGTGATCTAAAGCTACAGAACAGTAACATCACAGCACCGGCTAACTACAACTGATGCTATGAGAGGACTCGAATGAGGGGCCAATCTGGTGAAACGTAAGTTTATTTAATTACAAATAAATCGTAATGTAAGAGGATCATGGTTTCTGCTCTGATGAAGACTAATTTATTCACTTTATAACTGTAAAACTTTGTTTGCACATCACTGCCTGTATATGTCATATGTTTGGATGCTTTAGATGCAAAACTAAATTGTAAGAAACGCTTCAGATTATAATGTTTTAGTTGACTGATGTTATGATTACTGACTTTATATATTTGAATGTGTTAAGTTTTTTCATCCCGGCCCGCGATAGACGACGTCATCGCGGATGACGCCATTACGTCGGAGCGTAAAAGAACCGGTGAACCCTTTTTTTCAACCGGTTTATTGAATCGAACTGTCCGAAAGAACCGGTTCGCGGAAAAGAACCGAACTTCCCATCACTAGCTCCAGGTTCAAAGGTCAATACGGAATGGATTAATCTGCGTTATTTTTTTTAACGCATAATTTTTTTCTCAGATTAATTAATCGAAATTAACGCGTTATTTTGACAGCCCTAATATAAATATGTCTGTAAAGTAAAAGACTCATTTCACCGAATGGGTGCCATTTCTGTCCCCAGGACATTTATGTATAAATATGCATAAAAATTTACTCTAAAATATATTTTATTATTAAGCAAAGTGTCCTGAACATTAATCTAACTGCAAATTTAAAATATATAATTTAAAACATTATTAAAAACTGCAGAGAATAGTAAAAAATAGCATTTGTTACATGTCCAAGCTATCTAAACCTAAAATTTATCATGAAATATAATCATTAAAATTATTTAGAAATCTTATTATTTTTGCATTTTTGTGTTACTCCATATACCATCTATGCTAAACAAAAAGAAATTTCATAAGAAATCCATAATATGTTATATACAGTGGTGTGGTCCTGATTTTTTATTTTTTCGCATGTTTGTCACACTTTAATGTTTCAGATCATCAAACAAATTTAAATATTAATCAAAGATAACACAATTTAAAAACTGCACGTTGTGTTTACTTAAGGTTTTTATTATGAAGGGAAAACAAAATCCAAACCCACATGGCTCTGTGTGAAAAAGTGCTTGCCCCCTAAACCTAATAACTGGTTGGGCGACCCTTAGCAGCAACAACTGTAATCAAGCGTTTGCGATAACTTGCAATGAGTCTGTTACAGTGCTGTGGAGCAATTTTGGCCCACTCATCTTTGCAGAATTGTTGTAATTCAGCCACATTGGAGGGTTTTCGTGCATGAATCGCCTTTTTAAGGTCATGCCACAGCATCTCAATAGGATTGAGGTCAGGACATTGACTAGGCCACTCCAAAGTCTTCATTTTGTTTTTCTTCAGCCATTCAGAGGTGGACTAGCTGGTGTGTTTTGGATCATTGTCCTGCTGCAGAACCCAAGTTCACTTCAGCTTGAGGTCACGAACAGATGGCCGGACATTGTCCTTCAGGATTTTTTGGTAGACAGCAGAATTCATGGTTCCATTTATCACAGCAAGTCTTCCAGGTCCTGAAGCAGCAAAACAGCCCCAGACCATCACACTACCACCACCATGTTCTTTTTCTGAAATGATGTGTTACTTTTACGCCAGATGTAATGGGACACACACCTTCCAAAAAGTTCAACTTTTGTCTCATCAGTCCACAGAGTATTTTCCCAAACATCTTGGGGATCTGGCAAAACTGAGACGAGCCTTTATGTTCTTTTTGCTCAGAAGCGGTTTTCGTCTTGGAACTCTGCCATGCAGGCCATTTTTTCCCAGTCCTTTTCTTATGGTGGAGTCACGAACACTGACCTTAACTGAGGCAAGTGAGACCTGCAGTTCTTTGGATGTTGTTGTGTGGTCTTTTGTGACCTCTTGGATGAGTCATCGCTGCACTCTTGGGGTAATTTTGGTTGGCCGGCCACTCCTGGGAAGGTTCACCACTGTTCCATGTTTTCACCATTTGTGGATAATGGCTCTCACTGTGGTTCGCTGGAGTCCCAAAGCTTTAGAAATTGCTTTATAACATTTTCCAGACTGATAGATCTCAATAACTTTCTTTCTAATTTGTTCTTGAATTTCTTTGGATCTCAACATGATGTGTAGCTTTTGAGGATCTTTTGGTCTACTTCACTTTGTCAGGCAGGTCCTATTTAAGTGATTTCTTGATTGCGAACAGGTGTGGCAGTAATCAGGCCTGAGTGTGGCTAGAGAAACTGAACTCAGATGTGATAAACCACAGTTAAGTTATGTTTCAACAGCGGAGGGCAAGCATTTTTTCACCCAGGGCCATGTGGGTTTGGATTTTATTTTCCCTTCATAATAAAAACCTGCATTTAAAAACTGCATGTTGTGTTTACATGTGTTATCATTGATTCATATTTAAATTTGTTTGATGATCTGAAACATTAAAATGTGACAAACATGCAAAAAAATAAAAAATCAGGAAGGGGGCAAGCACTTTTTCACACCACTGTAAAATACACATTTTAGTCATGTCCCCAGGTTTTCACTCAGTCCTGTTACCCTCACACATTTCCCCCTCTAAAAAACTTGGAACATTCCACAAGACACATTTTCAACAGGAAATTGCATCATCTCAGGGTATCCAGCGGGGCATTAAAAAGCATTAAAAGTCATTAAATGGATTTTGCGAAAATTTCAAGCATTAAGCATTAAATTTCATTTCTACAGGCATTAAATTTTTAGATAGTTTTGAAGAAAAAGAATACTACCAGTTTATTAAAAAGAATACTACCATTATAGAAACATTGCTAAGATATGGAATATGTTATCTATTTCTGATGCAGAAAAGTTAGTTCATGCTTTCATGATGTCTCGACTAGATTACTGTAATGCATTATTAGCTGGTTGCCCTGCTTCCTCAATAAATAAGCTACAATTAGTACAAAAAGCAGCTGCTAGAGTTCTTACCAGTTCAAGAAAATATGATCATATAACACCAATTTTATCATCTCTACACTGGTTACCCATTAAGTTCTGTATCGATTATAAAGTATTGCTAATGAGGCTCTAAATGGTTTAGCTCCTGTGTACTTAACTGATCTTCTATCACCCTACAATCCTTCATGCTCTTTAAGATCACAAAACTCTGGACTTCTGGTTGTACCTAGGATATCTAAGTCCACTAAAGGAGGGAGAGTGTTTTCACATTTGGCTCCGAAACTCTGGAATAGCCTTCCTGATAATGTTAGGGGCTCAGACTCGCTCACCCAGTTTAAATCTAGATTAAAGACGCATCTCTTTAGCCAAGCATTCACATAATGCATCTCATATCAGATCAATTGCACATGACTAACTTTGCTTAATGTTATGAATAGCAGCTACGCTAATTATTCTCCATTTGCTTTTCTGTTTTACCTCGGGACACTCGTCCCATGGTGACTAGAGAGGACATCAGCTTCAGTTTGGATCCAGCCTCTTAAGAAGACCTCAGATGACCAACACCTATGAAGAGACGGCGCCAACTCCTGTGAGGATTTCAGAAGACGCATTCATCTGGATCAACATGCACATTGCACAATTTCTATATCCTAATTATTGTTAATGTAATTCATTTTTCCAGAGCTCATTGCTTCTACGTTCAGTTAAACTGCTAACAGTCATTGTAAAATTAATTGCCTAAATTATTACTTATTTGCTAAATGCATTCTTTAAATTGTGATGTTGACATGCATTCTCTGTAAAGCTGCTTTGAAATGATATGTATCGTGAAAAGCGCTATACAAATAAATGTGAATTGAATTGAAAATGTGAATTTATTTTGAAAAAAGCCTAAATAATTAATAACTTTGATTTGCTGTCGCAAAATATGTACATTGGTGTGATACGCACACAGAACCAGTTTGGTAATTGTCTCCGGCTGGTGCAAAATTGCCGTAACGCCGGTTTGGATAGCAGCGGGCTGGGACCTGGAGACAGAAGGCTGCATCAGTGTTGCCAACTTAGCGCCTTTTCAGACCCCTTTGAGGCCCCTTTTGCGACTTTTTTGTGACAAATATAGCGACTTGTTAACCTAACGGCTCTGACCTGATCTAGCTTCCGAGACCCACCGGTACTGCCGCACGAGCGCGAGATCTTGCTTTCCTGCCGCAGGCGCGAGAAAAGACGGTCCAGAGAGGCCGTTCAGTGTTGAGGATGTGCGCTCTGTCAGAGAACAAATAAAATAGATACTATTGCTTCTAACTTGAGTGATCATTTTACGTGTACATATAGCCAAAATCACAGCAAATGTCTGTCTTATGTGTATGGTGATTTTGTCAGACAACATCTCGATTAACATGCCAGGACTCAAACTTTACTTTCCCGACCGGACTAGGACCTGATTAAAATAATACCAAAAAAAACAAACCATAAAAAACAACAAAAACAAAAATCAGCAACTTGGGAATCACCAAAACGCGAGTATGACTGATTTGATTACATTTAGCGTTAGTGGCGATCGCTAGTGGATAATAATAGGCTGTATAATGTACTGACGAAACGCTGCGGTTTATAACTGGATAGTGGTAAGCAAAACCACACAACCAAGAATGCTGTTTACAGGCTACCATCACGATTAAAAACGTGACACTGATTTCATACAACAGTTCAATTAACTAACAAGTAGTTAATATTTAAGCCACTTAAAGCCGGGGACACACCTAACGATTAGCTGTAACATTCTAAGACTGAATTGAACACACATACCGATTGTTTCCTTCGACTGGAGCCGATTTTAATCATTGACAGTCGGAGAAGAACACAAACGTTTACGTTTCTGCTAAGCAACACACTGTGCGCGGGATCTTGAAAATGGATGTAAACAAACAGCTGGCGCTCTTCATCTGCAGCTATATTTGTGCGGAAAATAACAAAAAAAGAGGAAAAACGCGCAGGATATGTGTGAGGTCCTGGCTGGAGAGGCAACATGGACTTTGTTCTCTACAGAGAGAATTTGAGGTGAGTAAACTTTGTTAAATTAATCTATTTTTAGGGCTTGCACTCCGGTGGTGTCGGCCGTTGTTAAGCAAGCTGCGATCCTCAATGAAGCTTGTTCGACTTGAAACGGCACTGTACAGACCATTAAATTACCACAGAAGTAACGTTATACTACCACAATGCGACCTCAAAGGGCACTTTCACTTTCACGATAAAAGGGGAAGGGCTCTTTATATTCTCTCTGTATATATTGTATCATTAAAGCTGCAGTAGGTAACTTTTGTAAAAATGTATTTTTTACATATTTGTTAAATCTGTCATTATGTCCTGACAGTAGAATATGAGACAGATAATCTGTAAAAAAATCAAGCTCCTCTGGCTCCTCCCAGTGGTCCTATTGCCATTTGCAGAAATACACCGCTCCCGGTAAGAAACAACCAATCAGAGCCAAGAGGAGTGTCTTAGCAGTGTCAATCAAGCTCACGTGCGCGCTGATCACACCCCTCTCATGCACAGCGCCAGTGCGTACAGGCGTTCAAATTCAAGATTACCGGTGTGCCGCAGCTTTGCTTATGCCGGACAAACAATCCAAACTGCCAATTCGCAACTGCTCATAAAATAAAGACGGGTAAACGGAAAAAGACAGATGACGATGATAAAAAAGCCAAAAAGAAAGAATTAGATAAGAGCCCAAAATAAAATGAGGGTAAATATCGGAGCGGTTTTTCCGAGGTGGAGGGAGCTACGTGTCCTGAAAGGATTAAAAACCGATGCAGAGTTAGCCACATTTCTGCTTGACAAGTAAGTATCCCTGCTTGATTTGTTTCATTTTTTAAGAACTACACAACTAAGAACATTTCAAAACAGGCCTGCCCGTCCCCTGCCTGATGCTTCCTCTTCTCCCCGACCGTTGACTCCTCAAAGTCGCTGTGGGTGTGAATTCCTCGTCGGAGCCCATTGACTCGGTGTCAAAACTCTAGCCGCATAACATACAGATAAAATGTCACGCACTGTGCAAAGCAACTATTGAAACCTAATAATTCACTGGCTTGTCATGTTGCTGAAATAATGTACTAGCAAACCTTATTTAGCATTACATATCGATAGAATAATTACTTGCATACTGTAACGTTAGTTACCGTTATATTATCATACTAGCTATTTATTACTTATAGAAATAGTGCAACGTCATATAGTTATGTATTGCAAATAACGTAATGTTTTGAGGACCAAGTTTGTAGTCAAAGTATGGGCAGGCCATAGTCAATGTAAATCATATTGTTGATGTTTCGTCTGTACCAGTGAATGTGCCATAACTGTGTATCCGCCTTACTAGCCTGCGCGTTCACGGCAGGCTCCGTTGTGATGGGGGAGGAGCTGTGGAGGGAGGGCTGTAGCGCAGCATAGAGCAAGGGGGAGTGACCTGTGAGTTGTGCTTGTTCAAATTTTCAGGCTAAGTCAACGTTTTCTAAAAACTCCCTACAGCAGCTTTAACTGTAAATTTTGTGTCCGTATCAGATAAATAATATATATACAAAACATGATTAAAAAAAAAAAAAAGTCTAGTCATTATCTTTATCACTTGTTGCCCCCCTATTGGCTGGTGCCCCAGGACACTCGCCCAATCCCGTCTATGGATAATCCGGTCCTATACCTTACACGTTCAAAGCTTCCGCAATAGCAGCCCAGCTTCTTTCCTTATCGCTTCTATTATGGTATTCCTTCGAAGATATGTTGTATAGACATTCGTACTCTTGCCAGAGTTCAACCAGATACTGGTTGTCCAATGTGTTTTTATGTTACAAACTTTTTTGACGCCATTTCGCCGCTTGTTTACAATCGCCTGACACAGTCTCCAAGGAAACAGAGACGTCATCGGTCGCAAATATTATGCTGCCTTCACGTGCTCTCAGCGCTATTGTAAAGATGATTTTCCTTGAAAAAAATTGAACGCCCCCCCCCGGTTCGAAACTTGAATGCGATTTGCTCGTAATAACTACTTCAGAAGTGGGAATTATCAAATTTGAGAAGAATCTTTGTGAGGAGGACTGGCAATGACTGTTTCTAAAATTCTAAGACTAGAATCGTTAGACGCAGCACACTACACGATATTAAGCACCAACTGTAAACACCGACTGAACGCAACTGGCTCTGACTCGGCGCGATTGGACATGATCAGTCGTAAGTATCAAATTACATTCATAATCGGCCTTACAATCGCTAAATGTGTGCCCGGCTTAACGTTACATTTTAGAAAGAACATTGACTGTTTTTGTTCTATTTTAGAAGCAAAAATAGTTTCAAAGATCACAGCAGTACGAAAGCGCAACACTCTGCCTTGTTTTCATTACTGAATAATTCAGCGTTTGAACGAATTGGTTGAGTCAAAGATTAAATGACCCATTCATAATCAACTGCCTCATTCTTGAAAGAATCAGCCATTTGAATGAACAAATCAATGACCCACTCATTAAGATGGTTACTTGCCACCACCTACTGGTGGTTTAGTTTAATTTTTAAAATATAACATTTCATTTTTGTATTTTCAAAAAATATTTAAAACAATCCCATAACATTAATTAATGCAGTTGTAATCAATCAAAAATATGCAGATTTGCATATGTCAAAGCTGCAATATTCTGATAGAATTTATATTTCAGTCACCATTTCATATTGTCTGACAACAAAACCAGAAAAAAAATATGAAACAATTTGATTGGGAATTTGGCTGTATTACAGTTTTTCTTGATTGTTTACACACATTTTCTGAAAGCATGCCTCATACTCTCAGAACTCTACACACAAATCAAAAAACACACACACAATGGGCAAAACCCCTCAATTCTCCTGCAAAATGAAACTTTACATTCAAAACAATGTTATTTCTTCTCAAAATGGTATTTTGTTTTCAAATGACACACACAAACCATCATATGAATAGACATTTATAAGAACCAGTTGAACACTGATGTGCTCTATGTAAAACACTATGATGAATGGAAAACACTTCTCCATTCATCATAATGACTTTGGTCTTTATTTGGTTCAGTGTTACACTTACTACAGACAGTACATAAATAAGTGTGTTGTAAAGTATTTGTTGTGTGTATATATATATATATATATATATATATATATACAGTGGGTACGGAAAGTGTTCAGACCCCCTTAAATTTTTCACTCTTTGTTATATTGCAGCCATTTGCTAAAATCATTAAAGTTATTTTTTTTTCCTCATTACACACACAGCACACCATATTGACAGAAAAACACAGAATTGTTGACATTTTTGCAGATTTATTAAAAAAGAAAAACTGAAATATCACATGGTCCTAAGTATTCAGACCCTTTGCTCAGTATTTAGTAGAAGCACCCTTTTGATCTAATACAGCCATGAGTCTTTTTGGGAAAGATGCAACAAGTTTTTCACACCTGGATTTGGGGATCCTCTGCCATTCCTCCTTGCAGATCCTCTCCAGTTCTGTCAGGTTGGATGGTAAACGTTGGTGGACAGCCATTTTTAGGTCTCTCCAGAGATGCTCAATTTGGTTTAAGTCAGGGCTCTGGCTGGGCCATTCAAGAACAGTCACAGAGTTGTTGTGAAGCCACTCCTTCATTATTTTAGCTGTGTGCTTAGGGTCATTGTCTTGTTGGAAGGTAAACCTTCGGCCCAGTCTGAGGTCCTGAGCACTCTGGAGAAGGTTTTCGTCCAGGATATCCCTGTACTTGGCCGCATTCATCTTTCCCTCGATTGCAACCAGTTGTCCTGTCCCTGCAGCTGAAAAACACCCCCACAGCATGATGCTGCCACCACCATGCTTGACTGTTGGGACTGTATTGGACAGGTGATGAACAGTGTCTGGTTTTCTCCACACATACCGCTTAGAATTAAGGCCAAAAAGTTCTATCTTGGTCTCATCAGACCAGAGAATCTTATTTCTTACCATCTTGGAGTCCTTCAGGTGTTTTTTGGCAAACTCCATGCGGGCTTTCATGTGTCTTGCTCTGAGGAGAGGCTTTCGTCGGGCCACTCTGCCATAAAGCCCTGACTGGTGGAGGGCTGCAGTGATGGTTGACTTTCTACAACTTTCTCCCATCTCCCGACTGCATCTCTGGAGCTCAGCCACAGTGATCTTTGGGTTCTTCTTTACCTCTCTCACCAAGGCTCTTCTCCCCCGATAGCGCAGTTTTGCCGGACGGCCAACTCTAGGAAGGGTTCTGGTCATCCCAAACGTCTTCCATTTAAGGATTATGGAGGCCACTGTGCTCTTAGGAACCTTAAGTGCAGCAGATATATTTTTGTAATCTTGGCCAGATCTGTGCCTTGCCACAATTCTGTCTCTGAGCTCTTCAGGCAGTTCCTTTGACCTCATGATTCTCAGTTGCTCTGACATGCACTGTGAGCTGTAAGGTCTTATATAGACAGGTGTGTGGCTTTTCTAATCAAGTCCAATCAGTATAATCAAACACAGCTGGACTCAAATGAAGGTATAGAACCATCTCAAGGATGATCAGAAGAAATGGACAGCACCTGAGTTAAATATTTGAGTGTCACAGCAAAGGGTCTGAATACTTAGGACCATGTGATATTTCAGTTTTTCTTTTTTAATAAATCTGCAAAAATGTCAACAATTCTGTGTTTTTCTGTCAATATGGGGTGCTGTGTGTACATTAATGAGGGAAAAAAATGAACTTAAATGATTTTAGCAAATGGCTGCAATATAACAAAGAGTGAAAAATTTAAGGGGGTCTGAATACTTTCCGTACCCACTGTATATATATATATATATATATAATAGTTTTTATAGTCAGAACACACAAATACACGGTAACAAATATATTTTATTTTTCCAACAAAAACAATGTACAGTGCACATCCCAAACAACGCAAAGTTGCACATACAGTACAAAACAACAGAAGAATTTACTGTATACAGTTACAGTAAAAAAAAAACTGTGCTGCTCTGCCTCTGTTTCCATTGTTGGCATCCATTGCTCCAAAACAGAAGAGCTCACCTGTTGCCCTTTTATGCTAAAGCTCTGTTTGCTAATTGTAAAAATGTGTGACAGGTGTTTGCCCATGTGATGAGTCAGTGTGCATATTTGAATGGCAGTGTGTTCCTTGTGAAAACAAGAGATTTTTCTGCCCGAAAATTGTGCCAAATGCAGAGAATTGTGTGTAGTGTTTTGAAAAAAGTGTGTTTTAGAACTGCAATGTGAGTGTAAAGCAGGAATTGTGCTTGTAGTTTAGCAGAATTGGTTCAGGGGGTTGGTGCATGAGTTACATGTTGTGGTCATTGTGTCTCAAGTACCAATATTTGTGTGTAAACAATTAAGAAAAACTGTAAAATATATTATGTGAGCAAAAGGTAGCAGCAGAGAAGCAAACAAATGTAAAGGGCTGACACTTGGCAGAATGCGAATGCAACAATGATATGATGAATATTCTAATTGCCATAGGTCGTCATCTATCAACATTTAACGGCATATATATGGCATTAAAAAATGTAAAAAATGGCATTAAAAAGCATTAAATTAGATTTGATGAAACCTGTAGAAACCCTGCATCTGGATCTTATGCAGGCCAAAAGTAAGTTTTCTCATTTTAATTTCTGTATATTTGATGAAATTGTAACTGTGAATGAGAGAGTCAATCTCAATGTACTGTTCTGTTACCTAAATTAATTCTTAGATGTTATTTGCTTATTTTAAAAATATTAACTTTAGATATGTCACTAGTATTTGCTCAGTGTCCTCATGCTATTAGCATGTACGCCATGTGGCCATATGTCATGTATATAAACATTTTTGCTTAAAGGTGCCAAAGAACATGTTTTTAAAAGATGTAATATAAGTCTAAGGTGTCCCCTGAATGTGTCTGTGAAGTTTCAGCTCAAAATACCCCATAGTTGTTGTTTTTTTATTAATTTTTTAACTGCCTATTTTGGGGCATCATTATAAATGCGCCGATTCAGGGTGTGCGGCCCCTTTAAATCTCACATCCAGACGTTAATACTGGCTGCCCTTGTCTAATGCTTTGAACATGAGCTGGCATATGCAAATGTTGGGGGCGTACACCCCGACTGTAACGTAAAAGTCGGTGTTATGTTGAGATTCGCCTGTTCTTCGGAGGTCTTTTAAACAAATGAGATTTATATAAGGAGGAGGAAACAATGGAGTTTGAGACTCACTGTATGTCAATTCCATGTACTGAACTCTTGTTATTCAACTATGCCAAGGTAAACTAATTTTTTGAATCTAGGGCACCTTTAAAAACTCAATCCTACTACTTTCAGTCCTGTTACCCATATTAAAAATAACAGGAGTGAGTTAACAGTAACAGGAGTGAGTAGAGTCCTCTGTTTTGTTGATTTAATAATGTGAATATTAGTTGATATAATACTATTCGCCTGTATCATCAGTTTTACAGTTGAAATTACTTAAATTGTTTATTTTTAGGATTATTTTAACAGTGTGAATGCCATACTTGCAGGGAGCCAGTCCACCACGACGTAACTAATCTTTTTGTCTTTCTCTTTCTTATCTTTGTAGAAGATGGAGAGAACCTTTACTATGCAGTTGCCAGAAACACACACCCATGGCATGCTGCAAGGGAAGGAATGAAACACACCCGCAACCCTCTCTTTTCCCCCTTTTTTGTCTTTCCTTCCCTCCCTCTCCCCCCTCTCTCTTTTTCTCTCTCTCTCCTTCTTTCTCTTTCCACCTCCTTCACTGTGAACTACTGCTAGCACATAGAACATCCCTTCAACACAGAAATCTCACTCACACAAATGCACACACTGCCATGTACACTCTCTCTTTCTCACACACATGCACACACATATGGACACTCATTCCTGTTACCCAGTGTTCATTCCTATTATAAAGTGTTCATTCCTGTTACTAAATTTATTTCTTTTTCTTAAAAAAATAAAGTTAAACAGTAAAGTTATCAGTTTTGTTTGATCCATCATTTACACAATTGTTAGATTAAATTATTAAAAAAATTATAAACTTGAAGCTTCTGTCTTCTTTTAAATTAAAAAAATGTTTTGCGTTTTTTATTACAGTATTTCACAATTGCTAAAACAAATTTCTTGAAACCATCACTCATTTTCTCAAAACATTAAACACAAATCCAATCTTCAAAACAATTTCACAAAACCTCTGACTCTTATGGCAAAATCAAACAAAGCTTTCAGATCATACACACATTAAACAATATATAAACACTACAGATCATTCATTAGACACTACATTAAAAAATGGAAAACACAACATCCAGAACATGAGGTTACAGAAAAAAAGTATATTGTAACACAGTAAACACATTTTGCCATTACATAAAATGTATAGAAATCACAAGTAATGTGAATTTAAAGTATACTGTATGTACTGCAAGTACAGTATTATATTCAATATTATATAGTATTGAATGTCTGTATATACAGTACTTACATACTGCAAACATACAGCAGTCTAAATGCAAATGACTAAAGGGTCAAAGAAAACTCTAAATGAAAAGCATGATACAGTACACACACACACACACACACACACACAAAAAAAAGTTCAGTCAGTGAGAGATTCATTCTGCTTCAGCTTCACGTCTTCATGTTGGGTCCAGCCTAAATCAAGTCAAGTCACCTTTATTTCAATTGCAATTTATACTACACAGATACTAGTCTAGTCTAGTATAGTATAGTATAGTCAAAGCAGTTTTACAGTGATAACAGGTACATGATGATCAGTAATGCAAAGAGTGTTCATTTTGGCTGTACAGCTCTAAAAGAAAATAGTGTAATTGTTCAGCTGAAGTCAGTTCAGTGTTGATTCACTTACATTGTAAAGACCATCAGTTATTATGTAAATTACTGTAATTATTTTCCTCTATAAAGCAGTTCTGCAGAAAACAGTGATGTCATCATCTAGGCTAGCTTAGTTCAGTTCTCATCCTATAATGTCAGTACTGTCAGATCAATAATATTGTTGAATATTATTGAATATTGTTGAGGACATTTTCCACATCACAGGCAATGTCGTCTCTTGCCAGGCAAAGGGAAAAACCTGTGCCGGAACCAGCCTTGACAGCCTTGTCTCCACACCCCTTGCTCTTTATCCTCATCATCCTCTTAGACATACTCTTCCTCCTCTACTTTTCAGATTTTTCCATCTATTGTTGGTATCATCATTCAGCACCTGTGTCACCTGTGCACTCTGAACTGACCTAAATTTTATACAGTTGATTTGATCACATCATTAGAAATAAGTGTGAATAATTTTGAGTCATTGTGTTTAAAGGATGACAACTGTGTTATAGTTGTGTTTATCTTTTGCCACATGTATTTACCATTTTGCAACACAGTGCAAAATGTGTTTTAGTGAGTAAGAATGTGTTTAGAGTTTTGCAAAAAGAGTGGATAAGATTTGCAAACAGTGTCTTAACTACCTGAACTTGTTTAAGGTTTTGCCTACAAAGTGACTGACTCAACAAATGGGTTTAGGCCACTGAGCACTGGGTTCAGAGAATGGGGTTTAGTGTTTTAGCAATTGTGAAATACTGTAAAATACACCATGCCTTAATATAAAGTTTTTTTTTTTTTGTCACAAATATCAATTATTTGAACAAATAACCAGCCATTTCTTTAAAATAAACACTTTCTTTAGGTGAATACAAAGGAATTAATTGACAATCTTTTAAACATCAGCTGTTTGGAGCGCCAAAGTCACGTGATTTCAGCAGTTTGGCTGTTTGACACGATCCAAATCATGAAATAAGTCCTTATTTTGTTTTGTTTTTTTGGCGCACCAAAAATATTCTCATCGCTTTATAATATTAATATTGAACCATTGTACTCACATGAACTGATTTAGATGTGTTTTTAGTACCTTTGTGGATCATGAGAGAGGAAATGGAGGCCTCACTGAGCCATCGGATTTCAACAAAAATATCTTAATTTGTGTTCTAAGGTCTTACAGATGTCGAACGGCATGAGGATAAGTAATAAATGACAGAATTTTCTTTTTTTTCGGTGAACTAACCCTTTCATTTTGAACAGTTACAACAAGCAAATGTCACCCATTCGGTGGAATGGCCCAAAAATGATTGATACACACATCTTTCGAATGGAAATAAATAACAAGTAGCCTTCTTTGGGTGTATTGTTCATTGTATTTATTTTCATATAAAAGCAACAGAACTTTAATTACATCCAATTTATCAGCAACACAGCGCACAAGTGTGAATCTCACAATATTCGCCTTTGATCTCGTAGGTCTGATCCACTACAAGAACAGAGAACTGTCCGTCTTGCCTGCAATTTTTTCACTACTCTTGGCTGAATTTCAGGGGAGGCTAGGCGCATCTCAAAGAAGCCTAATAGAGTGCCCCAGGGATGACGCGTTTTTGTAGGCAAAACCCGGAAGCGAGTTAGCAGCATTTTAGGACTTCCGGTTCCAACGCCGTAAAGTCTATGGGTTTTTTGAATGGGTTTTTGCTAAATCGCCTGAAATAAGGTCTGTGGTTAACAAAGCCTCTAAATACTTTCACGTTTTGATCTATGACATAAAACACACCAGTTATAACCCACTTGTGATTTTTTAAACTTTTACTGTGTCTTAAAATCGGTGGTTGCTAACAAATTGCTAAAAGGGACTACTTCCTTTGGCGGGGACTTTAGACGTCATCATTAAAAAACGGGACATTTGGACAGCATTTCTCATGAAAAAGTGGATAAGTATTCATACACAGCGCAGATCATAATCAGCGAGCATGTTTTTAAATAGAGTAGTTTTCTAAATAAAGTTTGAGGACGCTTCGTGGTGATGACGTTGATCCGCGACCGTGGTGTGCTGTAGTCCGTTTATAGCATACTGTTAGCCTTTTATATCTGACGACTTTATTTAGGCTTCAAAATCTATAAATGTTGTGTTAACTTGTAAAGATTATCTTAATAGACAAAACGTTTAAGTGTCATAACCTTTTGTTAAATACAGAGCTTATTTTCTGCGATTTTCCAAAAGTCTATGGGAAAAATGAATAGGCTTTCAGTCGAGGGAACCCGTGCGCCGCTAACTTCCAGGTTGGCCTACAAAAACGACCGTTACGGCTGTGGTCACATCCACTGAGAGCCAAAAGACTGAGCGGCAGCATTGGTTTTCAGCGTGAATGTCGCGAAAAACACACAAAACACATCCAAAACGGGAAAGAGCTTTGTGATTGACTGTACAAATAGCTTTGACACAAAACCTGAGGCATATATTTAAAAAAAAAAATCAGAAAGCAACAGAAAAAAGCCAACCCAGTCTCACGGCAGTTCGTGACATCGTCACGAAATTTAATCTATTGGATCGTGTTCGTCCCTGTATCTTCAGAAGGAGCTCATGCCAGCCAAGGCAAAATTCTTTGCTATGGATGTGGCTTGCAAATATTGGCCATACTTGGAGAAAGCTGCTCGAGTCCTTCCTACCCTTCAGGAGCTCACCGAGATGAAACCCTTCCTCAGCATAATGCATGCTCAAGCCCATGCTACAAAGTGTGAGGTATGTATAATATATTTGCATCATATGTACATTTGTAATGTTTACAAGCACTATACTAGGTAGCCTTTTTGCTTAACAATTTCTTGTACAGATTGTAGAGCCCTTTGAGGCAATTTGTGATATTGGGATATATAAATAAAATTGATTTGAATTGATTTGAATTTCTTCCACCCTTTACTAACAGATTAAATGGAGTGGTAGGAACCAGGAAGGAGCAGGAACAACAGCCGGAGAGGAGGTGGAGCAAGTGAACAGCTACCTGTCACGTTGTGTCCAAAGCAGGTGATCAGAGTGTTTGCAAAATTCCTACATACTTTTATTAGATTAAGCATCATAACCTCATTATTTGCTTTCAACAGCACGGGTGGACATGGTTACTTTGCATGCAATGGGGTGGAACCACATGTAAGGAACCCCGCATTGGCCCAAAAACGGAATCCGACATGCCTGGGCGAAGGTTAACGCGTGTATGCCTTTTCAGCATCTCTGAATGTTCACTTAATTTCACTCGTTTAATCTGACTCCAATTTCAAATGATTATTACTCTTAGGTTGTGTTTCCAATTAGAAATTAATCATTTGTTATGTATTAATTTAGATATTCGATTATTCTGATTACCTTATATCTTCAATTATTTCGTTCACTGCAGTCCCGGTATCGCTTTAGAACAGTCACTTTGGCCAACTTGCTCTTCCCGGACACAAACTCGTCAGTCTGACCTTAAACAATTGGATGCAGGGTAAATATCTACCTTTAAGTCGGTCGCGCTCTGCTTACTCATAACAAAAAGCATAGTTTTGATATATTTACGAAAACTGCAACTTATTTAAGGCAGTGATTGTCAGAAATCGAAATGGACTTAATTGACGTGCCCCATGCTCCATCTATTAAACATTTCGTATGAACAATCCTGAACACAGATTTGAGGTAATACCTTTGCTTTGATCTACTAGAAATAATGGATTAAGAATAATACAGAATCAACCAAATATAACATTTTATTTGTCAAGTAAAAATATATCATGCCAATTACATTACAATTAGACAATTAGAAGCCAATTCAGAAATGATAAATGCATAACATCGATTACTCAAAGAAATGCATATATACACAGTGATGGGTGAATGTCTTCAGACATTCACCCATCTCTGTGGGGGCCTCTCCTACAGATGATCCCCCCTGACTGCTTTGCTCTTACCTTTTATACCAGGACCAGAACAAAAGGATTGTAAATGTTTATTACACCAACACCTGTTTTGGGGGAGAGGAGAAGAGACACCACCCAAAAAGAGGACAGAATTTTCCTTAGTTTTCCATCTTCTTCATAATTCTAGTGACTGCTGTGAAATTGAGACCATTTTACCAACCGCACTGAGACTTTTAAAATGATACCAAACATGAAAAGGGAAAAACAATAAATACTCAAGTTACATTATATGTGTTGAATAACTTTCAGTCAGGGTGAAGGAGAGTTTGTTTGTGTGTGTGTGTGTGGTGGGGGAGGCGTTGTCCTTTTGGAGTTAGGGCAAGGCGTTGCCCTTGCTATTTCTCTGAGATCTTCTTCTCTAGGCGAGTTTTATTGCTTTATTGCAGGATGCTTGATCTCAGTTTTCGTTTAGCAGGAAAATCAAGCCTTACACACAAAAAAAGTCTCTCTCTACATCAGGCACTTTCCACAAGATATGTGAAGGTAAGTCTACTAATAATTGTTTTGTGTGTCCTTTTGTTGTGTGCACTTGGCAAGTTTTTATCCTGATTATTGTATTATTAACACTGTTTATCAGACTTGTCAGAGACTCCAGGATGAGACTGCAAGGCTAGCTGAACTCAAAACAGAGCTACACTGCACAGATGAATTGGTGTCACAGTGGCTCTCTGATGTGAAGGAATGGGCAGCTGATGGTAAGCATGAGCAGATAAAAGAAACAACAAATTTTGAAATTTTAAGTTTGATATTAAAGAGCAGCCAAAGATAGTAGGCTGATCATCGATGGATTACAACAGTTGGTGACATCACCTGCCACCAAAGACCACCATCCAATGTTATGCCACATATATATGTCTGGTTTATTTTATATTCCAGTTTCCCTGCAGGAAATGCACATACCAAGTTCAGTGAAGTTGGATTAAAATGAGTTTTATGTATAAATTCAAACACTGAAACAGTTCTGTGTTGTTTTAACAGTGAATTTGTTTTCACTCTGAATTCTACAGAGACACCAGATACATCTCATGCCACTCAAGGCACCACACACAGAGGACTTCAGCAGTCAATTGAGGGCCTTTACCTTAGTGTGAGGCAGTGGAAGCAAACTCTCTACCGCCAGAATGGTATAACTATATAATATAATAGATTGATGAAATCAAGCTACTGTATGCATCCTACTCCACCAACAAATACATAGAATTATGTCTGTAGAATTTTTTATTTTAAATTGTAATAGTATTATTATACTTTTTATGCATTAATTTATTTATTTTTAAAAAGTAACTACATAAAGTGTGTACATAAAGTAATAATATTAATTATTATTATATATATATATATATATATATATATATATATATATATATATTATTCCATTCTTGCCAATAGATCACCCTAAATGTTACACACTAGACCTTTGAGTTACCTGTTTGCCAAAGTAAATTATAATTTTCACATACTTCAGTTTTCAGTTACTGCAGTTTTGCTGTCACATTTTGGGAGCAATATAATTTTTTCTTATTGAACAGTCACAAACTTCTATCCCTGTACTTAATGTTTTTTGTAGACAGCAGCAAGTTTCGCCACCAAGGAAGCTGGCAGAAGACAAAAAGCTCCTCCTTCAGGAGATGCAGAAATACAATGGTCTTGTACTAGACTCTGCCACAAACATTGATGTAGCTGCTGTGGAGCATTCCCTTACCGGAGAGAGCAGTGTGTCTCAAATATGGCTGTGGGAGGTTCATGGCAGTGGTATGTCATTTTCCAGATGCTTCTCAAGAATTTATTTACAGTTCTGCTGTATAGACTATACTGAAAAAACACACATAAACTAAATGAATATTACAATACTCAATATGTTGCATGCATGCCTTAGATGCATGTAACATATTGAGTGTTGTAATATTCATTTAGTTTGTATATATTTTCAGTTTTCTTATTATGTATCAATTTGATAAAAAAGTACATTTGTAGTTACAAAACATTGCAATGCTATTAATGATGTTTTATTAACAAAATTCGGGAGGAGCAGGTGCAGATAATTAGACTAATTATCACAGGTGGAAGCATTCAGCTAAATCAATCAATGGAGGTATATATACTGCAGACTTACCTCCGTTCGTTTGACAGTTTATCAGCATTTCGGTTCGCCCTTCTGCTACTATGTCTCAAGTTAACGTCTCCCCGTCTAACGACGAAGCTAACTTTTCCGAGGATCCTGCTTCTCCACCTGCCGACCCCTCGACAACTTCTCCTCTGCCCGACACTGCACCTGAGCCCCAGGCTCCCAGGCTCCCAGGCTCCCAGGCGCGGCCGACCACCTGCCCGTGCAGCGACAAGCTCGCCTAGACGCCGAGCTCAGCCCTCGCCTCCACCAGCGAGACCTCAAAATACCTCCCCGGCGTCTTCCTATCGTTCAGCCGTCCCAACGATTCCACCTATTGGCAAGTGGACAGTAGTAGGATTGAGGCAAGCGCTGGCAAATTCAGATGTACAGTTCTCGCGGAAAATGAACAAAGCGGAACTGTACGATCTATACGTGAGTTTACAGCCAACCTACCTCTCTCCAATCCAGCTCCCAAGACGGCCAGCAGGCAGAGCAAAGCCCGCAAAGGTCAACGTTCGCCTCGCTCAACTCCTCCTTCCTCCCGCACAAGATCTGGCTCGACTCAACCGTCGGGCTGCAGCAATAGGCCTTCGGCGAGCCTGGGCCGTGCCCCAGATGCCTCCGCCGTAAGACCTAGTCCGCCTCTCGCTGAAACCCATCATTTCTACTCGGCTCCTCTTGCCGCAACACCACATGCGGCCGGGTCAACAGGCCTTCCCTCAGCTTCTCAGCCTTTTCTCGCTGTCCACAACCCTACCTATTATCAGTGGCCTCCAGCTCCCTTCGCAGACACTAGCGTGAGGATGCTGGCAACTCAGGCTCAAACCTTTCACCAGTTCCCTCCGAACGTCTCTAACCCCGCCCCTCCTCAGTGGCAGGCAGCGCAAATGAGGGCACCTACGCCTTCAGCTCAAGATTTTAGAGCTCACCTTCATGCTCCATTAAGTCTTCCTTTTCAATCCCCAGAGGCTGTTTTAAGCATGAGGCCACCGCTGCTGACAAACGCAGCTGCAGCCCCTGCTTCTTGCAATCCACTCCTGCAAAACAAATCATCATACTCTCTCTTCACAGCATCCGAGCGCAGATCCTGGCAGGTGCGGACGTAGATTTATCATCTCTTCTCTCTCTTATTCCTGCTCCAGATTCCAACCATCAAATAGACTGCAGCGATTTCGCAGTCACCTTAAAAAACCCAAATCCACATTCATCTCGTCTGCTTTCTTTTTCTGAGTTTTCCATTGCTTTTTCCCGTTTTACTGAAATAATCTGTTCAGCTTTCCCCCATAGGTGGCGCGAACTGAATGATTATCTGGCAATCATAGCTGAACTGGCGCTGTCCTATGGGGGTGGGCACTTCTACAAATACCACAAACTGTTTTCCGCAAAATGTGCTGTGCGAGTCGCCCAGTGGAATCAGTGCCCTTACTGGGGTGCACTCGATGCCGATCTCCACAGCAGGGTGTTTCTAGGCTGCAGAAACATTTTGTGTGCCATATGCAGGTCAGTGGCCCATTCTACCATGATGTGCCCGCAGATAAACCCTTCCATCCCCCCCTGCCCGGACACAAACCAAGTTAAATCCACCAGCTATGTGCCAAGACCAGCAACCTTCGCTAACGAAAATGCGAGAAGAGCCCCACCTCTCACAGACAGCAGACAGCCCTGCAACAGCTTCAACACTGGGAGCTGCTTCAGACAGCGCTGCAGATACTTGCATATCTGCAACTTTTGCGGCGGTGCTCATGCCCGCCACGTATGTCCGGTGTCTAAATCACTTAATAAAAAACAGAAAAATTATTTATCGACTCCTGTGAACATTTCTCGTCTTTCTTTCGAATTAGCTCACCACCCGGATCCCGACTTTACTAATTATCTGCTGTCTGGTCTCGAACACGGCTTTAAACCCCGCGTGGAATGCCCGCTCACTCAGTCTATTATCTGTAATAATCTTCAATCCGCTCTCGCAGAACCAGAAGTAGTAGATGCTCTGATAAAAAAAGAAGTCGAGTCAGGTTTCATGATCGGCCCGTTCGATAACCCCCCTTTCGAAATATTTCGAATCAGCCCCGTTGGAGTGGCTACGAGGAAATTCTCCGGTAAAAAGCGTCTTATAATTGATCTATCAGCCCCGCACAATTCCTCGTTACCAAGCATCAATAGCTTGATCCCTCTCAACGAATTCTCTCTAAAATACCATGACATAGATCAAGCAATCGAGATGATTAAAATCTCAGGTCGAGGCTCTTGGCTTGCAAAAATCGACATCACCTCCGCTTTCAAAGTGATGCCTATTCACCCTGATTTTTGGCACCTGTTCGGGGTACGCTGGCATGGGAAATTCTACTTTGCCATACGCTTAACATTCGGATGCAAAAGCAGCCCCAAGTTTTTTGATATGCTTTCAGAAGCCGTTTGCTGGATTTTTTTCCAACAATTACGCGATTCCTCACCTCATTCACCTACTAGACGATTTTCTTGTCATTTCGCCACCTAACGCTATTCCAGCTGTGCACATCCTTACAGTTCAAACTGTGTTTTCCGAGCTCGGAATCCCTATCGCCCAGGAAAAAACCATGGGTCCCGCCACATCCATCGAGTTCCTTGGTATTAATTTAGATTCTGAGAAATTCCAAGCCTCCTTGCCAAAAGAAAAAATCGATAGAATAATCCTCTTCTCGTCAACCCTCCTGCATAACTCAAATTGCTCTAAACGCGAACTCCTATCCCTTCTCGGACACTTAAATTTCGCAATGCGCATCATTCCACAGGGCCGCTCTTTCATTTCACATCTCCTCTCACTCGCGTCTTCGGTTCACGCGCTAGAGGACCTCATTTCCACAACTAAAGCATGCCGCGACGAACTCCGGTTATGGATATCATTCTTAAATCAGTGGAACGGTCTAACCTTTTTCTATAACAGTCTCGTTTCTTCCCCCGTCGATATCCAACTGTTCACAGACGCAGCCCCATCAATTGGTTTCGGGGGATTTTATCAAGGCCGCTGGTTCGCATCACCATGGCCACCGCAGCTTCAAGACTTTTCACAGTCTTCAGCTCTGTTCGAGCTTTACCCCCTCGTAGTCGCAGCTTTCCTGTGGGGGAAAGAATGGTTTGCTAGTAGCATATTGGTGCACTGCGATAACGAGTCAACGGTCCAGTGCATCAATAAAGGTCGTTCCCATTCATCTGCCTTGATGCCCATGCTGAGACGTCAGACCTGGATTTCAGCATGTGACCAATTTATCATAACCGCTAAACACGTTCCCGGGTCCCAAAACCAAATTGCTGACTCCCTGTCTCGTTTTCTTTTTCAGAAATTCAGGATGCTGGCTCCAGAAGCAGACCAATTCCCGACTCCCGTACCTCCTTATTCAGATCTGATATTTCTGTAAATCATCCATTAAAACCCCTTCTCAACGCATCACTCGACGCCATCCTGCAGGCTGTTTCCCCCAGAACCATCCAATCCTACCTGACAGCATGGAGATGTTTCAAAACTTTCCATTACGCATATAAATTGCAGTTCCCTGATTTTTCTCTCCTTTCAATAACTTCATTCGTCTCCTATCTCAACAGCGTTAAGGGTCTCCAAGTCGGGTCCATCAAAGGCTATCTGAGTGGCGTCCAATTTTTCCATAAACTCATTTATGGTGCCCCCTCCACAGAAATAAATAACTCACAAACCTCTCTCCTAATCAAAGGGATCCAACGATCCCAGCCCTCCCGCCCCGACTCCAGACAACCTATAACGTTGGACATCCTCACCAAATGTATCCATACACTTCGCACAAGTTATCAGCCTCTTAATACCGCCCGCACCCTTGACGCCATGTTCATTCTCGCCTTCTTTGGCTTTCTCAGATGCTCCGAAATCGCAATCACCTCAAAGTTCGATCCGAAAGTCCACCCCACCATTTCAGACCATTCAGTAATCGACAACGAAACAATCTCCTACTTGATTAAGCAAAGCAAAACAGACCAAGCTAAAAAAGGCCATTATATATACATTTTCAACCTCTCGTCTCCAATCCATCCATACCAAACCGTCTCAGCATATCTCAAATTCAGAAACGCCCAGGCTAAATCTCCTCTTGAACCTCTTTTCATCGACGCTTCCAACAAACCTGCTACACGATTCTGGTTTCAAAAACACCTCAAATCAGTTCTCCAGCAATCCGGCATCTCAGCGCAAAATTTTTCCAGTCATTCATTCCGCATAGGGGCAGCAACATCAGCAGCCCAAAAAGGCCTCTCCCAACAGCAAATCCAAGCTCTAGGAAGATGGTCTTCAGATGCTTTCCAGAGCTACATCAGGACCAACCGTTTCCATATCAAAAAAGCCCACCAAACCCTTATTGGTCGATAACCTCAAACAAAAAAAAAAAAAAAAAAAGCCAATGCTGCGAGTCTTGATCTCCCATTGGATGCCGCAAGAGCCCTCCTGCTAAGTCTCCAACTTTTCCCTTCCTCTGTCTGGCGAGTCTTACACGTCTGATGCTGAGAGAGCATTGATCTCCCATTGGTCGCAGCGAGAGCCCTCCCAGTCAGCTTCCATCCTTTTATCCTTTCTCTGAAGGGCAAGGCTTACCCGTCCGACACAGTGAGTCCTGATCTCCCGTCCGATGCAGCGAGAGTTCTCCCGATCAGCTTCCTTGTCAATTATCCTTCTTCGTCCGGCGAGGCTTACCGGTCCGTCGCCATGAGCATTGGTCTCCTGGAGCCTTGGTCTCCCTTCGGACGCAGCGAGAGCCTCCTGGTCGATCTTCGATGCTTATCTTCTGCCTGTCTGCTAGTGAGGCTTACCCGTCCGATGTCACGAGCATTGGTCTCCCATCGGACGCCGCGAGAGCCTCCCGGTCAGTGCTCATTCTCTCCTCGTCCGGCGAGGCTTACCCGTCCGAGGCCCTGAGCATTGGTCTCCTGGAGCATTGGTCTCCCGTCGGACGCCGCGAGAGCCTCCCGATCGATCTTCTGCACTTTATTTTCCACCTGCCTGCTAGCGAAGCTTACCCATCTGATGCCATGAGCATTGGTCTCCTGGAGCCTTGGTCTCCCATCAGATGCTGCGAGAGCTCTCCTGGCCGGGCGTTCCAATTCCATCCACCTTACCATCGACCAATATTTTGATCGGTCGGTCATTCCGAAACTTTGGTCGGTAGGGCTCACCCGTTCGATGACGTGAGCCCTGGTCTCCCGTCGGACGTAACCAGAACCCTCCCGATCAGGCGCTCCAAATTACACGCTCCCCGTCAATCGGCCGGTGGGGCCTGTCCACCTGGCGATGCACGATCCCGTCAGAGGCAACACGGACCCCCCCGGTTGGACGGTTCAAGTCATACTGCTCCTCATTTATCGGCCGGTAGGGCTTTACACATCTGATACAACGAGCATTGGTCTCCCGGAGCCTTGGTCTCCTATCGGATGTCGCAAAAGCCCTCCCGATCGGTCATTCCAAATTTCAGCTACAGAGCTACTCATCGTTCGTCAGGCTAGTAGGGCCTGTCCGCCTGGTACAGTGATACGCTCCTGTCAGTGGCAACACGGGCTCTCCCGGTCAAACGACCAGGCTTCTTGAAATGCCAGTCCGCCAATTCTCGGCGTCTTTTGGGGTCTTTAGTCTGGCGGCTGTCCTTTTGCTCTTTTGCTTTTTGGGGGGAGTACTCTGGGTTCGGGCCAAAATTCCGAGCTCGGAGCCCTCCCCCTGGACAGCACGCCAAATACGCACTACTTTCTCCATATAATTACATGTACATGTGAACTCGTGAATGCAAGATTGTCTCATACATACATACAACTGTTATTGATTCTTAGCCAACATTTCAATCAAGAAACAATTGCATGACCAAGTGATGTTGGCGATGCGACTGCAAGAGGAAAAAAGCATTTTGGTATTGGAGATGGCACAACACTGCACATGGTTGCAGAGCCTGGCAGTGGTTCTCAAGAACAAGATGGCTGAGGAGGGTAAGTTGAATAAAATCGCTATCCATTTGAAGTATGAATTTCAAATGAAAAAAAAATGAAATAAACATTATCAGTCTCAGCCACACAACTCGAATGGAGTAGAAGGGTTATTGCTCTTTTTGCCACATTTGGCTTGTACACAATAAAATGGGGATTATAGTTTGCAATGGTAACAAGTCAGTAAGGCTTTAAAACGTTTCACATTTGCTTGATAGATTTGTTGTATTTGTTGTACTGTGGCTGTTACATAAAAGGAGAAATTAACAAAAGAATTTTGAACATTGAATTTAGCATCATCAAACACACCAATTTCTTGATGTAACACCTGAATGCTCCACAATGTGTTACTTTAGCACAACTGTAGTGAAGAAGAAAACTGTTAACTTAAAACAGCTATCAGACATTGGCTGCAACACAAAACAATTTTCTGCTGCTTTGGGCCCCACTGCATAAAGTCACCTCAGTGAGCCTGATCATGATGCCTCAAGTCAGTTTATAGCCTGGTACCATGGCAACAATACACATTAAAAAATGCCAACCATCCTGGTATGTAGATTTGAATGGATGAAATCTTTTTACTCCATTGAAGTTCTTTGGCCTCATTAAGAAATCTTAACAAACAGTTTGTCTTAAATGTAATCTCTTTTGTATTTTGAGATGTAGACAAGGGAAATGAGGGACTTTGCTGTCTCTTAAGAAGAAGACTGTCAGAGGTGTCAGAACGGTTGCAAGTTGTCCTCCAACAGTACAAGACTGCTTTAGGTCCTGAGGCCTCTGTCCTTCTACATGTTGAAGCAGAAGATCCAAGTGGCCTCAGTAGTCCAGACACCAGTGAGGATGAAGAGGAAAACACAGTTTAGGTATTTTATTTGTTCATATGTTTGTTTGTTCTCAAAAATAGACTGGGGCTGTTCCATCAAGGTGGATAAAGGAAAAGCCTGGCTTATTTTGATAAGTCTTGATAATTTATGTAAGAGTTCCATGCCATTACTGTGGCTTCATCCCAGTTCACACCAAAGATTCACAATGAGACAAAACCATTTTGGAACGTTACAGTTATGTAAACTGGCCCTTCTCAGCTTGACTCTGATGGCGACAATTCGACAGTTGCTGGTTTTCGAATACAAGGTACAACACCTGTTTCAGCAGCCATTCAGCTCGTAGTAAAGTCAGCCGGTCAAGTCACTAAACTGTCGACTGGTTGAAGTTTTGGATGGAGGAAAGAGATGATCAGTTTATCATTTAGTTTGAGGAACAGCTCTGTATGATTCAAGCCTTAAAATTGACTCAACTCTTCAGGGCTGCTTATGTACTCTGTGCACGTGCACAATGTACATAATGTATATCGTAAGTTGTATTGTCACATGGTAGATTATAGGACCCCAGGAAGAATAGCTTTTAGCTTATGCTGAAGCTAATGGGGATCCAAATAAAACAAACAAACAAACAATGCATGCTTATTCAAGCCTGGTTAAAGTCACTGTTGACTAGACGTGGCTAATAATTTAGTGGAATGGCTTGAGCCTGCTGTGAAAATCAGTGTTAATTTAAGCCAGGCTTTTTCAACTGGACAGTTTACATTAGCTGCATTGATGCAATACCCCCTGTTACTGTTACTCTTAATTTATTTGTGTATTTATTAATGCTTTACACACCTTCTTCATTCTAAAACAGTTGAACTTCACCTTCTTATCCTACCTCTTGCTTTTTTGTTTTTCTGTATTTTCCCAGATGGAAGCTACACAAAGGACTGTGTTGAAGGAAATGGACTCGCCCTATATCTGTATATTATTAGTATGCTGATTGATTAACCACATCAAAATATGTATGCATCCTATATTGTTGAAAATTCAACCTTTGTATGTCGATTACCAAGCAATTTAGTAACCACATTAATGATCCTTGAGGATGCACAAACCTCTTAGTATTGGTTTGCCAATCTCAGCCAAAAATGTCAACTTTGCATGTTTGATCTTACCAGATGTAATTACTTGACTGACATGATATTTGGGTAGCGTATTCCTACTTCTTTAAGAGAGACTCCCCTTTGATTGTGACGATCCTGTGTGCATCAACGTCAGGCCAAACTTTTGACTTGTATACGACAAATGTTATGAACAGATTTCTAAGTAATTTGCTGGGCAATCTCAAGCTTCCCAGGCAATGAATCTTGTCAGTTTTGTTAACCTCATGATGTTCCCTTTAGCACACCTCAGACCAGAATGTAAAATTTGATATTGTCTATTAGGCATTAAACCTGGTAAGCACATTATGAGGACTACGCCAGGAACTTGTGACCTCATGACCTTTCCTCTATCACCACATTTAGGCCAAGAAGTAAAAACTCATTCTTAATTACTTGCATTTCCACACATTTGTGTATTCTGCAGTGCAGCAGCAGAGGGTCTGTGGCTTTTTTTTCTATGCCTATGGATCAATACTTGATTGAGTGTATTATAGGATATAACTTTATATTACTGCACCATTGAAGATAAATATCATAAACAACAAAAAATTCTTTCTTAAAGATGGTAAATTTGTTGACAATTTATCTGTCAATGTCTGTTTTGTCCTTACAAGCACATTGTACATTGGTACAGCAGATTTAGCTTATACATTAAGTACTTGTATAATGCATTAGATTGTATGTAACAGAAAAATACACTGTTTTGTATGCTATGATTATACTTTATATTGTATATTATTACAGTTGAGAGATAACTTGATTCCCTGTTTTGTTGGTGCTTTTCAAGTTAACTTAACCTCAGTCCAGTATCATTAAATACAACCGTATGACATGTGACAAATATGCATTTTCAATAAATTATTTCCAAAGATGAGCATTTTATGTTTTTATTTTTCCATACATTAATTAAAAACAACAAGTTTTAAGGTTGATGAAGAAATAGCTGTAGAAAGAAACATAAATTAAGCATATTTATATGTGTAATCTTGTTTAATTTGACATCACACTGCATTATTAATACATTACTTTAAGGCAGATCTTTTTACTTATTTACAAACAAACTGCTCCTGGCATTACACTTGAGATATAGAAGTAATGTGTATCTAAGGTGTATATGCATGTTAATGTATGCATAGATTTATATTAGTATTTATACAATTTCTGCATGTATTTTGACATTTTTAGGGAAACAAGTTGGTGTGGTGGGGAGTGGCTAGACCTGGGAGAGTTTTTGTCTGTGTATATGTGACTATTTGGTTGTGTTTGTTTTACTTTATGTACAGTAGTTTCTGTAAATGCATAGAGGCAAACTCCTCACCTTTCAGTGAGAACTTTTTGAGATCAAAATAGGTCATCTTTAGGATTTGCATAGATCCAATGAGAATGTGTTTTTATGGAAGAAGGGAGGCAGGGGGGTCTTACAGGGGTAACCAAATGTTGATTTTGGTAAAATGTTGCAACAATATGTTAATTTTTTGTGAAAAATTACAGTTATTGACATACAGGGTAATAATAATACATGAAAAAATCCCTTGAAGTAACTACAAATGAGCATGTAAAGCAAATAACTATAAAAAAAAAAAAAAAAAAAAAAAAAAAAAGTCAAAAAATCAGTGCAAGCATGCCCTTGCCCCGTGCAATGTTCTCACCCTTTTCCCCCACCTGTTTGCTTCCCTGATATGTGATAAGGACCCCCTTGAAAACTAGATGGTTCATCTCAAGGGGTTTATCCTTGTAATAAACTTGCAGAAGTAGTGACCAAAATGAATCACCTTTTTAAATTACAATTCTGCTGACCATCCAGTGCATTACTACAGGTGTGGAGGAAAGCCTGAAGTACTTGGGTTGAGACTGAAAACATAGATCTTGCATGTCATCATGAAAATAAGGTTAAAAATTAGGCTATGTCAAACAATTTATTAATTTTTGTCAAAGGGGTTCTGTGAAGCTATGATTGAGCAAAGTCTTTTCATGAAATTGTGATAATTAAAACTTTTATGAAGGACTGAACCAAATTAGCTAATAAAACAGATTCTGTCATATTGTAAACTTTGAAGGTGACTCATTTTGGTCACTATTTTCACATAAAAAGGAAAAACAAACAAAAAGCTTCTTTTTTATATGCAGGGCCTTCAAAGTGCTCTCTGAAAGTAGGCCTGGGATAGCTTGTGGCAATGTAAAGAGAAAATTAAAACTTTGTCTTAGAGCTAAACCAAATACATCATTGGAAAGGTCTCAACCTGGAGAGTAACATATGTCAGTATGAAGGTTCTACATGGCCCCTGCGTTCCAAATACTGATCTTTGAACCTTGACCTCGGACCATGTTTGAAGTATTATAATCCAGCAACAAAAAGGTCTACACACATGGGACCAGCTGTTATAGAGAGCTCTGGACCTCAGCTATCATGTGAGTATAGTCACTATTGGGCACCAACTGGGGGCACTGTCAAAAATAGCTCACAAGCAATTTTCACCCATTTAACAATTATATTTTTAAAATCTGATAACACCAATGTCTTTCCCACCCTCTAAAACCCTTAAGAGGATCCACAGTTTAATACTGTCAGCTTCTAAATATGGGGAATATATCAATGTTTTTAAAAACTACAATTCCCAGTAGAGACGCGCCAATGAACTTGTTACTAAGCGTTCAAATCAGCATCCATATTTGAAGTTCGTCCAGTTTAGGGTTAAGTTTAGGGTTATAAAAATGTATTTTTACTCTATATATCAACAATCCCCTATAGCAGAAGCATACATTCTGCTGCTTTTAGATGATCAGGATGAAAAAATCGCGAGGATGTCAGTTCATCGGGGATATTTACCTGTTATTGTTGAACTTACCATATAAGGGCCGTCTCAAATGTATTTATAAACTACAATTCCCACAAGAGACGAACCATAGAACTTCTTACGAAACATACAAATCAACCACCATACTTGTAGTTCTTCCGGTTTCCAGAGTAGGAATAGAGTTATAAAAATGTGTCTTTACTATGCATATCACCAATCATATCACTAATCTTCTACAGCCGAAGCATACATTATACTGCATTTAGATGATCAGGGTGAAAAATATCGCCAGGATGTCAGTTCATCTGGCGTAGTTTGGTTGGTACTGTAGAAATTACTACGAGTTGTGTTCATCGACGGGAGTTACGCTACCCTTCGAATGCAACATTTTTTTTTTTTTTTTTTTTTTGTAATTATGGCTTCGACATGTTTGTTTAGCCCCCTTAGGAATGTAATAAACATTGAAACAGTGCGCTTATATGTCAGCATTAGGAGCAAAAGTAGGCCAAACAATACCCCAGACTTCCAAAATGTGTGATAGCCTTCTCTACAGATAAAGACATTCACAATAAATCAGTAGTTTTCTTTTAACTAGTGACAAAAACTGTTAATTTATAGTAGCTATAACCATGGCGATCCAGAAAAGTATATTTATAATTAAAGGTCCCGTTCTTCGTGATCCCATGTTTCAAACTTTAGTTAGTGTGTAATGTTGTTGTTAGAGTATAAATAAAATCAGTAAAATTTTAAAGCTCAAAGTTCAATGCCAAGCGAGATATTTTATTTAACAGAAGTCGCCTACATCGAACGGCCAGTTTGGACTACATCCCTCTACTTCCTTCTTTAATTACGTCACTAAAACAGTTTTTTGACTAACCTCCGCCCACAGGAATACACAAGAGTTGCGTTTGTAGAGTGTGTTTGTCGCCATGTCGTCGAAACGCTGTTATTTTCATCCCGCAGTCCAATCACCGGGTCTGATTCCGGCTCAAATTGATAGGGTAAAATTAAAGACATGTTTACAATAACACTGAGCGCGTGCATCTCCACGTTATGGTAAGAGGCGTGACCTTTCCGGGCAAGATGCGCTCTCTCTATGGCTCTGGGTGCGCTCAGAGCTGTCGAATCACAACACAGGAACCGCTGGCACAATCAGAACTCGTTACGTATTTCTGAAGGAGGGACTTCATAGAACAAGGAAGTCATCAGCCCGTTTTTATGACAGTGGAAACAGCGGTATACAGATAAGTAAATTAAGTGAAAAATACTGTGTTTTTTTACACGCGAAACATGAACACATGTTATATTGCACACTATAAACACAATCAAAGCTTCAAAAAACCACGAAAAACGGGACCTTTAAATTATATGCTACCACAAATTGTCATTTCAAAATAATCCACCTAAAACAATTAAATTTCTCAATTAAATATGCTCAATGTAAGTTGTTTATTTATTTTTTTAAAATTTTTAATCAACCATATCACTGTCATATTGTGTTTTGAGTTAACATGATGTATGGAAAAGTAAAAACAAAAAGGATAATATTTTACAAGTTTTTATTATAGTGCATTTGTGGTCTTTGACAAAAATACAAATGAAAATACACCAAATGCCTTTTTATTCACTAAAGGCTTAAAGAGTCATCATAACAGTTTACTGACAAGATGCATAAGTTGAAACCAAGTTGATATATTCTTTGGCATGGAGTCTAGACAATGGTGGTGATGCAGGGCTGAATAACAATGCTGAGATCTGGATGAATGTGGAGCTCAGTGGAAGGATCCATGGGAGCTGAATGCAATGACGACTGGAGGTGAATGGGGTGGAAGAGGGTCATGTCGATTTGCCTGAAATGACAACTGACAGCAGCTAAGGAACAGCTTTAAACTTTAACAACTATGACACGTTTCGCCCAACAGTCAGCTGACAAGTTTGGAGTGGAAGAGAGTGAGAGTGTGGGAGAGAGAATGTAATAGTATGAAGATGGTCACTTATTGTTGAACCATATTCAAGCTTCATAATTCTCAAACAAGCCTTTTTTAACAGTAGACAGTGAGGTTAAGTTAACTTGAAAAGCACAGACAACAGAACACGAAATCAAGTTGTGACTGACTAGCTTCCAGGGACGGACTGGGACTAAAAAACGGCTCTGGACTTTGACTAGGCCCGGCCCAAAGCAATCGGCATGCGGAAACTCGACAACAACAACAATAACGCCTGGCATGAGTGTCACAAGACTTTAATTGTGGCTCATGATACTATACCATCCAAATTATAGCAAAAGCACTGATGTTGACTAGATGTTGTGTTAAAAGCATATTAGATTAACTTGAATACTCATATAGCAGGGGTCTCAAACTCAAATTGTCGGGGGGCCGTTTCTGTGATTGACACCTCATAGGAGGGCCATATTATCCTTCAAGCGCAAGAAAGCGCAACATTTCAGAAAATTTCCTTTCCTTTCCATTATTTCTCATTTACTTCAAATTTCATTAGGCCTACTAAAATATTTTTATACCTATACTATAAATATCTTATTTACCATACTAAATGTAAACAGCAGTGTCTCTCTCATTGTTACAGAGTGTAATATAATTATATAATATATTACTATACTACTAATATAATACTATTAATTGAAATAGTCTGGTGCGACTTCTCACATCCAACAAGATATATGGAATAAAAAATCAGTAATTTAGGAACAAAACCAGCAACACTTGTGGCGTGGAGGGGTCAGAAATAAACAAAAAAACTGGAGCTATATATCAACTTTATTTTGCCAAAAAAATAAAAATCTCTCATTGTTACATACATTATTAGTTTTTAACATCTAGTGGAAGTATTTTCCCTTACTTTATGTTAGCTTAAATAACATTAAAATCTTGCACTGAACAACACTGTACTGAACAAATACAATCCCTGAATACATTTGTACACTCCTCTGTTTCTTGACAGACACCTGCAGTGCTTGTGCTCACACATCTGGGCCACATTTGTCCAAGATGCCGTTTGAGCATCGGTAACGTTTAATGGCTGCATCGGACGCATTTCGGTGGTTTAAATCGGCGCTCGTGACTTAAAGTCGAGTGCTTTTACTATAATTTAGGCAAGCATAATAGAAGCGATTGAGAGCGCGGCTCATGGTTGCATAGCAACGACAGACGCCACTGGAGCGAAAGCGCATTGGAAAGAAGGAGAATGCGGCGCGGCCGCCTATGTGACGCGATATGTGAATGCCCCCATAGAACGGCGACTTTTTCTTTGCATATCAGACAGGTAGCAACTAGAGAATAATAATAATAATAATTTAGCGGGCCGGATTATGTTTTATTTTTGAGATCAGTTGCGGGCCGGGTAGAGGGGGTGGGCGGGCCGTAAATGGCCCTCGGGCCGGCAGTTTGAGACCACTGATCTAACGTCTTTGCTGCTTACTTGGCGGCCACGGCCAGTGCAGCTGGCATCCAACTTAAAGGTGCATTGCTGCCACCTACAGTACTGGAGTGTGAAATGGATTAGTGGGGGGAAAAAACCAGCCGTTCTGTGATTTTCCAGATCACACAGATGGCCAGTCCGCCCCTGCTAGCTTCATCACTCTGTCTCCTCTCCACCAATAAGCTGGTGTGTGGTGGGCGTTCTGGCGCAATATGGCTGCCGTCACATCATCCAGGTGGATGCTGCACATTGTATGTTTCCCGGAAGAAAAATTAAGTATAATTTACCTTGATCTTCAAAAAGTTTTCACCCCCCGGCTCTTAATGCATCATATTTCCTTTTGGAGCATCAGTGAATGTTTTAACATTTTTAAATAGTTGTATTTGAGTCCCTCAATTGTCCGCAGTGTGAAAAAATGGATCTCAAAATCATACAGTCACTGCTGGAAAGGGTTCAAATATGCAAAAGATGCTTGAAAACTGAAGAATCTGCAGGATCTGGAGGATTTTTCTGAAGAACAGAGCTCAGTTTAACTGCTCAGAACAAACAAGAGACTCAAGAACAACCATCACAAAACAAACAAACAAACAAACAAACAAACAAAAAACAGTCATAGATCATCCAGGTAATCACACACAGTATTAAGAACCAATGGTTCACATACTTTTGAACAGGGTCATTTTAATAAATTCATCTTTTTTTTTTTTTTTTTTTTTTTTGTCGACTATATATAAACATCTTTTATGTAAAATATCTTACTCAGGACAGTACTAAATAAAAGATAATATGCATTTTGTATGATCTCTCTTTTTTTGTTAAACTTATTCACATTTTCAAAGATTCTGCAAGTGGTTCACATACTTTTTCTTTTCTCTCTCTATATATACATATTTAGGTAAGTAAGTCAAATCTAATTTCTAAACATTTTAAGATAGACTTCTCCATGGTCTGTTCAGGCTCAACGACTTAAATTAATGCCACATGAGGCCGAGTTTAGTTATAAAGTTATAAGTTCATTTATTTATTACATTAGTATTTCTAGCATTACATATATTCTACAAACATTCTATACAAGTAATTAAATAAAGTATAAATATCAAAAAGTTCTTCAGACAAGGCAATATCAGCAATGGAGGCTTCATCAGCGTTGGTTCTGGTGTCGGAGAAGCAGCCACAGGTGCGAAGCATCCCCTCCTGTTCTCTTCTCATTCCAGCCTTTTATAGACTATCTGACCTCTTGAGGTCATCTTCTTTGGAATTCCCCTCATCTGAGTCTATATATAAAGGCCTTATCTCTTTGTTCTCGGACTCTTATCCTCTGCTGTGTCCTGCGCTTTATCTTCAAGACATCCTTCAATGGTAATAATTGCCTTTCTTACTAATACATGTTATGTCCTTACTATTCTACTAGCATGCTTTATTAAAATCTTAAAACAACAGTTGTAATGTCTTCCTTTATAAACATATTCTTAATAAAGCTTTACAAAAATAGTGTTTTGTCTCTTTTCTTTATAAACTATATTCTTATTAAAGTACTTTTACAAAAACAGTTGTCTTGTCTTTCTTAATAAGCAATTTATCTAATTAATCACTTTTACAAAAACCCATTTGTCTCATTTTCCTCAATAAACAGTTATCATAAACAAGTTATCATACATTTTCTCTGTTTTCACACAGACAAGTTATCATACATTTTTTATATAAAAAGTTATCTCATAACTCTTTTCTCTGTTTTCACACAAAGTTATCATACATGTCTTTTCCTCCAAGATATCCCTTTTACATTTTTTTAATATAAAAAAGTTATCTCTTATAACTCTTTTCTCTACACTCTAAAAAATGCTGGGTTGTTTCAACCCAGGTTTGGGTCAAAAATGGACAAACCCAACCATTGGGTTAAATTTTTAAATGCATTTTTTAACCCAACGGTTGGGTTTGTCCATATTTGACCCAAATTTGGGTTGAAACAACCCAGCATTTTTTAGAGTGTATAAACCAAACATCTTCAAATCACAGTTGTGTTCTCATTACTCTTACAAATCACTTATCGCAATAAATGTTTTTTCTTCTTAAATCTCAGTTGTTCTCATTATTATTCTTTGAGCAGAAGCAGAAGAGGTAAAACTAGCACAGAAAAGTTGCATTTCCTTATGAAGCAGGGTGTTGATAACAATATATATATATATATATATATATATATATATATATATATATATATATATATATATACACACACACACATATATATATATATATATATATATATATATAATTTTTATTTATTTTATATTTTTGCTTGATGCTGTGTTCACTGTGGTGCTACTATTGATTGATTAGAAAGACATCATAGATAATTTTACCATTTCATTGTACTGTGGCTTAGTCTATAGATCATTACACTTTTTATGTTTTTTTTAATTTAGCTCTAAAATAAAGTACAGTGATTGAATGAGCAAATTCAGACCCAAGGAGTGATAAAACTCATGACAGCCATCAAGTTCAGGCTGATATCTCATCAGCATTCTGTGTGTGTTTGTCGTGAACATCTTTGAGATTTCTGCAGACCAGAATACACAGGAGAGGGTCTGAAATTATTCTCAAACTCATCAAGCAGACAGACATCACATACCACGTTTTGTGGACTATAGTGAAAAAATCTAAACAGATGATCAACATGAATGGTAAGTACAGCATAACAAAAGAAACCATGCTAACAATGATCACTGAATGTATGTTTTTTCTGTCAGGATTTGGAGGAGCTTTACAGGTGATTGTACATGTTACCGCCAATAAGCTCAGTGGTGCCAAACTTGTGCCAAGACTCAATATCATATTGGATGGATTTTCAAAAGGGTGCATTAAAATAAAGAATGCATTCGGTAAGGAAAACAAAAGCACAAGGATGGAGCTTATGATGTAACAGGGCAGTGAGAAAATACGAGCAGAACACAGTGGATATTTCAGTGTCAAAACCCACTCTAGAGCCACCAGCTGATGCAGGTGAAAACCACACAAACTTATCGCTGGCCATAACTGGAAAACCATGGAAGTGTTCCAGTGTAATTTCATGAGTTGAAATAACACTCTAAGTAGATTTAGGATCAGTTCTGCCAGGTCACTGAAGAGGAGGATGATGATAAATGCTGAGATTCTGCCTCTGTGGCGGCGCATATGTAGATAGGCCCAAACCAGAGCTGGCAGACCCACACAAACACTAGCAATGAGAAAGATAATTGGTCTGATGTCTGGATAAAAATCCATTTGATTTATATGCAGATCTTCAAAATACAGCAGTTAGTAATTTTAGTTGCTGTGCTTCAGATGTCACGATCACTGTTTTTTGTCTTCTCTGGTCACTTTGAGCTGCTGAAAGACAAAATACCATAAAGAGCTGATTTAGTTTGCTGTGTTTATATGCCCTAAATCCTCATCAACAATAAATGATCAATCACATTATGTTAACATTGTTCATAGAATGCAGTAGAGTGCTAAAGGAAAACTTTATAGCTTTTTCTTTGAACCTCTGCCTTAAATTCCAGCAGAGACTCTCTTTTCTTCACATCTGTAAATGAAACTGAGAATTGTCATGAAGATTCCACACCATCAATACTAATTTGTGATCATTTTGCACAATGCAAAGCTATATTTAAAAATAAATGTAAATATTAAAATGTTTCAGTGTCTTTTTAGATGATTTTTTTAATAATATTAAATTATTGGTGTTGTGCTGCTGTGACTTCACCCTTGCAGGCTCCCTATAGACCCTTTTCACAGACTGTAATGACGCGTTTTAATGGTCATCAATATCGTAAATCCTACAAAGTTTTTTATATTTTCATTTTTTTTTTTAAAAAGTATGTACATTTATAACACTATAGGGAAAGATGTAATTTTGTTATATTACCTTTGTTATATTATAATAGTGTTATATTACCTTTGCATCAAATTACAAAAAAACTAGTTAACGCTGCTGTGAGGATGTTTCTAATACAGCGTCTATGGGAGTGACGGTAAAAATTACATCTTTCCCTCTTCTTCTTTTTGAAAGTTGTGAAAACACTATTGTGGAGTTTTTTTTCTTTTGCTATTTGAGCAAATGGAAACACGCAAAAAATATATTTAATGTTTTCTCTCATTCACCACTATAGAATTTTACCCAACTATGACGACTTCCGCTTCTGAGAAACCTGAAAATGTGAAAAGGGTCTATTGGCTGATTCAGAGGTTGAGGGCGGCCATTTTGAGTTGACATCATTGTAGTCCTTACCTTAGTTCACAACACTCAGCTCTTAAGAATCAGTCTTATACTTTACTAAAAGTTGCTTTTAGCTTCTTTACAAAAGTATCCTACTCTTAGAAAAGTCCTACTTTTTACTAAGAATTTTTCGACACTTAAGTCAAAACTTAAGATTATTCTTAAGACTCTTAAGATTAGAGCATTTCTTAGAAGTTTTATATATACGAGCCCAAGGGCCGTATTCACAAAACATTTTATCTAAACATTTTATCTATACATTTTATCTACCACTAAGAGTTCTCCTAAATAGCAGTAAAAGTTCTTAGCTAAGAGTTTTCTCTTAACAGCGTTGTGAATAGGTTTTGAGACAAACTTTTACTAAGGAATAGACTGAAGTCTTAGGCTAAGATTAAGGGCGGGGTTGACCTCGTTGCTATGGAGTATACACACAGTGATTGGCTGATGGGGGAGGAGTCAGCGATTTAATCATAGAAATATTGTAGAATGAGGTGTCATGTTTCCATATTAAAATAAAGGTTTTTAAATGTAGGCTAAGTGTCACTAATTAATATAGTATATACAGTTAATTGTCTGCCTCTTGGATGTCTGCATCTCAAGAGAATGCAGAATTCAAGCGACAAAGTATGTTTTAATAAACAAAGTTTGGGAGGAACACATTCAAATGGTCTTTATAATCAACACGAGAAGAGGAATAATTACACAGATGAGAGCCGGCTTGCCTTACTTTGACAGTTTTCTGCATCCTTCCACCATCCCGCTTCTCACTCTCGGCTGAGGTCCTGGGGATATGGGGAGAACTTTGAGTTTGGGCAGAATTCCAAGCTCGGAGCCCTCGATCCCCTTGGATAGTACACCAAATACGCTTATTATATATTTTATTACTCTTTTCAATCATTTTTGTGAACTCATGAAAACCACTGCCACAGGTATTGTCCATCAGACAATATTTTTTTATTTATTAAAGATTTATATTTGGTGCCACATTGTAGATTCAAATTTATAAATCAAAATGTATTGCATTTTTGAAGAAAAAGTTCAGCATCTAAAGCTCTATCTCTATTATCATATGGTGTACAGTGTCTTTGGGTGGATTAGGACTGTTTGTGATTTGGTCTTAGTGACTTAGGAGTCATCTTGACTACTCCTAGCATTTCACAGATTTAGGAACTAGTTTTAGAGCAAAAAAGCTTTGTGAAATATTCTTAGAGCAAAAATTTTGGACTCCTAAAATTAGGACTGATAAACTATAAACATAAAAATTAAAAATATTTTTTTTTTTTTAAATAGCAAAATTGTTTGCACACTTGTTTGTATTTACTCTTGTGTACTGTATGTTCATTTTTTGTGCTTCTTTGTCGTTCATTCATCATCTGCGCTTTATTTTTCGTAAAGCGTTTTGTTGAGCGTCAGCTGTGATAAACAGACATCCACTCTCATTGCGTGTGTAACAGAGGCCAGACCTCTTTTAAATGTATTAAATCACCTTTAAATGTATTAAATGCATTAAACATATTAGTTATTGTTTAAGTAATATTTTCTAAATTTATTACATTTATTTAAAGTTATTACATTTCTTATTAGGTCAGTTACAAAAAAGAATTGACAATCAAGTTTATAACATCTTATCAACTCCAATACATCATATCTTCATTGGAAAGCGTGTATCCTCTTCTCTGCTGCCATCTTGTTACTCTTAACTAGGTTAAGACACCTCTCTTAAATAATTTAGGAGCTAAGACCTAGTCTTGACCCTTTATGAATCATACTTATTCTTAAGTCTAAGAATAAGAGTAATATTACATCATTCTTAGAGAATTTTGACACACTTAACCCTCTACCACACGCATTATGATAAATTTATTTAAAAAAAAAAAATAAATAATAATATTTGACTCTTTTTATTTTCTTAGAGTGGCTTAACTTGAAGTGCTGTAAAAAAAATAAAAAAATAAAAAATGGAAAAAAATATTATTTTAAGGTACTTTATGATATGTTGCCATATGGCAACAACGTACAATAGTGGAAATAACTTAGAATAAGTGTAAGTGTATATAGTTAATATTTTTCCTAAAAAATGTTGTTTGTATTGAATCAATTGGTGCTATTATAAGCTTTTGCAGTAAATATAAACAACACCTTATACTTATTTTCCAACATCTTGTGCTTTTATTTATTGCATTCTCTTTTGCTGAATAATGCTGTATATCCTTTGAATTTCATTACGTTTTTCGTGAATATTATTTAAATTGCAAATGTAGACAGTTAAAAACAAATCTAATACTGTTCATCATGTATCATAAAACATTGACATAAAACCAAAAACATTGCAGTTCATGAAAATTCAACATTACGCAATCTTATGAGAGGAAGGTTATGAACATGAACCCCCCCAAAATCCTTGAAACTTCACCTTTTTTCTGTATGAAACTTCAAAAAGCATTTTTTTTTTTTTCAGAGGTGAGACACATGTACACATCACATTTGGTGCACTTTACCCTAACAATACACTTACAGCCACTTGCACCTGCCTTTTTGAGACACAATGGTAGGCCAGTGGTTGGTCTGGGCCAGTATACTGGCTGTGGTGGCAGGTCTCCGATGTTGATTTAATCCATAATGCAAATGTCATGGCAGTCCTTAACATATGACTAATCAACATTATATCACTAGCATTAATGTTGTTATTGTTACAGCTTAACAGACTGCAGCTGGCCTTTGCTAGCTATCTAACCTTTTATAATAATGTCATTCCATTATTGCACAGTGTTGCCATATGGCAACACAGACATTTTATCGATTTACCAAAAACTAATTTCATAAAAAAAAATTTGAGTGGTGAATATGTCATCATAACTTACCTGAGATGATGTTAACAATTTTTTTGTGATTGTGACATGGGCGGGTCCTTGTTTGTTACTGATGTTTTAATTTGCTTTCAGCAACTACATACAAGAGACGGCAGTCTGTCAGAAAATCGCGCCACAGAAAAAAATTGCATGTCATGTGACTTAACCAAAGCACATCATTGGCTAAACTAAGGTCTTCTCTTACCAACAAAAAAACGAGAATGTTCTGTTAAAGAGACAGTGACAAGGAAATGAACACAAAGTGTATGTTGCCATATGGCAACACTATGCGGTAGAGGATTAAGACTAAAATTTTACTCTGAGCGGCTTTATACATACGGGCCCAGGGCCGGTATGTATAAAACTTCTCAGAAATGCTATTAAGAATAGTCTTAAGTTTTGACTTAAGTGTCAAAAAATTATTTTAGTAAAGTATAAGACGGCGCGGGATTTAAAAGGGCCGCAGCCTGAATCTGTGCATAGTTAATGATGCCTCAAAATAGGCAGTTAAAAAAATTAATTTAAAAAAAATCTATGGGGTATTTTGAGCTGAAACTTCACAGACACATTCAGGGGACACCTTAGACTTATATTACATCTTGTGAAAGAACGTTGTAGGGCATCTTTAATGTTTCAATCAGTTGAAAGCATGTATATAGTTCAATAGAAAGTATTACCTATTACATCCAGTAGGTGGCCTACCCTTAACTCAAGTTCAGTGCAAGTATTGCACAGCCAGAACTCTGGTGGCATTAGGAGAAAATTGCCAGTATCTTTGATCAGATTTGAACTGTTATCATTTGTTTCTAGTTGGTGTGTGTCAATGACGACATGTAAGTGTGATGTTTATTATTATTGTTACTTTGTGATCGTTTATTCACTGTTTAGTATCATAATAAGTGATGACTCATCCGTAAGCTAAGCTAATGATGACAAAAGACGTCTTTTGTATGACATTTTGTCAATCGCTATGTGATTATTAAGTCACTATTCATGCTGTAATCATTTAATTGCTGTAACTGATTACTTTATACAGGTAATTGTTGACCTACTTTTAATTGATATTATCCTTATATTATTTTAATATTGTTTTAATGCCCTAGCATGTGAGCATAATGCTGTACTATTTTGTTATAATATTGCAGTTAGTAATTATTCCTTCTTTCTGTTTATTTAGAACCACACCTTCATACCTGTATGCACAACACATATTGTGTAGTTTGGAATCCCTGTATGCCATACTGTGCTGATGCTAATTCTGAATCCTAATTACTCCAGTAAATCTACAACCAGAGTCGTGACTGACGTCCTGTAGTGAATGCAACTTACAACCAGTTAACATAGTCATTCCTAACTCTTCCTAACATTGTGGTCCTTCGAGCCGGATGTGATTTGCTACAGTGACAGTATGGTTGATGAGCATCAAAGAGGAACTGTTTCAGAGTCTGTACGACCAAAACACCAGACACGTCATCCTGCCTACTTTGATGATTTTGAAGTGGATTATGGAGGTTATCAGCAACGTAGTGAACATCCTCGACCTTTAAGCACAGCACGGTATGAGCACAGACGAGAACAGGAATCCAGTGATAACAGAGGAGGTACACCACAAAGGGCACGTCATACTCCACCTAGAGACTCAAACCCATCATCTCAGTCGACATCATATCCCTGCCTTCCAGAGTCAAGGGCCCAATCCTTCGCAGCCTCCCAGTATCGGACTGCTACTATACCAGAAGCTTTTACTCCCTTCCATGAGCAGACAGCTAACATGCCAGGCCCTCACAGTGCACTCAATTGTCAAATAAGTGCCAGTGCTCCACCTACCTTGTATGGAAAAAGGCATGATGGTAATGATTGACAAAATGATGGGTCAGCTAAAACTTATGAGAGATGAAGTTGCGTCGAAGCATGGTACCCCTAGCAGATCACCACTGTGTCCTCCGCAACCTTATAAAGAGCCACCTCCTGTCCATTATGAATGCCCTGACCCACCATGGTATTCACCTCAGTATGCTACTGACCAAGCTTATGGGCCATCTGACAGATTCCAGAGCAGCTACGAGCCTGCACCTATATTAAAGACTGATAGCTACCACCATCCAGTGCCACTACCTGTTCAAAGACCGAAGCCTTCGTGGTCAAAGCACCCTTCCATTCAGCTTAAGGAGTCAGCTGCAGAATACCGTGGTCCTAAGCCCAGTTTACCTTGCTTAGTACATAAAGAGCCAAGTGAGTTTGCAAGTCTGAAGCTTGCTCTGCATAATCTGCTACCTGGGGACGCATCAGAGTTGTTCAAGTACCAGATCTTGGTGGATCATCTGCAGCTGGAAGAGGCTAGACTGATTGCAGATTCTTTCCTCCATTCTCCATATCCTTACACTGAGACAATTGCCGCTTTGACAGATAAATTTGCTCGAGTCATGGATGCACCAGATGTCCGTCCAGGAGACCCTGAAGCCTTTGAACGGTTTGCATTACAAATTCAAGCCCTGGTAGGACTGCTGAAATCTCTGGGGTCAGATGGGGAAGCTGAATTGAGGTGCGGTTCCCATGTAGTTCGCCTGCTGACCAAGTTGCCACCTGATTTAAGAGCTGCTTTCAGGAGACAGATGCTGCCCAATCATGCCTCAAGCTTTACACTTACAGAGTTCTCCAAATGGTTGCAAGCTGAATCATGGTGTCAGACTAGTGATGTGGTGGGAAACATTCAGATGAAGGGATGGCCAAAGCAAAGGATGGATAAACACAAAGAGCAAAGGTCAAGACCAGCTACTGTACTGTATGGAGCAGGCAGCCTCGCCACAAATACTGCTTCCTGTCCAGTCAAACCTGACATTTCGCCAGACAACAAGGTGAAAAGTAAAGTCTATTGTCCCTACTTTGAGAATACAGACCATTTCCTTAGTCAGTGTGTCAACTTTCAGCAGCTCACGACTGAACAAGTGAAACACTGGATTCAGACAAACAAGCGCTGTTGGAAGTGTGGAAGGTCACATTTGTCTGCACAGTGCAATCTGAAGAAACCCTGCAACAAGTGTAAAGGTAAACATTTGCTTATACTTCATGACATCAATTACAAGTCAACCAAAGATACTGCCTCAGCTTCAGGATCCATTGCAGAAACCTTATATCTGGACAAGTCTGGAACAGATAACCGGGTCCTGCTGAAAGAAGTCAGAGTTCTGCTGAGATGTAAGAACTGTACCTTGGACACTTATGCTATCCTTGACGACGGATCTGAACGCACCATCTTGTTATTTGCTGTAGCCCAGAAACTGAATCTTAAAGGTGAAGAGGAAGAGCTATCCATTAGAACCATCCATCAGAAAGTGTCACGACTGCAAGACTCAAAGGTTTCATTCAGCATCTCCCCCGTGGCACAACCACATAAGACATACCATATCAAGCAAGCCTTTACAGCCGACCACCTGGGATTAGCTCAACAATCCTACCCTATGGAAGCACTCATAAGCAAGTACAAACACCTGAAAGGCCTTCTTATCCAGTCCTTTGAGAAGATTCACCCACTCCTGCTAATTGGTGCTGACCAGCCTCATCTAATCACCCCAATCGAGCCAGTTCATCTGGGACCCCCTGGACGAGCCAGTTGCCATTAAAACAAGACTGGGTTGGACACTACAGGGTCCAGCGAAGCTCCTTCTGAATCCTCTTCATCCTCAGTAGGTCCTTTTCATCTCACTGTCATCCAAGCAAATAGAGCTGATGAGAAATGTCACAAAGTTATGGGAACTGGACATTCTTCCCTACCGCAATGAGAAACTGGTCACCCGCTCCAGAGAGGATCAAGCGGCCCTTGAAATCCTGAACAAAGAAACTGTGAGAGTTGACATAAACGGCATCCAGAGGTATGCTACCCCATTATTACGTAAATCCAGCACTGCTTGTCTTAATGCCCCCCCAAGAAGCAGTAATGCCACATCTTCGGAGAACTGAACGGCATCTCTTGAAAGACCCAGAACGAGCAACAACCTATTCTGGGAAATCAAGAAATTGGTGGAAGAAGGTTATGTGGCCAAACTTAACCCAGGCAAAACACCACAGAGTCTTAAGAGGTGGTTTATACCACATCATATGGTCACCCACAATGACAAAAATCGACTGGTCTTCAACTGCTCGTTCCAGTACAAGGGAATGAAACTGAACAAATCCCTACTACCTGGCCCAGTACTAGGTCCATCGATTCTGGGATTCCTGCTGAGATTTAGAGAGCATTCTATAGCAGTCAGTGGAGATGTAAAAGGAATGTTCCATCAAGTGCGACTTCTGGAACAGGACAGACCTATCCTGCGAATTCTCTGGAGAGATATGGAGCAAGATAGAGAAGCGGACATCAGGTGCTTCCATTTGGCACTACTTGCAGCCCTTGCTGCGCTTCCTTTGCGCTGCACAAGCATGTTCTTAACAACACAGAGATGGGTGATATCCTGCGATTCACAATTCAGAGGAGCTTCTATGTTGACAACTGTATCCAGAGCTTGAACACAACAGACGAGGCCAGAGGGCTGATTGACCATCTCAGAGCACTACTGGCTAGTGGAGGATTCAACATCCGACAATGGGCTTCAAATCAACCTAGTGTAGTAAGCCATCTGCCCAAGGAAGCTCAGTCTACCAGTACCGAACTGTGGTTGTCACAAAGGGAAACAGAAGTTCCTGAATCCACTCTGGGTCTGCACTGGCCCTGCCCCACTGACACTCTTAGGTACAAGCACCGCCCCTTAGAGTATGGACCACCCACCGTGTGTAATTTATATCGGATCCTTGCCAGTCAGTATGACCCATTGGGCTTTATCCTACCTTATACAACCAGAGCGAAAATCTTAATCCAGAAACTGTGGGCTAAGCCGAGAGAATGGGATGATCCTCTACTCCCAGATGAACTTTTGCAAAGCTGGCTGCAGTGGGAGGATGAACTTAAATCTCTTTCCTCCATTACCTTTCCCAGGGGCTATGTGGATCCAGACATGGATAATGACTCTATAGTAAGAGAAATACATGTGTTCTGTGACGCACCAGAGAAGGCCTACGGTGCAGTTTCGTACCTCAGAACGGAGAATGGTCAAGGCAAGGTACAGTTATCATTCCTACTTGCATGCTCCAGAGTTGCACCCAAGAAACAATTGTCAGTTCCCAGACTTGAACTCTATGCTGCACTCTGTGGAGCTCAATTAGCAGAGTTGCTAAGGAAAGAACTTACAATTGAGTATCGCAGGACTACCTTGTGGTCCGATTCCACCACAGTACTGAACTGATTACAGTCAGATTCCTGCCGGTTCAAAGTCTTTGTTGGCACCAGGATCGCAGAGATTCAAGAAACAATAAATCCACAGGATTGGAGGTACGTGGACTCTGCTCAGAATCCTGCTGATGACCTAACAAAGGGAAAATCTCTTGAGGATCTAGCCACCCCAAACAGATGGACCAATGGACCTCCCTTCCTTTTAACGCACTCTGATCACTGGCCCAAAAATCCTGTGGACAGCTCTCTGGGAGATGACTCAGAGATACGCAAGTCAATGGTCTGCGCCTTAAATGTAGCGACCTCCAACTTAGAAATTCCTAATGTAGCGGTTCGTACAGTTATTAATCAATTTATGGGTGGAATATGAATATAATAATTCATAAAGCTTTATGAATAATTATTATGCACATACCGACCCAAGGGGGAATCAACCATATATGGTGAATTAATTATAACGAATTATAATCAATTATATTTATGATTAGTTCTGGTTTAATAATTATTTAGAGAAACTGTTTGTTTGTCCAGCAAACTAAGTAAGATGACAGAGAAGAAAGAAGAGAGAGAGGGTCCAAGGAAATGGTCGTCCCGGAAGGAGAGCGTGTGATAACAGCGCTGTCACCTGAGGCAGTTCAGGGGCAGTCGAGAGACAATCGGGAGACAAAGGAAAAATTGTGCGTCTTTGCTTTTATGGAAAACGAAACTAACCCACCTCCTGAGATGGGTGGCCAATGGATGCAATGCAATCTTTGGCGGGCAAGGATTCCTTTGTCTTCTCTTGCGAACTCATTTGCATAATTCATGAGGTTGGATCAGTGTTCATTTTCCTTCGAAGTACTATTAAAAATAGTACAATGCATTTGTCAGCAGTGTGACATACATTAGTGAATAGCTCGAGTCCGGAGCTTTACGGAGAGATCAAACTCGACAAGTGTCGCACATCATCTAAGGAAGATACACTTTATACTCTAATATTATCGTTTAACAAGAAACCTAACCTACTACAGTAAATTCTACGCTTCTACACTAGTAATACATAAACCTGCTCACTCTCGACATTGTGCAGATGCTACAATTCCTCCTTTCGGCCAGCGAGGTCCCTGTGCGGATCTCATTGGCCGGTCGTGAGGTCGGATGGCACAGATGTCGACCAGCAGGTGGTCCCTACTGGTCCCCGGCTTTTGGGTCTTCCGAGGGAGAATCCATTTCGATGAGATTCGGCATGTTCTCCGTGTTGGTGTGTCCTCTTTTCGGTTTCCTTTTGAAGCCTCGAGGAAGGGCAGGCAGGCACTTGTCCAGGGACTCTTGCATCCCTTTGATCCCTTTGGATAGGCTGGAGGCCAGGCCCAGGGTGAGTGCATACTTGATTGCCATGGAGAGGCAAAGGGCTGTGTTGGCAGCAGTCCAAGCCTGGGCTATAGGTGAGATGGTCAGGACAGGCAGTCGGGAGAGTGCTTGGAGGGCTGCATCAATGGGAGTACTGTCACTTAGCTGGGACCCTCCTTTGTCAATCCTCAGTTCCAGTCCTGGATCTAAGGTGCGATGGTGATTCCTAGAGGAGGATGGGATTTCCAGTTTTGACTGGTACTCTTCACTTGAGAGACAGTACACTACCAGATGGTTGAGGTGAAGGATGGAACCCAGGGGTACCTGGATCCACTTACTTGGATTGGGCAGGCTGACACGAGTGGCAGTGTTGTGCTGATTGTAGGTTAGGGTGGCAGCATGAGTGGAGGTGTGGATGAGCAGTCGATCACCCACAATCTCGGCTTGTGTTCCGATGACTTGGGTGCGAGGCTGGGCCTCGGCAGGGCAGCGTGTTTTGCTGGTCATGGGCTGCAACCGGCCCATTCCTTCAGTGTGGTTTCTGAGGGAAGGCTTGTTAGAGCCGAGGTAGTGAATGTCTTTGGTCAAAATGCACCTGCTCAAATGGGGAGCCAGGTACAGCTGTGGGTTGCTGTAGTGGTAGAAGACTAGCGAGCTGGCAGTGGTGACGGACGCATGAGCGCGTAAGTGTTTTGCTTAATATCTGTTCTGGGTCAGTTGCTTCGTTTATTATTTGCTGCTAGGAAGGATTTAATTCGTATCTGTGTTTGTCCTATTTCCTACCTCGACTATAATTGTATTTTGATTGTACTTGTTTAGAATAACAGCCGCGTTTGCAGACTTTATTGGTGTTATTGCCCGCACTTAAGCTTTAGTTAGTTTCGGTTTTCAGCCATTCACGGGTTTAGGCTTTTGCAGTGCTGATTTGCAAGGCGGGCCTGGCGAGGCTAAGCATACTTAAACTCGTGTAATTCAGAAGTGAGCAGGACTAGCGAGCTGGCAGTGGTGACGGACGCATGAGCGCGTAAGTGTTTTGCTTAATATCTGTTCTGGGTCAGTTGCTTCGTTTATTATTTGCTGCTAGGAAGGATTTAATTCGTATCTGTGTTTGTCCTATTTCCTACCTCGACTATAATTGTATTTTGATTGTACTTGTTTAGAATAACAGCCGCGTTTGCAGACTTTATTGGTGTTATTGCCCGCACTTAAGCTTTAGTTAGTTTCGGTTTTCAGCCATTCACGGGTTTAGGCTTTTGCAGTGCTGATTTGCAAGGCGGGCCTGGCGAGGCTAAGCATACTTAAACTCGTGTAATTCAGAAGTGAGCAGGACTAGCGAGCTGGCAGTGGTGACGGACGCATGAGCGCGTAAGTGTTTTGCTTAATATCTGTTCTGGGTCAGTTGCTTCATTTATTATTTGCTGCTAGAAAGGATTTAATTCGTATCTGTGTTTGTCCTATTTCCTACCTCGACTATAATTGTATTTTGATTGTACTTGTTTAGAATAACAGCCGCGTTTGCAGACTTTATTGGTGTTATTGCCCGCACTTAAGCTTTAGTTAGTTTCGGTTTTCAGCCATTCACGGGTTTAGGCTTTTGCAGTGCTGATTTGCAAGGCGGGCCTAGCTCGTTTCAATCACGTGTTAATAAGCAGTATATTAATTGTGTGTGCGCGCTGTCGCGGAAGCGTCAGCGGGAGCGTTCAGCCTCCTCGTGTGAAGACCGACTCGGGTAAAGACCTGCGACTCTACCTGCGCGACTCCACCGAGCAACGACACCGGTAGGCACTTAAGTTTCTTCCCTCCTTTCACACTTGTCCTTCTTCCTCAGCATGTGCTTTCAACTCATTCCTGTTGTCTCTCGGCAACGCTCCACTAACCCACGTAAAAGGCAGCGCAATGCTTCCAACCTGCGTCCTGTTTACTCCTCTTCTGACACTAACACTCCTCTCTCTGTCTCTGTGGGTCTATGGAATTGTCAGTCAGCAGTTAACAAAGCTGACTTCATTCCAGCCTTTGCTACTAATTCTTCTCTTAATATCTTGGGCTTGACTGAGACCTGGATTCGTCCAGAGGACTCAGCAACCCCTGCTGCTCTCTCTAACAACTTCACTTTCTCTCATACCCCTCGCCAATCTGGGAGGGGTGGGGGCACAGGTCTTCTCATTTCTGACAATTGGAAATACTCGACTCATTCGTCTCTGTGCAACTACAATTCATTTGAGTTTCATGCTATTACAATCTCAATTCCTGTCAAAATTCATTTCGTAGTAATTTATCGCCCCCCAGGCCAACTGGGTACCTTTGTAGAGGAACTGGACATGCTGTTGTCCTCATTCCCAGAGGATGGTAGCCCACTTGTAGTTTTTGGCGATTTCAACATTCATCTAGAGAAGCCTTATGCTTCTGACTTCCACTCTCTGCTAGCCTCATTCGATCTTAATCGGCTCATAACCACAAGTACACACAAATCTGGCAACCAACTTGATCTCATTTACACTCGCAACTGCATCACCGACAACATTCTGGTAAAACCTCTGCACTTTTCTGATCATTTTTTCATTACTTTTAATCTTCAACTCCCCATTTGTTCACCACCAACCCCGCTACCAGTTACCTTCAGACGAAACCTGCGCTCTCTTTCTTCTTCTCATCTTTCCTCTACTGTATCATCCTCCCTTCCCTCACCCTCACAATTCTCATCTCTGGATGTGAATACAGCAACAGACACTTTATGTTCCACATTAACTTCTTCTCTAGATAGTATCTGTCCTCTGTCATCCAGGCCTGCACGTGCCACTCCCTCTAATCCCTGGTTATCTGATGTTCTTCGTGAACATCGGACCAAACTCAGGGCTGCAGAGAGGAAGTGGCACAAATCAAAAGATCAATTTGACCTTTGTAGCTATCAGTCTCTGCTCTCATCCTTTTCTGCTGAAATTCATGCTGCTAAATCCTCCTATTTCCACAACAAAATCAACAGCGCTTCAAACACACGCACACTTTTCAAAACATTCAACTCTCTCCTCTGTCCCCCTCCACCACCACCCACCTCATCCCTTACTGCTGATAATTTTGCTACATTTTTCACTGACAAAACATCTACCATCAGCAGTCAGTTCTCCGCTCCACACACACAGGAACTCAGACCAACCACACACACAGCCACACCCCTCCTCTCTTCATTCTCTCCCCTCACTGAGACAGAAGTATCCAAACTTCTCCTCTCCAATCATCCTACTACCTGCCCTCTAGATCCCATCCCCACACACCTTCTACAAGCCATCGCTCCCACACTTTTACCAGCACTGACACACATCATCAACACATCTCTCCAAACTGGCACTTTCCCTAACACATTCAAACAGGCTCGGGTAACCCCACTGCTTAAGAAACCCACATTAAACACGTCTCTTGTAGACAGCTACAGACCTGTTTCTCTCCTACCATTCATAGGAAAAACACTTGAACGAGTTGTTTTCAACCAGGTGTCATCTTTCCTCTCACATAGCAACCAATTGGATGTCAATCAATCTGGTTTCAAGAGTGGCCACTCGACTGAGACTGCACTGCTGTCGGTCACTGAATCCCTGCGGATTGCAAAGGCTGATTCCAAATCATCAGTCCTCATTCTGCTCGATCTATCAGCTGCCTTTGACACGGTGAATCATCAGATCCTCCTGTCCACCCTCTCATCACTGGGCATCACAGGTACTCCACTTCTCTGGTTTGAATCCTATCTCACAGGAAGGTCTTTCAGGGTTGCCTGGAGAGGGGAGGTATCCAAAGCTCATCAGCTGACCACGGGTGTTCCTCAGGGTTCAGTTCTTGGACCCCTCCTCTTCTCCATTTACACTACATCACTTGGTCCCATCATTCAGGCACATGGTTTCTCCTACCATTGCTATGCTGATGACACACAACTCTTCCTTTCATTCCATCCAGACGATCCCACAGTAGCTGCTCGAATCTCAAGCTGTCTGGCGGACATCTCGGCATGGATGAAAGAACATCATCTACAGCTCAACCTGGCTAAGACTGAGCTTCTCGTCGTCCCTGCCAATCCGACTCTAAATCACGATTTCAGCATCCAGCTAGGCACATCCTCAATTACCCCATCAAATTCGGCCAGAAATCTTGGAGTAATCCTTGATGATCAACTGACCTTCAAAGACCACATTGCAATGACAGCTCGGTCATGCAGATTTGCACTATACAACATCAGGAAAATCAGGCCCTTTCTAACAGAACATGCAACACAACTTCTGGTCCAGGCTCTGGTCATTTCTAGGCTTGATTACTGCAATGCACTTCTGGCTGGACTGCCATCATGCACAATCAAGCCTCTACAAATGATTCAGAACGCAGCAGCACGTCTCGTCTTCAACGAGCCCAAAAGAGCCCACGTCACGCCTCTCTTCATCTCTCTTCACTGGCTACCACTTGCTTCTCGCATCAAATTCAAGGCGTTGACGCTTGCTTACAGAGCTACCACAGGCTCAGCACCCTCCTACTTCCACTCACTCTTACGAGTCTACACTCCTACCAGAAACCTGCGCTCATTAAAGGAGCGAAGGCTTGTGGTACCATCACAGAGAGGCACGAAATCACTTTCCAGAACATTCTCATTCACTGTCCCTTGCTGGTGGAATGATCTTCCTGCCTTCATCCGGAATGCGGAATCCCTGGCAATATTCAAAAGACAGCTGAAAACCCATCTCTTTCATGAGCACTTAACCTCATCTTAAAAAAAAAAAAAAAAAAAAAAAAAACTTCTTATTCCTATCCTTTCACTTCCTCTAATCCCTCTCTATTGTAGCTTAGGATAATCTGAGCACTGCCTATAACTTGTATTATGAGCACTTCTTGTCTATTTGCCTCGTCATAACGACTCGCTTGTTGTATTCCTCACTTGTAAGTCGCTTTGGATAAAAGCGTCTGCCAAATGAATAAAATGTAAATGTAATGTAAAATGTAGAAGACTACCACATCTGAGGTATGTATCTTGGTGTGAGTGTTACCTTGCCAGCATCTGACATTGACCTTGTCCTTGGGTCTGGAGATGTTATCTTGTTCACCGCTGGGTAGATTGAGAAGGACGACCACCTCATTCTGCTCGGGGTCGACATGCAGTAGGATGGCAGCACCCAGGGAGTCAGCGAGGTGGGCTGGAACAGTCTTGGTGGGTCTGCCAGTAGCAAAGTCCAGCACAGTTTGTGTAGGGTACTGAGGAATCCTATTCATAGCCACTCTGTCCATAGAGAAGCTAACTTCTCGCAGCAGGTCTGTCATCAGAGCCATAACCAGCTGATTTTGGGCAAAGTCATTTTGGAAGACTGTAAACAGCTGCTTCATTGAGTTCACCGTTTGGATCAGCAGGAAACTGTGAGTACAGGGAACCACCACAATACCTTTCCAGGATTTGCAGATGGTTTGCAGGGTTTGGCTCTGTGTTGCGAGTTGTTCTCTCAGCTGTAGGCGGAGCTTGTTGAGATGCTGATGAGTGGAATAGGCTGTGATGAGACTCGAGTCTCCTGGTTGGTACACGTGCAATGGCAGTGTCACCTGCCATGCTGTCATTAGTTCAGTGGGAGACACCCAAGTTGGTCCCTGCATGGTGTCTGTGATGGCCATGAGCATCAGAGAAAGTTCTACAGTCCAGTCTTTCTGGTTGACTGACCATGGAAACGTGACTCCTCTGTGTTGCAGTGGAGCTCTGTGATTTGCGTTTGCAGTCTGGACTTGACAGCAAACTTGACATCCTCTGGCATGCTCTGCCACATCTTGTTGCATGCTGGGCCAGTACGCCACTTGTTTTAGTGTCTCATGAGTGATTCTGGTGCCATGGTATTTGGCACATGGTGTGTCGTGGGCGTATATTCTTTCACCCCCCTTTTGGCCCTGTGGCAGTACAAGCTTTGGCGCTGTGAGGACATCAGGGACATACTTTAGAAAGTTCACTCCCACACGCAGCATGTGGTCGGTCTCATGCAGTCGTTTGTGGCTTGGGGCCGCCGTGGGACCAGATGCCATGAACGGGAGGTTGGAGGGGTATGAGTGGTGGTACAAAACATTTCGAATGGAAGTGTTGGAAAGTTTGGTTGTCAGTGGCAGTGGCAGTAAGGCGGGAAATGTTGCAGGAACAGTCCGCTGGCTGCGGGTTGTTGTTGCCACACTAAGGGTAGGTGACTGGGGTGGGGGTACCCGTAGGTTGCCATGTGGTGTGCCAGTCTTGGGTAGCGAACTTGAACTGTGCTCTGAGACAGGGTTCCTACGGCTAGCTGTGAGATTTCCCGCGACCTCTGTGACCTGACCGTCTGGCTCGGGTGGTCTGGGTGACTGGGAAGGCAGAAGTTCACACACTTGAGCCCATATTTTCAGCAGTCTGGTGTTCAATAAGGGCTCAAAGCAGTCTAGCAGGTCTTTGTGGATGAAACAGGGAAATGTGTCCATTTGTGCTACGCACACAGGAGGTACCAGGCTCACTCGACCAATGGTGTGGTGCATGGGAGCTGCGTGTTCAAGGTGGACTTCATTTGGACTGTGCGACTGCACATTCAGCTCACATCTTTGTGACTTGAGAGTCTGATTTTGTCTTTCAGCTTCATTTGTCAGTCTTTCAAAAAGGTAAGGGCAGGTTTCTGGGCAGTGATCAGAGACTGGGTAAATGGTTGGCTTTTCTACAGTCTTTTCAGGAGCAGTCCTCTGCTTGGCGTGAGCTTGGTGGCCCAAGTCTCGCAGCTGCTGAGTAGACATACTGTGTGGGCAGGCCAAGGCTGCCAGATGATCACTCACCGCCGGGTGCAGATTTCGGAGAAACAGGGTTTTGAAGATGCAATCTTCCTCCATTGCTGGCTGATTACATGCTCTGAAGTAGGCCATTTGCAGTCGGTTGCAGTAAGCTTGTGGGTTTTTCAGTCTGCCCCGTTTAAGATCCATGGCAGCGGGGAGCCCTTGATCTGATGCAGGGTCAGAAAGCTTTTGAATCAGAGCCTGTCGCAGGTGCTGGCAGTTGGATGTGACTGGAGCTTGAGGTTGTGGGCAAGGACTCGGATGATTTTCACCCAGTCTTTGTAGCTGTAGGTCTGTGTTGGATTGTGGGCCATCAGTCGATTCCCGTTGTCGTCCAGCTGCTCGTTGCTCAGGTGCTGGGGATCCACAGCATCGTTGGGCAGGAACGTGCTGGTCAGGGCGCCCAACCAGGTCTCGAGTCGGTCCCAGTCGGTGCCAGGGCTGGATGATTTGGACATGTTGGCTTGCTGTTGGCAAGAGAAAGACAGCACAAACAGAACCAATGCAAGCATGCACAGGGCTAACGAATTATGATAATGCATGATTATATAATTCTTGTTTTTGATTCCAGTTAACTGATGCAGACAGTTAGGGGAATGTAGGCTAGACACTTAATTGTCGGTAGCCAAAGGGACCACGTGGGTCAATTTGTGTGGGTGAGAAAACAGAACGGCTAGAGGGGAGAAGTGAAACTTAAGCTTCTTATCACAGCAGGGTTTATGACAAGGCCAGGCGAGTGCACTGTTGCGTCATAAAACCTAGAAGGATGGTATGGCTTAAGAGTATAAGGGTTGGCCCGCACCTGAATAATCGAAGAATATGTAATATTCTGTGGCTTTCAATTAGGTGAAGTGACTGTATGTCACTATTTTAGGCCTGGGTGAATCGTGGGTGCTCAGATAAGAACTCAATGGCAGGCAACCTTTCCTAGAAGTTCAAACACTCGACTGCGGTGTCTGTGGCAACCTGTCCCCTTTGTACCACGGTGCAACCTCTCAAACAGGGAACATCAGCACAATTGTGCACTTCGGCAAGGTATTTGCGCCAACGGCCAGATTGACTGGTCAAAATTGAGTTTTCCCTGAACTCAGAGTCTGTCCCCTTTACGGGCAATTACTCCAAATGGGCGGTTCTGTCGTGCAGAAGCCTGAGCAGGGAAATTAAACAAAATTGCCTTTGTCAAACTGGACACGTTGCCTCCCTGTACCTGACACACAACTCGCTGATGTCCTTGCGTGTTGCCCGTGATACGAGCTCAGAATGTCCCCACACACAGTCAGTGCGAGACCCGCCATACCAGGCGGCTCCACTCACTGGAACTCACTGGAGCAACCGTCAACTCACCACCGGGCGCTGGAGGGGCCCTATTTGCAAATACACAAGTAGTCAAGTAAACACAACTTAATTGTAAATTTAAATCTCAATTTAAATCTTGTTTAAACCAAATTTAAATAATTAAGTGTGTAGGACAAAAGGATAGGGGTCTAAAAATGAAATAGCTAGAAGCAGAACAAAATAAACAAAAGACAAAGTAAAACAAAAACAATTCAGATGCACTTGATTCAAATTTGAATTAAATTCTGTTCAATTTAATTTAAACGAGTGCATAGAATAACAGAATGGGAAAAGAGAGAGAAAAGAGGACACTTCAGAGGCACTTGATTCAAATTTGAATTAAACTTTGTTCAATTAAATTTAAATGAGTGCATAGAATAACAGAATGGGAAAAAGAAAGGAGAAAGCCTTCCCTATTTGTGAGTTTCCCTAAAGAGAATTGTTTCTGGATGAGCAAAATGCCAACTGATTGACACTACTTAATTTTAAATTTCAATTAAATGTTATTTAATTAAATTTAAAATAAGTGTATAAAGTAAGGGAGGCTTCGGTGTGCGTGAATGTTATTGTCAGACAATAACAAACAGGACACAGGACTAAGGGTGGATAAAAAAAAAAAAAGGAAGTCGAACAAAAGGAAAGAAATTCCAAAATGGAAATAACTCAAGAGAGAGAAAAGACCAAAAAGGGATAAATTGAATAAAACAAAGTAGAACAAAATAAAGAAGAATCTAATAGAGTAAATCTGTGAACACAGGAAAAGAATACAAGGAAAAGTGAATTGACTTATCTGGTAGTGTCCGCCAGGGGGAGCACTCTCAGAAGGTGAATTCTCTTGTTGGAAGGGAAACTTAATTTGAATTAAAACTTTAAATGTGTTTAAATTAAATTTAAATCAGTAAACCACATTCCAAAAATGATTGGAAAGCATAACCATCAAAAGCAAATTACTTTTACAACTCCCCGCAGTTTAGAGCAGCAAAAGATAATTTGGAGATAATTCAGTTCAAAGTATGGAGAGCAGCTTTAACTCAGAACGTCCACACGGTGGCGTCAATGAGTCCACACAACCAATAAGTAGGGAGGGGTGCCACACCTGAACAGACTGCCCTCTGGCATCTGGTCAGAGTTACTGCATCCACCTTCTTTAATTTGTGATATAAAAATGAGCGCGCTTATAGGGTTCTAACCCTTTACGGCTGTTTTAACTGCACGATCACGATTACAACTATAGAACCTCAGCGGATTCTTTGGTGCCAGTTTACTGGACACAAATATGTACCGTTTTACTCATGGGTACACAACTTTGGGAATCAGTCCCTTTTGTGCAAACTTTAGTGCACGCGAATATGTAACTCTTGCGTGATTTCTTCGCCACGGTTACTAATCAACATTGGATCAGGATGTCGATGTAAGCTCCAAATTTTTACACATCAATCGTTAAATCAGATAGACTGCTTTTCCGATTAGATCTGTAACGGGGATCGTGATTGGTTAGCTACGCCGATGACGTCACCCGGGAGCAAGCCAGCTATTGTGAATTATTGGATGACACAAGTAATTCAGATTTAATAGCGGCAGATAATAAGGCCTTCTGAAAGACAGGTGGGAATCTCACCACAAATCTCCCTTCAAAACGCTGAATACGATTCAATTCGTTTATTCAAGCGAAAATTAATATTCAAACTGTATTGCAAAAGATTGTCGCCCTCTTGCATACGAGTCTGAATATTTATGGACTGCAGTCTTATTTCACGTTCAACAATTTACTACCGTGTTTTTAGACACAAAGCAGCTTGTTAACGTATCTTCAAAGTGAGGACGTGTGCGTCTTATCTCACTGAATAAAACGCGCATACACATTAAAATCACACACAAATTATTCTACATTGCTCGTTTACCAAAAACCAAGTTTAAAACGTTGCCCGCATTCTCCACCAAATCTGTAGTGGTTCGTACAGTTATTAATCAATTTATGGAATATGAATATAATAATTCATAAAGCTTTATGAATAATTATTATGCACATACCGACCCAAGGGGGAATCAACCATATATGATGAATTAATTATAACGAATTATAATCAATTATATATATGATTAGTTCTGGTTTAATAATTATTTAGAGAAACTGTTCATTTGTCCAGCAAACTAAGCTCCTCATAGAATATTATCAAAGGAAGGTTTTTCTCTGGCCATGAGTAGGACCTCCTATTCTAGCATCCAAACGTAAAGCAAGGATATAGGATCGAAACGTTAAAGTGACCGGGTTTTTGTTGAAATTAGCAAAAAGAACAATCGAGCAGGAATAATGTGTTTAATATATGCAAACTACGACTACAGAGGTTATACGTCTAAATACAGAATATACAAATATATACAAAAAGGGAACGTAGAGACAGGAAAGGAAGGATGGTCAAAGAATGACAAATTACGACAGTTAACCCTTTGAGAGCCAGCACAGAAATCAGTTTAAACAAATTTCAGAGAAATTATAATACTTGCATATGGTTCAAGTCGGTGTGCAGCAGAGTTTCAATGCGCCTGGTTTGGTTGGTCCGTTCCGAGAGGGTTTCTCTTTTATTGCTGTTTGGAATGCGGGCCTGCTTCATAGCAACCCGATCCGTGGTGTCCGCATTGCCTTTGAAGTCACGAAGGAGATGCTCAAGAATCTATCGAAGCAGTCATAAACGGAGTCATGTGATCCGTTGGTGTGCGCCAGGACGGCGCCAATGTGAGATTTATGGATCAAAGTTTCTTGAATTGAGGCTTAAACACAGTTTATGGGGGGGGGACCTGCTCTCTCTCGACATTGTGCAGATGCTACACTAATGCCAGCCAGTTTGCAACCTACAGAGAATTACTGGAAGCTACTGCACGATGGGTTCACAGGGCGGCAAGTGGAGAGCCACTAACAGCTGGAGATTTCCTACAAGCAGAAATACTCCAGTGGAGAGCATCTCAGCTGGATAGTTTCTTTGATGATTTCCAATTCCTGAAACAAGGTAAACCTCTCCCTTCTAACAGTAAACTGCTCACCCTGAGTCCGGTGCTGGACAAAGAAACGGATGTTATTCAAGTGGGAGGAAGACTTCGACAAGCCGAGGCACTTGACATAACAGCTAAGCACCCAGTTGTCCTTGACCCCAGTAATGCCCTTACCAAGCTTATCATTCAAGACTACAATCATCAGTTGAAACATCCAGGCCCGGAGAGAGTCCTGACTGAAATCAGAAGGAAGTTATGGATTCTGCGTGGCAGAGAGGCCATCCGCAGTCACCAATTTCGATGCACTGACTGTCGGAAATGGAGAGCTAAACCAGAAGTCCCACAAATGTCAGATTTGCCTGTGGCTCGACTTCAGCTATTTAAGCCTGCATTTTACTCCACAGGAATGGAATTTTTTCAGACCATTCTCAATAAAAATTGGACGGAGGATGGAGAAAAGATGGGGAATAATATGGAAGTGTCTGACAAGCAGATGTGTCCACCTTGACATCCTATCAAGTATTGACACTGATTCCTTCCTCATGGCATTTAGGAGGTTTGTGGCACGTAGAGGAACTCCCTTCAAGCTTTGGTCGGATCAAGGGACTAATTTTAAAGGTAGGGAGAGAGCTGCATGAGGCCTTCAGAAATATGTCACCTGAGTTACAACAACAGCTGGCAAGGCAAAAAGTTCACTTTCATTTCAACCCACCTGGAGCTCCTCATTTCGGAGGAGCATGGGAACGTGAGATACGTTCTGTTAAATCAGCTCTGTATGCTTCTATTGGTGCCCAATCTGTTACGGAGGATGTCCTCAGGACAGTGTTAACTGAAGTAGACGGAATACTGAACTCCAAGCCTCTCCAACCTATCCTATGATGTCTCAGATATTGATCCTGTCACCCCGAATCACCTTCTCCGGTGGCGTTAGGAGAAAATTGTCAGTATGTTTGATCAGATTTGAACTGTTATCATTTGTTTCTAGTTGGTGTGCGTCAATGACGACATGTAAGTGTGATGTTTATTATTATTGTTACTTTGTGATCATTTATTCACTGTTTAGTATCATAATAAGCGATGACTCATCCGTAAGCTAAGCTAATGATGACTGTTAGTGAAAGACGTCATTTGTATGACATTTTGTCTATCGCTATGTGATTATTAAAGGTCCCGTTCTTCGTGATCCCATGTTTCAAACTTTAGTTAGTGTGTAATGTTGTTGTTAGAGTATAAATAAAATCTGTAAAATTTTAAAGCTCAAAGTTCAATGCCAAGCGAGATATTTTATTTAACAGAAGTCACCTACATCGAACGGCCAGTTTGGATCCCTCTACTTCCTTCTTTAATGGCGTCACTAAAACAGTTTTTTGACTAACCTCCGCCCACAGGAATACACAAGAGTTGCGTTTGTAGAGTGTGTTTGTCGCCATGTCGTCGAAACGCTGTTATTTTCATCCCGCAGTCTAATCACCGGGTCTGATTCCGGCTCAAATTGATAAGGTAAAATTAAAGACATGTTTACAATAACACTGAGCACGTGCATCTCCACGTTATGGTAAGAGGCGTGACCTTTCCGGGCAAGGTTCGCTAAGCTGCTGTCGAATCACAACACAGGAACCGCTGGCACAATCAGAACTCGTTACGTATTTCTGAAGGAGGGACTTCATAGAACAAGGAAGTCATCAGCCCGTTTTTATGACAGTGGAAACAGCGGTATACAGATAAGTAAATTATGTGAAAAATACTGTGTTTTTTTACACGCGAAACGTGAACACATGTTATATTGCACACTATAAACACAATCAAAGCTTCAAAAAACCACGAAAAATGGGACCTTTAAGTCACTATTCATGCTGTAATCATTTAATTGCTGCAACTGATTACTTTATACAGAGAATTGTTGACCTAATTTTAATTGGTATTATCCTTATATTATTTTAATATTGTTTTAATGCCCTAGCATGTGAGCATAATGCTGTACTATTTTATTATAATATTGCAGTTAGTAATTATGCCTTCTTTCTGTTTATTTAAAACCACACCTTCATACCTGTATATACATAACACATATTGTGTAGTTTGGAATCCCTGTATGCCATACCGTGCTGATGCTAATTCTGAATCCTAATTACTCTAGTAATTCTACATCAACCAGATTCTGTCTCCTTAGTCTTGTAGTGAATTCAACTTACAACCAGTTAACATAGTCATTCCTAACTCTTCCTAACAATGTTAGTGTGATTAATCACAAGTAATTACAGAAAAAAATGTGTGATTAATTAGTTTATTTGTTTAACTGATTGACAGCAGTAATTTCAGCATATCTAATTTTATAGTCAAAATATTATGACATCACAAACAGGCCAATCTTATCAGACCTCCTCAGACTAAACTAGTCTGTTCAGGTGTTTGTGATGTCTGAATACTGAGATTCTGCCTGCAGACCAGCACACACAGGAGAGGGTCTGAAATCAATCCCACATGTGCTAAGAACCAAGGAATATGCCAAACTGGAAGAAGCTTTTGTAAATATGGAGGAATGTATGCAAATAAATGTACAATGAAGGGCAGATAAAACATCAGCAGATTGAATATGAAAACAACCAAAATATGATGATCTGGTTTCCTGGATGTGTGAAAGTGATGATCAGCAGAACATGAAGCTCCACAAGATATTATCCATGTGATCAAAGACACAATGAACATAGAAAGATTAATAAAGTAATAATTTCCCTGCCTAAATATAGAAAAATGAATAAAGAAATAATATTCCATAAACAAAATCTCACCGATAATGATACAGAGAAACACAAGCATGTAGAAAATGATGAAACAAGGTGAAGAGAAAACAGAAGCAGTATACAGTGAAAATATCACTGAAAGAATTCCCTCTAGAGCCACCAGCTGGTTTAAGAGGAGACCATAGTCACTTGACGACAACCATAAAGAATACAAAACCCTACATGTCCAATCTGTAGACCAGGAGATCTCATTTAAGAGATATTTTATCAGTGTGTAGGGACTCAAGAGAAGCTCAGCAAAGTCAGTGAGGAAGAGGAGGATGATGAAGGCTGAAATACAGTGTCCATTCTTTCTGTGATGAATTAGATCGCTGACAGACCAAACAAGAGCTGGAAGACACACGCACGCACAAATGATGATGAAGATGGAAAATCTGGGGCCATATTCACAAAAGATCTTAAGGCTAAAAGCAGCTCCTAACTTGCTGATTTAGGAGAAACTCTTAAAAATAATGGGCGTGTCTGTCCTAATTTTAGGAGTCCTAAATTTTTGCTCTAAGAGTATTTCACAAAGCATTTTAGCGCTAAAACTAGCTCCTAAATCTGTGAAACGTTAGGAGTAGTTAAGAGGACTCCTAAATCACTAAGAGCAAATCACAAACAGTCCTAATCCACCCAAAGACACTGTACACCATTGAGGCAATAGCGATATAGCCTTAGGTGCTGAACCATTTTGATTTATAGATTTGAATCTACAATGAGATGCCAAAAATAAATCTTTAACAAATAAATAAATATTGTCTGATTACCTGTGGCAATGGTTTTCATGAGTTCACACTTACAAATGATTAAAAAGTTTAAAAAAATTATATATATATATATATATATATATATATAATAAGCGTATTTGGTGTGCTGTCCAAGAGGATCGAAGGCTCCGAGCTTGGAATTTAGCCCAAACCCAAAGTTCTCCTCGTATCCCCAGCCGAGAGTGAGGAGCGGGGTGGCGGAGGGATCCAAAAAACTGTCGAAGTAACTATAGGCGAGTCGACTCTCGTCTGTGTATATATTCCTCCTCTCGAGCTGATTTGATTCGAGCCGTTTGAATGTGTTTCTCCCAAACTTTGTTTATAAAACATAATTTGTCGCTTGAATTCTGCATTCTCTTGAGATGCAGACATCCAAGAGGCGGACAATTAACTGTATATACTAGTTTAATTAGTGACACTTAGCTTACATTTTAAAACCTTTATGGCAACAATGGCAACATTTTTAATAAAAAATATTTATTTGAATAGGGCAACATTTGTATTTTAAAACCTTTATTTTAATATGGAAACATGACACCTCATTTCTACAGTATTTCTATGATTAAATCGCTGACTCCTCCCCAATTGCCATCAGCCAATCACTGTGTGTATACTCCACAGCAACGAGGTCAACCCCGCCCTTACTCTTAGCTTAAGACTTCTCTCTATTCCTTAGTAAAAGTTTGTCTCAGCAGCTTTGTGAATAGGTTTTAAGAGAAAACTCTTAGCTAAGAACTTTTACTGCTATTTAGGAGAACTCTTAGTGGTAAGATAAAATGTTTTGTGAATACTGCCCCTGACCTTTATCTCATATTGGTCAGCTTCTTGAGTCCAGTAAAATGGATAATATTCCATGTCCAGCTGAAAATAAGTGTATAAATAAGTTAAAAATTAATCTCTGCTGAATAAATTCTGAGCAACTTCCAGAAGTCACAAAGCTCATAGTGCCAGCAAACGCAACAACTCAGAATCATCAGGCTGAAAATATTCATGCATTGTAGACTGTAATAAATGTCAGATCATATTTAATGACTTCAAGTGAAAACAATAACAACAACTATGTCTTACCTAGATATATTAATGATATTTCTACAGGGTTGAGCTCATTGCATAAGAACATTTCTTATCTTTGTTCTCACATTCTGCCTGTTTCTTGCTTTTCCTGGTTGTTGGTTTATCTGGTGGTTTGATCTCAGCTCTCACATCTGAGCTGTGACTGTGGTTTCAGTAATAAGCAAGAATATGCTTTACTTTAATCATAATGTTTAAAAGTATTAAGAAAAGGGTAACACTTTACAATAAGGTCTCATTTGTTAACATTAGTTAATATATTAACTAACATGAACTAACTATGAGCAATACAATATTTACAGCATTCATTCATCTTTAATGATAGTTAATGAAAATACATTTTTTTATTATTTGTTCATGTTAGTTCACAGTGCATTACATGAAATCATGTTTTAATGTAGAGTTTATTTAGCATGAGAAAAAATGTACACTGAAAATAAATGTGCTTAATGTGGCAACATGTAAATTAACTGGTTTGATTCCAGTAAAAAAAATAATTATCATGTTTGAATCAAATTGACTAAGTTTTAGGTTAGCTAATTTTAAGGGTTCAGGTAACAATACAGCTCCTTAAAGGAACACCACTTTTTACTGTGTATAATACTAGGTATACAGATAAAAATAACTAATAATAGCTATCACAAATATATATGTTAAGATTTATGGTAGATTATACCATAAATATTAAGTAAATGGGCTATATTTTGTCAGGACAAAAGTTATTGATATATTAATATATGGTTTTATTTGTCAAGAGAATATTTCAGATGACTAACTCAACCCAGCCAGCATTGAAATTCTAATTTGAAGTTTTAGATAAAGCAGATATGTTACTCTGAAGTGCACGTTTTCCCAAAACACATGGTAATCATTACGAGACATATGTAGTCTGTGAGTTAGTAATAACACTGAACACAGGATGAAGAATATAAACAGAGATCTTTTATTCCAGTGCAGCATTAATTATGCAATTTTTTTGGAAACTTAGAGTAGAAAAGTTCAAGCAGGTAAACAGTTGTTGAAATTAATAAAGTTTGTTTCTCAACCCAAAAGTTTGTCTCTTTTGTTCTTCAATAAGAATTGTCACAATAAGAAATGAATCACAAAACTAGCTAACATAGACAACGGTAGCAGCCTCATTTTGGAAAACAAATACAAACATTAGTACAGCGTCTTCCTGTATGAAAACCAAACAAGGCTGCTGTTGTATTTATTATCCCCCCCAACCTCCAACTAATCATACATACATTTCTACAATCCTTAACTTCATCAGAAGATTTGGTCTTACCAAGGATTGAGAGCGTTGTATGACGATCAGAGGTTTCAAGGTGGAGTCCGCACCAGCTCAGTCAGGGTCCGGTGCTCTTGAGGCTCGATGGAGTAAAGTAATTACATGTTCAGATAATAGTCTTATGTAAAAAGTAATTTAACTCTGAGTCTTGGTTAGAAAAGTTTACGAATCGCCAAATACAATGGCTTCGGTTTAATAACAAGATACAGAATAAAAATTACAAAGAACATAAAAGCGAGTAAAGTCTTCACCCGAGGTGTGGCAATTTTCTGTTGTACAACTTCCAATATATATAGTCTAATCACATCCTCCTTCCTGACTTAAAAACATCTCCTTGTTTGTCAAAGTACAAGATACAGAGGTCAGCACATACACACGTGCAGCACGTCTTAACACATTTTACTAACTTGAACTCAACGACTTTCACACTAAATATTCCTTAAACAGTTGTAGTTCTGCAAAAAGGCATATAGCTTGCATTAAAAATACACATATTGGTTAGCTTGTGGTAAAAGCATACATCTTAGTTGACATTAGTTCCTCTTAATATTTCTCCTTTCAGCACCCAAGATGTATATTGTGGTTAGCTTGCTTCAACACTTCTAAAAATGAAAAATAAAACATACATCTTGGCCAGTTTCCACTTTGACCTTTTTGGCCTTTACATATAATAGTCAGACTCAACCGGCGCTGAAGCTTTTGTATTCAAAGCTTCAACCTCGTTTGTAATCTGTTCCAAGTCACACATAAAAGTATTCAACATAGATGATTGTTTACAGTATTTCACAATTGCTAAAACACTAAACCCCATTCTCTGAACCCAGTGCTCAGTGGCCTAAACCCATTTGTCGAATCAGTCACTTTGTAGGCAAAACCTTAAACAAGTTCAGGTAGTTAAGACACTGTTTGCAAATCTCATCCACTCTTTTTGCAAAACTCTAAACACATTCTTACTCACTAAAACACATTTTGCACTGTGTTGCAAAATGGTAAATACATGTGGCAAAAGTTAAACACAACTACAACACAGTTGTCATCCTTTAAACACAATGACTCAAAATTATTCACACTTATATCTAATGATGTGATCAAATCAACTGTATAAAATATAGGTCAGTTCAGAGTGCACAGGTGACACAGGTGCTGAATGATGATACCAACAATAGATGGAAACAATCTGAAAAGTAGAGGAGGAAGAGTATGTGTAAGAGGACGATGAGGAGAAAGAGCAAGGGGTGTGGAGTCAAGGCTGGATCCGGCACAGGTTTTTCCCTTTGCCTGGCAAGAGATGACATTGCCTGTGATGTGGAAAATATGTCCTCAACAATATTCAATAATATTCAACAATATTATTGATCTGACAGTACTGACATTATAGGATGAGAACTGAACTAGCCTAGATGATGACATCACTGTTTTCTGCAGAACTGCTTTATAGAGGAAAATAATTACAGTAATTTACATAATAATTGATGGTCTTTACAATGTAAGTGAATCAACACTGAACTGACTTCTGCTGAACAATGACACTATTTTCTTTTAGAGCTGTACAGACAAAATGAACCCTCTTTGCATTACTGATCATCATGTACCTGTTATCACTGTAAAGCTGCTTTGACTATACTATACTAGACTAGACTAGACTAGTATCTGTGTAGTATAAATTGCAATTGAAATAAAGGTGACTTGACTTGATTTAGGCCGGACCCAACATGAAGACGTGATGCTGAAGCAGAATGAATCTCTCACTGACTCTGAACTTTGTTTTTTTTTTGTGTGTGTGTGTGTGTGTGTGTGTGTGTGTACTGTATCATGCTTTTCATTTAGAGTTTTCTTTGACCTTTTAGTCATTTGCATTTAGACTGCTGTATGTTTGCAGTATGTAAGTACTGTATATACAGACATTCAATACTATATAATATTGAATATAATACTGTACTTACAGTACATACAGTATACTTTAAATTCACATTACTTGTGATTTCTATACATTTTATGTAATGGCAAAATGTGTTTACTGTGTTACAATATACTTTTTTTCTGTAACCTCATGTTCTGGATGTTGTGTTTTCCATTTTTTAATGTAGTGTCTAATGAATGATCTGTATGTGTTTATATTTTTCTTAATGAGTGTATGATCTGAAAGCTTTGTTTGATTTTGCCATAAGAGTCAGAAGTTTTGTGAAATTAGTTTGAAGATTGGATTTGTGTTTAATGTTTTGAGAAAATGAGTGATGGTTTCAAGAAATGTGTTTTAGCAATTGTGAAATACTGTAATAAGCATGATCAACTTCAAATTAATTATCTGCTGGTGTCTCAGTAATTTAAGCATTTCTTTGGCCTTCAGATCCATCTTCATCCCTTCCACTCTCGTGGTTCTTCTTCTCTTCCTCATCTTGTTTCTTCTTGATTTCATCTTGTTCTTTTTGCAAAACTTGAGTAATCAAATTGACCATATCAACTCTAGGTTTCCCCTGATGAATTAGTTCTTTTGATAGGAAATTTTCAGTACAGTTCATACTTGTTAGAGCCGTCTCCACAACACCCTCTCCTGGACTGTAGTAAAAATTTCCCCTCGTAAAATCGCCTATAATTGGTAACCTGTCCTCTCGACACTTCATCAAAAACACGCCAATTTTTTCACTTGCGGTGTCATGTTCAATATATACATCAAACACGTTCCTCCTGTTTTATAATAAATGTAATTTCGTAATAGTATTTCATTACCCTTACATTGATTGGATCTGGGTTTTTTGGTAATTCATGTACAATGCAGTCCCTGTTCCCATCATTGTCTACAAACTTCCTCAGCACTCCCTTGGAGAACCAGACCCTCTCGACAGATTCAGGAACCGTCTTGGCCCTGTCAAGAAACTGTGCGAGGGTCTCCCAGGTTCTTACACCTGACGTCTCCTGGGTCAGCACTCCAGAAATCTATAGTACAAAAATCCTTGTGAAAACAGGGCAAAGCCATGAACCCCAGAATTCCCAATGTGATTTTGTTTAACAAATTCTTTCCCATTCCATACATCCCATGATTTCATAACCAGGAGTCCAACGGTTTGAAATACATATTCTTTCCTGCCATTCCATGGGCTTGATTTGATATGCTGTCTACTTGGGATGCTCAATTTCAAAAACTATGGAATGAAGTATTGTCTACTCTCACTATCCAGGTCTAGTACTGCTTCTGTGAATCCAGCTTTCTTCAGCTCCTCCCTGCCATTTGCCTCAATTTCTATATTTAAGCTCACTACAAAATTCCATAGGGGCACCACATCATTCATAAAATTTACAGCCGTTTCTTTTGGATCATTCACACACTTGGTGCATCGTCTTTCTTCATTAATCAATTTAAAGTACACCTGTTTAATTGATGCCTTGCATCTACAACACAAATCTTTGATTTGACATGCTCTAGCGCTATATTTTCTCATTGTGGTGACATCGTCAAGTTGGATCCATTTTCTTTGTTTTATATAAAGTATAATGTTGTACATGTCATTATGGATATGTCACCCCAAATCCTATAATGATCATTCTCAACAAATTTCGTCATCAAATCAGTTCCTAGTTTACACACACAGGATATAAGAAGGACTGTAAGTCCTCTAGTTTCAAGCATTCTACTCCAACCCTCAGAGCTCACAAGCAATCCACAAACAAATATCAGTTTGCTCAGATTTTCCATTAACAAAATTCTGCATATCTGAACACCACTTACTAAATAATGCCACCAGAGATATTTAGTAGCTCCCTGTAGAATCATCCAAGAAAAGAAAATTAACAATTCAAATACCTCTGGGAATTTGTCAGAGGTCCCGGGCAGGCTCTCTGGCTCTTCAACGGTTGCATTGCTTCAGTTGCTGGTCCCATTGTCATACTCAATTTCGCTCAGATTGGATGCCATTCTACACTTATCAATTTGGATCTCTGTTGGACTTAGTTCAATGCCAATTGCAATGATTAGTCAAACTGGAAGTCAAAAACTTCGTCCCAGTACCCCCAAGATATTCGAAGTCAGAGTCTAAGTCGTCTGTGTGACAGTCTATACACGAGCCAACATATATCTTCAGGGTCTACTTCCCCTTTCCCCATATAGAAAAATGGGGAGGTTTACATTAACGGCCTCTTAAACCACTTCCTCTTTTGCTGTCTTTCTTGTACATCAAGAAGCTGTTCTAAAATCTCCAACTCATCAGCCTTATTACCTTTTCTGGAACAAAGCCGTTGTCCGGCCACCATACAAAGACATTTAATCATAATAAATAATAATAATATAATGCCAATAACAGTCAGACCGGCATACAGGCTGTACCATCACAGTTATCCAGCTCCACACGTCTTTTGATACAAAATTGACTACGGCTGTTGCTGCAGTCTTTATTCCTTTAACACCTGTTTCCAGGAATCCGACCGGGTCATCAAACCACCTTGGCCTGACAAAAATTCTGTCTATTTCCCGACTGGTATTACATGTGATATTCCTCATCCAGTCTAACCCTAGATAAGAGTTCTTATCCAGTGCGTTGCACCAATTCTTTTTCCAATTTCTCCTATTACAGTTTTTTACAGACGCTAGGACACAATTCTCAATACTTAGGTCACTTTTGCAAAACTCTTCACACAGTGAGCACAACAGAAGTCTATGTGGGCTAAACTGAGGATCAATTATCATTGCTTTGGCACAAAATGCATTCAATGACTACATCTCTCAAATTTCATGAATTCTTTTCTCACTCAGACACAACAACTGCCAAAACTCTTTGTACGTACAGGCCAATTTGCACATGCTTACATACTGTTTTCAAAACTGTTAAACTTATGTTCAAAACAATAACATAATACAAAACTGAATAAGACAGAAATATGCTGCATTTCTACAGTAATATAGTTATGAAATATATTTTAAATCTTAAAATTAAATGCTATAAAAACAATTGAATTGTATCTGTATCAGTGGATGGTGTGTATACAAATTCTTGAATTTTGGAATTACTCCAAAAAAATAAAAATAAATAAATGACAAAATATTGATGAATTCTCCATCATGTCTGATTCATTCCAGTAACATATATTGCTGTGAATTATAAACAGAAATGTGTCCTTGTTTTACACAAGAAAACATTGTATAATGCTACATGTTGTTAGTGTTTTTTAGGTAATTGTTTTGTGGGTGACAAAGTGTGTTTGTCGGCTGTCAACATTTGCTAGTGTTCTGGAAGAATGAGTTGATTTGAGACCTGAATAAAGTGTTTTGGTAGATTTGGTGCATTTTGAATGTGAAATGAACTGCTGTGCCAAGCTGAAAGTTGGTTAGGAGAACTGTGTGAAGAGTTTTGCAAAAGTGACCTAAGTATTGAGAAATGTGTCCTAGCGTCTGTAAAAAACTGTAATCAGTTCACTAAGATCATCTAAAGCTAGTGCATCTAGGTTTGTTACCACAGCTTTATTTTTCCATATGGAACATTATATCTAATTAGACTATTTTCTTCAATTCTAGAGGGTGTATGGAAAACTTCCCAATTTCTTCTCTCGTCAATTTCTCTCACTACGCCATTTGCACCATAGGTCATCTTGAACCTATGTGACATTTGATCACGTACGAATGTCCAAGGTAACACGGGTAGGCCATACGTCCAATAACATAAAACTGCAGATATTTGATTGATGGTTATTGCATCATATCCTTCTGCACAGCTCTTTATCATTTCAGCACACTCCTGACCAGGCAGACCGAATGTCTCCTCCTTATGGTAAATCAAACTCAGCTTGTAGATTCCTTGTTTATCCTTTTTCTGTTTTAAACCTACTCTCCTCAAACGTAGTCTTTTTATACTCAGAATCTCGCTCGTTCGGTTATCAGTTTCTGGATCTGTTCCGTTAACAAGGTCAACACAGTCCATTTTCTCACGATATTTGTCACATGGACTCGTATGAATAATCGTTGTAATCATTTTTCGTGTAACGATACTTTTGTCTGTGTTTACGTTTCCCAATTTCTTCTCGGACACATTTATCCATTAGCTTAGTTTCATGCTCATAATGGTTTCTAATCTCCTGCTCAGTTTTTAATGTTTCATTAATCCTCATTTTGATCAAGTAAACATCAACTGGTCTTTCCGTGTTATCCACCTCCCAAGATTCCTTTTCTTGGTTGTATGTGGCTCTTGGTAGAGTCATTTTAACTTTCCATAACCATGGTAAAGTATTATTAAAATCCAGACTCATTGTAGTCTCATAATAATTTTCTTTCTCTACATACTTATTTCCATAACGCCATATATAACGATCTCTAGCTGATGTCAGTAAAACAACAGCATTCTCATTATTGTACTCCGTTTATGTCTCACCACTGACTCTGTACATTTGCATCCGTCTATGTTCCACAGATTAAAATCATTCCTTAATCTAACTATCCAACAACCCCCCAATTCCTTTTTTTCACTAGTTCGGGTTGTTGATCCTATAAAATATCTAGCGGTCTCGTTGTCTTCTCGTTCCTCAATGTAACTATTTGTTTCAAAGACTTCCACCGCTTTGTCATGCCAATATTTAATTTTCACAGTGTGTTGTAGCTTCGTTTTTCGTTCCCTGACCATGTAATACAGCACACTGTCATTCTCCGTACTGTTATCTACTAACCATTTCCAGAAGCCAATTGTGTTGTTTTCGACTTTTGCTTTATCTTGTTTTTTAGTCGCCCAAACGGTTAAATCATAACCCGTTATGTTTTGTTTTGACACCTCAATTTTTGCCAATATTATTTGTTTAGCTCTTATTTCCTCTTTAATTGAGTAGCTAATTCGAATTAGGATTGTTAGCATCACTCCCAACCCCAGTAAATTCCATAAAATCATACTTATCAATTTCCAGCATTATCTCTGTCTTCTTAACTTCTTAATGTTCATCTTCGCCTCTTCCAATTCTCCAGCCAAGCTCTCCATGGATAAGGATCTCCTCATTTTTCTTTTCTGCAACAGAGGTTAGTGCTTAGGCTCCTCAACGAGCCGTTTGACTCTCCTAAACAAGGATCCCCGTTTAACCATTTTCATCATTGGTAGTTGGTGATGTAATTCTGCCTCAATGCCCCCAATCCAGTTAAAGTCTGGATGTGCACAAGTTTATACATTTATCTTTAAATGCATCACTACCTTGAACTTTACTTTTGGTACTTTTACATCCCCATCCACATAAGGGACTCCAGCCAAATATTTATTCTCTTCGGACCACCACATTTTGTGGTCTTTCAGCTCTTGGGCTGGTGCCACCTCCAGCTCCACGAACTTTACCTTTCTCTTTGACTCCCTTTTCTCTTTTGTTACATGTGACCTCATTTGGTTACCTCTGTAATCTTTTTTGTAATCAGGAGCCTCGATCCATCCTCTTTCTTCAGCTATCTCTATGGCTAGAGATCTCCAGCTCCTGACCTGCCACTTTTGGTTTCTCAACACATAGATCCATGCAAAACTACTCCTGGGGCCTGCTTTCAGGTCCTCTTCAGGAAAGCACTTAAGCAAAGGTTCATACCACAATGTGAGATGCCACTTTGTGGACTCAAGGTCAGCTAAGGTCAGATCCTTATCCTGATCTTTCCTTGTTATCTCTTTGACCAGCTCTTCCCTCTCCCGTAGAGCACGGTCTCCTTGTTCTTTCTCAGCACCTGGGAGAATAGGGATTCTCGAGTCTAAGAATGCCCTTTTCTCGTGCTCTCTCATGCCTATATAGCAGTGGTTCTCAAACTTTTTTCCCAGTGGGCCGCACAATGGTCCAAGTGCAAGTCTCACGGTCCGCATATAATTTACATATGACGTCACCAATGCAAACCAATCAGATTTAATGTTATGGTATTAGCAGATAATACTATTATTATACCAAGATGTTGCACACAATAAATAACAAATAAAAACTAACTTACTGACATTAGCTTTACAATAATAATCAGTAATGCTCAATGAACACACAAACTGTATATACATCACTTTAAGTTGCTATTTAATTCTGTATGACTGTATGACTCTCTTCAACAGCATCGCAATAGTCACCAAACAATCACATAAACGCCTTAATAAGCAAATGATACTCAGCTCTTTTTACAAACAACACTGAGCGCACTGTAGGCTAATTACAATCTCTGACGATATCAAGCATTCTGTCATGTCGCAATCCCTCGCGCAGCATCGGATCCGCCAGCGCGCGCAGAGTTGGGCTCATCCAGCCGCGGGTGCGATGATGCGGTTATTTTTACTGATTTAAAATACATCAAACAAACACATCGAATTCACAGTTCAGTCTTTTGAAATTGTAGGTTTTGCTTGTCAAGTACTTTACTACAAAATTTGACCATTTTAAGGCTTAAATTTACAAAATTAATGGCTGTTGTTTGAATTCTTCCTAAGCGCGTTTGTTTCGTTAACTGAGTGATTGCGTCATTAGCCTACATTGCCTGATGTCTGAAAATAATAAATGCTCACCAAAATTATTTTATATGACAAATAAAGCATTATAGCTCATTTATATTTATTTAATTCACTTTAATTTAAATTTTAAAACAAAAATAAATTGTATGCTAATTTTTTTTATTATTATTATTATTGTGGTCGGCATATCGCGGGCCGCATTTACATTTGTGACGGGCCGCAGGTTGAGAACCACTGCTCCACACCCATTCAAACGCTGCGTCGTGCGACTCGTGTCCAATTACATCAAAAGTATATGCTCACTGGATGTCATGGCAACTGAATCACGGAGGAAAACTTTAAATATCTCGCCTTCGCTTTAATTTCGGACCATCTCCAAATCTTTTGACATGCGTTTATCAAAGTAGGAAATCCAGATTTTTAATCCCTTACACACAATTACTGCTGTTGAAATACGAAATGGAGGCGGGTCCGGATTGAATTCCCTCCAGGTCCGGATCCGGACCAGAGTCCGGACTTTGAGAAGTGCTGCTATATAGGGATGTCTGGAGAAACGGGTTATTATTCCATCCCGGAATAAGCCTGTAGGCTTTATAACCCTCAAACTCTCCCAAACCGACCTAGATGATTCTAGCGTACAGTCTTTTTCCTCACACACCACACATTGCCAAAAACTAGTACCATCCCAGGTACAACTGCATCTTTCTCCAAAGTCTCCGGATAACTTATACAAGTCTATCCGTAGCTTACAATGCATAGGCCGACACCGTTGGCAAAGGAGTATTCCTCCTATCTCGATCTGAGTCTGCTCTCTCACTAGCCATTCCAGTCCCATTTGTCTTGTCTTAACAGCGGACACATTTGGCATGGCACAGTGACGACTACAGATCACACATTGGTATGGACGAACCAAAGTTTCTACAGGCCGGGCCTTATCTCCTGTAAGGCCCATAACTCTACCCAGTTCTGGTTCTAACCACATCATTGCTCTTGACCCATACTTTCCATGCTCAACCTTGATCAGACCCCTTTGATTAATCAGTTTTATGGTGACATCCATTTTTTATTTCCTGATTAAATCTCGGTTGCTATGTATTCCGTTAGCTTCTAACTCCACTGTTTTAGATAGCCTCTACTTTATTTATGGTTCCTAGCCCTTCCTGGAACCTTCCTACTCTTCTTCTTCTAGTGATAATTACCTGATCACCAGGTTGGAACTTCGGGTTTGTCTTTATCTCCCTCTCTTTCAGTTCCACTTTATTGCACCTGTTGAGATCCAAGAGACACCTATCAATGATAGTATCCCATTCTCCCAGTGCCTGGTTTTTACAAAACCATTCCTTAATTTCTCTAATAGCCCTCTCAGAGATTTTTTTTTTTTCTATAAGCCATGGATCTTGCCATGCATCTTGCCTTCCCATTTTATCCATTGCTTCAAACACTCAACTACATTTTCCTTATTTGCGGAACGCATGGGCCATATCATTTTCTTTTTTATGTGGTTATCGATGGCCAGTAGGAAATAACAATGTCCCAGTTTGGTTTTAGGCCACATAGGGCCCACAAAATCAATACTGACTTCTCGACTTCTGAATTCTTTCGGTAGTTCACTGTCTTGTGCACTTTTAGCTGTCTTATATTTCCTACATATGTTGCATTCCTTCTTGATTTCGCGATATCTTGCCCTCCAATTCGGATATTTAGGTTTCTTAACCTAGGTTCCAATTGGATCATATTGTAGTTCGAATGATTCAACTGGTCATTCATTTTTCCATGAAGCTCAGTTAAGTTTTGTAACTTAACTTGCCCTATCAATTTATTGCTTCTGTAGTTTGTTTCCTATGGCTAATTTGATGATAGCAATGAGTGACCTCCTGCTGTAAAAGGTCAGCTATTCTCATCCATGGCTCTCTGTGAGCCATTGGTTTATTCCTAGCTACGTGGAAGCAATTGGCTTTCCACACGTCTAGTTCTCGGTTGATTCCGTCTGAAACTTATTCAGAATCGCAAGTTAAGACAATTTCTTTGTGTCTTAGCTCAACTACTTTTCTAGCGCTTTCTCTACAGCTACTATCTCCGCTAGCTGAGTTGTTCCCACTATTTCTTGACTTTCATAGGTTATTAATTGTCCATCTTTTCTAACTAAATAACCCCGCTTCACTTTACCAGCCTTCTCGCTTCCATCTGTGAAATATTTAGGTAAATGCTGGTGTTTATCATGATATTTAGTCATTTTTCCCTTTCTTTTTAGCTTTAGTCATCCTCCACTCCATTTGGGTATCAGACAAAATCAAGTTCCACTGGTCAAATCTATGACAGTGAATTCTTTGTTGGTTCATGAATAAATTCTTTTTCAGCATCACTAGTTCTCCTGCCATCGAGTAGATTATTATCGGCTGTTCTTTTGCTACAGCTTTTATCTGCAACAATCTTTTAGTCACAGAGGCCAGTACCCTTTCTGCCCCGTTCGGGTCATATTTGTTCATCGCTGGCTCCTGCATGTGAGTTAAAAAGGCTATGGGCCCTTTTCCGTCTCTGTTTGACAAAGTAAGCGTCACTTTGTCTCCGGTCTCGTGGACATGCACTTCTAATGGGACTTTTTCGTCTCGCCTCTCGAACTGTCCACTATTTAGGGCCATTCTTATCAGTTTCAATCTGGCCGTTTCCAATTTTTCTATCCATTGCCATTTCCCTTCCCTGGTTCCCTGGTACAACACTTTGGCTTCCCTGGAATACCGGGGGATTAATTCTCTGATAAAATTCAGTGTGCCTAGCAAGGGCTGCAATTGCTTTTGCGATTTAGGTGGGCCGGATTTCTCCATTTCTTCTAACTTACTTCTCATGTTCGTAGTTAGAGCTTGTGTGTCTTTTCCTAGTTTGAACCCTAAGAAATTCACTTCCTGTTTCCCTATTTCCATTTTCTTCAAGCTAGGTTTTAAACCTGCTTTTGTTATTCTGTCCAGAGTCGCTTCCAGTAGCTCCATATGTTCCGTTTCGGTTTCTGTGACTATTAAAATATCGTCAATGTAGACTATTACAGGTAAACCCGATAGGGTTTCAACCATCATGCTCTGGAAGACATTTGGGGAATTTTTGTAACCCTGCAGTAGTCTGGTATACACATACTGATCACCTTGATACTTGAAAGCTGTCTTTCCTTGACTTTCTTCTGCCAATGGAATACTCCAGAAACCATTAGCGAGATCAATTTTAGACAACCAATTTTTTTCCTTTCCAATATTGGCACTCGCCTCGCCACAATTAATCAAATATCTAGTATCTGGCACGGTGACTTTGTTCAGGGCCTTGTAATTAGTGACCAGACACCATCTGTGTTTTGGCAATGGCCTGGATTGGTACATTGGTCACAGCGGTTTCATTTTTTTCCAATTTTCTAATAATTCCCTGTTCAGCTAATTCTCGGATGGTCTCACCTATTTCTTTCTCTGCTTTAGTATTGAACTTGTATTGCCGCTGGGAATTCCCCCTTTGCATTTTATGTTCATACTTTAATTGAACCTTTCCACAATTGTTTTTACTTTTCGAATAGCTGTCAATATGTTTTCTTAAAATTGTTTCCAGCTCCCCTTTTTGGCTCATGGTAGATTCTTTCACTATTATTTCTATTTCTTTTTCTCTGTCGACCACCCCTAACTTTCCTATTTTCGACAAATCATTAGGGCAGAGTAGATTCTCGCTTCCTAGTATTACTTTTATTTCCTTTTTCTCCCATACCTTTTTGTCCCTAACATGCCCATCAAAGTCCTCGACTGATACCACATCTAACAGTCGGCCGCGTCTCTCAGAAGGTTTTATTACAGATAAATCGGCCCCTGTGTCAACTCAAAACATGGTTTCGTTGTACTTTTTGTATAATCTCTAATTTTTCTCTTCAGTTTTTAGGAGTGCCTTCTGTAGGGGAGCTGCCTCATCCTATGCATCAAAGGCTTCTGATCTTCCCTTTTTCCTCTTGACTTTTTTAGACTTCACTTCGTCATCTCAGCATTGGTATGGGTTTCTTCAACCCTGTTCATACCTACTTTAACTGCTGCTTTATTTTTAATTCTCTCAGTCATGACCCGAGTTTTTCCTTCATGACTACATTTTGTTTCATCTCTCTGGGCTGATATATTTTCCTTTTTCTTTATTATTTTCCACTCGGTTTGACCGAGGCTTCGACTGATTTCGGCATCTATCCATGTATCCCAAATTCAGTTAATATGTGAGAATCTATAGATTCTTCCGATATTCTCATCTGTTCATCTAACATTTTCCTTCTACATTGGTGATCTTTTAACTTAGCCCCTTTTTTTCTTTCTGTTGTCAGTTAATAAATTATGCAGTCATTAGGACTGTTTTGCTTCAATGTGATTATCTAGAGAGGGGTTTGTGATTGAAAGGCAGCAGCTCACAGCTTCTGGTGATTGTCAGTTCCTCTTTTGAGTTTCCGCTCCATCCCTTCTCAGGGTTTGTTCTATCACCCAAGCAACTCAGTGTCTCTTGACCACAAACTGTCACTGTAGTGCAGTAAGTGTCAGAGACCCATTGCATCCTAAACAGGACATGCATTTTATTTTCACTCTTATTTAGAATGTATTTGTCCATTCACATTAGGTTAATAACTTTATTCACCCATATCGATAAGGTAAGTTCATCATCATTGGGCCTTTTTCATTGGCCACTTTTTTCTTTCTAGGTTGCTGTGATGCTTCTCATATCCTTATATGTTTTCATCACTATTATTTGACAATTTCATTTTATTATTTCTTAATTTGTAATGTCTATTTAACAGATCTATAGTTTACTAATTTCAGCCAATTATGTGTGTAGTTCTACATACTGCTATGCTTCAATTACAAATTTTACTTGTTATCATTGGTTAATCCTAATCATAATTAAGTTTTTCTACTGTGATTGTCTGTTTTGGTTCACCTACTCTCTTTATTTGTTATTATCAGTTGACGTGGTGGTTAGCACTAAAATTTAACTGCCCGGCATACCCGCAATGATCTTTGAGGTGGGTGCTATTGTCAGGTCATCAAAAGTGTCTGCTCACACTTTATGATGCCATGTATTGTTATGAGACCAATGCCAACCAACAACACAACCCGAGCAGAGCAGCGCTCCAGCCGTGCTGTAAGTATTGCATTGTGAACTCCAATACAGTCAGTCATGGCAAATAATCCATGACATCCACAAATCAACATAGCACCTTAACCTCTCAGACAATGCTTAATTACTAGTTGGCTAAGTCATATCATCCAACAATAATTTGATGTAACTGCTTCATATGAGCTGTTCTAGCCCACCAATGTGAATACCCTGACATGACGAATAATAAGGCCTTACTATTAAAACTAGCATAGTGAGATTTTTCTGTCATTCAGTTTTAAGTATTCCACTAATCTGAGATTTGTTTATCTCAAAAGGCTTATGCAATTAGGACTAAACGTGCCGACATCTATTAGCAACGTTAATAAGCATATTGAGCCTCTTTCTCAGATTCCAGACGCCCTTGTTTCAGGATGATTAAATTCAGTCCCTTACCGAAATATATATCCTGACTGGTTCTTCGTCCTCTGACGAAAAATCATCACATGAGCTTTCGGGGGTATCAAAGTCAGCTGTTGGAGCCGATGGATCAAGAGCACTTTCATTCCCCTCTCTCAGGGGTATGAAACTAGGAGCCACTGAGCCCCTCTCGGATCCCTCTTCGGGATCATCGACTGTTAGGGAGGCCCATTTTATGCCTTTTATCTCTTCCCCAACTTTGTCAATGATCTGCACTTTTAGGCGATCCGTTTTTTCCTCCCTCACTGGAGTAAATGAAGGTGGGGACCTCTGCCCCTTCCTTCATTCTAAAATTCACAACTGGAATTTTACACAACAAGGAATATGACTGGACCCACATCTACACTGTGTGGAGTTAACCTATTCTAGTTTCCCACCTGTGTCCTCAGGTACTAGATCAATGGTAACCATCTGAACTGCCATATCCCCCTATTTTATACTTTTAGAAACCGGTTTCTACTCCGACAAAACTCGCCCTCCTCTGAAGGCTTCTGAGCTTTTGTCTTTCAACTTTTACAGGTCTTCTCGAGCCTGCGCACGCTTTGCAGTTCCTCTGAACTGACTTTTACAGTTGACTGCTGAAATGGTCGCGATCCACTTCTTCCCTGCGCAGTGAACTGTCCTTCACAACTCCTCTGAGCTGTCTTTTGCAGTTCCTCTGAACTGACTAACTTTTGCAGCTCCTCTGAACTGACTAACTTTTGCAGTTCCTCTGAACTGACTAACTTTTGCAGTTCCTCTGAACTGACTAACTTTTGCAGCTCCTCTGAACTGACTAACTTTTGCAGCTCCTCCGAACTGACTAACTTTTGCAGTTCCTCCGAACTGACTAACTTTTGCAGCTCCTCTGAACTGACTAACTTTTGCAGCTCCTCTGAACTGACTAACTTTTTCCCGGTGCACTGCTGAACCGTCATATTTGGCTGTGGTGTGTGGGCTTTGAAGACTTCTCTCTATTATCCCTGAATCCTTACATCCTATTATTCGAGCCCCACACGATTAGGCGCCATGTTGTATTTATTATCCCACCCAACCTCCAACTAATCATACACACATTTCTACAATCCTTAACTTCATCAGAAGATTTGATCTTACCAAGGATTGAGAGCGTTGTATGACGATCAGAGGTTTCAAGGTGGAGTCCGCACCAGCTCAGTCAGGGTCCGGTGCTCTTGAGGCTCGATGGAGTAAAGTAATTGCAGGTTCAGATAATAGTCTTATGTAAAAAGTAATTTAACTCTGAGTCTTGGTTAGAAAAGTTTACGAATCGCCAAATACAATGGCTTCGGTTTAATAACAAGATACAGAATAAAAATTACAAAGAACATAAAAGCGAGTAAAGTCTTCACCCGAGGTGTGGCAATTTTCTGTTGTACAACTTCCAATATATATAGTCTAATTACATCCTCCTTCCTGACTTAAAAACATCTCCTTGTTTGTCAAAGTACAAGATACAGAGGTCATCTAAAGGTTGCACACGTGCAGCACGTCTTAACACATTTTACTAACTTGAACTCAACGACTTTCACACTAAATATTCCTTAAACAGTTCTAGTTCTGCAAAAAGGCATATAGCTTGCATTAAAAATACACATATTGGTTAGCTTGTGGTAAAAGCATACATCTTAGTTGACATTAGTTCCTCTTAATACTTCTCCTTTCAGCACCCAAGACGTAAATTGTGGTTAGCTTGCTTCAACACTTCTAAAAATGAAAAATAAAACATACATCTTGGCCAGTTTCCACTTTGACCTTTTTGGCCTTTACATATAATAGTCAGACTCAACCGGCGCTGAAGCTTTTGTATTCAAAGCTTCAACCTCGTTTGTGATCTGTTCCAAGTCACAGATAAAAGTATTCAACATACATGATTGTTTAATAAGCATGATCAACTTCAAATTAATTATCTGCTGGTGTCTCAGTAATTTAAGCATTTCTTTGGCCTTCGGATCCATCTTCATCCCTTCCACTCTCGTGGTTCTTCTTCTCTTCCTCATCTTGTTTCTTCTTGATTTCATCTTGTTCTTTTTGCAAAACTTGAGTAATCAAATTGACCATATCAACTCTAGGTTTCCCCTGATGAATTAGTTCTTTTGATAGGAAATTTTCAGTACAGTTCATACTTGTTAGAGCCGTCTCCACAACACTGCTTAAGTTACATGAAAAATACATGAAAATGAAATTAGAAGTTACTTTTGAATATCACTGATACTTTTCAAAAGTCATTACACATTTTAACATTCAATCAATCTAACATCAGTGAATAAACACTCTCTTACAACTCCAAAAACTGATTAAATAATTTAAACTTACTGTTCATCACCACTCTGGCTCATGTACACATTAACAAGGCATCTGATGAGCTTGATTTTTCTCTGCATATAGTAAAAGGAAACATTTTTACACCTGCATTAACATTTGGAATACATGACATTATAATATCATTCTGCTCTTTTCAATGAAACACACATGCATCTCGAGTAATAAACATTTTAGAAACAATTCAGACAGGACCACTTTGGCAAGTTACTTGAGTTTATTGAACACAATTATCTTTGGCGGTATGGTTCCTTATGAGGGTTCTCGCTCCAAAATTAATTGAACATACAAGAGCTTTAACATTAACCCCCCGGAACCATCAGCTTGGAAATACAGAGACAATTAAGACACTAGTAATGTCTTTAAGAGCGAACGTGGTATCATGTAGATATGTGGGACGTCTATACTGTAGCTTGGTTATGAGGATGAGTGTCTCTCAGCAGTGCGGTCCATGCCAGCCGGGATTTGAAGCCTTGTTGACTTTAAAGGTAGTGATCTGAAACAAAAGATGATGACAACCAGAAGGTGCACAGTAATATGCTCATGCTTATAATGGGGAGGGAGGGAGGGTTGCGAGCAGTTTGAGCATACTTACCGAGCAGCAATGCCACGTATATATGTCCCGTGTCTAATAGGAGAATGGTAATGATTGGAGTGATTTGACAGCTGACCGTGTCAGCTGGTCGCAGCACTATGCCTACGTGGCCTGACTGAACTAACGCTGCGCTCGATTAAAATTAAATAACTGTTACGGTACAGACGGCACGGAGGCAGAAGTAAAAGCAAGTAAGGTTGTTTATTGAAATTCAGCAATGAGCAGGTGAGTAAATGGTGGATAGAGAGTTCAATGTGATGATAGGGAATTGATACTGTCCTTTGTTGCTTGTAGATGGAATTCGTGGTTGATGAGGTGGAGAATGGCAGACGAGGAACACTCACACACACGGAGGGAGGAACACAGGAGGAAGACTGGAGACACTGGAGAGACTGGGATCACTGGTAGCAGGTAAGTAGCAGGTTGGAGTCCTTGAGGTAAGTATACATGAGTCTGTATATCAAATGAGACCGGACAAAGACTGTGTGTGTGAGTGTGGACTATATAGTGCTGGTGATTGCGGGGATGATGACGTGCAGGTGGCGGTGATTAGAACTCCAGTGATTGAGTGCGTGGGTATTGCAGGGAGGTGGAGCCTGACGTGTCTGTGACAGTACCCCCCCTCCCACGGCCCGCTCCTGAGGGCCGAGGACCCCGACGTCGTGGTGGCCGACGTCGTGGTGGCCGACCTCGAGGGCGTGGGGCAGGTCTGTCCGGGTGGCTGGTGTGGAAGGCTTGTAGCAGGTTGGGATCAAGGATGTCGTTCCGCGGGACCCACGACCGCTCCTCTGGCCCGTAGCCCTCCCAGTCTACGAGGTATTCCAGGAGACCACCACGGCACCGGGAGTCCAGAATTTCACGAACCTCGTATGCAGCTCCATCCTCCAGAAGAAGTGGAAGGGGGGGCTCGCCGGCTGCCACGTCAGGCTCTGTGGAAGGAGAGAGAGAAGGGTGGTGAGGTTTCAATAGAGACACATGGAAAGTGGGATGAATCTTGTATTGTGGAGGGAGCTGAAGACGATACGTGACGGGGTTGATCTGCTGAATGATGGTGAACGGGCCAATGAAGCGGGGACTTAGCTTCTTGCATGGCAGACGCAGTCTGATGTCCCTGGTCGACAGCCAGACCTTCTGCCCAGGTTTGTAGTTGGGAGCGTTGGAGCGACGAAGGTCGGCTGTCATCCTGCGTCTGCGCAGGGCCCTCTGCAGCTGATGGTGGGCTGAGTCCCACACCCTCTCGCTCTCCCGGAACCAGTAGTCGACAGCAGGAACGTTGGAGGGTTCCCCGTCCCAGGGGAACAGTGGGGGTTGGTAGCCGAGTACGCATTGAAAAGGTGTTAATCCGGTGGAAGGCTGACGGAGGGAGTTCTGGGCGTACTCGGCCCAACCCAGGTACTGGTTCCAGGAGTCCTGGTGGCCGTGACAGAAGGTACGCAGGAAGCGGCCGATCTCTTGGATCTTCCAGTTCCGTCTGCCCGTTTGTCTGAGGGTGGTATCCGGACGATAGACTTACGGTCACACCCAGGAGCAACAGGTGCTCTGGTGATGTACTGAAGACCCTGCGGGCAACCCGGCGGAGTGTGGGTGGAGGCATTGGAGGAGGGCAGAGTTTCTTCAGACCACTGGATGGGATTCACGAAGATGGATTCTGGAAGGACGGTTTCTGGAGTTTCAATTTTCTCATTGGGAGCATGGAGACGGGATAAGGCGTCAGCCTTGTGATTCTTGGTGCCAGGACGATAGGAGATAGTGCAGTCGAATCTTGAAAAGAACATGGCCCAGCGAGCTTGACGGGGGTTTAATCTTTTTGCAGCTTTGAGATACTCCAAGTTTTTATGGTCGGTCAGAACTTGAAAGGGGTGTTTGGCTCCCTCCAGCCAATGCCTCCATTCCTCCAATGCGAGCTTGACGGCCAGGAGCTCACGGTCACCGATGTCATTGTTGACCTCTGCCGGGTTGAGCTTGCGGGAGAAGAAGGCGCATGGATGGAGTCTACTTGGTTGCCCCTGCTGCTGGGAGAGAACCGCTCCCACTCCTGTGGTGGATGCGTCCACTTCCACGATGAAAGGCCGGTTGGGATCAGGGTGGACGAGGAGGGGAGCGGTGGTTAAGGCATTCTTGAGGGCTTCAAAGGCTCTTGTGGCATCTTCGGACCAGGACAGAGACTTGGGCTGATGGCGAAGGAGGTTGGTAAGTGGGTAGACGATGGAACTGTAGCCTTTGATGAAACGACGGTAGAAATTGGAGAAGCCTAGGAAGCGTTGGAGTTCTTTTACGGTTGTAGGAGTGGGCCAGGACCGGATGGCATCCACCTTCCCCTCGTCCATCCGGATGCCACTGTAATCAATGTAGTATCCGAGGAAGTGGACGGATGGCTGGTGGAAGGAGCATTTTTCCTCCTTGAGGAACAGTTGGAACTGCCGTAAGCGCTTGAGGACCTCCGCAATGTGGTGGCGATGTTCGGCCAGGCTCCGGGAGTAGATGAGGATGTCATCGATATACACCAACACGAATTTATGGAGAAACTCCCGGAGCACCTCATGAATGAAATCCTGGAATATGGAGGGGGCGTTGACTAGTCCATAGGGCATGACCAGATATTCGTAATGGCTGGTGGGCGTGACAAAGGCGGTCTTCCACTCGTCCCCCTCGCATATCCGGATGAGGTTGTATGCACTGCGGAGGTCCAGCTTGGTGAACACAGTGGCACCACGGAGATGTTCCAGGGCCGCTGGGACGAGGGGAAGTGGGTAACGGAATTTGATGGTTATCTTGTTGAGTGAATGGTAATCAATACAGGGCCGCAAGCCTTTTGGCCATGAAGAAGAAGCTGGAAGCAGCAGGGGAAGTAGATGGACGGATGTATCCTTGCTTTAGGGCCTCTTCAATGTAGTCCTCCATGGCCTTCTCCTCCGGCACAGATAGGGGGTAGATCCTTCCCCGTGGCACTGGCTCGGTAGCAGATCTATGGCGCAGTCCCATGGCCAGTGTGGAGGTAATTTGGAGGCTCGTTGTGGGCAGAAGATGTCGCTGAAGGGGGCGTAACAGGATGGAATGTCGATGGATCGTTTCTCGATGGGGCTCTCGCTGGAGGTAGCACAGACAGTGATTTCTTTACGACGTGGAGATGGAGGAACAGGAAACCCAGAGAAGCAGCTTGAGAAACAGTGTTCGCCCCACTTCAGGATCTCGCCCGTGCGCCAGGAGATGGTTGGGCTGTGTTGTTCGAGCCACGGGCGCCCTAGAACCACGTCAGCGGTGGATTCCTCCAGAACCAGCAGGTGGATGTCTTCGACATGAAGGATGCCAACGCGGAGTTGCAGTGGTCCAGCACAGCGGCTGATCTTCTTGCGGCCTAGGGGCTTTCCGGTGATGGAGTGGGCTTGATAGATACTAGGCGAAGGCGAGGTTTTGAGCTTGAGTTGACGACAGAGGGTCCCGGAGATGAAGTTCCCGGCTGACCCTGAATCGAGGAGCGCGACAACTGGAACAGACACATTTGCAGCAGTAAGGTTTACAACAGTGGTGAGTGGTTTCATCTTGAGTAAGGAGGGAAGGATGGCACTCACCAGAGGTCTTGGAGGGCGAGTTGGGCATGCGGAGAGTACATGCCCAGGAGAGGCGCAGTAGAGGCACAAATTCAGGGTCAGCCGTCGTTGTCGTTCAGTGGGGGAGAGCCGAGAATTTTCTATTTGCATGGGTTCATTGGCTGGTTCTGGGGAGCTGACGGGTTCGGACCGACGGAGGAGATGTTGAGGAAGTGGCTGGCCCTGGTGCTCTTCGAGACACGACTGCATACGAGTGCCTACACGGATGGCGAGTTGGATGAAGCGTTCGAGGCCGATGTTGTCCTCGTATGCAGCGAGATGCAATCGCAACTTTGGTTCCAACCCCTGGCGGAAGGAAGTGATGAGGGCTTGTTCATTCCATCCGCTGCTGGAGGCCAGAGTACAGAACTGCAATGCATAATCACTCACAGTGTTAGATCTTTGTTTCAAATTATAGAGTTTCTCACCGACTGATGAATCCGAAAGGGGTTTTCCAAAGACTTCGCGGAAATGAGAGACGAAGGCAGAATATGATTTTACCACGGGGCCTTTCTGAATCCAGAGTGCGTCTGCCCAACGGAGAGCTTTTCCTTGTAGCTGTGAGATTATGAAGGTGATCTTAGAGGTGTCTGTGGGGTAAAGTTGCGATTGCATCTCCAGGACCAGCTCACATTGCAGGAGGAATCCGCTGCAATCCTCCGCCGATCCTGAGTAGGGCGCTGGCCTGGCCATGGGACTGGCGTGCAGGGTTGGAGTGTGAAATGAAGAAGTGAACGAGGAAGCGGCGACAGGTGCTGGTGACGGTGACGGTGGTTGTGGTGGAGTGAGTGCTCGGCGCAGCGCGCTCACGAGCTCCTGGAAAGGGTCTGGTTGGCTCATGCTGATATCCTGTCGTACTTTGCAGGTCCGGTCTTCTGTTACGGTACAGACGGCACGGAGGCAGAAGTAAAAGCAAGTAAGGTTGTTTATTGAAATTCAGCAATGAGCAGGTGAGTAAATGGTGGATAGAGAGTTCAATGTGATGATAGGGAATTGATACTGTCCTTTGTTGCTTGTAGATGGAATTCGTGGTTGATGAGGTGGAGAATGGCAGACGAGGAACACTCACACACACGGAGGGAGGAACACAGGAGGAAGACTGGAGACACTGGAGAAACTGGGATCGCTGGTAGCAGGTAAGTAGCAGGTTGGAGTCCTTGAGGTAAGTATACATGAGTCTGTATATCAAACGAGACCGGACAAAGACTGTGTGTGTGAGTGTGGACTATATAGTGCTGGTGATTGCGGGGATGATGACGTGCAGGTGGCGGAGATTAGAACTCCGGTGATTGAGTGCGTGGGTATTGCAGGGAGGTGGAGCCTGACGTGTCTGTGACAGTAACACTCACTCTGATGCTTCACGCCTGCAGCGGTGTTATTCGGTTCCTGAAATATTCTGTTCCACTGGGTGGCGCTTACGCGAATATTCATAATATCCTCCTATTGTGGGCGTGTCCTTGAGACAACGCGCAAGCGAATGGAACTGAAAATAATAGTACACGCTCCTCCAATTGCAACTGTTTAATAGATTATTTCGAAAAGGTAATAAAATATTCCTTTGGAATATAAACCTTTGGAGCTTTGTTTTGATGACAGTCTTCATGCCAGCAGCTACTTAAAGAATGTTATTTTTGTTTAAAATATTGCAATTATGATAGGAAATAGTTTAGTTTTGTTTTATTTAAAGTTTGACAAGGCAGGATATTGCAGCACAAAACCCTGAAATGTGTCAAACATAACACATACTCAAACAACCTTATGTACCTGATTTAAAACAATTTCAAAAGCAGTCAAATAAAATAATTCTGATAATAATAAAAAACATTTTCTGAGGTAATACAGCACAAATACACAGAAAAAATAGACAGCTACTTTACAAGATGATGTTATTAGCCTACTTGTTATTATCACCAATGTCATAATATGGTTTTGTTTCGCTTTTGTGATGTTTCCACATTACACATTTCATGCATTGTTTTGAATTTTTAAATGTCTTTTCAATTTGAGTTACATTCATAGAGTAATTACTTCTGTACTTGTTATAACATTTAATGTAATTAATATTATTATATTAATTAAAAATTATATTATATAAAACAAGGTTATTGGCTCATGTTTGCTCTGCTGTATCCTTACGTTAACTGTTTATCTGAATGCCTGTCCTGTGCTCAATCAGTCAAAATAGCTCAGACGATTTATCATATTGCACAAACTATGCATTGTTTTGAACATGTGAACTGTTGACTAACATTGGATATTTTATTACCTTTTTGAAATACTCCATTAAACCGATGCGATTTGAGGAGCATGCATAAGCGCCACCCAGTGGAACAGAATATTTCAGGAACCGAATATATTGTAAAACCGGAAACACACCCAGAGGGCCTACGGAGCACTTTTCTCCCCTCTTGAATAAACAAAGTAACTCAATAACTCTGTTTCACATGGAAATGCACACATATATATAAACTGATTATATCCCAACACTTACGCTTCTTTGAAAGACAATGCTGTTGATTTGATTCGACAACATGATATGTCCCAACAGAAATCAGTGTCAATCGGCAAAGTACACAGCCATCCAAAACAACAAAACACTGAGAAACGGTGTCTAACTCATAAAGTGTATACTTCTCAATATTTTTTTTTTTAATTTAGTGAACATTATTAGCACTAAATCTAGTGATGTGACATTTGAACCGATGGCTTCGGAGCTTGTGTCGAGCATAAATAGGAGTGCCAGATGAAGCCTCGATTCGAGGCTTGTGTTATGGTGCGTTCAAGTCATGTCAGAAAGATCGTATTTACGAGCTGAATGCACATGAATGCCACCACAACATCGTAAATACGAGTGGGGAGCTCAGGATTTTCTTTAAGCCCCGATCTGAACGAGTTGGGGGCGTGTCAGTGAGAAACATGGCGAAGGCTTTTCTATTTACAACGAAGTAAGCTGATTCCCAGCAAAAAAAAGGATAGCATCTGTGGCGAGGGGGGCGTGGTTCAGCGAGGTCTGCAGCAGGAGAAAGCGTCAGGAGAGGCTTGGTAAGTGAGCGGGTTAAATGTAAATCACGAACACCTGTTTCTCATTCCAATAATTGGTGCAGAGACAGGATAAAATGCCACGAGAAGCAGGAGTGTGTGAGAGAGAGGGGAACTGCTGACTGAGACGCTGGTCATGACAGCAATACTGGAGTGAAGCCCGTTGGGAATTGTGTATACCAAGACTGGAGTGAAGCCCTTTGTGGATTATTTATTTTGTTGTTGTGCGATGCACAGTCTTTCTGTTGAACAGTTTTGAGTTGTTGAATAAAGCTCAGTCAGCAGACAATTGCCGACTCCGTCCTCTTCCTTCCAGACGAACTTTGATCTTACTACACTGGTGCCGAAACCCGGGAGGGAAGACTGGTGGCCGCTGCCATGCAATCCTCCTCTCCCACCCCGTTTGTGGACATCATCGCCTCTCTCGCGGTCTTACATCAAGAACAACATCAGGCCCTGCTGGACCTGAGGAACAACCAGGAACGCTGTTTCCAGACTATTTTGCAGACCCAGCAAGAGGACTGCGAGAGGTTCCGGAGCTGGATCAACCGAGAGGATCGCACGGAGACCGTTGGGCAGCCAGCTGTGCCCACCCACCTACCCCTGAATAAAATGGACGACCCCGAAATCTTCCTCAACCTGTTTAAACGTTCCGCTGAGGCGAGTGGTTGGCTGCGGGACCAGTGGACGATGAGATTGGTCCCGCTGCTGTCGGGGGAATCACAGGTGGCAGCACAGCAGCTGCCAGTACAGAACCTCCTGGTCTTCGACGACCTTCGGTGGGCCATTATCCAGCGGGTCGGTTGGACCCCGGAACAGCACAGACAGCGCTTCCGCTCCCTGGAGGTGGTTGAATCGGGCCGGCCCTTCGTGATAGCCCAACAGCTCCGGGACTCGTGCTGCAAATGGCTGCTGGCGGAGGGAAGCAACGTGGACCATGTTATCGATCGTGTGGTGCTGGAGCAGTTCATCATGCAGCTCCCAAAGAAAACCGCCGAGTGGGTCCAGTACCACCGCCCCACGTCGCTAGACTCGGCTATCCAGCTGGCGGAGGACCACATGGTGGCGTGCCAAGGGGTCGGCGAACCCCTACCATCTACCTCTCTCTCTCCCTCTCTATTTTCCCCCTCTCTCTCCAGGCCTGTCCCTCTCCCCAGGTCTCGTCCGCCCGGCCCGCCTCGTGTTCCGCCCCGGGGGCGGGGTGGAACTGAACAGGGACAGCTCTATGGACCTAGAGTCCTACCCAGGGGGGCGGGTCTCCCTGCTGCCGGGCCGGATCCCGCTCCTGCTTCTTCCCTCTCTCCACGCCAACCATTTAACCCGCTCTCTGCCACAAGAGCGGCGGGCAGGTCTGGGCCGGCCTGTTGGCGTTGCGAGGACCCGGAGCATTTTGTGGATAGGTGTCCGGTTATGGAGGTCGGGACAATGATCCGGGTCCTGGACGTCCCGCAGGCTGCCCCTGGTCAAGCTGGAGAGTACCAAATACCTGTGAGTATCAAGGGGGGTACATATCAGGCTTTGGTGGACTCAGGATGTAACCAAACCTCCGTTCATCAAAGCCTGATTTCATCCGGGGCATTGGATACAGGCCGCTTGGTTAGGGTGCGGTGTGTGCACGGGGATGTGGTGAAATATCCGATAGTGCCCGTCATTATTCAATTCAGGGGTCAAAAGCATAGTGTTGAGGTGGCAGTTAATCCACACCTCCGGCATCCGATAATTTTGGGAACGAATTGGCCTGCGTTTAATGAATTATTAGGGTGTTTTACTTCTGCCTGCCTGCTGTCTGACCTACGCTTGGAGCTTTGTGGAGTTTATCCTAAATCCTTCTCTTTATTCCTATTCACATAATATAACTGTAACACAGTTCGTAAATGTGGGAAGAAGGAGGCGGGAACCGGCGAACGTTCAACAAAAGTTTAATTCAAAATAAACAAAGAACAAAACGAAAGTAATGCCGGCAGACCCTCGCGGACGTCTGCCGGCCACACAAACATAATAAAACATAAAATAAAGTCCAGGCCTGGTCCTCTCTCGTCCTTCACGGTCGTCGCTCCTCCTTTTATGCTCCCGGAGCTCCTCCGTGAGAGACTCAAGGCCGGTGCGCCTCCCAGGTGATGCTCGTTATCACTTGCGTCACCGGCCTCGCGCCGTTCCCTCACGGCTCTCGCCCGCCCTGGTCGCCACAATAACTTTCTTATTTTTCACTAGATTACTTAACCTATTGCATAGTATTACTAAATGGAACGATTTATTACTAGCAATCCACCAGCGTAATCACCTAGTGTTAGCCATAGCCCGCTAGCCTGCTAGCTACCGTCTACTTTCTTTTTTCCTCTAAACCAACCTTCCTTGTCGATTTAATGGCGGATTTATCCAATGTATGTTATTCTGATCTGTCCTCGCCAGATCGGGAAGCTGTGGAGACGTTGCTGCCCGGCATTCATCGATCCACCGCGAGGTACAGCGTCCCGCACATCACCCTTGCTCCAGGCACCGGCAAGCGACCGAGACATCCAGCCAGCGAGTCCCGTGTGCGTTGCAGTTTTTCGGACGGCGTTCATCAAACACACGGTCAGTCATGTCCGACGATTATCATGTGTATTAAATGCAACATGTACAGCTTAGCTCTTTCTGTCAGCAGTGAGACTTACACATGTGATAAATGCAGGGATATTGTCAGGCTGACAGAGAGAATCTCAGAATTAGAGACACGCATCCAAACTTTCATTGAGGATAGTGAGAATGAAAGGGCCTTAGATACTGCTTTGGATGCGACTAGCCTAGTAAACACTGCACATTCGGTTCCGGTTGTAGAAGCCACGCAGCAGGCTAACTGGGTGACTGTGAGGCGGCATAATGGCAAGAACAAACACCACTCTTCCGTTCCGATTAGAACATCAAACAGGTTCTCCCCACTCTGTGACGCACCCACTGAGAATCCTGTTGAAAGTGCCCTAGTTATTGGCGATTCTATTACACGGAACGTGAAAATAGAGACACCAGCCACCATAGTCACATGTTTGCCGGGGGCCAGAGCACCTGACATCAAAGCAAATTTAAAAGTGCTGGCTAATGCTAAACGTAAATATTCTAAAATCATTATCCACGTCGGCACAAATGATTTTCGACTTCGCCAGTCGGAGATCACTAAAATTAACATTAAAGAGGTGTGTGAACTCGCAAATTCAATGTCAGCAGAAGTAATTTGTTCTGGCCCTCTTCCTGTTCGTCGGAGTGATGAGATAGTTAGCAGGTTATCATCACTCAATGGCTGGCTGTCTAAGTGGTGTCCGCAGAATAATATAGGTTTCATAGACAATTGGAAAAGCTTTTGGGGCAGACCTGATCTGTTGAAAAGAGATGGTATTCATCCCTCCCGGGATGGTGCTGCTCTTCTATCTAGAAATTTGGCAAATAGTCTTAGAGCTGAAACATGACAAACCAGGGCCCAGATCAGGACGCAGACAAACTGGCTAAACCGACCGTCTGCTAGCCGCCTCACGTCACAGAACTCAAATAATTCACAGCACATAGAAACTCTTTCACCTAGATATTATCACATAGAGACTGTGTCTGTACCTCGAACTAGTAAATACAAAAAACTTCAGAAACCTTTTAAGGGTAAAAATTTAATTGATGTTCAAAAAATGAAAATCACAGATAAATCAGATAAACAAATGATAAAGCTTGGGTTACTGAATATTAGATCTATTTCTTCAAAAGCACTTATTGTAAATGAAATTATCACAGACAATAAACTAGACTTGCTGTGTTTGACAGAAACCTGGCTAAAACCAGACGATTACATTACTTTAAATGAATCTAGTCCTCAAGGTTATGATTATCGACACAATCCTCGACAGAAAGGCAAAGGGGGAGGTGTTGCTGTAATTTATAGTAATATATTCAGAATCATTCAACAGAATTTCAAATATAATTCCTTTGAAGTGATGGTGCTTTATGTAACATTATGTAAGTTGACATTTGTGCTGGCTACTGTATACAGGCCACCAGGGCACCATACTGACTTTATCAAAGAATTTGCTGACTTTCTATCAGAGTTAGTACTGGCTGCGGATAAAGTCCTTGTTGTTGGTGATTATAATATCCATGTAGATAATAATAAAGACGCATTTGCAGACATTTTAAACTCTATTGGAGTTAGACAACACGTGTCAGGACCCACTCATTGTCGTAATCATACCCTAGATCTAATACCGTCGCATGGAATTGATATTGATGCTGTTGAAATTCTACAGCAGAGCGATGATATATCAGATCATTATTTAGTCTCGTGTATAATACAATTAGCCATGGCTACAAAACCACCACCCAGCCATAAATATTGTAGAACCATCACGTCTACCACTAAAGATTGCTTTATAAATAATCTCCCCGAGCAGTTTCATCGCCTTAGTATACCTGACAACTTAGAAGAACTCGATGCTGCAACAGAAACTATTGGCTCTCTCTTTTCCAGCACATTAGATGCAGTCGCTCCTTTACGTCTAAAGAAGATTAAGGAAACTAATCTAACGCCGTGGTATGATGAGCACACTCGGGCTCTAAAACGAGCTGTTAGAAAAGCTGAACGTAGTTGGAAGAAAACAAAACTAGAAGTTTTTCGCCTTTCGTGGAAAGAAAAAATGATTGAGTACAGAACGGCTATAAGAAATGCTAGATCTACTTATTTTTCAAATCTCTTAATAGAAAACAAACATAATCCTAGGTATTTATTTGACACAGTGGCTAAATTAACTAGAAATAGAGATTCAACTGCTGACGTTTCCATAGAGCACAGCAGTAATGACTTTATGAACTTCTTTACTTGCAAGATTGATAATATTAGAGAGAAAATTAAAAACATGCAACCGTCTACAGTTTCGCTTCAGACAGTGCACTGTAGTGTCCCTGAGGTAAAACTAGAATCATTTGCGGCTATAGAAGAGGAAGAATTATCTAAACTTATCAAATCATCAAAATCAACGACATGTATGTTAGACCCAATGCCGACTAAACTACTGAAAGAAATGCTTCCAGAGGTCGTAGGTCCACTTCTTGATATAGTTAATTCATCTTTAACACTAGGATACGTGCCAAAAACCTTTAAGCAGGCTATTATTAAACCTCTTATTAAAAAACCTCAACTAGATCCGAGAGATTTAGTAAATTACAGGCCAATCTCGAATCTACCTTTTCTGTCAAAGATACTAGAAAAGGCAGTTTCAACACAACTGTGCTCCTTTTTAGAAAGAAATGGAATCTGTGAGGATTTCCAGTCAGGATTTAGACCATACCATAGTACTGAGACTGCTCTCATTAGAGTTACAAACGATCTACTCCTATCATCCGATCGTGGCTGTATTTCTCTATTAGTGTTATTAGATCTCAGTGCTGCTTTTGACACTATCGATCACAACATTCTTTTAAAAAGACTTGAAAACTATATTGGCATTAGTGGAATTGCTTTGGCATGGTTCAAATCGTACTTATCTGACCGTTATCAGTCTGTAGTAGTTAATGAAGAGATGTCGTATCGATCACAGGTTCAATATGGAGTACCACAAGGCTCAGTACTAGGACCGTTGCTTTTCACTCTGTACATGCTGCCCTTAGGAGAGATAATTAGGAAGCATGGTGTTAGTTTTCACTGCTACGCTGACGATACTCAGCTCTATATTTCCTCGCACCCTGACGAAATCTACAAATTCACAAAACTAACAGAATGCATAGCTGACATTAAAAACTGGATGACAAGAAATTTCTTATTATTAAATTCAGAAAAAACTGATATCCTAATCTTTGGACCAAAAACTTCCTCACGAAAAAACCTTGAATACTCTCTAACACTTGACGGGTGCTCCATTAAATCTTCGTCCTCAGTTAGGAACCTGGGTGTGCTCTTTGATACTAATCTTTCATTTGAAAGTCATGTTTCTAGTATCTGTAAAACCGCCTTCTTCCATCTAAAAAATATATCTAAATTACGACATATGCTCTCAATGACAAATGCGGAACAGTTGGTTCATGCATTCATGACCTCAAGATTAGATTATTGTAACGCTCTACTGGGTGGTTGTTCTGCTCGGCTTTTAAACAGACTACAGTTGGTCCAAAATGCGGCAGCTAGAGTTCTTACTAGAACCAGAAAGTATGACCATATTAGCCCAGTTCTGTCAACATTACATTGGCTCCCTATTAAACATCGTATAGATTTTAAAATCTTGCTACTTACTTATAAAGCTCTAAATGGTTTAGCTCCCCAGTACCTAAGTGAGCTCTTAATGCATTATAGTCCTTCACGTTTATTGCGATCTCAGAATTCAGGCCAGTTGATAATACCCAGAATATCAAAATCAACTGAAGGCGGCAGATCCTTTTCCTATTTAGCACCTAAACTCTGGAACAATCTTCCTAGCATTGTTCGGGAAGCAGACACACTCTGTCAGTTTAAATCTAGACTAAAAACACATCTCTTTGCTCTTGCATACACATAACACATTATCAATACATTAACATTTTTCAAATCTGTTAAAGGATTGTTACGCTGCAATAATTAGGTCGGCCGGAACCGAGAACATTTCCTATAACACTAGATATACCTGTACATCAGAATAAGAATGGCATCTACGCTAATATCTGTCTCTCCGCTTATCCTGAGGTTTGCCGGGTGCTGGATCAGGCCGTATCCAGATCAGATGGAGAACCTGTGTCTGGACCTGACTACAACGTAGCCCAGGAGACAATGGGCCTACAGATCCAGTTCTGGCTGCATCTATAATTCAGATTTTTAATCCCCGTATCCGCTTGCATATATTTATATATAATCTATTTTTAATCTCTATAATAAAAATGTATAATTCAGATTTTGATCTCCATATCCATTTACATATATTATATATATCTTCCAAGGGTTTTTTTCCCTCCTAGGACTTTTTTCCCAGTGTTAGCATGCTGGGTTTTTCTCCTAGGGGGTTTTTTCCACCCCTGGGAGTCAGCCGACATTGGCTTAATGTAGCACCATCTTGTATATGTTACATGTTACCACGCTTGTTTGTACAGCTTCTTTTTAACCACTTCCCTTTTTTCTGTGCTTCTAATATGTAAAGCTGCTTTGAAACAATTACAAATTGTAAAAGCGCTATATAAATAAATTTGACTTGATTTGACTTGACTTGTTTATGCTCGGATGCCTCTTGGGGAGAAAAATCGCTGGATAGAGATGTGCGAGTGCAGGTGGGAGAGACTGATCAGGGACCAGTGAGTTCAGCTTCAGGGGAACAGAGCGAGATCGGAAGACTTATTCTTTCAGATCACGATGAAACGCTAAAACATGCGTTTGAAAAGGTCAGTACCATCGATGGTCAGCCTCTCCACCCTGGACAACTGCTCTCTTATCCATATTTTGCGATCATAAAAGATACAGACACTCAGACAAAGAAAGATACAACCCAATTGTTAGTTCCGAAGAGCCGCAGGGAAATGCTTTTCCAAGCGGCTCATTCTAATCCAATGGCTGGGCATTTAGGACAAACGTCAACACTAAATCGCCTCATGACCCAATTTTTTTGGCCGGGCATTCACGAGAATGTGCGCAGGTGGTGTGCGTCTTGTCGTGAATGTCAGTTGGTAAATCCACCGGCCACCCCAAAAGCGCCTTTGCGCCCTCTCCCATTAATGCAGGTCCCCTTCAAAAGAATTGGTATGGACCTCATCAGGCCATTAGAGCGATCAGCGAGAGGCCATCGCTTTGCATTAGTCATTGTAGATTATGCAACACGATATTCCGAAGCAGTGGCTCTCCACAACATTTCCGCTAAGAGTGTTGCGGACGCGCTGTTTAGTTTAATCTCCCGAGTGGGGATTCCGAAAGAAATCCTCACTGATCAAGGCACGGCGTTTATGTCACGCACCTTACGCGAACTTTACGAATTACTGGGCATTAAATCGGTTCGTACCAGCGTCTTTCACCCACAAACGGACGGGCTGGTCGAACGTTTTAATCGCACGCTTAAATCCATGATTCGTAAATTCATTCAAGAGGACGCCAAAAATTGGGATAGGTGGTTGGAACCCCTGTTACTCGCAGTGCGAGAGGTCCCGCAAGCCTCCACGGGGTTTTCCCCTTCGAGCTTCTCTTCGGACGCCAGCCCTGCAGGGTAACCAAACCAAAGCTGCTATAAGAGAAGTAATATTGGTTGGCTTATCTGTAGTAGTGGTTGTGACCTCTGACTAGAGTTAGTGTTACTTTAATTCAAGTGTATACAGATCTATGGGGGACTAAACCAAATACTTTTAGAGAAAGCAAGCATGAGAGCGGCACTCTATTAGTATAGTCAATTACCTCTGTCTAGTGACCAAGACTGGCGAGTTTGTGATCGTGGGCCCGCATATTAATGAATGGCCAGTGCGAGGACCCTGTGGGACACTGAGAACCGAATGAACGAGTACAATAAGAGTAAAGAGTTAAATAGAATATTCAATTATTATACAAATGACCAATAATTAATTGACATTCTAAACTAAATTTGAGGTCATAATAACATGGAGTCAGATAAAAGATTATTTGGAATTAAACTACTTTGCCACGCTGAAAAGACCGAACGCGCAAGAAACCTTCCCCATCCTGTGGGAAACCGCTGTTGGGCTGATTGGGCGGGCCTTACATGTCTATATCTTTATAACCTGTAAATGATCTGTAAAAGTTTTTATTTATTCTTTTTTAATATTTTTCTTTTCAGGTTTTTGCACATATTGATGAAAAACAAGATTATCTGGATGCACCTGATGGATCCTTACAGGTAAGGAGAATGCATGTTATACATACAGTACATGTTTGTGTATGAATGAGTGTACATGTATATATTTTTCCTAAAATTTGTAAAAGATCTGTTGAAAAAACAAACAAACAGTTGATTTCAAATTATATTATGTGTAGTATCATGGCAGGACTTCTTGTATTTTATGTTTGAGAATTGATTTGTTGACTTTGACTTTCAGCAACAGGTTGTGAACGAATCAACTATACCTCATGGTTCAAGCATCCTACACAGTAAAGTGGCAGTCAGTGTGCTGGTAAGGATGCAATGCCATACAAACATTGAATTTTCTGTTTTGCTTTCAGGTTTTAACTGATGTTTTTAAATAAAACCCTTTTGTAAAGGTGCTTTTCCATGAGGAACAGGAAACAGCTGACTACCAAGAAGAATCAAGTGATGATGGCAGTGAGGACATCCAACATTGCAAAGACATTACAGAGAATGAAATTAAGGAGAAAACACCTAGCAATGAAAGCCATGTATCTCCTGTATGGACAATGTCAGAATACAGTAAGCAAGCACTACATGAACAAAAAAGAAAAGAGCCTGAGTTGCTTCTTTTAGCTCTAAAATCAAAACATGGTTTGTGGAGTATGAAGACATGCTTCAAGTCATAAATGCTATCATTGGTAAACACTCTGTGTCAACTACTAAATATCACTTTTACAAAAACATGACTGATTATAAGGACTATATCTTATAAAGCATTTCTGTTCAGATTGTACTGTCTTAATGGAAACAAAAGATGAAAAGGTAGGTTGCAGAATTTGCGGCAAACAAGTTGATGCAAAGGAGCACATGAAATTGGGAAACTTTTTTTATTGTTCTCCCTCTAGAAGCACAACCACAAAATATTATTGAACAACACAAGTTTTTGCAGTTGACCGTCAATAACAAGGATAATGTAAACACTCACTTAATTGATGATGTATGTGATGGTCTGCTCTATAAAAATACCTTGAAAACCTTCACACCTCTAAATGATTGCCTCAACTTTTCAATCACCTTTAATTGTGATGGTGTACCTTTTATTCAAATACTCTTCACAGTCCATATGGCCCCTATTGTGCACTTTAAATGAACTACCTCCCAATCTGAGATCTGACCATATTGTTAATAGCAAAGTCAGACTACGGAGCTAGTTACGAGGGCTATTGAGACAGGCACATCTTCAGTAGGTGTGAAAGGACCTTGTAACGTCTGGATGGATCCGTTCAGAGTCAATAAACTTTGGAGTTTTCAGGACGCTTTTAACCTGATGAACTTTGTTTCTTAATCACTAAATCGGCTCCGAACAGTCTACTAAAGATGAGCCCACTTGACACCTTTGTTGCCCTCCGAGGTAACACAGGAGGCCCAATTTCCTTGCTCTTAGGACATCAAAGGGGCCCCTCATGTGGACTACGGGCCAGATCCACATTCCAGCACCCACACACACTGGCACACACAAAAACACACACACAGACACACATACAGAAACACACAAACATACATTTTTAACTGTATATATAAACTACCACTATGCTGATAGCCATTAAGTATGCAAATTCAGCTAGGAGACCAAACAAAGGAACTTTGCCCGCCAAATAGTGCTGCGCATCTATTGGTCGCTACAATTCAGGAGGTGTGTTAGCTTGGGTTTCCTTAAAAACAATGACACACACCTTCTCCAAGCTCCTCTTCCTCTTCTTTGTTCTCCCGGTGACCTCCCGATCGTCTCGTGCACGTCTCTCCGGACGCCTCAGGTGACCGCGCTTCCCAACCACGCGCGCAGCTCGGGAGGACCACTTCCTTAGACTCTCTCTCTCTTCGGCTAAGTTACTCTTCAGTTTAAACCTCGTTTGAAAAACCCGCCGGAGAAACCCTCTCGGAAAGGACCAACCAAGCCAAGCGCATTGAAACTGCTACTCACGGACTTGAACCAATAAGCAAGTATTATCATTTATCTGAAATTTGTCTAAACTGATTTCTGTGCTGGCTCTCTCAAAAAGGTTTAACTGTGTAATTTGCCATTCTTTGATCATCTTTTTTTTCCCTGTCTTTTCTTCATTTTCATTCTCGTGTATATATATGTGTATACCTTCTGTATATATGTTAGACGTAATCTCTGTATTCGTAGTTTGCATATATTAAAACGTTATACACGCTCGATTGTTCTGGTTGTTCTTTCAGCTGAAAACCAAGTCACTTTAACGTTTTTCGATCGCTTTATGCTTTGATGCTATAAGTTATTTTCATGGCCAGAGAATAACTCTGTTTATAATATTCTGTGAGGGACTTAGTTTGCTGGACAAACGAACAGTTTCTCTAAATAATTATTAAACCAGAACTAATCATATATGTAATTGATTATAATTCGTTGTAATTGATTCACAATATATGTTTAATTCCCCATTGGGTCGATATATGAATCATAATTTATTCATAACCTTATGAATTATTATATTCATATTTCATCCATAAATTGATTAATAACCGCTACATTTCGTTACAACCTTCTGTGTTGTCCCTTTTACCTGGATTTGATATAATTAAGGGATGTGTCCCCAACTACATGCACAGTGTCCTCCTTGGAGTTACAAGATCTGTTACTTCACTATGGTCTAACTCTGAAAACCACCAATATCCTTGGAACATAGGCAGATCCATACCACAATTTGACCAACTACTGTTAAAGATAAAGCCCCCAAGTAATGTCTCCAGAACACCTCAATCCATGAAAGAAAGACATTACTGGAAAGCCCATGAATGGCTGATGTGGCTACTTTACTACAGTATTTCCATTCTTAAGGGGATTCTACCTGAGAGATACCTTAATCATTGGCTGAAACTTGTGAGTGGCATAGCTTTGCTGCTTACCGCACTGATTTCATCACAGCAGCTTTGAGATGGAGCCCCTTTATGGTATAGGCAATGTCACCTACAATGTTCACCTCTGCATCCATCTCCCAAGAAGTGTCCAGAATTGGGGGCCATTATGGGCCCATTTTGCCTTTCAATTTGAGGCCTATAACATGGAGTTGATAGAAATGGTCAAAAGCACCCAGTCTGTGCCCATCCAAATATGTAAAGATTTCTGGATGAAAAAAGTCCTTCCACAAACACTGAAAAATCACTCCTCAGATTGTAGTGCTGTTCTTAGTAAGTTATCGAGGGGAAAACATGAGCAAAAGCATGCAGTGTGGTGTTTGGGAGTTACAGCTTTTGGGCCACCCAAGAGAAAAATGATGGCACATGACGACTACATTGCTTTGCATAGTGATGGTGATTGGGTAGAGAAGCAGATTGTAGACTATTATGAGTGTTTGTCAATGGTGTAATTGTTCATTCCCAGGCATACCACCGTTCAAAGAAGAGGAATTCAAGTGTAGTTCATATAAAAACTGACAACACCATCTCTGTTAAAACATTCATGGTGACAGATGTAGGAAATGGCAGTACTTGTTATGCTATTGGTCGCTTTTTTGAGGAGGGGAACCTCAGCTGTTCTGCTTGTGTTCAAAATCCTCTACACTTTCATCCAGTCAAGAAGGTGCTGTCTCACCTTTACCCAGGTGAAGAAAACATGCCTCAGCAATTGAACACAAATGTTTGTACATGCCTTTGGAACAGCACAGTTGCGATTATATTATGACTTTTCTTATTTATTATGAAGTAACTGTTTAATTTTGTCATGTCTGATATCAGTGACATCGGTTTTTGCAGCTCTGCCAAGCTTTGTTGAAAGTACCAAAGTTTCTTTTCTTTAGTGGAGAACCCAGGTTTACATAGATGCATTAGTACAGTCAAGAGAAATACCTTTAACTTACATGTCGGGTCCCTAGATTTTTTTTTTTTTTTTGAGACATATATTAACTATATATTATTCTGTATGTATCTGCATATGTAGTGTATATATTAATATGTATGTCTTAATGTTTATGTATTTTCTTACATATAGAAATTGATGATATTGATATATGGTTATTGGTATGAAAAAAATCAAATAAAATTTTAAGTTTGCAAATAATTTGTGTAGTATTTATGTTTTATGAGCTGGTTAAGGTAAAATAATGTAAAAAAAAAAAAAATCAAGTTTATTTATTAAAATTGTGCTAATTCTAAAATGGGATAAAAATTGAAATGAAATGTGGATTGTGTAGACTTGTTAAGTTCAAGCTGTTTAAATAAGGAATTAATGAGGAAAACAAGCATGCAAAATGTTTGTATGTTGTTTAAATATATATGCATATATAAATTAAACATTATCGGTGACATATATGGTCATAACGTACAATATTATATAAACAATAATGATATATGTAGTATTAATATATGTCAATATACTCATTTAATTTGGACAATTTATATATGAAGAATTAAGATGCAAAAGCCTCTAAGTGCTGTCAGAAATTTTCTTCTAAAATGAGCATTTTTATCGAGCTCGTACCAGTACGTACATATGACTGCAGTTTCAACATGAAAGTGGCTCTAAGTGGTGCTAAAAGTGTGTTCTTTTTCTTTCTTTCTTTTTTTCTTTTTGCTGAAACAGATAGACGTGTACATTTTCAATGTTCTTTTTTACATGAATCACCGCAGTTCTGATTTGAAATTTGTCCTGTGAGTGGCGCTAAAAGTGTAATGCTCCATTACATTTTAAAATAAATGTGACATAAAAAACATCCGCAATCGTGCCATTTTAGCTTGTTTTGATCTCTCATCTTTGAACTCTTTTACCGTGACTCATTTTCCCCCGGATTTGTACCTAAGGCTTCCTTGTCCTAAGTACAACTCTGTATCAGATGTACGGAGCCCCGCACAATTTATAAATTACGCGCAGTAAATCGAGGGAACGAATTAGTAAATCGTGCACGATTATAGTAAATTGAGGGAACGAATTAGAAAATTGTGCGCACGATTTAGCCTACTATTTTTTTCCTGCATGTCATGTCCGGGGCTCCGTACAGATGAGCTACTGAGCAAGCTTGTTATGTCAGAAAAGTGAAACGTATGGAGCTGGTTAAGCAATGCAAAGTCCAAAATGTATTTGTTTACAAATCGTGCACTCTGGTAAAAAGCTTTTTGAAATCTGACCCTGTAATCGTAATTGTATGAAAACGATTAAAAGCGCTTGCTGTTTTACTGCCTCTAGTGTTCATTTCTGTTGGAAACTGCAGTGATATGTACGATTCGCAAAAACCTTCCCACAGGTACTGTAGGGAAGCGCGGGGCACAAACTAACGCGGGGTTAGTTGCAGAGTTGGGTATACATTACTGTAGTCTAATTACTTTTCCTGATAATGCAGTATTGTAATGAAAAAAATAATAGGTAAAGTGCATTTCTAAAGAAATGACGTTTGGCGCGGATGCGTCATTATGAATCACCGGAGAACGCGTGGAGGGGGATACCCGCTCCAAAGACGAGCGCGGTCCAACCTCCTAAACAAGCTAGATTGGATTTTTAGGCGATTTGTTCAGGATCGGGAGAGAAGGTAACTTCTGAACAATACTATTTTCAAATGTTATTATAAATGTTTTCAGCAATTTTTTCCTGTCTTTAATGCAGTTACATACAAACAGTTAAGCTACCACACAGACATAGGCTACATGCTACACACAACAAGGAATGTTTAAGCTGTGTCCGAAACCGCTCACTCGTTCCCCGATTCACTAATCCCTATAGGCTATAGTGTATGTCATCTGAGTGCACTATATCTGCAAAGAGTGAACGAAATGAAGTGAGTAAATTCGGAGGCTGATGTAGACTATAACGGAGAACTGGAGCCGACGGCCGACCATCGGCTTGGTGTGTTCCTGCCTTCACAGAAACGGCTCAACACGTGATAAAACTAGGCCTACTTTTATCCTACATGTTATTTTATAAAATAATATTAATAATAATCTTAATGACTTTATTTTGTGATCATACATACCATACCTGCCAGCTTTGTAGTTTAATCGACTGAATGGTTTGTCATGCTTAATATGTTCATAATCATTAAATACTATTAAAAAAAAACTGCAAACAAAAATAAACATTAACAAGTGTACAATATTTCATATATTTATTAGTTTATATTTCATATATTTTGTATAGTTATTTTTATTATGTTAGAATCTCACGCTCACAGATGACGTGGTCATTGAGCGCCCTCAGGCGACTCTTATGATTGCATTTGAAAGAATAAGCTACCTATAGATGATTAACTAATATTTTTAAGTCAAGCTGCTGTTTTCATACTTCTGTAATATTTTTCAGTCAATATTAAATTACAGAAAGAACTATGAGTTTCAGTTTGTTGCGTATTTTTGTAGGTTTCAAAGTAACTTGAATGTAAAGTAATTAGTAATCTGATTACTTTTTTACATGCAGTAATCAGTAATGTAATCAAATTACAATTTTAATGTAGTAATTTGTAATTTGTAGTGGATTAGTGGATTGAGTAACTTACCCAACACTGGTTAGTTGTAACACACGTGGTTTAAATACTTTCACACATGCTAGCATGAAGAAACTTAGCGTATTTACTAGTTGCCATATCGACAATATATAGAGAAATAATTGTGCCAAAATTCTGAAATCTTTGGAAGATATCACTGAACATTTATTTAACAATAGCAAAAGTAAATGTATTACCTAAGATAATTTTTCATCTATATTTTTTGTGTTTAATTAGACAAATCTGATATTATTTTAATCTCCAATCTCTTGTTTAGCAGTTTGGGTAGTTCTTTAATGCTTCACTAACTATCAGAAGACACTAGCAGGTTTAATTTCCAGTTGCGCAGATAGGGTTCGTTGTAACACTGCGTTACAATGTTCCCTGCTATTAGAACTATAATATTCTATACAGTTATGATACAACTGGCATAATCAACTTTTATGAATTTCTGTTGATAAACTATGGGAAAAAAAGGTGAATAAAGACTGAGAGGAAGAACCTGAACATCCAGAAAATATTATTTTAAGAAATGTTCAGCACTGTCTCATCTATTTGTCTTGTGCTCTGTGAGAGCTGTGAGTGGAGGAAGGGGAGTGTTTTTGTTCAGCTCTGTGTTTTTCTGAATGTCTGAATATGTCTCTTCATCTGTTTGCCTGTATTGTTTTGACCAGCGCTGTATAGCTATATTTTTACAGAGTGTTCATTGTCAAACTACAAAATTATTTAAATTTTAATTTCTAAAAAAATGCTATTATTTTATATGAAAAAAATAATTATTGTCTTTTATTGACAACATATTTTAGTTTGTCATGTATATTTTTTAAATTAAATCAGATAACATTTTTAGCTGTCAAATGGTCATGTTACAATGTGCCCCACCTATGGGGCATGTTGTCACATTTCACTTCTCTTCTTTCGAGGTAAATAAAGAAAAAAGTATACACTGTATTAATGAAACAAAGCCACATTTGTACCAGACATGTGTGAAATTAATGTGGAACAAAATAAATGATCTGAACTCTAAGTAGATTTACACAAACTGAGAAAGTCAAAAAGCGTTAGGTTGTGCCCTGTGCTCCCCTACGTCTCTCCATGAGACCAGGTTGGAGTTTAGGCACATCCATTTTTTCCAACCCACTACATGTGCATGGGTCTGCTTTGCTGAATGGCTTAATGGACTCTTCCAGTGTGATCATGGTCGCTTGACTAGACCAGACTTAAAATCTAGTGAATTAACTTATCATGTGTATCTGAGCTATTGAAGGCTAGATGATTTGATACTGTTTTAAGTCCAAAATAATTTTAATTATCTCTGTGCACATCATTTGATGGGGAGTGCTGCATTTTGTTAGCTGTTTTATTCTGCTATATGGATGGTTGGCTGTCATGTGAATGTTGCTCCTTTTATCATAGGAACCCCCTATAATACTTTTAATTGCCGAATAAATAAATCATGAGTGCTGAACATACCAAATTTAGTGGTATCTGAGATTTCTTCTGCAAACCAGAACACACAGGAGAGGGTCTGAAATCACTCTCAAACTCAACAAACAGACAGACATCACAAACCATGATATGTTGACTACACCCATGAAGAAATTCACACAGATGATCAGTATGAATGGTAAGTACAGCATAACAAAGGTAAGAATGGCAACGGTGAACACTGAACATGCATTTTGTCTGACAGGAGTGGGAGGAGCTGTACAGATGATTACACATGTTGTAGCCAAATAGCTCAGCGATGCCAAAATGGTGGCAAGACTGAACAAGGAAGGAGCAAATATAGGATTGTATGCAGTTAATGTACTCACTATGGAAAATACAAGCACAAGGATAGAGATTATGATGTAACAGGGGAGTGAGAAAATATTAGTAGAACGCAGTGGATATTTCGCTGTCAATACCCCCTCTAGAGCCACCAGCTGATGCAGATGAAAACCACAAAAATGTAAGCCTGACCAAAACTGTAAAATGATGTCTGAGTTCCAGTATATACATTTTCTGAGTTGTTGTGTCATCGTATATAGATTTAGGAGGAGTTGTATCAGGTCACTGAGGAGGAGGAGGAAGATGAAGGATGAGATTTGTCCTCTGATCTTTCTGTGAAGGTTCAGAAGACGAAAAGCCCAAATGAGAGCTGGCAGACCCACACAAACACTAGTGATGAGGAAGATAGACAGTCTGATTTCTGAACATGATGATAAAGAGTTTAGATGAAAATCCATTTCATTTATATTCAAATCTTCAGCAGTTAGTAATTAAAATTAGTAATACAGCAGTTAGAAATTTCAAGATCACTGTAGTTGTATTTGTCTTCTATGATCACTTTGAGTGGCTGAAAGACAAGATAATGGTAAAGACAAGAGTGAGTGACTGACTGCTTTTATATAAAATATAATACATTTGAATTATCAGCAACAATACTGTGATCAATCACATTATGGTAACATTATTGTTTTCTATCTTTCTGATGCTGAATATCTGGGCTTCGACTTCAACTCTCTCACAGGGGCCCAGAAAACCAGGACATCTTCCCAAGCAATTGTATGATTTAAAAGTCATTTGTAATTTAAAAGTAGTAATTTTACAAGTTTGATACCAGATGGGCAAGTGTGTGGGCTTTGCCTTACAAGATTTTCATTGATTTATCCTAAAACCCCACACTTCACACTCATAACACTACATCTCATGTTTAATACTACACACACTAGAGCTCATGATGATGCATTACAATTTTACTAATCTAATAATGTGACAGTCAGAGAAAGAAAGCTATTAACTGAATTTGGATTGGAAAGTTTACTTTAAAAAGGTGTGAAATAATTAAGTGAAGAAATTGGAACATGAATGTATTACTGTTTTACTTTTCATTGTTTTATATTATATTATAATTTATTAAAGATGAAGTAAGATGGTGTTACATCAGTAAAAATAAAGAATGTGGGAAATAGACTTGTAATACTGCCGCATAGGGAACATGTTTTAACCACTCTGTATATAACTGTATATTTGTGTATCAGAGTTTGTCCATTTTACTCCTCTTTAAAATGTGTGTGTTTGTCTTTAAGAACTGAGACTCCAACTGTCATGTGAGCAATGAAAGGAGCCTCAGATAGGTCAATTTAAACCACTGCCTGGATTGTGAAGTACCTTACTTGTTAACACTTTCCACTCCAGGACTTCATTCTTGCACTTACACTTTAGATTATTGCACATTGTGTGGCGAAAACAGGAAAAAAAAAAAATGCATACAAATTACTTTTCCAAAATGGGCGGAAATGATCAATCAGGAAGTAAAGAGGAAATGGTATAAAAGGAAGGGGAAACGGAAGGAAGACAGGTAAAAGAGAAAAAAAAAAAAAAAAAAAAAAGAGAGAAAGAAACGTGTTGGTTACTGAAGTGGGACACATGCTACCTGAACCGAAGGCCTGCCATTGTTGTTGCTGGATTTTCTGTGCGCTGACCGGGTGCAATCCTAAAGTGACGTCAGGAACTGAGCTCTGCACTGTTTGCCTTCCTGGTGCAACATATAGTGATGTCCAAATGAAGCAACGAATCAGTATTGAACCACTTCATCAATTGTTTTGAAAATGGGTTCATTCATTCAAAGCTTCGTTTCAGTGACATCTAGTGGCGAAATTGTAGATAGCAATATAATGTCTGTATAAGTATAACTAGGGTTTGTGTGAATGATGTAAATAAACCAGCCGCAAAATAAATAAGCCAGGTGCAGTAGGATAGCCAAGGTATAATAAAGCACCTTATTAGGACTGATCAGATAAAAATATTCCCACATTGGAGAACAGGTTCTCTTCCTAGCTGGCTCCATGATGATGATCAAACAATGCAGTGATAATAACAACTATGCAAACTCCTAATACAACAAACCCACATCTTGTGCATCATTTTGGGTGTCTATATAGTCCTATTACGCACCTAAAAAGCTGCTGAAGCGTGCGCGCAGCAAAGTCTCGCGTCATGAAGCCTCTCGCGATGCGAAGCAGTATCGACTGGTCTGAACCACTCACGTGATTCACTTAAAGAACTGAAGCAGTTGCTGCTTCGGACGTCATCGGTCACGTGTGTTTTTCCGCACCAAAGCAAGCTCCGAAGCAGTAGTTCAAAAAAAATGCTGCTCCGAGTTCGAAGCTTGTGTCGGAGCATCGGTGTCAGACGGTCATCACTAGCAACATACCTCCAGCTACCTCCCAGTTTTACTCGCCTACTACAGGTATTCGCATTGGTTGACACCGTCATCTTCTAACCTCACGGGAAATCGCCTAACCTGTTCCTTGGCAACCAGACGCGATCGCAGAGTGACGGCTGAATTGATCTCCGGAATGGTTCATCTGCCAGGTGCAACGTAACCCAAGTTTGTCTCGCCTGCCCAGGTATTCGCATTGAAATCCCCAAACTATTTCCAGGGCTCTCCGTCCAGTAGTGTGGCCGTTACGCAGCCAGCAACCATAGCACCACACACACACACACGCACACACACACACACACACACACACACACACACACGCTCGCTTCCTCACTACAAATACACTGAGCGAGATGATCGCTGGTCTGTTTTTGTTTTTTGTTTTTTTTATATTGTGGTTGTTTGAAATTTAGTAATTTTCTATGAAAACTGGTTAAAAGGAAAGAAAAATCGATTGTGAATTATGCAATGTGAATCACAGAATGTTTTTTGGTATTTTGGTTGTTACTGACAAAAGAAATATACAATTTCTGTTGAAAAATGAATTGAGTAACTGTCTTGTTGTGTTCATTTTTTTTTCTTTTTTTTTTTTTCTTTAAATAACATTTTATCTTGATCTGAAAGCCTTCATTCAGTGACTGTCATTTAAGCCATTTTGAATGGCGTTCTTTTTTTTTTTTTGTATCGGTGGTTTATGAGCTGTACCAGGAAACTAAAATTATTATTATTTTTTTAGACAAGTTTTGACTTGTCTGGCGCCCGAACAATTGAAACTTTAATGCTTTAAGTTAAATTTGGGGCGGCCACCGTTACAATTGGATTGTATATACATGGGTGGACACATTGGACCATCAACACACAGAGCTTCCTATGGACTGTTTTATGGTATGGAAATGATAGACTCTGCTTTTACCAGCCTAAGGACTCTTTATATACAAACCCGATTCCAAAAAAGTTGGGACACTGTACAAATTGTGAATAAAAAAGGAATGCAATAATTTACAAATCTCATAAACTTATATTTTATTCACAATAGAATATAGACAACATATCAAATGTTGAAAGTGAGACATTTTGAAATGTCATGCCAAATATTGGCTCATTTTGGATTTCATGAGATCTACACATTCCAAAAAAGTTGGGACAGGTAGCAACAAGAGGCCGGAAAAGTTAAGTGTACATATAAGGAACAGCTGGAGGACCCATTTGCAACTTATTAGGTCAATTGGCAACATGATTGGCTATAAAAAGAGCCTCTCAGAGTGGCAGTGTCTCTCAGAAGTCAAGATGGGCAGAGGATCACCAGTTCCCCCAATGCTGTGGCGAAAAATAGTGGAGCAATTTTTTGCTGGCTACAACTCTATAGGTCAAAAAAGAAGCCATATCTAAACATGATCCAGAAGCGCAGGCGTTTTCTCTGGGCCAAGGCTCATTTAAAATGGACTGTGGCAATGTGGAAAACTGTTCTGTGGTCAGATGAATCAAAATTTGAAGTTCTTTTTGGAAAACTGGGACGCCATTTCATCTGGACTAAAGAGGACAAGGACAACCCAAGTTGTTATCAGCACTCAGTTCAGAAGCCTGCATCTCTGATGGTATGGGGTTGCATGAGTGTGTGTGGCATGGGCAGCTTACACATCTGAAAGGCACCATCAATGCTGAAAAGTATATCCAAGTTCTAGAACAACATATGCTCCCATCCAGACGTCGTCTCTTTCAGGGAAGACCTTGCATTTTCCAACATGACAATGCCAGACCACATTCTGCATCAATTACAACATCATGGCTGCGTAGAAGGATCCGGGTATTGAAATGGCCAGCCTGCAGTCCAGATCTTTCATCCATAGAAAACATTTGGTGCATCATAAAGAGGAAGATGCGACAAAGAAGACCTAAGACAGTTGAGCAACTAGAAGCCTGTATTAGACAGGAATGGGACAACATTCCTATTCCTAAACTTGAGCAACTTGTCTCCTCAGTCCCCAGATGTTTGCAGACTGTTATAAAAAGAAGAGGAGATGCCACATAGTGGTAAACATGGCCTTGTCCCAATTTTTTTTGAGATGTGTTGATGCCATGAAATTTAAAATCAACTTATTTTTCCCTTAAAATGATACATTTTCATTTTAAACATTTGATATGTCATCTATGTTGTATTCTGAATAAAATATTGAAATTCGAAACTTCCACATCATTGCATTCTGTTTTTATTCACAATTTGTACAGTGTCCCAACTTTTTTGGAATCGGGTTTGTATCTTGTGGTTTATTAGTCCAGAGTTGGTGTAGATGCATATCTGTATCTGCTGTTTTCTTGTCTTCATTTTTAAACTCAACGTACAAGTATTTTAAACAATTCTCCTTTTAATTGTATTTCCTCTGCCAGTAAGGCTGAGTGTTAAAGACTCAGGAAGACATGTCATATTTCATATTTTTTCAAAATCATTTTGTCTGTTCAATCAATCAATCAATCAATCAATCAAAAAATAAATAAAATAAAAAAGCTATTTTTATATGTTTGCCCCTGTGAAAAAGTGCCCTCCTCAACTGTGTGAATGTGCACTTGAAGTGTACTTCAGATCTTTAAAGTATATATATATATATATAAACACACTTCAGTACACTTTTAAAAGTGCACTTTGTAGTAGTCAAAATAAACATTTTACTTTGAAGTATTTAAAATCATGTTTTAATAAACGTTTGTCATGCTTTAAAGGAGTACACTTTTTATGTATTGACTAACACAATGTAAAGCACATGTGAAGTATACTCGATTATAATTTTTGTGCATTATTATTAGTGTGCATCTGTAGTGTTGTTCAATATTACATTTAAAGTTAATATATATATATATATATATATATATATATATATATATATATATATATATATATAGATTCATTTAAGTCCACGTAATTGAGTAGCAGTAAGTCCTGATCATCATGGCAGGGTTTATTTGGCAATAATGACAGGTTGATTGTATATTATCCCTTACATATTAAAACACAAACATACCTGTTCTCTTGTTTTTGTCTTTCCAGTCATGCTAATGTAACGTTGGTGAAATTGCATGCAATGTCTCTGAAAGTTGCTAGATCTGAGCACTGAAATTCCACTGAATTGTTAATTTCAATATGCAGTTATAAAGCTACTGGCATTTTAAAAAATTTTTTAAAAAAAGCCTATCACAAGAGATCTGTTAGGGAGGCATCAGGGGTGGCCAACCAGATTACAGTGAGGTGTGGTGCAACCATGTAGCTCTTCCATGCATCTTCCAGTTCTGGGACTGATGATAGAGTAATCTTTGAACAGCTTGCAGTTTAAAAGCAGCCACTTTAGACCTAATGTCCATAAGATACAAAACTCTCATAGCCAATGCTGTCCAGACTAGAAAAAAAATTCAATAAATGTTTGGATTCCTCCAATAAATTATTCTTGTGGATTCGTTTAATTTATGCCATAGGATAGAGGTGGCAAGATTATTAACCAGCACTCTTCCCCTATAGGATAGTTGAGGCAAAATCCAATTTAGTTTTGTAAAACCTGGCACTTTGTCATTTACACCTTCCAAGTTAGTTTTTTTTTTTCTTTGATAGTTTCAGAACCATATTTTTTTCCTACTTAACATTTCCAAGAATAACTGGTAAAGGCATTGTTGTTTTATCATTACACCAAAATGCTTCAGTTTTACCTTTTGAGTTTTGCAGATATTAGAAAGTATAATAATTAGTAGTATTAATAGTAATATTAATATTTTGGTTTCTGACCAAAATGGAAGCCGTTGTAATATACTAATAATGTTGTAATACACTGTGATACACATCCTATATCATTGTGTTCCTTTTTATACAGTTCTGAATAAAAAAACATAAATAAAAAACCTGCAATTTTTTTGCATTTGTCTTGAATCAGAAGTCTTTAATCTGCAGTACATTTCGTTTTGTTGCTTTGAGACTTTTTCTAATGAATGATTGAACGAACCAACCAACCAACCAACGAATGGGAGCATCCATATCATAAAACAAGATCTTATTAGGGCACCTTTTTAGGCTGAACCTGCAATAAAGTTTGATAATCTTGTTTCTTTTCAGATAAATTTCCAGCTAATGATGAATCTGAATGTTGAGTCATTCCAGATGTAATCTGAAAGATCTCTGGTTAAAAAAAAAACAAAAAAACATAGAACCCATGTGCTTTTATTTTTTTGCTAAATGTTTTTTTGTTTTGAAAATTACATCGTAACCAACAATCCTGAGCATTCAAAACTGATTTAACATGTCTTACAATTAGGGAAGTGTTTAACAACATCAACATTTCTCCCTTTAGTTTGATGCAGAAATTATTTAAAGGGCATATTGCAGGTTAGAGCTTCAGTGATTCAATGTATAGAAAAATAATGTATTAAATAGATTTTCTTGAAAAAACACGCATAAATACGCTACATAGGCTTCTGGAGTCGTTTTTTGTGAGAGAATTTTACTTCCGCATCTGAAAAAATGCCAAATCGGAAGTGACGTAACTCAAGGGAGCGCGATCAATATAAACAATAGGAAAACAATGGATCGCAATGACAGTTCGGACGCTGAGGAAATTGTAAATGTTTATTCATACTCGTATCACAAACCACAGCCATACAATTAGCCTGCTATGTGTTTAAGAGAGCAGGGACAGGCCAGGATTAGACAGAATAACGGTCAAACTAGACAAATTGAGCTGTTGTGTGAGGAGAAGCAGTGGAGAACAGGGCAGCGACTGATGTTAGCTTAGCTAACGATATGTGCTCAGACCACAATATTGTACAGATTATTATCATGAATCAGGCAATAGCAAAGCTATTGGTCATCTAGGAGTAACGTTATTGATTACTAATAACAGAATCTAAACTTGATCAGGCCTAGTCACACGCGTTAATATCCGTCCACACTAAAGTTACGTGATAGGCTATAGCGGTTTCTCATCACGACTGATTTGGTAGTTATGAAATAATAAAATAATAATAATAAAGATTTACGGTGCAATGTTATCCTTTTATTAATGTTATCCTTTATTCATTAATTCTGTGTTATGAGTTTATTCCGTGCCCATTCACTGATAGTGTGAGGATGTATATGACGCCATGATTATGTAGTTGTGTGAACTTGAATGTATACGTTTACAGTATATACATGGCATGAATGAAATTGGAGTATTTACATTACCAGCACATAATTCAAAACTGTTTTGTGTAAGTGTAAGACTGTATGCATGTGTACATAATTTGTATTCATCAGTGTTGAAATTGATTAAAGTAAAAACGGTGAAGAAGCATTGCGTGTGTAAGTTTATTAATTTAATATCATTATTTACAGTAGTATTACAATGTTGAACTCCATCATATCGCCAGGATGATAATCCTCCGGTCTATAATGAACGCGTTTATCGAAGCACATGCAGAAGTGAAGTCCCTTCTCTTCACCTGCACAAAACACCCCGGCACAGAAGATAGCAGCTTCCTTTTTCTTGTTATTAAACCTCCAGAGTCCTGACATCGAAACCTCGATGTCCTGACAGGCTGAAGTTTGTGCAACCTCCACAAACACAATAATTTACCATGACGACGATAAATAGAATACAAAAACTACAGAAAACACACTAATTCACGACCACTGAATACCCGCCTACTCTGCACTGAATCAACACAGAGCTCGGCGAACGATTCCCTTTAGTGACGTAAAATGACGCGACGCTGAAAAAAAAGCGGTTTTTACAGAGACTGTCACTTTATCTACTAAATTCATGCCCTTATGTCCTCCAAAACATTTTTAAACCCTGCAGTACCCTTTTATATGGTATTTTGTACAAGGTTATATATTCATCTCGCAAAAAATGTTTAACCTGCAATATGCACTTTAATTCTTCCACAGAATAAGTGTCATGCATTGACTGACTGCATTCAATTTCAGAAACCTTTGAGCAACTGTCACATTCCTCCATCTGTGCCCCATCGCTATCTTCATTCTCTAGCAAAGTAGACTGCAAACCACTAACACTATCAACCTCATCACCTGTACCATGTTCATTATCACTGACAGAATCAACTACATCCTTCAAAACATTTGGGCCTACTTTGTTTTCACCATCTCGCTTAGATGAATTAAAAGCAGAGTACGTCAGTGTAACGCCCGGAAGAAACTAATCTAACTTCGGTCAGTCATCAAATTTTGGTTGAAAATGAAAATCAGGTTGACATCTAAACCCAACGTTTCTTTGACGTCAAGCTCCAACATCAGACAGACGTCAAATTTTGGTTGGAATAAGCACCACAAAAAAAAAAGACAAAAAAAAAAGACAAAAAAAAGATGCATGGCAGCACATTAAATCTCTAAATTTCAGCAGAGGAGGATTAAATAACTCCACAAACAGCATTACCAGCTTCACTTATTACTAACCAGATTGACTTTATTTCTGTCATATGTCTACAAAACTTCTTTTTGAGAGTTAACAGAGGTTTAGATTGTTGATGATTTATTTAAATGATTTGAAGTCACTATTATGGTAGTCAGCATTTGGTTTAGTTGGGCTGTTTGACTTGACTGTTTAACATTAGTTTTTCTCTGGCTGCTGTAACTGTGTTTGTTATGGCAAGAAAAGCAAGAGAAGATGATACATTATCGTTTTGTATTATTAAATATAGCAAGCCTGTAATTCATCAACATGAAATGTTTTAAGGATTTTTTAATAAAAAAAAAAAAAAAAAGCCATTGTACATTTTGAACTACAAAATCTATTTTATCTCTCAGACATCAATAATCATCATATGAATCTCACAATGTTTTATGCTGCAATGCATTCTGGGAGTCTTAGATTAGTTTTGTATGATGCATCCAGAATGCATTACAACATGAAGCACTTCACCGTTATTGAGATTCATATGCTGATTCTTTGTGTATCTTTAAAACTTTTTGGTGCACAATCCCTCAGATTAAAAGACTGCTGGACAGCAATGACAGGACTATTGTAATCAATAATGTGAAATAATAACATGACATCTATATAATCAAAGAATAGACTCTGAATATGATCAGTAAATCAGACCACTATATGATGATCATATTTTTATCGTCATCACGTAGCCAACATCATCACATTTTCTCTTGCTATTTGTGTCATTAAAAACACTTTAATGACACAATATTTTTTTTTTAATTTATTTATTTTAAGTTAAGAGTGAAACTGCACAACAAAAACAACTAAAGCAAGCAAGCATCTAAACAAAACAAATGTTGCCTTGGGTTTAGACGCCAATTTTAATTTTTAAAACAATGTCTGACCGACATTGAAGTCATGCAGTGTGCCTGCTGGGCTGATTTTGAACTCTGTTCTGAAATGCTCTGATCAGCTGAAGTTTTAACCTGGGTAGTTTTGTTGGATTGAAAAATTTCACAGGTAGAATCAGATCCCTCCGTATCTTCGCCTTGAGGGTTTTTTTTTTTTTTTTTTTTTTTTTTTTTACAGTTTTAGGTCTTTTTTTATCAGAAATTTCAGTATTCTCAGTTTGATCTACATGCTCTTCATTACTTCCTTTGTTCACTTCATTTTTCATCTGTTTTTTATGCAAGCAAGTACATTTCTTATGCCCTAAATCATTCAAAACGACACATTCTATCTCAGTGGTTCCCAACCTTCTGTCCATGAAGCCCCCACTCCATAAGAAACCCTGAGAAGCAAAAACTCACTTCATTCATTTTGATTTGATTTTCCAGAAAACAAGACAATAATGTATGTCATTTTACTTATCTAGTAAAAACATCTTGATTTAAGAATTTTTAGATATTTAGACTAAACAAAACAAAATACTAAATAAGAAAAGCATTTTTGCAGTGTAGAGTTTCCTTTGGTTACCTCTGTAAACAAAGCAGCACCAGCGCTGCACTTATATAAACACTACTTTAATAGGCATCATATGGAGGTAAGATTAGGGGGCCATTCATATATCGCATCTAAAAACGCGTGGAAAGCGTGGCCGCACTGCTTTCTCCTTCTTTTCAAAGCGCTTGCTCTCCCGTGGTGTCTGTTGTTGCTATGCATCCGTGAACTGCGCTTTCCATGAGGAGTAGAAAGTTTCAGCAAAGGATAACTTGATTTCTAGCCCTTGCATTAGCTTTACTACTAGATATATTTATGGAGATGAGCTATAAAAACCACCTTGTAGAGCTGTGATCAGCTGTTCAGCTGAGATTTCGATGTTTTGTTACCGAAAGGCTGAAGCTGATTGGTTGGTTCTTGTAAGTCAGTTCCTTCAGAAATGCATTCATATAAATGCATCATTTATGTGATCAGCAAGCTGAGAGACCACGTATAGAATCGAAGGAAGTAATGAAGTAACTGAAAACATTTTCGGATAAGTGGCCAATCATTTGGAGCATTCCTAAACTTTACAAAAAAATCTTGTTAACAGTAGTTAATGCCCTGTGACTAACATGAACAATTAACTGTATTTATATATAGGCTATACATTTTATATTTATATTTATATTTATATTTATTTATTATATTATATATATATATATATATATATATATATATATATATATATATAAAACTAACATAACTAACATAACTATATACTATAACTAACATTAACGAAGATTAGTAAATACAGTAACGTCTCGGTTACAAAGGTAACCCTCGTTCCCTGAAGGAGGGAACGGAGACGTACGTCGGACAGACCAACGAAATAGGAATCTCGCTAGAGAGGCCAATCTACTTCGAGTGTAACTAAAACGAGCCAATGCACATTGGCATGCAATCATATGCATCAGCTGCTCGCCTCGCAGCGCGGGTATATAATGAGCAGCAGGTGCGTTGCATCTTCAGGTTTTCGCTGAGGAGCCGAACCGGATAGGCGGCAGCATCAGCGGGGTACAGCGACCTTCAGGGAACGTGGGTTACCTTTGTAACCGAGACGTTCCCATTCAGTCAGTCACGTTCGACGTACATCGGACAGACCGACGAATAGGAATCCCTACCAAAGCGCCACAGGAGCTGCCCCCTTCCAGCGCTCTGTTGTAAGCCACCTGAACCCCCTTGCCTGAGGATGGTGGGACAGGGCTAACACAGAGTGTCGATCACTGCTGTTCCCCAAAACCCATTCAGTGAGACTATTGGATAACGCTGGGAAAGCGTACCCTTTCACTGGGAAAGGAACGCTGCGGAAGCCACATCCTTCCCCGAAGGAGTTATGTGGAGAAGTACATATGGACTAACCCTGTAGGGCTGTGCTACATATGGAAGAGCTGGGGTGACTCCAACCCGATGAAGGGTAGGTTCTCCCAGAGGGAAAGACACGGGCTTCGTTTAGGAGCAACCGTGGAACCAACCATATGGGATCCCTGTAGGGTCACACATATGGAACCCAGCCTAAACCCGGTTCTCAAGGATTACAACGGAGTATAGGCCTGGCGCCAGACGCTCCGCCACGTCGGCTGCCGAAGGGATATCGGAGGACTCAACAGGGTCTGCCTTGTAGGGACTCTCTGGAGAAAAGAAGCGCATGTAGCGCAGCAAGCCGACACTAAGCCAGGGCCTCTCCGTGCCTCTGACCTGTGGCGAGAACACGGGAGGAGACCGGCTCGACACAAAGGCTATAGTTTCTAGCGAACGTGTTAGGTGTCGCCCAGCCCGCAGCTCTACAAATGTCTGTCAGCGAGGCGCCACGAGCCAGCGCCCAGGAGGATGCGACACCTCTTGTGGAGTGAGCATGCAACCTGAGCGGGCAGGGCACGCCCTGAGCTTGGTAAGCCAGAGCGATGGCATCCACTATCCAGTGGGCCATCCTCTGCTTGGAGACAGCCTTTCCCTTCTGCTGGCCTCCATAACAGACAAAGAGCTGGTCTGAGGTCCTGAGGCTTTGGGTTCTGTCTATGTAAATTCGCAAAGCGCGAACTGGACAGAGCAAAGCCAGGGCTGGGTCTGCCTCCTCCGAGGGCAGCACTTGCAGGCTCACTACCTGGTCCCTAAAGGGAGTGGTAGGAACCTTGGGCACACAGCCAGGCTGGGGTCTCAGTACCACGTGGCTGTCACCCGGCCCGAACTCTAGGCACGATTCGTCGACCGAAAATGACTGCAGGTCCCCTACCCTCTTGATGGAGGCCAATGCACCCAGCAGCAAAGTCTTCATAGACAGAATCTTTGAGCCCTTGCAATCAGCAGACTTAAAGGGAGCAATCTGGAGTGCTCTTAGCACCAGAGCAAGGTCCCAAGAGGGTATGGAGGGAGGAGGAGGAGGATTTAACCGACTCGCCCCCCTAAGGAGCCTGACGACCAGGTCGTGCTGACCAACAGACTTGCCATCTATGTGGTCGTGATATGCGGAGATAGCAGCAGTATGGACTTTGAGGATGGAAGGGGACAGCCTATGCTCCAACCCTTGCTGCAAGAAGGAAAGCACGACTCCGATCGAGCATCTTCGGGGGTCTTCTCGGCGAGAAGAACACCACTCGACGAACAGGTTCCACTTCGAGGCGTAAGCACGTCTCATAGACTGTGCATGTGTCGAAGTGATGGTGTTAAGTACCTCGGGGGGTAAGTCACCTAGAACCTCCGCGTCCCGTCCAGGGACCAGACATGGAGTTTCCAGAGGTCTGGACGCGGGTGCCAAAGAGTGCCCGTCTCTGAGAAAGAAGGTCCTTCCTCAGAGGAATGGGCCAGGGAGGGCTGTCGCAAGGAGTGAAAGTTCTGGGAACCAGGTCTGGTTGGGCCAATAGGGCGCAACTAAGAGGACCTGCTCCTCGTCCTCCCTGGGGTTTGTGCAAGTAGGCTCACTGGGGGAAACGCATATTTGCGAAGGCCCCGGAGGCCAGCTGAGTGCCAGTGCGTCTGTCCCGAGTGTTCCCTTGGACAGGGAGTAAAACAACTGGCAGTGGGAGGTTTCCGGTGAGGCAAACAGGTCTACCTGAGCCTCTCCGAACTCTCTCCAGATCAGCTGGACCACCTGGGGGTGGAGTCGCCACTCTCCTAGCAGCTCAGCTCGTGATAGCTCGTCGGCCACATGGTTGAGCACACCAGGGACAAGAATGGCACGAAGCGACCTCAGACGCTTCTGACTCCAGAGGAGGAGATGGCGGGCGAGTTGCGACATGCGACGGGAGCGTAGACCACCTTGACGGTTGATGTACGCAACGGTCGCAGTGTTGTCCGTACGGACCAGTACATGCTTGCCCCATAGCGGCCCTTTGAGGCGGCTCAGAGAAAGACATACTGCTAGCAACTCGAGGCAATTGATGTGCCAATGCAGATGGGGTCCCGTCCAAACCCCTGACACTGCATGCCCGTTGTACGTGGCACCCCAGCCGGTGGCAGAAGCATCTGTGAGTACCACAGCATGCCGGGACACTTGTTCTAGGGGCACTCCTGCCCGGAGAAACAAAGGGTCCGACCACGGACTGAAGGCTTGGCGGCACTCCTGAGTGATTGGCACCCGGAACGTGCCGCGTTGCCACGCCCATCTCGGGACTCGGCCGTGAAGCCAGTGTTGAAGCGGTCTCATATGAAGCAGACCGAGCGGGGTTACTGCCGCCGCGGCCGCCATATGCCCCAGGAGCCTCTGAAAGAATTTCAGTGGGACCGCTGTCCTGCCATTGAACATATTCAGGCAGTTCAACACCGACTGAGCACGTTCCTCTGTGAGGCGTGCTATCTGTTCGACCGAATCCAGCTCCATACCGAGAAAAGAGATCCTCTGCACGGGGAGAGTTTGCTCTTTTCCCAGTTGACCTGAAGACCCAACTGGCTGAGGTGTCTGAGCACCAAATCCCTGTGTTCGCACAACTGACCCCGGGACTGTGCTAGAATGAGCCAGTCGTCAAGGTAGTTGAGAATGCGAACACCCTGTTCTCTCATGGGAACAAGGGCTCCCTCTACGACTTTCGTAAAGATGCGGGGAGACAGGGCCAGCCCGAAGGGTAGGACTCTGCACTGATATGCTCGACCTTCGAACGCAAAGCGCAGGAATGGCCTGTGTCGCGGAAGAATCGAGACATGGAAGTACGCGTCCTTCAGGTCGATCGCTGCAAACCAATCTCGGGGACGGATGCACTCAAAAATGCGCTTCTGCGTAAGCATTTTGAACGGTAGCTTGTACGGGCTCCGATTCAAAACTCGCAGGTCCAAGATCGGTCGTAACCCACCACTCTTCTTGGGTACAATGAAGTAGGGACTGTAGAACCCTGACCTCATATCGGCTGGAGGGGCCAGCTCTATCGCGTCCTTCGCCAGTAGGACTGCGATCTCCACACGCAAGACAGGGGCAACGACATCTTTCACTGTAGTGAAGAGGACGCCCCTGAACTTGGGGGGACGCCGGGTGAACTGAATCGCATAGCCGATGCTGATGGTCCGAATGAGCCAGCGAGACGGACTGGGGAGCACTAACCAGGCTCGCAGAGACCGTACAAGCGGGACCAAAGGGACCACCGGCGTACCCGCAGCTGGGCAGTGAGGTGGAACACAGGGATGCGGCTCGGGGGGCTCTCTTTGCGAGGTGGCCCGAAGCGGCGTCACAGTGTGCTAGGCAACACTTACCTGGTTCCACGGATGGACAGAGGGAGCAGTCGAGGCTTTGGCTGCCCGCTGCTCGCTAAACAGTGATCGTGGCCGTCAGTGAGGACAGGAAACGACCGCATCCAGAAACACAAGTAGGATGTCATCTTTAAAAAGACGCGAATCTACTTGTATAAGCTCTTTCAGGGACTTTACTCTTTTAAAAGTGCTGAAGCACGCAGGGGAACGGCCGCCGCAACACAGACAGGGATTGTGTGCAGCCTGTCGTGTGCTCTCTCTCTCTCTTTGAAGGCGCTCACTCTTACCAGCCGTAAAAACGGCTTTTCAGCCCTCAAAAGCACACCGTACCGGCCGTGAGAACAGCCTTCTGACGCTGTCAAAACAGCTATTTACTCAATAACGGCAAAAACGAAACAAAAAACAGAAAAAGAGAGGACTTCGACCCCACTGCTGTGCTGTTCGCCCGCACTCGTAAAAAAAGAGAAGTTCAACCAAAAAGCTTGACTCGTCTTCTAGCAGACACTCGCTTGCAGAGAACAGGAACAAACAGCGTTCGGCTCCGAAGCGAAAAGCTGAAGATGCAACGCAGCTGATGCATATGATTGCATGCCAATGTGCATTGGCTCGTTTTAGTTACACTCGAAGTAGATTGGCCTCTCTAGCGAGATTCCTATTCGTCGGCCTGTCCGACATATGTCGAACGTGACCGACTGAATGGGAACAAATGTATTGCTCATGGTTAGTTAATGTTAGTTAATACATTAACTAATGTTTAACTAATTAACATTATTGTAAAGTGGTACCAAAATATCTAATAAATATCTAATAAAGAAATAAAAATAAATATTGGACCTTGAACAAATTCAATCATGCTGATCTCACACCCCACACCACACTCTCACATCCCAACATGCACCAGATGCCAGAAAGAGATAGAGAGAGAATAAGAGTAGAAAGAGAAGAGAGAAAGAGACCCAAGACTAGAGCTAGAGAAAGACAAGAGAGCCAAAGAGAAGGAGAAAAAAAAAGCCAAAGACAGAGCAACAGCTACAACCTTCTTTTATCCCTTTTTTGAGTGTGACTAAATGTGACTAAATGTGACTAAAACCCAATGCAAGTCATTCAAACTGACCAATCAGCAGATTACAGCTTCTCCTATGTACTAAAGGTGTGACAATTAGCAGATCCCTGATGTACACTCATCTTAGCCCACAGGCCTTGATCATTATCAGCACCTCTTTTGGAACCCCAAATAACCCTGTTGGTAAGAAAGATGGGTTAGAACAAGAAAACAATGTTGTTGTTGATTTTCAAGCCTACAGAAGTGAACAGAGATACACTGATGATGATATACAGGGGAATCATTAGGTCTAATATTGATTATGGACGTCTGGCATATGGGTCAGCAACATCATATGTTTTAAAGAAACTGGAAGTTTAAGAAGAAGGCATTAAGAATGTGTTTGGTGATGCAGTGTGACCCAGGCAGACGAGCAATGATTATGTCAAATATCAAATTTTGAATAAGGAATAACAAATTGCATTAAATAAAATGTAAAATTATAAAAAGACGATATTTGCAGAATGACAAGAGAGACAAGAAAGAAGCCCAGAGTCTTCTGAAACTAAACATTATATGTGTTTATATCTGTGCTTTCATAACAGGAAGGAAAGTACAATTCTTGGTACTTGTTTTGCAACCATTTAAGGATCCACTTAAGACAAGCTGTACCTAGCAGATCTGATTAGGTCACCACGTTCTAGTAATATTAGCAGATCTTTCATTATCTCATGTCTGCACTCTGCAGAGATGAAAACAGATGCATTTTGATAACATAGTGCACGCAATCAATTCTGAAGGAAAAATATACTTTAAAAAATCAATAACATACTCAGGGGAAATCGTGTAACATGATGTATATCCTATCTTATGCATGCTGTTCACTTTTCATAATCAAATAGATGAAATTAAAAAATAACATTAATAGGCCTATTTAAACATAATGAAACTAAATACATTTTCTTTAATGGCTACCAATACGTATAGTACAGTACAGAGAAATTTCATGTTGTGAGCAAGAGCGGATCATGAGTCACGAGTCGGATCAAGCATAATTTATTTTTAGACTTATTTGTTGGCCAGTTGTGGTCTGTGCAATAATATTAAAAGTTCTAAACCATCTATTGTGTTTTATTGTTCCACTATAGTAATGATAATATTTACAATATATTGAATTTGATATGTGTCTCTCACATTGTCCCACAGCAACATTAAAATAGTTTAGATTAGTGTACAATGTTTTATTCATTAGTGTAAATTTGTTTCATTCATTTAACATATTTAATATTGGGGGCATCCAAGTTATTTGACATATTTGAAAAAAATAAAATAAAAAGTAATGCAATAGTTACTGTCCCTGGTATAGTTACTCTTAGAATGATGCAACTCAGTTAATAACTCAGTTACTATTTTTGAGAAGTAACTAGTAACTATAATTAATTACTTTTTTAAGGTAATGTCCCCAACACTGAACATAAGGCATAAGAAGGATCTGAATTCATAAGGAAAAGTTTAATAAGATTCATAACAAGGAAAAAAAATGATAAAAGAAATGATGTTAAGAAATGAGACCTCAGTGTAAAGTGTTAGGCCTTTTCTTAATACTTTTAGGCCTAGTTTCATAGACAGGGCTTGGATTAAGTCAGGATTAGGCCTTTGTTCAATTACAATGTTTAAGCAGCTTTTATAAATGTGCCTTAGAAAAAAAGAAAAGAAAAAACATTACTGGTGTGCATCTCGAGCCCAAACAATGATAGCAACATAATTTCCACAAAATTTGCTTTCAGTTAAAACAGATCAAATGTGCATTTTAGTCTGGGATTATGCTTAAACCTTGTCTGTGAAACCATGTGTTTAACATTATGGTTTAAGTAAAGCTTATTTGTGCTTATTACTGAAACCACAGTCAAATGTAAGAGATATAAGATATAAGAGCTGAGATCAAACCACCATATAAACCAACAACCTGAAACCAGCAGTAGAATGTTTGCTTAAGTCTGGAGCACAGCGCTGTATAGAAATCTCATGAATATATCTAGGTAAGACATGGTTGTTGTTTCACTTTAAATGATTAAATATGAACTGACTAATCTTTTCGACCTGATGATTCTGAGTTGTATGCTTATGCCATTATGAGCTTTGTGACTTCTGGAAGTTCCTAAGCATTTATTCAGCACAGATATAATTTTTTCACTTATTTATACACTTACATATTTTCAGCTGGATATCGCAGAGATCAAAGAGAGAGTACAATATGGAATATGATCCATTTTACTGGAAGCAAGGGGCTAAAGAACTGGAGATGAAGGTCAGATTTTCCATCTTCACCATCATTTGTGTGTGCGCATGTCTTCCAGCTCTTGCCTGGTCTATCAGAGATCTAATTCATCACAGAAAGAATGGACACCGTATTTCAGCCTTCATCATCCTCCTGCTCCTCACTGACTTTATTGAGCTTCTCTTGAGTCCCTACATACTGATAAAATATCTCTTAAATGAGATCTCCTGGTCTACAGATTGGGCATGGAGGATTGTGTATTCTTTATGGTCATCGTCATGTGACTATGGTCTCCTCTTAAACCAGCTGGTGGCGCTAGAGGGATTTCTCTCAGTGAGATTTCCACTGTATACTGCTGCTGTTTTCTCTTCACCTTGTTTGATCATTTTCTACATACTCGTGCTTCTCTGTATCATAATCGTTGAGATTTTGTTTATGCAGGAATATTTCTTTATTGATCTTTATTTGTTCATTGTGTCATTGATCACAGGGATAATATCTTGGGGATCTTTATTTTCTGCTGATCGTCACTCTCACACATCCAGGAAACGAGATCATCATATTTTAGTTGTTTTCATATTCAATCTGCTGGTGATTTATCTGCCCTTAAATCTTTTTAGCTTCTTTTCATACTATATTCCATATTTAGTAAAGCTTCTTCCAGTTTGGCATATTCCTTGGTTCTTAGTGAGTGTGAGATTGATTTCAGACCCTCTCCTGTGTGTGCTGGTCTGCAGGCAGAATCTCAGTATTCAGACATCACAAACATATGAAGGGACTAGTTTAGTCTGAGGAGGTCTGATAAGATGGGCTGTTTGTGATGTCATGATATTTTGACTATAAAATTAGATATTTTGAAATGACTGCTGTCAATTGATTAAACAAATGATCTAATTAATCACATTTTTTTTCTGTACAATTTACAATTTCATTATAATCTCCAAATTAATGCAGCTTAAGACATTAAGTATTATATTAAATGGATTTTTATTTTTCAGTTTCTAGAGGTGAAATTGGTAATTATAGCAATTGAACATTTAAGGAAAATCAATCATTATCATTTAATAGGCCTAAAATTATCAGATTTTTATATTTCTCATTAATTAACAATTTGTCACTTGTCTGCTGTTTTGTGTTTTGTGGGAATATCCGACTGCACATGAAGGCAGCATTAGTTTGACCTTTTTGTCTGTCAGTCTTTTAATTATGTAATTAGTTTCCACTTGTGATCATTAACTCAGTCATTAGTTCCTTTGTTTGGTCAGTGTATTTTTACCTTGTGTTCTCCCTCAGTCTTTGTCCATTCTCGTTAATGTAACTTATATGTATTTTGTCCTGTGTTTATCATGTTCCTGCATTTTTGCTATTAAATCCTATCTCCTAATATTATTCCTCTTTGTGCGATTTACTACTACCACATTAAATAACACAATTACAAAACATTAAAAATATTACAACTTTTAATTTAACTTAACTTACAATGCCATTTCTAGAAAAGCTGGGTCATTTTGTAAAATGCAATACAATTAAGAATCTGTGATTTCTTAATTATCTTGAACCTTTATTTAACTGATAAAAGTACAAAGAAAAGATTTCCAATGTTTGCACTGACCAACTTAATTGTATTTTGAAAATATTAACACATTTTCATTTTGATCGCTGCAACACACTCCACCAAATTTGGGACAGAGGCATGTTTACCACTGTCACATCACATTTCTTTACATTTTTTAATTATTTGGGAATTGAGGATAATAATTGTTGCAGTTTTGCAAGTTGTATTTTATGCCTAATCTTACCTGATACAAGAAGCTGCTCAACAGTCCATGATCATCTGATTCTACTTTTCATGATGGGCCATACATTTTCAATAAGAGACAGATCTGGACAGCAGGTGTTGAGTGTCTATAAAACCACTATATTGTAGCATGTGTAGAATGAGGACTTGCATTGTCATGCTCTAATAATTATAGACTTTCCAGTAAAGATGTCATCTTTATGGCAGTGTCTCTGTACAATTCCAATATACGCCTCCACATCAATGGTACCTTCATACATACGCAAGTCACTTATGCCGTTTGCACTGATGCACCCCCATACCATGACAGAGGTTTGCTTTTGCACCTGTCTCTGATGAAAGTCTGGATGGTCCCTCTTGTCCTGAAACATGGACTCATCTGACCACAGCACACATTTCCACAGTATTTTGGATCATCTGAGTTTGGGCCCAGAGAACTCGGCAGCATCTCTGCGTAGAATTAAAGGTTTGATTCACCCAAAAATGAAAATTCTGTCATTAATTACTCACCCTCATGTTGTTCCACACCCATAAGACCTTCGTTCATCTTCAGAACACAAATTAAGATATTTTTCATAAAATCCGATGGCTCAGTGAGGCCTGCATTGCCAGCAACGATTAACACTTTCAAAGCCCAGAGAGCTACTAAAGACGTATTTAAAACTGTTCATATGACTACAGTGGTTCAACCTTAATGTTATGAAGCAACGAGAATACTTTTTGTGCACCAAAAAAAATAAATAACGACTTTATTCAACAATATCTAGTGATGGGAGATTTCAAAACACTGCTTTACGAATCTTTTATTTCGAATCAGTGGTTCAGAGCCTGCGTCAAACTGCCAAAGTCACATGATTTCAGTAAAAGAAATCATGTTACGTCAAAAGCGTTTCAAAATTTCAGTGGTTCACTACTGGTTCAGAGGGGCATGACTTTGGCAGTTTGATACATGCTCCGAATCACTGATTCAAAACAAAAGATTCATAAAGCTTTGAAAATTCAGTAGCAGTGTTTTAAAATTACCCATCACTAGATATTGTTGAATACTTGTTTGTTCAAAGACAACTTTACATTGCTCACGTTTTGTTATTTTATATGCCTTTTTAAAGACTACAATTGAAAAAATGTATAGCCTATATATTATATATTAAATTCAATCTGCAAAGGTGGCTAGTAGAAGTGAATGTGTTAAACACCACTGCTGAAATCCACCCGCATTTGGTGGGTCGGCGGGTGTTAAGGTCAAGCCCTGATTATTGCCATTTCTTCTTTACCATCTTCCGCCATTTTTCTTTAATCTAAAGTCAAGTTTCACCATGAGAGATTTTGTGAGAGTTTACCGTGTTCACAGTCAAGAATCTCGTTGTTTGTGAATGGAATCTGTTAGTGTGTGGTGTGCTGTCTAGGTCACATTGAGGCACTCCAGGAACACCTTCATGTTTGGGGTCTCTCGCATTTGGAACTTCTGATAAACATTTTAAAAAATTTTTAGTGTGGGCCAGCCTTGAGCCTGATGACCTATAACATAAGAGTGTGCTCCACCTGTACGGAGGCTTGAACATGTGCCTTTTCCTCTCAGCTCTCCAACTGCAAGATTAAAAACCACCATGCTCTCTTTCTGATGTAAAACGTGTGAAAACCACAAGTGAGTCATAAGCTGTTTTAATAGACATGTGAGCAGATGTACAACTGAGACTGAGCACTGAGACACTCTTCACTTTTGCAGTACTTCCATACACACAACTTTACTGTTTTATTCTTAAAAATAAATCTGTTGACTATTTTCTGGTTTATGGGGTTACAAAGACAACCCCAACCCTGACAAAAAAAAAAAAAAAATTCCTAGTGTAAAAACCTTTGACTCTAATATGTCAACAAAATACAACACAAAATTTGAACCTTGCTTTATCCAATGTTCAGATTTATGTTCTGGTAATGTATGCAAATGACACACACACACACACACACACACACACACACACACAAATAAAAATAATAAAATAAAATATGTGTGCAATTCTTAATGTAATCAATTACCCTATTCACCTGGAGTGTCTTGCTTTAATTACTAATATAAGAGAGGTACACTATTAAGCTGTGCATGAAATAGAAGGTGAAACTGCTTAATAGACTATATTAAAATGTGTATAAAAATGCTATTATCTACACTGAACAGAAAGACCATCACTATCATGGATGTAGTCTATGACCTAAAATGACAGCACATGTATGAAACCCAATGGCTCTTTTAAGATCCCACCTTTCTCACATGAAAAATGTCCAAGTGATAGTAATATTCAAAAATGTCCTAAATTGACTGCTTTCTAAATAGTTTAAGTTTATTTGCTTTCTGTAATCATGTTCAATTTTCTGATTGCCTTAAAATGACATGAAATAAAAAATGACCATTCTTACTTTTTATGGAATATTGCAGAATTATTATGATTTATCCATGCACATTATTAGGGCCCGAGCACTGGTGGTGTGAGGACCCAATTGTAATTGCTCAGTCAATTATTCTTCTTCTCTGAAATGATCCGAAAATTGCATTTTTGAGGGCCTAAACATGCTCGAAAACTCATAAAACTTTGCACACGCATCAGAAGTGGTGAAAATGTATGTCTGATATGGGTTTCAGAATTAGGTGTGGCAAAATGGCTCAATATCACCACCTACAAAATTTCAATTAAGCGCCTTTCACACTTAGTTTCACGTACAGGTATGAAATTCGGTAGACACGTGCAACAGCCCAATATCTACAAAAAAAGTCTGCAAAAAAGAGTGCAAAATCTGAAAACCCAACAGGAAGTCAGATATTTTGAATTTTCTCTGCAGCAGGAAGTGTGGTGCATAAAAATGACTTTGCCATATTTCTCCTCTATTTATCTTAAATGAATATCACCCACTGTTCCGGGTGCAAGGGCTCTTTCATCGCTGCTTGTAGCTTTAATTATTATTATTTATGTGTCCTGTTAAACTTTAATCAACATAACTTCCTCCCTCTTATGCTTCTTCCGGGACAGCCTGTCACTCCAATGTAATCGACCAATGCCAAACCTCAACCACCTAATCATTTCCCCATGGACAAAATCAAGTCAGTCTTTTCTTGATCCAGAAGCGTTTCACTCTGATATATGTTACAATAGGGAAGAAAAGACTTTTGCAACTTCAGTTTCATGCCAACTTTTGTTTCCTCAAAACTAGTGCTCTTAGGTAGTTAAATCCATATTGCTCTACTCTCAAACATAAAATTTTGATCTCATGTCTATTAAAGAGACACCCCAAATAAAAATTGAAACAAAAATTAAGATTTTTAGAAAAATAATCTGTGAATCCATATAATGCAAGTGCATCAGTAACACAAAAGATGATTCAAAAACCATGCAAAATAATGAACACGACGGTAACCGATACAACCATAATTGATGAATCTATAGCCTTGACGTAAACGTTAGCAGGTGTAGGCTAGCTGTGAAACTCACTTCTAGCACAATCTCAGCCCTGAGTATTTTCACTGCTGGTCAGTCACCAGGTTGTCTTCTGCCAATTCTGCATGTAGAACAGTGTGTATTGTGTACAGAGTACAGAGTATTTTAGTACTCTGAATGACATGCACTGCCATATAGAGCAGTGTTTACTTGTTTATAGAGAGATGAAGCTACATCTGGGGAGTATTCCAGAAAGCAAGGTTAACTTACCGTCACATATACCCTGAACTCTAGGTTGATTAACCCAAACCTTGCTTACTTGAGGTATGCTGGTTCCAAAAACGTGTTCAGGAGTGTAAGTTCAGCCAAACCAGAGTATGTTCCCAGTTAACACAAGACCTTTTTTTAACCGAGCGATGAATCACTGATTCACCATGGAAACAGACGCTAAGAAAAAGCGTGCCATTCTACTTCCTTCTTCTTTTGTTTAATGGTGATTTACATAACCTACTTTGTGCACGTCTCCACCTATTGGGTGGTTGTGCAGTCATTTTTTCAATCTTTTTTTTTTTTTTTAATAAGTAATCTTTATTCACTGAGAATAATAATTATAATGTTTGTTTGATGCTAATTAATTAATAATTTAATGAGATATCATATGTATTTTATTATAGAAATTATACCATAGAAAACAAACTGTTACAAAAAGGATAAAAAGCAGATGTGTGAGATGACAATAAAAAAACATATATTAGAATTGAATAAACATTCAGCTTTTTTAATACATTATACACTAGTTGACATAAACATATTATGAGTATAACAATGAAAGCAGCCATATTTATTAAAAAACAAAAAACAAACAAACAAACAAAAAAAAACACATACACACAAAGACAGGGTTAGCGTGGCATGTGTGGGATGGCCGGAGATGGGTGTGGATTTTGGGACCCTGGGCCCCGCAGCACCTCACCCTGATAGCCCGTTGCAACATGACGCTGGCGGGGGTCTATCCTATGCCGTGGCCATGAGGGGTATCAGAGGCAGCTCAATAATACCTTATTAGTAATAGCTGTATCAATATTACTATTATTAATATTTTTACTATTGTTATTGTTATTATTATTATTATTATTATTATTATTATCATTGCTATTACAACTACTACTAATATCACTACTATTAATGGCTGTATCAATATTAGCATTATTAATAATATTATTATTATTGCTATTACTACTAATTTTATCTTTATTTGTCCTCTTCCTGATCCTTTAACCTCCCCCTCATTCTGGATGAAATTAGTATATTTGTTAATATGTCTATCATTACTACTACTGCTAATACTATTTTTACTATTTGTCATTTCTTATTAATTGGATTTATCATTATTATTATTGTTGTTGTTATTATTATTATTATTATTATTATTATATTATTATTACTATTGCTACTATCACCTTCCTCATCCCCCACATTTTTTTTTTTGATACTATTATTATCTTCATTATTATTGTCATTAATTTTTTTTTCTTCTTTTATATATATATATATATATGTGTGTGTGTGTGTGTGTGTGTGGTGTGTATATATATATATTTAACTCTGGTTATGTCTGTTGTACTTCTCTACATGCTCCTTTATTCATATATTTCCACTCCCACACCCAGTTACACTGACAGTTACACACACACACATACTCAAATAGTACTGGCTGTTATGTATGTACGTATGTTTTGTTGGTCTTTGTATTTTGCATTTAATTTCTCTTCTGTAAATATTGTAATTGTATATATATTAGTTATATTAAGGAGTGATTTATTCCGTTCTTATATTATAACCACCTGACTAGTGGCAGGTCTATGTGTTCAATTTCACAAAACTATAAGACTTTTTGAAATCATATAAGCTATTTAGAAGACACAATTTAAGCATGATTTACTGCCATTGTGTGAATAATATGTAATCATGTGTATTCAATAAAAAGTAACTGTAGTCTGAAATGTAACCCAGTACTGCAGGTCAATATATAGAAAAGTCCATGCTTCTCCGCTTTCACGCATTTCTGTGATTGGTGAGCTTAACATGTCACTGTGGACTGTGTTGAAACTTTACCTACAACAAATCCTTCATACATTTTTGCTTAAGGCTATACAACATGAGAAAAATGGAGACTGAATGCTTTCTGAATGCACTGTAAACAGTATGCATTTGTAACCAGATTTTCATTTATTAATTTACAGTATGTTTGCAGATGCTTTAAGCCAAAGTGATGTGGAAGAATAGGTTAATACAATGATTTTAATTATGGAGATGATAACTTTACAATTATGCCAATACAAAATTTCAAAGCAAGCTAGAAGGGCAAGTAAAATAATTACAAATACATTTATAGAAAATTAGGACATTTTAAAATGTCAGTTAAATTTTATTCAAAAGCAATTTAGCTTAAATTTCATCTGACATTGGATTCCTATGCCAAGCACTGTCATGCTGATGTGTCTGCCAAATTAAAAGCGGTCTTCAACAGGTGTAACTGTGAAACATACATAAAAAATAAATAAATTAATTAAATTAAATTAATCGGTTTTAACGATCATAAAATACACTAAGCCATTGTAAAACATGAATATGTGCAGTTGTTACAACATCAATGGTCATTAATGAAATATATAAGTAAGGGATAAAGATTAAATATAAAACATTTACCCCCAGTTTCACAGACAGGCCTAATCCCAGACTAAAATGCATGTTTGAGTTTTTTTAACTGAAAGCAACTTGCACCAATATATCTTAAAATATGTCAGTACCATTATTTTGTCTCAAGATTTACACCAGTAATGTTATTTTTTTTCTTTTCTTTTTTCTAAGGCATGTTTATAAAAGCTACTTAAATGTCCTACTTGAAATAAGACCTAATACTGGTTTAATCTAAACCCTGTCTGTGAAACCAGGTCATATATTGTTGAGTTTATATGTGTACATTTTAGATTCTAATTTGTATTAGACAGGCCAGTGGACAGTAAAATAAAAGAGAGTGTCAAACAGTGTCATGTCTTTTTGCTGTGGAGTCAATAAATCTGTAAATATGATTATAAGATGAATATGAGACTAAATAAATTGTCACATTTTGTTATGGGCTGTTTTAACACATATATGTTTTACCAACTAAGAAGAATAAGGCAAACAGGACACCGCTGAACCCGAGGGACTGCCTGGCGAACTGAATCGCAGAGCCAAATCTGACTATCTGAATAGGCCAGCGGGACGGTCTGGGAAGCTTTAGCAAGGCTCCTAAGGCCTGTACGAGTGGCACTAAGGGGACACAGATGTACCCGTGGGGGCAGCGAGGGCTCTTGGGTCTAACCCGGGAAGCACAGCGTCCCAAAGTAGAGGCAGTGAGTGTGGTGTTCTTACCTGGCTCTGTGGGTCCCGTGAGGGACTGGCTAGAGAGGCATGAGGAAGCAGCATGTCCTCTAAAAGAGATGGCATTACTGGACCACTAAGGTGTACATCGTCAGGCCGAGGGCATGTGCTACGACTTCTCTTGGCCAGAGGGCAAGGTCAGTCAGCATGCACAGGCCCTGCATCAACCCTGGCTCAAAACCACCCTCGTGCGTTGCTTTGACCAGCAGGATGACCATTGCATGCAAGAAGCAGGTGGCCTGTCCAGCAGCACCATGAGGCTTAACAGCTAGAGCTGCCATCACCTCACAGGCACTGGATGGGAGCCACATATGATTCCTCCAGGTGGCAGCACTTTGTGGGCATAAATGCATCGCAATTGCACAGTCCACCTGAGGAACCCTCATGAACCTCCTGACCACCCCACAGACAGGGGGAAGTGAAAGGGCAAAAACTTTGAACAGATTTTGGCACTAATGTACATTCCATACTGCCAAAGCTCTTCATGCACTTCTGGGAAGAAAGGTATGGGTGTCCTGGGAAAGCATGGCTGTCAACTCTGAATCCGTGGCAACACGTGCTGTCAGCAGGCAGCTCACAGGCACACGACACACTGAGGAGCGGGAGATCTGTGGGGATTTTCCCAGCAGAAAGCTCTCGCTGTAACCCTCAGTCTCCCAAAGTGTTGAACAGACCCCCGGTTTTGCTTTTACACACAAGCAGCAGCTGGGCAACAACAAAGAGGACTCAAGCCATTACGAGAAAGGAGAGTCATGACCTGCGTGTTGATGAGATCATGTTCCCACGAGAACACAAATCACCCACGAATGCTGCATTAATATGCTGGGGATGTGAGACAGGGATCATGGCCATCAGATGAAGACAGGAACTGACTGCACCCAGGAATGAAAGGACAGAGAGGTGTCTTTAACTCTCTGGAGTCGGGTAATGCGCCGGCACGTTTTGCAGGATTTTTTTCACATTGCAGCAAAACAGACTTAAAATACTCCGTAATTTTTTGTCATAGAGACATAAGTAATATATCAATTGAAACTATAGAATGTCTTCCTTTATTTGTGTACACCCAGAGTAAAAACAAAATGTTGTGCTTTTTGTAAAATAAAGAAAACTAACATGATGCATGATCTCTCGTCTCCCTCTAAACGAAGTCCAATCTGATAGTTCTCAGAAAATTAACTGTAACTTAGTGAATACTAATGACAAAAAAATTAGACTTATGTCTAAAGAAATGTTGAAATGTCAGGTTTTAAATCGTGTAAGTCAGTGGTTCCCAAACCTGTCCTGGAGGACCCCCAGCACTACACATTTTGTATGTCGACCTTATCTGATACGCCTACTTCAGGTCTTGCTGTCTCTACTAATGAGCACATGAGTTGAATCAGGTGTGATAAATGAGGGAAACATACAAAATGTGCTGGGGGTCCTCCAGGAAAGGTTTGGGAACCACTGGTGTAAGTCAAATCGAAAACAAACATTCTGTGTTTATGTAATCTGTATGAAAATAGACACATGTCAGAAGTCTGTGATTCAGCTCATTATCCGCTAATGCGGCCACGCCCACGGAGCCAGTGCTATTCTGAGGCAAATTCTGAGGCAATACATGCATACATTGTCTCAATCATGTATTTATTGTATTGAAAAGTGTTTATCTGGATGGTAAAGCCATGGTTAGCGAACTCTAGAAGACATGCCGTTAGTTCCTGGTTCCTGTTCTTCTTTAGATGAATTTGTGGACTAAAGGTGTACAGAGAGCCCTCCGGCTGCAAGTATGAATTGAAAACACAGAATCCAGCGCTCATAGTGATGACAATAAATATTGAATAAATATTACTCCTCTGTATAGAAAATTGACATAAACAGTTAGTTGAGCATATAGGACTTGATAGTACAATCCCTTAGAATAATTGGCACTTTGTTGACATCGCGAGTGGGGGGAAGGGGTAATCACTCAGGTGGGCACCCTCCTTCCTTGGTGTTTCGTTGATAGGCCCACGACACATCCAAAGGGCTCAACAGCGACATCTGGCGTCCCAGGTGCGCTCCCCTCTGCTTTTACCCCTCTAAGTCATTTAGCAGCCCATTTAGTATCCTTCCTTTTTAGCCACAGCCAGTTGCTACTTCGATCAGCAGCTTCTGACATCAACCTTATGGCTTGTCGTAAGACCTGTCCTCTGACTCCAAACCCCTTCAATAGCCTGGTTGTTGCTATGGCTACGAAGCCTCTGCACCCAACCTCTACGGGAAGCAACTGGGTTCGCCAGCCCCGTTGTACTGCTTCGGCTGCTAGGTCAGAGTACTTCAGCCTTTTACGTTCGTTTGCTTCACCAATTGTAGCCTCCCAAGGCACAGTTAATTCCAATATGAACAGGGATTTTTGTGAGGTTGACCATAGTATCAGGTCTGGCCTGAGGTTAGTTGTAATTATCTCAGGTGGAAAACTGAGCTTCTGGTCCAGATCATCCTGCATTTTCCAGTCCCGAGCGGTGTCCAGCAGGGTTGTTTCCATTTTTGTCGTTGGCTTAACTGAAAGCTGACCTGCTCTTACAAAGGCGGTGGTTTTTAAGAATCCAGGCTTTGGAGGAGGGAGGGCATTGGTGGTGGTTCTCCTTCCTTCCAGAACAATTGCCAGTTGTTTCAGAACCTGATTGTGCCTCCAGGTGTAACATCCTTGGGAAAGACTAGTTTTGCAGCCAATGAGGATATGCCTTAGGGACGCTGGGGTTTGACAGAGAGGACATATGAGAATCCATCAATATTTCTCCAAATGTGCATGCTTTTAAGCTAAAAGGCTATATGAAATGCCATTGAGGTAACATAACTGATCAGACACTTTGCATCACAGAAATACATTATATTTTAAAGTATATAATAGAATACCATTATTTTAAATTGTAATAATATTTCACAGTATTGCTGTTTTTTCTGTATGTTTGATATACACCATGATGAGCTTGAGACATGATCACAGAGGGTTTTTTCACAGCCTACCTGACTGAAAGAGCTCATTATTATGCAAGTCATTTCAGGTCATTATTATGCGATTCTTTTGTCTTCTCAGGTGAGAATCACCCATTATTCATGATGATTCACACCTCCACGTATACTGTGTTTTTTGACAAAAATATACCAATACCCAGAAGTCTTGTGAACACATATATAATATTATTTTTTTGGCCTTATTTCAGTGACTTAAGTTTTTTGTTTTTTCAATAACCACGCATAAGCGTTATTCCTTCAAAAACACAAACATGTACATACATGTTCCTCACATATTATGGTAGCCTAGTTTGTGCTGAATACAGTTTAATGACACTTGTGTCATTAATATGTTTATGAACAACTGAAAAAAGCACAAATGTCAGGGCATGTCAAAACTTATCCAGGCCCCAAATCAGCCTCAGACTCCAGAGGGTTAAAAAGACGCTCACTGCCGTGATTGCTCTTTTAGGGAAATACTCTTAGCCGAAGCACCCATGGGAGAATGCTGCCCAGCAAGCTGGATGCAAACACAGCTGGAATGCGCCATCACACCTGCAGAGAGATCCCATGACGAGGTGCAAGCAAAATAGCAATTAAAATGGCTGTTTTCTGAGTTTTCGGAGTGTTCTCCTGATAGCAATTAAAATTGAAGAAATTATTGAGAAATTAAAATCAACCAGGTGAATTGGAAAGAGTGATCGCTGTACAACCGCTCAGCTCCGAAGCAAAAGTATGAATGAAATGAGTATGCCGATGTAACCCCTCTACCCAGGTCCTACTCTCCCCGCTCTGCGCGGGCCTCAAACCTGTGTCTCCGGCGTGGGAGTCGGACGCTCTAGCAAGGAGGCTAAATGTTGCAACCCCTAGCGTCAGTCGCTAGAGCGCCTCTTGAGATCAGAGGAGTGAGGTTTACTCGCACAGCGACTACTAGCTGGCCTCCCTTACACCGGTCCTATTTATACCCATATGTGCCAGGTAGGTGTGGCTCAGCATACAAATCTCACTGGCCAATCTCGATTAGCTCGTTTTGTACCACTTGGAGGTGATTGGGCTCCCAGGCGAGACCCCATTACCTCAGTATCGGCGTAACATCGAACGTGACTTACTGAATGGGAACTGAAAACATTTGGCAAAGTGATACGGAACTGCAATGCGGTCAAGACCTGCTAGAACTACTTCAGCCGTGCGTTTCCCTGAAAATAATTGTACACCTTAGAACAGGGGTCTCAAACTCAAATTGTCGGGGGGCCGTTTCTGTGATTGACACCTCACAGGAGGGCCATATTAACATTCAAGCGCAAGAAAGTGCAACATTTCAGAAAATTTACTTTCCTTTGCATTATTTCTCATTTACTTCAAATTTCATTAGGCCTACTAAAATATTGTTATACCTATACTATAAATATTTTATTTACCATACTAAATGTAAACAGCAGTGTCTCTCTCATTGTTACAGAGTGTAATATAATTATATAATACTATTACTAATATAATACTACTAATATAATACTATTAATTGCAATAGGTGCGACTTCTCACATCCAACAAGGTGCATGGAATAAAAAAAAAAAATAGTAATTTAGGAACAAAACCAGCATCACTTGTGGCGTGGAGGGGTCAGAAATAAACAATAAACTGGAGCTATATATATCAACTTTATTTTGCCAAAAAATAAAAATCTCTCATTTTTACATACATTATTAGTTTTAAACATTTAGTGGAAGTATTTTCCCTTACTTTACGTTAGCTTAAATAACATTAAAATCTTGCACTGAACTACAATGTACTAAACAAATACAATCCCTGAATACATTTGTACTCTCTTCTGTTTCTTGACAGACACCTGGCTGCACTTGTGCTCACACAGCTGAGACACGTTTGTCCAAGATGCTGTTTGAGCATCGGTAACGTTTAATGGTTTCATCGGACGCGTTTCGGTGGTTTAAATCGACGCTCGTGCATGACTTAGTCGAGTGCTTTTACTGTAATTTAGGCAAGCGCGCTCATAATAGAAGCGACGCGGTTAAGAGCGCGGCTCATGGTTGCATAGCAACGACAGACGCCACTGGAGCGAAAGTGCATTGGAAAGAAGGAGAATATGGCGTGGCCACTTATATGACGCGATATGTGAATGCCCCTTATTAGAACGGCGACTTTTTCTTTGCATATCAGACAGGTAGCAACTAGAGAATAATAATAATTTAGCGGGCCGGATTATGTTTTATTTTTGAGATCAGTTGCGGGCCGGGTAGAGGGGGAGGGCGGGCCGTAAATGGCCCGCGGGCCGGCAGTTTGAGACCACTGCCTTAGAACCTTGGTCAACCAATCAGATTCAAGCATTCAACAGCCAGGGTCGTAAAAATTCCGTCATAATCTATTATTACCCGTCATTTTAATTTTCATATTTTCTAATAGCCTTTATTTTCATTCACATTTTACTCACGAAAACAAGCACATAGCCTAAAGAATTCATTTATTTATTTATGAACAGAACAAATGAACAAAAACTGCAAAACTGCAACTAACAAGTTAATTTTTTTCTCCGCTCTGACAGCAGAGGCAATTTAAACATGGCCATTTGAGTCAGAACAGGCAGATATAAACAACGCAACTTGCATAACTTAACTACGTAACAAAATATTTCAATCGTTGTTCTGGCCTACCTGCCTGAACTCAAATCTTCCTCCTGTTCCGCATCGACTTGAATTGGGTGCTCACCTGTGCATAATAAAACGCATCAAGGGAGACAGATGCAGAGGCAATTGTCATTAAATTCTGCATCTTTGCCTCAGACAGACAACTTCTTGTGACAATTTTGATTTTGTTCTGGAGGCTGAAACCGCGTTCTGCTGCCACACTGGAGACCAGAATTACTAGCGCCACTTCAGCCAGAGTTTTGTAGTCAGGAAACATTTCTCCCAGGGAAGTGATCAGAATTTGGCAGGACTCTCTGAATGTGGGATTTCCCAATCCTGCAAGCACTTGTTTCATTGGGAGGAAATCCTGCAGCACGCGCTCCTTCTGCACCAGGGGCGCAGATGCGCACTTCTGCGCTCTATAGTGGTCACAAACACGCTCCAAAGCATCCAGCCCATAGCTCTTCAATGCACTGTCAGTGCCCGGATAGCGAGATGCATTGAGTATGGTGTCGAGGTCAGCGACCCACATGCTCCAAAGGAAATCTTTTTCTGATAGATCTGGTGAGCTCTGCTATGTACTCTTTGCGCAAAACTGAAAAGCTCTGCGCATCTGCACGTGTCAGAATAATGCCACAGAACTTGCCATCTTGTAAGTCCTTGTTGAATTCTGTCTCCGCTTCACCTGGCCCATTCATCAAGTCATCTAGGCTAGCAAGGGTCATGTTCACAACAGGTTGGATGTGTGAGATGTTAACATCATCTTTTTGGAACGTGAGATTCATGCGGTTCACAACGGCCAAGACGTCAGACAACAGGTGAGTTAGGGCAGGGAATGTGTATGTTTGGATGTGCTTTCGAATACCCTTAGCTACCGGGCAGTTTTTCAAGTTTTCCTCCTCCTCCAATTCCAATACCAGAGAAACCCAGTTGGCATGTATGCCTTTAACCTCTCCAATGAGAGCCAGCGTGTTGCTGATGGTTGTTTTAGACTCAAAAGGTCTTGTGCCTCCATTTCATTTTGGAGTTTATTTAATCGGTTTGTTCGAATGGGGGAATTCTTGTAGTATGTGTATATGTTATTAACAGTGGTGACATATGCACTTATTTCACACACATCATTGGAGGCATCACAAGCAGCCAGTGCCGTTCTGTGTGCACCACAGTGAATGTTCATGAGGTAGGGACAGTCATTCTGACGAAGATGCTGCGCAACTCCAGCCTTTCGACCCACCATCACATTCGCTCCATCACTTCCCAGTCCAACTACCTGACCCATAGCTACACCACGGTCTGACAACACATCTTTTATTTTTGCGGTGATGCATTCTGCAGTGGCCGAGGGTATTACATGGTTTCCAATGAACACAGTTTCAGGGTCCCCTCTCTGCTGAATTGTCAGGTACGTGATCAGCATTTTCTCAACCGTAATATTTGTCATTTCATCAACTATTAGCCCAACGTATCTGCCTTTTGGCAATGCGATCATCAACAGCGCTACGGTCATTGCTATAGCCTCCTCCATCTGACTGACACTGTGGTGGTGGGTGTATGTGTGTGCACTGTTCAGGTTTGGACACCCAGCAGACTGTAAGAGGTGCATTAGGTTGGCATATAGGTGGCTCGGAGTGTTGGTATTTGCCATATGCAATACAACCTTAAGCTGTGTTTTTAATGCCTCGTTACAGGCAGCCTGTGATTTTTAACTTGCTTAGCCATTGCCACGCTCTGGTTGACCACTCGTGTAGCTTCAATGTGGCTGTGACTATTTTTATGATAATTCAGTGCTGATTTTTGCATCGTTGTGCACCCCAGGACAAATCCGTTATTCATGTTCGCTTTTCTGCAGATGTAGCAGAACATTTTCCCACCTTCCCTCCTGAGCCACGTAAACTCCTGCTCCCTCTGAACCCGGTACTCCCTTCTGACCTCATTGCTGCCGCTTGGTTGCCCCGTAACAGCTGCTGACTGAATAATTTTGTCTGTTTGTCATTCATCCTCCAATGCATCACTTCCTCTTTTTTCACCTTTATTAGCAGTATCACAACTATTTGGCCTTTTGAAGAAACTCCTCACTCAGTTGCCGTGATATTTTTGCAGCTGTATGCAGCGGTGACAAGACAATACAAGATGAGACAATACAAGATAATTCCTAATTAATAAGCGCAATCGCCATCAACTGGGCAGGAGTGGGAATTACAGTTACAAATTACATTAGATCGCCTACAGCAGGGGTCAGCAATTAAGTTTTTCATCGACCAAAAAAAAAAAAAAAAAAAAAAAAATCACAATTAATATTATCAGATGGCAGGCCAAAACATAGTCAAAGGAGACCTGAATAAGCTCATTAATGGCATGTTTGAGTCATGCTTTTAACGAACTATGTATCATTTCCTCTTTCCATATTGTGAATAATAAATTTGTATCATTTTAATTTGTTGTTACACAATGGAACCTAACTTATTGTAATAATTATTTGACATAACATACTTTTACACTCAGAATTATTCCTTGGCATCCTCACGTACTAAAGTGCATTTTTTAAAAATTGTTTGTGTGCTGGAGGTACGCTATTGTGTCGTGTGCAGAGTGATGTTCACATTTAAGCTCTGGTGAGAGAAAATGGCATATGAGTCAAAAGAGGAAAGTTGACAGTGAAAATAGGGCATACAAAGAAGAATGGATCAAGACAACTATGCGTTCATCCGTCTTATCTGAAACGAAGTTGTTGCTGTTTGCAAAGAATATAATATTAGGGGCCGTTCACATGTCGGTGAGAATATAGTTGTTTAGACCTAAGATATGTGATTTATATGTAAACATAGCATCTATTTGAAAATTTGTTTAGATGCTTTCGGAGATGCGAGCTCCAGGCCGTCAGTGACCATTCAGTGCTCATGTAACTGCAGAGAACAGCTTTATCTTGGATAGTCCTTCTGGAATTTGCTGTTAGTACTTATGTAGAAAGTGTTTAAACATGAGGTATTCGTTTTGGGTATATCTAATGAGCAATCTTTGGTCTTATTATTTTATTACTTGTTCCAGGTAATAGATTCAGCTTAAGGGCTATATTAAGTTTCATAACTTTTATTCACATTGAAATTAAGTTGTTTATTTCCTATTTTACTTCTTATAGTGTTATAATGGCTATTGTTGTTAATTTAAAAATTATTGTTCAATAAATGAAGAGTTTGGTTCCAAAACGCAATTTGAGTAAAAAAGTGGGGTTTTTTAGCCAAGAAAGTGGCAAGATGAAAACCACTATTTTCCGTTCCAAACTTTCACATTGCATCTTTTGGTTATAAAAACATTAAAAGAGGAAGCCAGCAGAGGGAGCCCTCTCCCGAGTATTGACTGTGTGCCGCTCCCTCTAGGCTATCAGGCAAGCATGGCTAGGCTATCAGGCCATTGCGAAGTATTGCCATTCTTACCGAGCGTTTATCTATCATTGGGTGCTTCTCAATTCTTATTTGTGCATCCTTGTTTCATTTCCTTATGTCTTAGCTCCACCCTTTCAGGATGCGAGGGATGGACACAAGGAAAAGATGCGAGGACGGAGGAATTGAATCAAGTGAAATGATATCCTCGCTCCCTTTAGCGTCACTTCAAAGTGTCATCAGCTGCACGTGAGGGATCTACCCATATGTTGTTAAAGTTGATTTAAAAAAAATATATAATAAATATTAATAAAGCAAGATGCTCCGTTGAAATATGTAAGATGTACATTATTTAAACTGCATACATTAAAGCATACATTTAAATTATTGCGACAGATATGAAGGGGGAGGAGAATTTATGCGTGCGTCAGGTTTCTCAACGAGAAAGATTTCTGCAAAGGATGCACCTCTGTATCCTCGCTCATGACTCCTCAGGAAACTTCCTCACTACTCGATCCTGGCCTCCTCGCAGTGCAGTTAGAGAATTGATATGTCCTTCAAGATGGCTGAGCTCGATCGGTTTCCGGGTCATAGGATGGAGGACAGAGGAGCGAGGAAACGAGGAGGGATATTGAGAAGCACCCATTGTCTTGCTATCTTGTGTATGACCATTGCCTGTTTAGTTCTGTTTCTGCCACTTGGATTACCCCTTTGATCTGTTGTTTGGACTGGACTGCCTTATTGTGTATCTACCTCTGCCTGCCTCACGTCTATGCTATCTGCCTGTCGATTTGGACTTGTTTGCTGTGGATTTTATTAAACAACTGCATATGGATTCTAACGCTGCCTCTGCCTCATTACAATTATAAAAACAGATTATTTTTTTCCCAAAATGCAATAAATCCACAACAATTTTTTTTTTCAAAATGCAATTAATCCATCAATATAAAAGTTATTTTTCATATTGAAAATACACAACAAACTAAGGCTACGTCCACACGAAGCCGGAGCTTACCCTAAACCGATCTTTTTTTTTCCTCGTCTCAAAAAATATCTGTGTCCACACGAAACCACTGAAACAACTCAAAATGATGTAGTATACATGCCAGACCATTATGTGGCACTGTAATTCTGCCACAAAGATGCACTTAAAGCAGCGAACAAGACTTGGAGCATGCGCATAAACCTTGCGCGCTGTATACAAACTATAGTAAAGCTTAGAAATAACACTTTATTTTGGCTCAGTAGCTTCTGCAACACAAACACAAGCATCTAGATTCTGCTATTGCTGTTGTTGTTGCCGTTTTGTGCTGTTAGCAGCGTCTGACTCGGGTCGACATGTGGGGTGATGACATCATCGTTTCAGAAAATATACGGATAGGCTGTCCACATGAAAACGCAAAGACAGCGTTTTCAGATTTATCCACTCTGGGACCCAGTTTCAAAAAATAGCGGTTTCACCTTTCGAAAACGCCGGATCTGTGTGGACGAAACGCCTATCCGATACAAAATTTGTGTGTATTCACAAAAACGCTTTGTCAATACTAATCTTATATACAGGCATTTTAATAAAAATACATTCATACATCGCTCCCAAAATGAATTCAACAAGTCATCTTGTTAATGTTATAAATGAATTATGTCTCTGTTTACCGATTAAAGAGTATCTGGCACCACCGCACGGTTAAAATAAACACATTTGCCGAGTACATTGGTATTAAAAACGGCTTTTAAAACTGTTTGATGCAAACAGAAGTTTGATGCTGTCGTGGAACAAGCAACAGACGGCATTTTTCCTTCTCCCGACTCGAGTGCCTCATCTTCTTAATCTCCTCACATAAATGATTACATTTTGATGACTTGTGTTTCTTCCCCACCGCAGAAACCACCACAGATTCATCAATGCCGTCAGAATTATTCATTTTTCTGTTTTTGTTGATCACAAAGTACAAAGCAGATAAGGAAAACTAGGATGCTGGGTGTCAGAGTGCCGCCATTACTGTTTACAATGCATGGAATGGTGCGCTGTGATTGATTGAGCAGATATATTGCGTTCTGCAGAGAAAGGAGACTGGCGTTTATTGTATTTTGGAAAGAAAGGGACAAAAAATGACAGAATAACATGACGGATATCGCATGTTGCGCAAAATTAATGGATGACTTTTCAATACCGGCCAGATACAATACTGTTTTTGGCAGAAACTCAATTTTTTTGAAAATGGCATTTATCGCATTTTGGAACCAAACTCTTCCAAAAATATTTTATAAATAACATGCTGTATGTTTTGGTATTGAGAAAGGGTCTGTTAGTGATTTCGACTTCAGTGAGAGTTACATTAATACACCATGAGATGGCAGCAAAGACTGTCTTTATGAGTGAGTCAGTCGCAAAGACTTTTAAATTGAAATGGACTGAAACAAAGAAATTGTTTTTACTTTAAACAACATCTTATGAGATGCAACTGACAAATGCATTGACTAGCACTGTCATGGGAGTGATGACAGCCTGATGTTAAAAGGACAAAGACAAAGATTGCTTTCCTCAGCGGATATTCAAACTGATTTTCTGATTGAGTATAAGACTGACCTGAAGAATATCAGCTAGATGCAGGTAATACACTCGCTCAGGCGATCTCTCTCTCTCATAATACTCTACATATAACAATGAGTTTCAATGAAGCAACTCAACATTCCTTCATTACTAGTTCTAAAGTGACGTTTTAGAATTAGTAATGGAAGCTTTGGCTCAACTGTTCAACTTTCTGTGTGTGACATCCCGGTGCAATTTATTTCAAGTTGGCTAGTGGGAAACTATGACTCAGAAACAAAGTGTTTGAGAGAAGGAAATAATGAAAAGGACATTTTACCTCTAGCTCTGTAACATTTGACTCCCAGAATGATAGACAGAAGTAAATATGGAGAGGCTGCAAGCACACTACTGATCATTTTGAAGACTGAAATCTGATATTTTGATTGTGACTCTGAAATATATGAAATATACACATATTGTTAGAACATATTGTTAGAACAGGGGTTTCCATCCCTGCTCCTCGAGGGCTATCATCCTGCAGAGTTTAGCTCTAACCCTAATCAAACACACCTGAACAAGCTAATCAAGGTGTTTAAGGTATAACATGTAATGCAGAGTTCACGTTGCACGACTTTCAAAGTCAAACAGATCACTGTTCTTTTCACACTGCACGACTATCTGGGGTGGCATTCAGTTGCTGTTGTGTGCATGTTGCAGGATGGATCAGCAACACGAGGTTACACATTGCATGACTTTACAATAGGAAGAATCTGTGACAACTCTGTCTGGTCCACAAACTACATTTCACGACCAAACACACATGAGAAGTGAAAAGGAAATAACGCAAGATCATGCACGAGACCAGAAGTGTTAATAAAAATTGTAGCCTGCAAGAAGTTTGCAATCCAAATTATCTGTGCACTGACTTGCAGCAAGAGGGAGAAAAAGAAAAGTAAAAATCAGGGCAAAAATCGTGCAGTGTGAACTCAGCATAAGTGTGTTGGAGCAGGGTTGGAACTTAAGTCTGCAGGAAAGTAACCCCCCAGGGGCAGGGTTGCTACCCCTGATGTAGAATAGAGGGTATGCATCAACGTCACTTTCCCGCCGGAACACGCTCCCTCAGCTGGACCGAGTGGTAAAAGAACCTGCTGCATGACTGGATTTAATAGGGGAAACTGTGAAAACGCAAGTAAAACAAACGATTACACTAAAGGTTGGACTCGAAAGTGTTTCTTACAACTTGTCAAATAAACCTAATCCATGGATATTGACATGCAGCCAGGAGTTGTGTTTCCTGACAATTATATGTGCCTGATTTTGACGCCGGGGAAACACATACAGTAAATTTGCCTGTGAACACTTTATATAACTACAATATAGGTAGATCTAAATCAGAGTCATCACTTATATCAATGTTATATATCGTCATGTTGTCTACCCCTAAAACTTGTATAGTTTTTGTCAGTGTTTATTTAAAAACACCCAATTAAGCAGAATATAAGATGATAAATATTTGTCAACACAATATATAACAATATAATATATATGGTATGATTTTACCTCAAAATCCAACAATTTGACACAAAATGATATCTGCAAATCCATGTTTATCTGCCTGGAGTCCAGCTGTTTCTGTGAATTGCAGTGATCCATTTGCTTCTTTTTTTCTGTAGCTTTTGGCAGTCTTTAAATATATACCTCAGGTTTTGTGTCAAAGCTATTTGTACAGTCAATCACAAAGCTCTTTCTCGTTTTGGATGCGTTTTGTGTGTTTTTCGCAGGCATTCACGCTGAAAACCAATGCTGCCGCTCAGTCTTTGTGCCACTCAGTGGGCGTGACCGCAGTCATAACGGTCGACAGTGACATCACGTGCATACCCTCTATATCCTGATTAAAAATTACAAGTTCAGAATGAAAATATTATCTCTTGCTTTATGAATTTCAGTCTTACTTGTGACTGAGATCCAGCTCTTTGGTGATTTTCCTCCCTCTGGGAGTTTACAGTAGTAGAAACCCTCATGTGATTTTGAGACAGTAGGGATGATCATCTTTCCTTTAGTTTGAGTCTGAAGGAGAGATCTATCATTATAGAAAACAGCTCTGAGGTTTGAAGCATTTGTACTTTTCTGTAAGCAGCGTAGAGTTATAGACACCATCTGAAACAATGTATAAAAACAGGGAAAAGAATGCACAATTATCGAAATACTAATAGTAAAATGTTTCTACAAAATAAAACCGGAAACCGAGGGTAACGCGGGTATTACGCAATTGACAGGTGACTCCTCACAAGTCCCAGAGCCTTGGCTAAAATTGCAATTTTCTCACGATTTACAAATAGTTGGAAACATTTGGGATATTGTAAGTACTCAAGTGAACAAAATATATAACACTAGCCTAGTGGTTTTTGGATATTTTACTGAATAAATATTACATATTGTACCTTTAAGTAGAATTAAGTGGCCTTTTATTTAATTAATATTATATTAAAAGTATTGTTTTTAAAAATGTATTTTTAAGATTTGAAACAATACAAGTGCATATAATAGACAATTACCCACACTTCTTTTCCACAAGAGGTGTCATGTGACTCACCATGTACTGTGATGTTCACAGGTTGACCGTGCTCTCCAGACTCAGACTGACACCAGTACACGCCAGTATCGGATGTCTTAAGAGAGCTGATTCTACACGTAGACCCTGTTTCTGACCCCCAGTCAAATGATGAACAATCTTCCAGCCTCTTACTGTATCTCCTCAGTTTCCATCCAGAGCTACTCTGACCCTCACAGCTCAGGGAGAGACAGTCAGTGTGGAAGTGTTGAGATCTGCTGGGATTGATGATTGGAGAAGCAAGGGGCCATCGAGCTGAAAATATCGAGATAATTTAGGCAATTATAATGAGGTTTATGCTTAAAAATTACAATTTAACAGTAGGGTGAATTAAGTCTGATATCACAGATTGTGTCTTGTTTTATGAATATTTAAAGGTGCCGTAAAACGTGTTTTTAAAAGATGTAATATAAGTCTAAGGTGTCCCCTGAATGTGTCTGTGAAGTTTCAGCTCAAAATACCACTTTTTTTTTTTTTAATTATTTTTTTAACTGCCTATTTTGGGGCATCATTAAATATGCGCCGATTCAGGCTGTGGCCCCTTTAAATTCTCGTGCTCCCCGCCCCCGCCCCCGGAGCTCGCACTTGCCATAAACTGCATAAATAATAATAATAATAATAATAATAAGTTTTATTTATATAGCGCCTTTCCAGAGCTCAAGGACGCTTTACAGTGTACATAACAAGGAAGAGATAATACAAGTATACAATGAGAGAAACAATAATGAACATGGAAGTATACAGAAAAAAGAGTCAAGTACAAAATTACAAAACAGGACTTGAGACATAACATTCAGAGAAATATTAGTAATAATGCAGTGCAATCAATGAAACAAATCAAGAGGTATAACATTCAGAAAACAGGTGAGTTTTGAGTAATGATTTAAATTCAGAGATATTATTTACACAACAGAGTGAGCGAGGGAGAGAATTCCAGAGTTTGGGTGCGATAGTACTGAAAGATCTGCACATAAACAAAGATAAAGATAAACAAAGTTCACACAGCTAATATAACCCTCAAAATGGATCTTAACAAAGTGTTCGTCATGCAGCATGTCTAATTGCGCAAGTATGGTATTTATTTGGATGTTTACATTTGATTCTGAATGAGTTTGATAGTGCTCCGTGGCTAAAGCTAACATTACACACTGTTGGAGAGATTTATAAAGAATGAAGTTGTGTTTATGAATTATACAGACTGCAAGTGTTTAAAAAATGAAAATAACGACAGTCTTGTCTCCGTGCTCAAAGAGTTGTATAAGCAAGCTATAAAAAAAAGAACATGATTGCTTCAGAAAATGCGTTTTTATCTTATGTTTGCTTTTGTTAACATGACATTAACAGCTTTAGGGTTTATTGTCTCAGATAGTACAGGTATGTCTTTAATATGTCTGCTACACACATTTCTGTGGTGTATGTATGCTATCAGGGTGGATGTGGTATGCCATTTTTAAACACAATACAGCATTAACCTTTCAGTGACGCTCACTGGACATTTCACTTCGAAAATTTGTAATATATTTTTGCTAAAAATTGTCACCACAATCATGTTTTTCCAATGAGATTGTGTTTTTGAAACCAGTTAGAATTTGAAAAATCCACTAACTTGATTAAAGGGATAGTGTCCCCCCAAAAATTCTGTCATTTGCGTCATTAAAAACCTTTCTTCTGCAGAACATAAAAGAGCACTGGGAAACAAATTTCATTGACCAAAAAAAAAACATCAGACTTTTATGTTTCACAGAAGAAAGAAAGTCATACAGTTTTAGAACAATATGACGGTGAGTAAATAACTTTTTTTTTTGAATTTTTTTTTTTTTGAATGACTTATTCCTTTAAGGTGGCTAGCCCTAAATACTCAGTCCCATTATCAACCATCTTAACTAGTTTGACAACTTACTGATCAGCTAGAAATTATATAGTCCAGTGACGATTAGAAGCTGGTTCCACTTGATTTTCAGAATGGACAAAACCTGCTCTACTGGTTCACAATTAAGAGATCCATGAACACAAATACTCACTGATGACCCAGAGAAGCTCTGTGTGGCTGTATTCTGTGTAATAACCTCCTCTCTCCGCTCGGCACATGTAAACTCCTGTGTGCTTTACAGCAGCAGGACTGATAGTGTAAGAGCCTTCAGCTCCTCTCTTGCCGTCTGACAGGAGGTTATAATCATCTCTGTACCAGCTGAACGTCCATCCTCTTGAGGAGCTTCTCACCTTACATGTCAGAGTTACTGAGTCTCCCTCAGTCAGCCAGTTCTGAGGATAAATCATCAAAACTGCTTGGGCTCTTTCTGTCATGTGAAAAATGATGTGTTATTTTCCATAGTGAATAGTTTTGAGAACAGTGAAGAGTCATTTGTCTGAACCTGTTAAAAAAAGAGGAGCACTTGATTCCCTTTCAAAGGAACTCGCACTGCGTCAAAGATGCAGTGGGAATGTCTCTGTGTGACTGGGTCGTGAAGCATATGTGAAATCAATCCAATGTCGTGACGGAACGTCATAGGCAGGTGACGTCATGACCAGGAAACTATAAAGCACACCCAACCAAACAGCGTTAGCTTCTGTGTCTTCAGCAAGTCTCCTCACCAGGGCTTACCATTTTTTCCCGACCTCTCCACTGAGGAGTTGAAGAAACCAGTGTCATATCATGTTTTCCAACATCGTGTAACTGAAAGATTACGGTTATGTGGCAATTCCCAGGGTCGAAGAGACGCTAGCAAGTTATCTCTCCCCTGAGTCAGCATCATCCCTTAAAGCTCCGAAGTTACCCACCAAGCCTGTTAGAATGACATCTGCGCTGGTGGGTAAAGTGTATTTGGCAGCAGGTCAGGCAGCTGCCTGCTTTATACACTATGTCCACTATGGTCACGCTGAGCGTCGCCACCCGCACTCCCCCTCAGAAAGACTGGGAATCGGGGTGGTGCTCACAATTGAAACCTTCGAAGGATAAAACGGATCTGAGGACCATTATTATGATGTCAGTGGTGTCAGGCTTCTGAGGGCAGTCCCCTCCGAAGGAAAATAGATTACACCTCACTATACGGTGCCCGTTCTGCCAATACCTCCACCTTGTGTGCTTTGGGGCTCAGCGGTCTCCGACAAGCTCATGCCTCAACGTCCGCCTGAAAATGTAGCAGCGTCAAGATGCTCACCCCCTCTGAGGAGGGTCTCAGAGGGTCAGTTTGGTTGTTCCCTGCCGGTTTGCTGCTTCAGGGCACTGATTTGGCCACTCGTGTAACACCAGAGGCCAGCCTCGAGAGACTGGTTCCCTTAGTAGATTTTCTGGCAGCATGGAAGCTTCTGCCAAATATATCTCATTGGGTCCTGCAAAGTGTAGAAAAAAGGTACAGAATTCAGTTCGGGTCTCAGTCGCCTAGATTTATCAGGATTTTATCTGCAGTAGTAAGCCCCAAACAGGCTCTGGTCATGTAAAGTAAAGGCCCTGTTGGCAATGGAGGCCATAGAACGTTTTCCTCCTCCGGACAGGGAGTCAGGATTTTACAGTCGATACTTCATCATTCCGAAGAAGGATGAGGGGGTTGCATCCTATTTTAGATCTGCGCCAGTTAAATTGTGCTGTCAAAAAGCTCAAGCTCAGTCCTTCACCCCTGCCCGGAGTTATGGAAACTGTGGGCTTGGCCTCTGAGGGGACCCAGATCATAGGCTCGGGTCTCTCAACCGAAGTTGCTAAGACCATACTCCATTCCAGAGCTCCCTCCATGAAGAAACTGTATGCCCTGAAGTGGAGTTTCACTTCATGATGCGGGAGTCGCCTGCTTGGCCCAGCTAACTGCCCAGTTGGTATAGTACTGGAGTTCCTGCAAGAGCAATTCACTGCAGGGTAATCCCCATCCAACTTAACCCTCTACAGCACAGCATTGCCCTCAGGCAATAGAATGTTTTCTTAAGCCCTATGTTTTGTAAATTTTTCTTTAAATGATTACAACCAATTAGAAAGGTCGAGAAAGTACCAAAGAACAGTCCAGTAAGGTGTGGGAGTCACTATCAAGCACCATTTGAAGGTGGGATGTCCTGTTCTGACACACACAGGAGCACATGGTGTAAGGAGAAGACAAGATTATTTGCTTTAGTAATCTTATTTAAAATGACATGAACTGTACATTAAAAAATATGTGTGTGTGTATGAAGGTATAGAGAAGCTTTTTGTCAGGTTTTATGAAGTTTTTTATTTTATTTTGCATGTTCAGAAATTCAGTTTTCTCTTTCTGTTGCCTCAGGGCAACGTTGTGCGATAAGGGGTACTTTTCGAAGAGGTTTTGGACAATACCTCACATTGGCAACAATGCATTATAAGATGCAGGGTTCCTGGGTGTGCAGGAACACCCAAAGTGGTGTGCAAAAATTGTAACATACACCACTATTTCACAGCAGAGAAGAACTGCTTTTTGAAGTTTTGTATGGAGTGAAATCTTATTACATGAAGTACATTATATGGCATAGCACACTACATGATACAGACCTATGCATGTATCAAATTCAATATATCAATGTCTTTCTAGTGTTTTCCCTTTTTACTTAAAGGTGCTCTAAGCGATGTCACACATTTTTAGGCCAAAACATTTTTTGTCACATACAGCAAACATCTCCTCACTATCTGCTAGCTGCCTGTCCTCTGAACACACTGTAAAAAAAACACTGGTCTCTGTATTCGCCACAAGCTCCAAAAACGGCAATTAAAACAAACTGGTGCGGTCTGGACCACTTAACATAATAAACATGCTCCAGCCAATAACCGACAAGAATGATTTAAATGCGCGTTCATGACTGTTTCAGGAAGCATGGAGGGGAGGGGGAGGAGGAGGAGGGAGGGTCTAGCTACCCTCTGTTTTGTTTGACAACACTTCGAACGTCAACAGGAAGTTACTCCACCCAGGATCGCTTAGAGCACCTTTAATGATTTATTGAATTTTTTAAAAATATTTTTTTGATGATATTTTTCTCTATGATTCTGTACCATTGTCGCACAACATTGGCAACGAAAAAATATTTTGGGGTTGGGGGAGCGTGGGGGGCAAACTTTTTTTTTATCATTAAAATGTTCCCAAATGAACCAAAAAATTATGTGGAATTTTTTTTTAAATGCTATCAACGTGTGCAGTAGAGGGTTAAAGGTGTATGTAGCGGCAGTGAATCTGTTGGGAGACACCCTTGGTAACTCATTTCCTCCGTGGCACTCTGAGGCTGAGGCCTGCAGCACCCACGAGTGTGCCGGCTTGGGATTTGGCTGTAGTATTGGAAGGACTTTCCATGGTCTCCTTTGAGCCTATTGAAGAGGTTCCTGAGATGTTCCTCACACTTAAGACTGTGTTCTGACCAGGAGAAATTGAATCTGCTTTGCCCAATCAGGGCATTAGATGCATACGTCCACAGAGCTGCCCTGCCCTGTGGACTGACCAGTTGTTTGTGTGTTTCAGGTATCCCAAGAAAGGTACCCTGCATCTAAGCAGACTATGAGCAAGTGGATAGCTGAGGCTATATCACGTACAAATCGACCAGCCAGCCTTCTCCTTTGGCGGTCCGGGCCCACTCGACCAGGAGTATGGCTGCTTCCACAGCTTTGTTGTCAGTCTCCCTCCGGCAGGTTGGTCCTCGCCGCACACTTTTGTGAGGTTTTATAACCTAGGATCTGGCCTCCACTCCGGGGTCCAGGGTGCTTTCATTTTAGTGTGCGCAATACGATTTCACACAGACAGGCACTTGATACTATGGCAGCATGGGTATAGTTCCCACAGAATCTTCAACGCAGCATGAGTTCCCTTGAAAAAGAGTCTCAGGTTACAACTGTAACCATGGTTCCCTGAGAGGGAACGAGACTCTGCGTTGCTTTACCATACTCCCGGCAGGCCTGTGAGCTATGACCAACTTGCTTCAGTCTATCAGAAGCAAGTGCTGTTTGGTTTGGGTATGCTTTATAGTTTCCTGGTCATGACATCACTCGCCTATAACATTCCGTCATGCCATTGAAGTGATTTCACACGTGCTTCATGATGCAATCATGCAGAGTCAATCCCACAGCGTCTTCGATGTAGCATCTCATTCCCTCTCAGGGAGCCATGGTTATGGTCGAAACCTGAGATGTTCTATTGAATGTACATTACTTCAGATCTGAAAAGTATAATTTTTAAAAACTGGGCTTACAATAGAATAATATAATATTAATAAAATATTAATTTAAAAGTCCTCTTAAATTCACTTAGAGTACAATTTTATGACATTTTATGACTTTCTTTTAAAAAGTGCACAAATTAAAGTTTTACTTTAAAGTACATTTAAAATCATTATGTTTTAATAATCTTTTGTTGTATATGTGTGTGTGTGTGTGTGTGTGTGTGTGTGTGTGTGTATATATCTCTTCCGTAGGCTAGACCATCCCATTTAACAAAGCTTGTTCCAACATTTGTGGCCTTCGAAGGCGTGGCCTTTAAAGTATCAAAGGATGCAGCCTCTGAATTGGGCCGCAGCTACTCTTTGCAGATACCATAGAAAGAATGAGAAGTGCTGTAAACTGAATCCTAGGGCACAACAGGGCTATTGGCACACCTTAAGAAAAATTGTGCTTTTCACTACTCTTAAAGTATATGATTGCAGGAAAATATATATATATATATATGTCACGTATCCTGCGCCTGCTGTTTCCTGCTACTACCCACCAAAGGTCACCGGTTCACCATTGTCACCTTTTCATGGCACACACAGTCACACATCACTCTGGACTACATTTCCCACAATTCCCCATCTTTTTCGTTTGGGACTCAATGAACCATTAAGATCCTGGTTCCCTGAAGGAACATTACATTCCTCTCTGAGAGACTTTATGGACTATGCTTTAATGTTCTGTGGTTCACCGTTTACTGTGGAGGAAGCTCTGGCAGCAGCAGAACTTGTACCATCGCACATTTCTATACCATCCAGTCTAGGTATTATAATCCCAAAACTCTCTGCACTCCCAAATCCAGTAACTCTTTTGCTAGTTCCTGATCACATAATGGTGGCCGCATCGGATTCAGTTTCTGCATTTAAGACCATTCCAGAGCCTCATTACCTCTCAGCAGCCATGGTAGAGCCTCATTACATTTCATCAGATCTTTGAGATCCTCGTCTCGTCTCGGAAGATCTTCCAGAACCTCTCCACATCTTGTCTACCATCCCGGAGTCACATCCTTTGGCAGTTGGCTTTCCAGAACCCTGCTCTGTTCTATCAGGGTAAACCAACTTCAAGCGTCAGAGGTTGGCATCCAGCATTGAGGATCCACCGCTGGTGTCAATACGTACTGCTCGTATCCTCAAACCAACTCATATTAGCCCTGTGCTTTATGCACCTTCCTGCTTTATCGTTCCCATACCTGAGCCAGTTCACAACATGGCTGCCACTTCAAAGACTGTTTACAATGTGGCTGCCATGTCAGAGGCTCCAATCAAGATGGCCACCATTCCTGAGCCAAGTCAAGCCACAGTTGATCTCCCTGAACCAAGTCAAGCCACAGTTGATCTCCCTAAGCCAAGTCAAGTCACAGTTGATCTCCCTGAGCCAAGTCAAGTCACAGTTGATCTTGCCTTGCCACGTCTCAGCAGACCTCCCAGAGCTTCGCCACGTCTCAGCAGACCTCCCAGAGCCTCGCCACGTCTCCGCTGATCTTCCAGAGCCACGTCACGTCTCCGCTGATCTTACAGATTCTCATCCCATAATGGCCATCAAAGCAGCATCCACGGACAAGATGGCCGCCCCGCCAGTGTCTCTAGCCTCCGCTCCAGTGCCCGAGTCGTCTCCAGACTTCGCTTCAGTCACCGAGCCCACTCCACACTCCGCTCCAGTCGCAGAGCCCGTTCCAATCCATGAGCCCGCTCCACTCCACGAGCTCGCTCCATTCCACTATCCGGCTTCAAAATCTGCTCCAGACCAAAGAAGTGCGGACCCTCCCAATGAAATTTCAGAGAATCTCTCAGAGGCACCCGACCTGCTGTGGCTCTCCGAGGCACCCGACCCGCCATGGCACCTAGAGTCCCTGGACCCACCCTGGAGACCCTTACCAGCCTGCGCCACCCAGGCCAACTACCCAGCCTGCACCAGCCTGCGTTCTGTCACGTATCCTGTGCCTGCTGTTTCCTGCTACTCCCCACCAGAGGTCACCGGTTCACCATTGTCACCTTTTCATGGCACACACAGTCACACATCACTCTGGACTACATTTCCCACAATTCCCCATCTCTTCCCATCAGTGACACTTTATAAGCTGCACCCAAACACACACACATTGCTGAGTATTGTTTAGCCTTGTTTTCACCCTTGTCTCAGTGTTCTTTGTTCCCTGCCTTGCCTGTGTTTTTGACCCTGGACTGTTTCTTTGTTTGATCACTTGCTGCCTGTCTTGACCTTTGCCTGTGTTTTGGATTACTCTTTTCCCTTGCCCTCCTGTATCTGTTTCCTGGTGTTTGACCTCTGCCTGTACGACTACGCTCATTTTAATAAAGCCTGCACGTGGATCTCCCACTCCGACGTCCAGTTCCCTTCGTTACAATATGTTTGTATTAGACACTGATGCAACATTTTGTGTTTAATCCTATTAAAGTGGTTAATTTTGTTTAAATCTTATAAATGTATGAGGTGGTGAGGGGGGCCTTTTACCCCACACATGGGATAAAAGGCACACAGTATTCATACAAATACTTTAGCTAAAATAATGTTTTTAATAATGACTAGGTTAATACTTGTTCAAAAAAATAACTTTAGCAAAGTTTGTACAATTTTTCTGTTCATTTTGATAAATAAAAGAATTCATTTTTGTTCAGTAAATATACTGCCATTAAAATAGGCCTGTGATATATTTTTATAAATAAAATATGAAAATAGATTTTAGAAATACATAAACAGTTATTTTAAAAACTAAAGATTCTGAAAGTATTGAAGGAGATCCCATTATAGTCTATTTAATATAGATTTACAGTAGTAACAAATTATATTTTATGATATAATTAATTTTAAAATATGATTGTTTCATTATAAATATGGGCATTATCTCTAAGATGGATACCCAATTTGATATGATATTTGCTATGTGAATCTAACCATGTCATATCAACAAATGGAAAAGTCAGTCAGCTATTCATTATAATGTTAATTATTGTGCCTTTTGCCCCAACAGCAGGGGCGCTTTTTACCCCAAATACCATACTTTTACATATTCTTCCGTTATTGAAAAAATGTTGCTTGAATTACCTCGAACAAAACTGAATATCATTAAGAAGACCTTTGTCTGAAAATACAAACATTCATTTACAGGATTAGTCTACTTTTAAATAAACTTTTCCTGATAATTTAATCACCCCCATGTCATCCAAGATGTTCATTTCTTTCTTTCGTCAGTCAAAAAGAAATTAAGGTTTTTGATGGAAACATTCCAGGATTTTTCTCCATATAGTGGACTTCAATGGCCTCCAGACGGTTGAAGGTCAAAATTAAAGTTTCACTGCAGCTTCAATAGGCTTAAATGATACCAGACGAGGAATAAGGGTCTTATCTAGCAAAACGATCGGTCGGTAAGCGTTTTGAAGAATGCGGAAACCGGAAATACATTAAAGGCGATATTTTGTGTTTATAAAGCATAAACAGTTTTATTTTTTTCGAAAATGACTGATCGTTTCTCTAGATAAGACCCTTATTCCTTGTCTAGTATCGTTTAAAGCCCTTTGAAGCTGCACTGAAACTGTAATTTTGACCTGGAACCGTCTGAAGGCCAATCCTGGAATGTTTTCATCAAAAACCTTAATTTCTTTTCGACTGACGAAAGAAAGATATAAACATTTTGGATGACATTGGGGTGAGTAAATTATCAGGAAAGGTTTATTTAAAAGTGGACTAATCCTTTAATGGATTCTCATTTGCTACTTAAATCAACAACATTTAAAAAAATATCAAATATTAGATCAAACTACCTCAGAATCAACTTTGCGTTGATGCCTGCGATCGCATCAAGGATCAGACAAATTTACATGTGCATTTTGAAAAACAGATGTTTAGGAAAGTGCCGTGGCAAGTTTTTGTGCCATCTAGTGGTTTAGAGGAAAATAAAATCAAAGGTGCTTTTTGCCCTGTGACGCCTTTAGCCCCATTGTAGTCTACCTGTCGTGACTTCTCTTATAAAACAGCATTTTTTCGGTGTAAACTAAAAAATAGATCAATCCAAAATGAATGTTGAAGATTAGCCGATGGGCTTTCAGTTCAATAAATAAGTTATTTCCTCACAAAAGTGATTTATTCAGCGTAGTGAAGCCTCTTTTCCATTGAAAAAAAAAAAAAAACTGCCTTTGTTTCCTTCCCTGCGTACCATGGCATTAGCAGGAGTTACACTTTTTTAAGCTTAGATTACAGGCTTGCCTTCAAGTGGCTTTAATGCAGCCTCTGAAATGGGCAGCTTTAGTGTGAAGATGCAGCATGATGTAACACAATAACAGCCATCAGAGCAGGATTGCGGACCAATGTGATTTCACACCAAAGTTACACAGAACAACGCCACAAAAATAGAAACAACATGATTGACAAATTGTGTCCCTTTTCACTGCTTGTTATGTCAGATTTATGCTGAAGAGATAACATTAACCGTGTCGCACATAGGAAATGAATGCATATTTGTATAACACTGCAATGATTTTTCATTGTTTTTCTTTGTTGCTCTTGCATCTTTTGCAGCCTCTCACATATGACACAGCATTCTAAAAACATGGTGCTTAAGTTAAAAAATGCAAAAAGCATCTCAAGACCTTGCGTTACTTTCCCCTCCACAGCCGACACATTGAATGGTTCCTGATGTATGCAAAAAAAAAAAAAAAAAAATCATATTTGAAAAATATTTTATTCTTTTTATTTCTTTTATCATTTTGTCCTTATGAATCTTATTAATCTTTTGTTTATGAATTCTAGATTCATTTTATGCCTTATGTTACATTATTTTCCCTGTACAAATTGATTTCTTTGTGTATTTTTCCTTGAGACTTGATTGTATGATGTACCATTATAACAAAGTGCATCTGTTTTCATCTCTGCAGACATGAGATGATGCAAGATCTGCTAATATTACAAGAACATGGTCACTTAATCAGATCTGCTAGGTGCATCTTGTCTTGAGTGCAAATGGTTGCACAAGAAGTACCAAGAATTTGAATGGGTACTTTCCCTAGTTCCTTCCTGTAAGCAGTGCACAGTATGTAAAATGTTTAGTTTCAGAAGACTTGGACTTTTTTCTTGTCTCTCTATTCATTCTGCAAATATCTTACTTCTTTTTGGGCCTTTCTTTCTCTATACTCTGATCTTAAACTTCATCTGTTAGATACAATATTTTGGATTTTATTATCTATTGACTAAGATGAATGTATTTTTTCTTATCTTGATACTTATTTGCTATTACAATTTTAATATTTACTTGATTAATTTATTGTCTTTATAATTTTACATTTTATTTCTTAAAATTTGTTATTCTTTATTTAAAATTTGATCTCTGACATAATCATTGCTCGTCTGCCTGGATCACACTGCATCAGTTCCTAACAACAGTAACTTGTGAAAAAGAAGTTGGATACACTTTAGCATAGCCTAAGAGTACTTATTACAGAAATAATATACTTTAAAAGAATGTAAACTAAATTTAACATTTTCAGACACTTAATTGCATGTTAATTGCAATTTTTAAAATGCATAGCTTAAAGGGATAGTTCACCCAAAAATGAAAATTTGATCTGCTTACCCCTAGCACATACAAGATGTAGGTGACTTTGTTTCTTCAGTAGAACACAAATGATGATTTTTAACTCCAACCACTGCCATCTGTCAGTCAAATAATGCTTTGGGTGAACTATCCCTTAGATGTTTTAGTTTTTTCTTGGCTATATATATATATAACTTTTAAGACTTTAAGTACACTACAATTTCACATTCTATACAATTAATTTTATGTTATATACTTATAAGATCTGAAGTACACAAATGCACATTCTATACAGGAACTCACTTATTTTTCACAAAGAGTGTAGCATGGAATTTCTGTACACCTTGTGGCACCAAATGGAAATGCAAAAACACTGATTCTCATTCACTATTAATAACTGGATGGGTTCTTTGATTGTTTTCTTATACACTCCTCCTATCTGCCAATTGGTTTAACAAACATAGTCACAATATCATTCCATTGTTTGAATGGTGAATGAGTGTTACAGACAATAAAGCACTCACCTTCCACTTTGATTGAAAAAGCTACACTCTGCTGGGATTTCATTGGTCTGTTCTCTCTATCTCCCCAACAATGATATTTATCCTGATCAGACATAGAAACTTTCTCAATAGTGAGAGTCTCTCTGCTTGTGATTTTCTCTGGCTCGCCTGCATCAAATGTGCTGCTGTATTTAGACCACTGAAATCTCCAGTCACTGTAATGAGACTCTATTGAACACTTCAGAGAGATGGTCTCTCCAATGAACACAGACATGTCTGGATCTGCTGTAATTGTTGCTCTGGGTAGATCTGTGAATAAAAAAAATAAAAATAAAAAAAACATTTGTGAGTGTATAATGCAGAAATAAACACTTGAACGATGATGTTAGCAAAATGCATGTGAATATTATATTAACCTGATACAGTCAGTGTAACAGAGTCGCTGATCTCTGATTGTTGCGAGTCTTGTTTCTTCTCTCCTCTACAGGTGTATTTACCACTGTCAGACTCATAAGATGTAAATTCATACACTCTCTCTGTGCAGGGGGTGATCAAACCATCTTTATACCAACTGTATGTCCAGTCAACCTCTTCCTCTATGTCACATCTGAGAGTGACTGTCTCTCCGCTGAAGACACAGTCACTAGGCATTACAGTCACTTGAACTTTTGGTCTTGCTGAAAAATCAATCTAAGGTTAATTTTGTCATACAAACATTGTGAAACACTTAAACACTTAAAGGAATAGTTCACCCAAAAATGAAAATTTGATGTTTATCTGCTTACCCCCAGGGCATCCAAGATGTAGGTGACTTTGTTTCTTCAGTAGAACAGAAATAATGATTTTTAACTCCAACCGTTGATGTCTGTCAGTCTTATAATGCGAGTGAATGGTCACACAGTTTATAAGAGTCAATAAACACGCACAGACGAATCCAAATTAAACCCTGCGGCTTGTGACGGCACATTGATGTCCTAAGACACGAAACGATCGGTTTGTGCGAGAAACCGAACAATATTTATATAATTTTTTACCTCTAATACACCACTATGTCCAACTGCGTTCAGCATTTGCTTGGTGATGTCTGATCGCGCTCTGACAACGGAAGTGATGTCTGGCACTCATTGAAGTATATGCGCGAGACATCACTGCCGTTGTCAGAGCGCGATCAGACATCACCAAGCGAATGCTGAACGCAGTTGGACATAGTGGTGTATTAGAGGTAAAAAATGATATAAATACTGTTCGTTTTCTCGTTTCGTGTCTTAGGACATCAATGTGCCGTCACGAGCCGCAGGGTTTAATTTGGATTCGTCTGTGCATGTTTGACTCTTATAGATTGTGTGACTATTCACTCTTATTATTTGACTGACAGACGGCAGCGGTTGGAGTTAAAAATCATCATTTGTGTTCTACTGAAGAAACAAAGTCACCTACATCTTGGATGCCCTGGGGGTAAGCAGATAAATATCAAATTTTCATTTTTGGGTGAACTATCCAATAAATTTTCAATCAGAAATGGCTGGTAAATTCACAAATAATTAAAATAATAATTAACATTAAATTAAACATGACATTTTGAAGTAGACAGACTGAAATTTTTTTTAGTGTATAAATAATATGCAATATGTGTAACATGAACACTGTTTTATAAAATTGTATTAAAATTCTCCTTTCTCACTTTACTTTTTTTCCCCAGTTAGTAATAGTAATAGTCTATATTTATGTATGAAAATGAAGCGTGCAAGAATATTTTAGATAAAAAAGGCATAAATCATCACCTTGAGTGTATCCAGACAGAGTGGGTGACATCAGCACTAAAAGTGGGAGAAACCCATGTAGACATGAGGCATTTCCATTAATACAGCACAAAGCACATTCATGTGTTAGTGACGTCCTGTGGTGTGGCACGCTACTCTATCTTGAACTATTTTAGTATTTTGACAATTTATAATTATTATGCATGCATCTTTATGAACTCTTAAATTGAGAGGCTACGTGGATTGTACATTTTAAAAATAATTTGTCACTCCACAGGACCATTAACTAGACAAACCTATCAGACGGTCACAATTTTGTTTATATAAACAGGGAAAAATCTAAGATAACGATAGTAAACTATGGAGTGCCGCAAGGATCTGTGTTAGGCCCTCTGCTATTTTCAATCTATATGCTGCCACTCTGCAATATTATAAGAAAACATGGAATTAGTTTCCACTGCTCTGCCGATGGTACTTATATATTTCAACACAACCAGATGAAATCTCTAAATTATCCAATCTGACAGAATGTATTAAAGAAGTAAAACATTGGATGACTAGTAATTTTCTTCTATTAAATTCAGATAAGACTGAAGTATTACTTATTGGGCCAAAAACCTGTACACAGAATCTTTCAGACTACAACCTGCATTTAGAAGGATGTACTGTTACTCCATCCTTATTAGACAGCAACTTGTCCTTTGAAAATCATATTTCATATGTTACAAAAACAGCCTTCTTCCACCTCAGAAACATTGCTAAGATATGGAATATGTTATCTATTTCTGATGCAGAAAAGTTAGTTCATGCTTTCATGATGTCTCAACTAGATTACTGTAATGCATTATTAGCTGGTTGTCCTGCTTCCTCAATAAACAAGCTACAATTAGTACAAAATGCAGCTGCTAGAGTTGTATGATCATATAACACCAATTTTATCATCTCTACACTGGTTACCCATTAAGTTCCGTATCGATTATAAAGTATTGCTAATGACCTATAAGGCTCTAAATGGTTTAGCTCCTGTGTACTTAACCGATCTTCTATTGCCCTACAATCCTTCACGCTCTTTAAGATCACAAAACTCTGGACTTCTGGTTGTACCTAGGATATCTAAGTCCACTAAAGGAGGGAGAGCGTTTTCACATTTGGCTCCGAAACTCTGGAATAGCCTTCCTGATAATGTTAGGGGCTCAGACTCACTCACCCAGTTTAAATCTAGATTAAAGACGCATCTCTTTAGCCAAGCATTCACATAATGCATCTCATACCAGATCAATTGCACATGACTAACTTTGCTTAATGTTATGAACAGCAGCTACGCTAATTATTCTCCATTTGCTTTTCTGTTTTAGAGACTAGAGAGGACATCAGCTTCAGTTTGAATCCAGCCTCTTAAGAAGACCTCAGATGACCAACACCTATGAAGAGACGGCGCCAACTCCTGCGAGGACTTCAGAAGACGCAATCATCTGGATCAACATGCACATTGCACAATTTCTATATCCTAATTATTGTTAATGTAATTCATTTTTCCAGGAGCTCATAGCTTCTACGTTCAGTTAAACTGCTAACAGTGATTGTAAAATTAATTGCCTAAATTATTACATTATTTGCTAACTGCATTCTTTAAATTGTGATGTTGACATGCATTCTCTGTAAAGCTGCTTTGAAATTATATGTATCGTGAAAAGCGCTATACAAATAAATGTGAATTGAAATTGAATTGAACAAACTAGGCAAATAGGTCATTCAAAATTGTTAAAGGTAGACTGTATTTTTTTTTTTTTTTTATTTATTTATTTTTTAAATATGTCAATCGGTTCTGACAAAAATGTTATTTTTGGGTAAACTAACCCTTTAATCTTGAACCTCCAGGGGAAAAAAAAAAAAAACAGAACAGAGGAGAGGAGAGTCTGCTGGCAAAAAGAGAATGTGACAGAGCTCGTAATAAAACGAGAGTCAACATTGGCTTGGCTTTTCGGACATGCAAGAACTGAGAGATTCAAAATAAATAGTAAAACACAAAGATGGTGTTTTTATTTCTCAACAGGTATTTTATTGAACAGATAAATAAGTAGCTCTCTATAAGAGTTTGTTATAAAGCACTAGAGGGCCAAAAGTTACATAGGGTGCTTCTCATTACTCAAATTGATGTTTCCCTTATTTCCTCATTTCCAGCACATGAATGAGGAATGAGGAGTGAGGAAGCTGAGGAGTCATGAGCGAGGACACATAGGTGTATCCCTCGCATCCCAATGGGGTGGAGCTAAGACGAGAGGAAAGGAAGCAAGGAAAGGAAACGAGGATACCTTTAAACATTTAATACATTCCCTATAAACAAAATTAAAATGTTAAGCATTATCAGCCCATATGCTTTTGACATTAATTAGTTCTGTTTGATAGTTAACTTGTTTTTGTATCTGTTTCAAAAAATAACAAAATAATTGATCATATTTCTTCAAGGTTTGACTGTTTTAATATGCTCCGTTTATCAGAGTTCTTTAATTAAATGTTGGTTTACAGCGGTTTATTAATATATAATATTAATATAACATTGCTTGAAGTAGTCTTTTTCTGCTAAAAAGAGACCAGTGACCAGCTCATTTTACAACTGTTGAAATACAAAGTTCTGGCATGAAACTCTAGATGGCGCAGACTAATAGGTCCTTTAACACACCTGCTAATTATCACATCATTATCTATAGGTCACAGATGATTGGTTCCTGCTGTATTAGTAGCCAATGAGCTTGCGTGCTTAATCTTTAAATACATGAGTTAGCATTGCTTAGTAGCGCAGCATGCTTCAGAAATCATCTAAGATAAGTACATGGGTTTTACACTATATCACTGTGCATTTTTGCATAGTCTGCTTTATCAATTCTATGTCATATCAACAGTCTGTTTAATGCTTAGAGAGAATTACTAAGCATTTTAGCAGCTAGCACATATGCATGTGTATAATGATACAGAGACAAGCTTGCTGAACTTTAAATGGAAACAGGTTTCACTTTTGTATCACATTCTAACGAAGCTACAGCAAGTATTTTGTACAACTTCAACAACTCTTCAAGGCTGATGTTTCATGTACCTAGGTGTTCGGGCTGGGTCAGCTGATGCATGTTGGAGTCATGCTCATTAATTTTCTGTTCATCCGAATGAGTTTACTTTTTAGGAGTATAAAGGGTTACAATGACATTATCAAACGATGCTACATCATTATACTATTGTTTGCTCAGGTGGCCGTGGAGGGTTTCTTATCTCTATTAGCCTGCAACATTTTACCATTTGTTAAAGCCACACATAATGTGCATTCTAATTGGTATGTTTGAGCCTTTTGGCTCAGACACACATAGACATAGGCCACTAGAGCTAAGCCATTTGGTGTGGTAGCCCAGGCACACATAGCCATATTGTTCACTAAAGCTAAGCCATTTGGCGTGGTAGCCCAGGCACACATAGTCTAATAGGCCACTAGAGCCAAGCCTTACAGCCCAGACCTTACAGGGCCAGGCACACATAGATGGCATACACACGGTTCCTATGGCTCTTCAGAGCAGCAGCAGTACATATGTTTTGGCGGTAGATCTGCTGGGGGGTTAGGGTGAATCATCATCTTGCCTTCTGCATTGATGGGGGATCTCTGACATCTCTGGGCTTGTATTGTCCAATATCATGTCACCTGCTCTGTTGGGGGGTTATTCGCTATATTGTACAGCAGCAGCATGTCTTACTTGCTTACAGCAGCGGGTCGTGTATGTATTGGCAGTAGCAAGTCCCGTACTTGCTCTGCAGCAGCAGCAATAATCAACAGCAGCAGCAGCAATTAAGCAGCAGCAGCGTAGCAGATCTATTCCGCCAAGACCAAATCTATCTACATTGTCATATCCATTACCATACCAAACACTCCGAGAGTTGTCATGACAGAATTACTGAGATCAAATACAGTGGCATGAAAAAGTATGTGAACCCCTTGCAGAATCTGTGAAAATGAGAATTATTTGAATAAAATAAGAGGGATAATAAAAAAATGCATGTTATTTTTGGTTTAGTACTGTCCTGAGTAAGATATTTTACATAAAAGATGTTTGCATTTTGTTCACAAGACAAAACAATAGCTGAATTTATTAAAATAAGTATGTGAACCATTCATAAGTATGTGAACCATTGATTCTCAATACTGTGTGTGGTTACCTGATGACTTTTTTTTTGTTGTTTTGTGATGGTTGTTCATGAGTCTCTTATTTGTCCTGAGCAGTTAAACTGACCTCTGTTCTTCAGAAAAATCCTCCAGCTCCTGCAGATTCATCAGTTTTCAAGCATTTTTGTATATTTGAACCCTTTCTAGCAGTGACTGTAGGATTTTGAGATCTGTGTTTTCATACTGAGGACAACTAAGGGACTCAAACACAACTATTAAAAAAAGTTCAAACATTCACTGATGCTCCAGAAGGAAACACGATGCATTAAAAATCGGGGTGTGAAAACTTTTGAACAGGATGTCACAATTTTTCTTATTTTGTTTAAATATCATTGTTTTTCATTTAGTACTGCCCTTCAGAACCAACAGAAGATACTTGCATGTTTCCCGGCAGAAAAATTAAGTACAATTTACCTTGATATTTGAATTCAAAAGTTTTCACCCCTCGGCTCTTAATGCATCATGTTTCCTTCTGGAGCATCAGTGAATGTTTGAACCTTTTTTAATAGTTCAGTTTGAGTCCCTCAATTGTCCTCAGTGTGAAAAGATGAATCTCAAAATCATACAGCCACTGCTGGAAAAGGGTTCAAATATGCAAAAATGCTTGAAAACTGATGAATCTGCAGGACCTGGAGGAATTTTCTGTAGAACAGAGCTCAGTTTAACTGCTCAGGACAAACAAGAGACTCATGAACAACCATCACAAAACATAAAAACAGTCGTAGATCATCCAGGTAACCACACACAGTATTGAGAATCAATGGTTCACATACTTATGAATGGGGTTATTTTAATAAATTCAGCTATTGTTTTGTCTTGTGAACTAAATGCAAACATCTTTTATGTAAAATATCTTACTCAGGACAGTACTAAACAAAAAATAACATGCATTTTTTATTATCCCTCTTCTTTTATTAAAATAATTCTCATTTTCACAGATTCTGCAAGGGGCTCACATACTTCTTCATGCCACTGTACATTTAACACTTCAAGAAAACATTTGCATTACAAAGTCTATAAAGTACAGTATCAAAGTTGGCCCATTTGATTTTAAAGGTGCCGTAGAACGTCTTTTTGAAAGATGTAACATAAGTCTAAGGTGTCACCTGAATGTGTCTGTGAAGTTTCAGCTCAAAATACCCCATAGATTTTTTTTTATTAATTTTTTTAACTGCCTATTTTGGGGCATCATTAAATATGAGCCGATTTAGGCTGCGGCCCCTTTAAATGCTCACACTCCCCGCCCACGGAGCTCCCGCTTGCCTTTAACAGCATAAACAAAGTTCACACAGCTAATATAACCCTCAAAATGGATCTTTACAAAGTGTTCGTCATGCATACTGCGTGCATGTGTCGGATTATGTGAGTATTGTATTTATTTGGATGTTTACATTTGATTCTGAATGAGTTTGAGGCTATGCTCCGTTGCTAATGGCTAATGCTACACTGTTGGAGAGATTTATAAAGAATGAAGTTGTTTATGAATTATACAGACTGCAAGTGTTTAATAATGAAAATAACGACGGCTCTTGTCTCCGTGAATACAGTAAGAAACGATGGTAACTTTAACCACATTTAACAGTACATTAGCAACATGTTAACGAAACATTTAGAAAGACAATTTACAAATATCACTAAAAATATCATGATATCCTGGATCATGTCAGTTATTGCTTACCTAGTCTGATGATTCAGCTGTGCACATCCAGACATCCTGCCCTTGTCTAATGCTTGAACATGATCTGGCATATGCAAATATTCGGGGCGTACACCCTGACTGTTACGTAACAGTCAGTGTTATGTTGAGATTCGCCTGTTCTTCGGAGGTCTTTTAAACAAATGAGATTTATATAAGGAGGAGGAAACAACGGTGTTTGAGACTCACTGTATGTCATTTCCATGTACTGAACTCTTGTTATTTAACTATGCCAAGATAAATTCAATTTTAATTCTAGGGCACCTTTAAGGGTTAGAGACAGTGCACTGTAAAAAGTAATACGCTCTATCTACTCAATAAAATTGTAGCAACAGATTACAAGTAATATTATTAATTAAATTCAACATATAAGCATTGAGTTAGAATTAATCAAATTAATTACTTAAAAGTCAATCATTTAAAATGTGCAAAATTAGCAAACACCATTACAAAAAACTCAAACTGACATAAAAATTTTATGTTTTACTCATTTTAAATGGTTGACATTTTAGTAATTCATTTGATTAACTCTAACTCAATTCTATTTGTTGAATTTAAATAATAATATTGCTTGTAATCGTTGCCAAAATTTTATGTAGTAGATATAGCATATTACTTTTTACAGTGTGGAATATTTAGACAAAACTAAATTTTGACTATTTGTGGTGCAAAAACCTTGATCAGCATTATAAGTGGACCTCAGAATGAAAAAAAATGTATATTTAAAATGTATTGCATGACCTCTTTATTACTCCCAATTTGCCTTCAGGTAAGTGGGACAAAGAAATACATCCTAGATAAGTCATGAAAGAAAGTTTGTTAAGAACTGAGTAGTAAGAACCAGCATGGGGAGCCCATCCTCTCAAAATGGTTTTAGAGACGATGAGGGAGATAATACAGTCAAGAAACAAAGCATATAGCGTATGAAGCACAAAGCCAACATGCATTTTACTCACATTGTTTTCCTTGATGTACACTTGAAATAAATCATCCAAAAGTTGTTTTTTTTCTTTTCTTTTTTTTTAACAGTGATGCCATGGAACAGAAGCATTTTTGGTTCCCCAAAGAACCTTTCAGTGAACATTACAGTGAACCATTGTGAACAAAGAGTGAAGAACATTTTCAAACCATAAACCTTTTATGTGGAATTGAAAGTTTCCATTGATGGAGCCATCAATGCCAATAAAGAATTTTTTAAATATTTTAGAAATATTTTTGAGAGTGTAGCACAAGATGTGTTGAAGCAGCACTGTGGTTAAAGTCACACGCTCTATTGCCATTTTACTAAAAAAAGACAATAACTGCCCTACATATTTATATTTCAAATAGCTTTGTTTATAGACTCTTTTTTTTTTTTTTCTTTTTTTTTTTTGTCAGATGGTGAATGTGTCAACAAAAATGTTGCTGTGTTGTACACATTTAAAAAATAAAAATAAAACTGGGTTGTTAAGATAAATCACTTATGTTGATGCTCTGGATAAAACACTTATGGTTAATTTTAAAAGAATATTTATTTTAATAAACAAAATAATAGAAATAGAAAATAATACTTACCGAGCATTAGCAAAAGTGCACCAATTTCCATAGTATTCTATTAATAATGGACTATCAAAGTCAAGTATTGTGGATAATTTCACATATGGCAATTTGCAAAAACGAAAGATGCAGAAATAACCTTGCAGCCTGTAACCCTGCAAATTCACAGGCGTAGGCAGGCTTTATTTAGAGACAAAGTATATGATGTCACTGGAACACAAAGTGAAGTGTGAATGGACCCCCACACTTTTGTTTTATATAGACATTGTGTTTCAGTGCGGCATGAAAAGGTGAGAAAAGGCTTGTGGTTTAGAAGTGCAGAGAAACATCAGCATGATCTATCATGTCAATAAATGTAATAAATATTGAAATGTTAAATTTTGCTTCTTAAAATTTTTGGTCGCACTTTATATTAAATTTTTTCTTGATTGCTTAAACACTATAACCAGGCAATAAACTAAAATTTGGCCCTGTCCCAAATGGCACACTCCGGACTTGTGGACTTCCTCAGAGTCCACACTTTGGTGACGTCATGTAGTGCAGACCTATAGGGCCCTTGGCGCGAGTCCACGAGGGCGCATTGAAAGGTATTTTTGGGACAGACTTGAACGTCACGCGGAAAATAACGGTCTGGTTGTTTTTTGACAGGAGCTGCAGGTTCGGAGAATATGCTGCCTATTGTTGTTGTTGTTGTTGTTGTATATCACCAGGCTGCGATTTGTAGGGGGATGGGGGGATTTCCCCCCTTCTGGTCTATGTATCCCTGCCTCTGCTGAATTATTTTTATCCCCGGTGGGGATAAAAAATACCAAAATAAAAAACACGGTCTGCTTTGCAAAGGAAAACTCGACTCACAAACAAACAGAAGTGATGTGCAAATAAAAAGGTCATTTTGAGCGAAAACGCAGAGGAGTAACAAATATATGTATTGTGTTTTACAAATATACAGTTTTTCTCAATTGCTAAAACACAACCTATTGGCTGAACAAAGTTCTCAGTGGCCTGACCTCATTTAGCTAATTGTGCAGTCTGTTGTAAATACCTTAAACAATTTCAAATGGTAAAACAAAATTTGCAGATCACACTTAAACTTTTCAGCAAAACTCTAAACACATTCTCATTCTCAAAACACATTCTGCACTCTAATGCACATGTCATCCATACTGGTAAACACAAGTGGCAACAATCAAATACAAATAAAGAACAGATGTCATTGATTGAACACAACCACTCAAAATTGATGTAACCTTTTTCAAATGATGTGACACAACCAATATAAGCCATTTCAGCAAGCAAACAGGTTGTTGAAGGTGGGAAGGAGAAAGTCTGAGAATAGATAGAAGAAACAATGTGAGAGGACGAGGACGAGTGAGTATGTGAGGTGGGCGACGAGGAGGAAGAGGAGGAGGGCAAGAAAGAGGAAGAGGAGGAGGAGGGAAAGAAAGGAGGATGGGGAGGTCAAGAAAGAGGAGGATGAGGAGGGCAAGAAAGAGTAGGAGGAGGAGGGAAAGAAAAAAGGAAGAGGAGGAGGGAAAGAAAGAGGAGAAGGAAGAAAAACAAAAAATTGCAAAGAGCAAAGCAGAGTAGTAATTTCTGATCAATTTTGAGCTACTATGATAGAACATGTTTTTGTTCATCAAAAGACAATGACGGAGAAATATTACATTTGTTTTGAGATTAAAAATGTACTTCTCCCTGAGAACTATATGTTTTTAACAATGTGTTTTCTGGGGGGTTTTTTTTGGTGTATTGTTTACTGACTGCTTGATAGTGTATATCACTTTGATCACTTTTATGATTTGAGAGCAGTGCTTGATTTTGAACACAGGTAAAACTGTTTTGAGGCGAAAGTTTCATTTTGCAGGATGAGTCAGAGGTTTTGTATATAGTGCTTGAAGATGAGGTTTTGTGTTTAATGGTTTCAGAAAATGGAGCAAGGTTTCAGAAATTGTGTTTTAGCAATTGAGAAAAACTGTAAATAAAAGCACCTACACCATATTTCACAAATAAATACAAACCATCCATATAAATGGCATGTAACCTTTGAACAAATACCAAATCTAGTGCATACATACGCACACCTCTCTGTTACGATTGTAAGACCCTTGCCTTTTTATGAGATCTCTCAGCTTGATTTTCTCACAAATGTGTGCAGGCAGATTTTCTCACAAATGCAGTTGAGCAACTTCCTCTTCCAAAACAGCATATGGCACTTTGCTATGGGTCAATTTACACTAGTCCGCCGAGTGAAGCCCCAAAACATGCGTTTATAATGATAATAATAATAATAATAATAATAATAAACTTTATTTTACAGTGCCTTTAAAAGTTGCACCTCAAAGCGCTTTACAAGAACATATAAATGCAATGGAATAGAGGAAATAAAAGATAGAAATATGCATCAAAACACATTTCAAGACAGTTTTCAGCTGACGAAAATGAGTGGTGAACAGGTGTGTTACGCATGCTGCGTGTGTGTCATGTTTATGTATGTGTGGTAGTCTTGTCTTGTGTGTTCCAGATCCCATTGGTCCATCAGCCTGTCACTCTGATGACGTCCCCGGTTCACGCTGCCAATCATCTTTCAGCGCCCCGGTTAAAAACCCTGTATCTCCTCCGCGTTTCCAGCTGTTTGGCTCAATTTGCTTTGCTATTTGGTTGTTTTGCTTGTGGTTTATTGCGCGTTTTTTTTTTTTTTTTGTCCTGATATTGTTCATTGTATATTGTACGTGTGTCTATTACCTGTTTGAAGAGTCCTTTGTTGAGTTTGTTTGTACAGTGTACAGTTGCGTTTTACTGTCAGTCTGTCTTTCCAGTCATCACATTGTGTGTGAGGCTGGGAAGGTGTGGGCAGGTAAGTAAGTCGCGCGACATACATTGTGCACACGTAGGACATTTTGTTTCCTGTATTAGACACACTAGATTAGGAGAGAGTGCCACCCACTGTATGTTTTTGCTGCTTTGGGCTAGACAGAATAGGTTAGATAGGGCGTTTCTACGCCAAAGACCTTTTTCTTTTTACATTTTCTTTTTGGTAGTCAGCTTAGGTTGTTAAAATAGCTAGCTGTGTTTTGTTTTGTTTTGTTTTATTTATTTCTTTGATTTGGCATCTCTCAAGCTCCCCTTCCCACTTCTGTTTTTGTTGTTAACTGTTATTTGTTTTCATACATTGTAAATACTGTAAATATTGTAAATATTGATTACACTTTCATTCACTTCTCTCGGCCTTCCTACCACTCTTGTACACGCGCACACAAATTATAAATGTTACTTCTTAAACTTCCCCTAGTCAAACAAACAGAAAAAAGGACGTAACAGGTGAGTATGTTGATTTTTGAAGGATCATGTGACACTGAAGCCTGGAGTAATGATCCCGAAAATTCAGCTGTGATCACAGGAATAAATTACATTTTGAAATATACAACAGAAACCAGTTACTTTAAATTGCTATAATATTTCACAGTATTACTGTTTTTACTGTATTTTTGATCAAATAAATACAGCCTTGGTGAGGTTAAGAGACTACTTTCAAAACATTAAAAAACCTTAATGTTTACAAATTTTTGACCGGTAGTGTAAATGCAGTGAAGATAATCAATGTAAGTATTGCCTGAACCAAATTTGTGTGGCTATTATTAATATGTTTAAATGAAAATGAAAAAAGGCAGATTGGTGTTTTATGACATGTTTTGTATGACATGTTGCTGGCAGTTATACATACAGAGATAACCGGAGTAGCCAGAGTGAGCTGAGTGATGTTATCAAGATTGCTGCTGTTGCATTTTGCAGATAATGTAGAATTACCAAACTTTGCTTGACATTGAGAAATGCCCAACTCACCTGTTCACCGCTCATTTTCGTCAACTGTAAACTCCTTATTTTCTATACATGTTTTAAATATATAACGTCTCAGGTTACACATGTAACCATGGTTCACTGAGAACAGGGAACAAGACACTGTGTCTGAATGCTAGGGGAAACGCCTCCGTGGGAACTGGTGCCTGAAACACATATCCATTCTCGGCCATATCATATTGACCGGCAGCAGCCCATGACATCATGATGCGACCCGCAAGTATATAAGGGGCGCCCAGATAACATGTCATTCGCTTATCTTCTGAAGGGACTGTAAGCAGGCGGGCCCCGAGGCATGGCTACAAGACACAGCGTCTCGTTCCCTGTTCTCGGGGAACCATGGTTAAATGCGTAACCTGAGACGTTCTCTTTCGAAAGGGAACTCGACCTGCGTCTGAACGCTAGGGGAACGATATACCCACGCCGCCATGCTGAGGGGAGTGCATGCCAACATATGGCAGTGAGAACTGTCAGAATCAAGCAATTTCAAATGAAACACCAGACCCACTCACCCTAACGGTCACAAATGAGCTGTCAGTGACAGCACTCTCAGCGGTCAAAGCCTTAGCTATAAGCCTCAAAGCGGCCTCCATATTTTACATATGAAGCCCTGCCAAGGCCGCACAAAGGCCTGGAACTAACCACTTCCACAGAAGGGGTCCCTTTAAGGGAGCGTGGCTAGGGGGCATAATAGCCTAGTCTGCCAACAATCTGTCTGTTTCCTCAGAAACAGAGTCTCTAGACACAGTCTCTCGAAGAAACATCCAGAAAGAGGGACTGCAGAAAGGGCAGTAAACTCAGACCGGACCGTAGAGACGGGGATCCTGGAGAGCTCAGCGAAGTGCTATCAACCCTTACAAGCGAGGGGAGTTACTCTGCACGATCCTAGGATCTACAAAGCACCTATGTTTCAAGGCACTAAGGAGGCCGTGCACTCTAAAAAGGAACCCTCGCAAGGGGAATGCTCACAGCCTAAGGGCTGATCTAACTGGGAGGCTTCGAGGGAAGCCTTTAACCTCTGACCAGACTTAGGAAGCTAAGTACTCAAACACACCCTCAGAGTGAGGAGAGTACCAGCTCGACCTATTATGTCAACCAAGCTACAGGCTAGAATACAAAGGTGAACTAGGTTAGCCAAGCCAGCAACACATAGTAGCATGCGGTCTCAGGGAGGCCAGAGAGACCAACCACCTGACAAAAAGACATTGCTGACCGATACCAAACTGCTGGGGACATCAGGGAGGCCAACAGTGGTCAACTACCTGGTATCAAGTCTTAACTGGCAGAGAAGTAACCATACTGTGGGGAATTCGCCTTCAGATGGCAAACATCTTGATGGCAATGTTCACTGGCTGAATTTAGTCATTGCTAGCAGCCATGTGCCCGCTTATTAGGGTCTAGCTCTCAAGGAGGCCTGCTAAGGCCAACTACCTGATAGCAAGTCTAACTAGCTGTCTAAAGCCTGCAACCTTGGGCTCGCCCACAGGGAGGCCTGCCAATTCTCAAAGAGGCCTGCTAAGGCCTACAATCTGAAGCAAGCCAATGCATCTCTACCAGAAACCCAATACTGCTGGGGGACTAGCCTCCAGGGTGGCCCATTAAGGCCAGCTGCCTGGTGGCCAGTTCTATGTGGCTAAATACACTAAAAAGTACCCGCACAATAGGGAACTCGCTCACAGAGAGGCCTCCTAAGGCCTACTTATCCAAAAGCAAGTCATTGCTAGCTGCTGAGAACCCCAAACCATACGGGTTTTGCCCACAGGGAGGCCCACCAAGGCCTGCTACCTGACAGCAAATTCCTGCTAGCTTTCACATACCCAAAGTGTTGGGGACTCACTTACAGAGAGCTACCCGGAGCGTGTCTTGTTGCTACAACATCCACACTAATGGGGGCTCACCACAGAGAAGCCTGCTAAGGCCTATTATCTGACGGCATATCAAACTAGCTACCAGAAATCCCATTTACTGGGGCTGTTAACAGGGAGGCCTGTTAAGGCCAGCTACCAGACAGCACATGTGCTGGCTGCTAGGGGCCCAACATGGTGGGAATTCACTCTGAAGGGAGGCCTGTTAAGGCCTACTAACTTATAGGAAGTCTAGTAGCAGAGATAGTTTTAGTATTCAACAAGGCCTGGGACCTATCACATTGCCAACGAATGGTGTACTGAGCGGGCCTTGGCCAGAGGATACAAAAGGGGACTTACACTCACCTAATTAGGGGTCAGAGGCAGGAATGTTCAACAGACCGCCTTCACTATCCCTAGTACTAGCCTAGGCCAGCTACCAGCCCATAACGCATAGATCTACCTGGCGCTCCTCAGAGCAGCGGCCTCTACAGAACAATTCTAAGCAGAGAGAAGGCAAAATCACCCAAACTGACACCACTAAGGTGGCTAAAAATGCCACAAAAGCCTTAGCTATCGTAAATTAATCTTGAGTGAGTGAGTGACGCTAACCGGGTAACAATGTCAGGCGGCCCCGTGGGCCAATGCTAGACATTTAATCTATCTGAAGTCAAAGTGCTCGTCTCTTTGCAAAAACAGCCCTCCAAACCTATAGGAGAGTAGACAAACTACTCTACCCTGAGGTGGCTTTCAAGGCTGCCTGAAGAGGGCCAGCAGCCTGTAAAAGAGCAGCAGCCTCAAAACCACTCTCAATGGGAGGAGGCCAGCTTACTCGCTAATAAAGAGAAATACAAAAGAGTGTGGTCTCACCAGAGAACATACAATAAGCAAAAACCTGGACACTCACCTAAGAAGACCCAATTGGTACTTCTTTCTCTCTAAAAAATCATTCTAACCAACCTACATGGAACTTCAGGGCCCTAATTATTATATTTTTACAATAGATAAAAAATAAAAATAAAAATTCCTTCCTAATTTAGATGAATGTCCACGCACATCCTACACAGGGAACAGTGTTCTAAAAGAAATACATTAGTATTTTAAATAGATACAAGACCTGATAACAGTTCCATCTGCGGCCACTGGGTGGGTGCCTCCACCATGGAAACGTGGTGTCTTCCTTACAAGCCTGAAAGGGTCTTCTCATTATCAAAACCAAAGGCAGACCATCAGAATCATCATATTCATTATCGGCCCAGCCACAGGCCTGATGTAAGAAACGCCTGTGGTTAAAGAAGAACTGAGCCTTCTGGACCTGTCCGCAGCCCTCGGGTCAGGATGGGCCAGGCCCAACCTGTCTGGTAGCATGCACTCAGCAGCATGCACGTCTTGAATGCTGGTCTAAGTTGCTCAACATCGTGTGCAGAGCAACACCAGCCTGAACCGCTGCCGTGTATGCCCTGCCATTCAAGCGAGATGTCACTTTAAGTCTGAGCTATCAGTGTTGATGTCCGCTCTTTTTTTTTATTTTATTTTTTTTACAAGAAATGTGCTAAATAATAACACTTATTAATAGAATTATTATAATTATTATTACCAGGCGGTGGCATCAACACATACCCATATTCCTTCCACAAACCCTACACAATGAATAGTGGTCTACAAAGAAAATACTTTAGTATTTTCAAATTACAAATTTTCTTTGTATTTTCTTTATTAGAGAAACCGATCATCATGCCTTTTCGAATGCGCATGGTCTCTCTCCTAACGTGCTCCCCTAACTGTAATCTGCCGGCATAATCTGTGTTCCATTATCTACAACAGCTCGGCATACACGGGACAGGGTGGCTGAGAGGATTCAGTAAACTCACCCTCTCTGCCCTCCTTGGCTCGAAGTGCACTCGCCACTGGACCTGAGGATACAGATGACAACACTTTTTCTCCCAGCAGCTCACTCGAATCGCGTGAATGGCTACACCCCTCTCAAACTGTTCAGTGAGCCCTATCTGAGAGCCCCATGAACTGAGTCTCCACTCTGCCTTAGCACGAACGGGACCTGATCCACCAGGTCCAGATGCTGAACTCTCTTCCCTTGAAAAGAGAGCCAGATAAAAATGGAGCATTCTTAACTTAGGAAAACGCCACAGTTTGCACAGGCAGCTCCCTCGAGAATTTGCCCGTGCATGCTCTTCTCCAGAGAACGTGTAACCCGTTCATAAAATCTAGATCAAAGAAAAGGAAGAAAAATATCTACTTGGGTCTGAGCTCACCAAATACAATTAATTTCTATTTATGCTAGTATTTGGAGTCCCGGGTTCGGGGTCTCACACCAGGCACTGAATCAAAATGATGATTACAACTTTGTTTTAAATGTGTGTCTGCACTTGTATAACTTAAGTTATGTACAATACTAACTGAATGAATAATAAATAAAAGAATAGTAAAATGAATTATAAATGAATGAAACACATTAATTTGTTTCAATAAACTTTAAAGGTGCCCTAGAATCATAAATTGAATTTTCCTTGGCATAGTTGAATAACAAGAGTTCAGTACATGGAAAAGACATACATTGAGTTTCAAACTCCATTGCTTCCTCCTTCTTATGTAAATCTCATTTGTTTAAAAGACCTCCGGAAAACAGGCGAATCTCAACATAACACTGACTGTTATGTAACAGTCTGTATAATTAATAAACACAACTTCATTCTTTATAAATCAAATGTGTAATGTTAGCTTTAGCCAAGGAGCACTATCAAACTCATTCAGAATCAAATGTAAACATCCAAATAAATATTATACTCACATGATCCGACGCATACACGTAGTATGCATGACGAACACCTTGTAAAGATCCATTTGAGGGTTATATTAGCTGTGTGAACTATGTTTATGGGGGGGAGAGAGAGATTTAAAGGGGCCACGCAGCCTGAATCGGTGCATAGTTAATGATGCCCCGAAATAGGCAGTTAAAAAAATGAACTAAAAAAAATCTATGGGGTATTTTGAGCTGAAAATTCACAGACACATTCAGGGGACACTTTAGACTTATATTACATCTTTTGAAAAGACATTCTACGGTACCTTTAACTGTATTCTCTGAATTATTTCTCTTCCTCTTTTGCTTCAATTCGGTTTCAATATGCACTTAAACACTGCACACATCACATGAGAACATTCTTTGCCTTTCACAAATCACCAATTGAATACAAAGTATATTGTTCATCAACATCAATCAAAGAAAAGAAAAAAAATCTGTATGTGTACTTGAGTGTATACTTAAATCCGAGTGAAATATAAATGTCTCCGTTCTGTTTGTGTGGATATGTCTCAGTTCAGTTTGTGTGGATGTGTCTCAGTTCAGTCTGTGTGTATGTGTGAATGCCTACAGTCTTTGCAGAAAGAAACGATGAAGAAAAACAAGCAGAGTCCTCAGATGACGCAATTACTTCGCAGTGCAAATCCAGCGTGGCTCTCCCTCACTGCACGACTCCAACACGACCACTGAACGTTGAGGCAGTCCAATCTCCTCAAACTTTGCGATGCAACATCCAATTGCTAATGCAATAAAACAGTTCAGACATCAATTTAGACAAATAATGATGAAGATGGGCAAGATTAATAATAGCCACACATGTGGCTCACATCTCTCTCTTCAACAAGCTGGCGCACATGTGACGTCAGAATCCATCATCGAAATGCATATAACGTTTATAACTTTTAAACTTTAACAACATTATTTCATAACATAAATGTGCAAACAGGTTTAACAAGTATACAAATTCAGCAGAAACACTTTACAAGTATTGTATTGCACACTTTACACCCGTTTAACGAACAGCATTAGAGTCATTCTACGAAATGGGTGCCATTTCCACTTTGCATTTTTCAAAATTTTCATTATGAACAAACTTTTTTTTAAACAAACCTACAAATTGAAAGATATGTTAATCCTCCAAAAACATATTTTCCCACCTCAGGCACAAAATCTTTATTAATATTATCCTTTTTATTCAGGCAAGGAGGCCATTCTTGTACCACCCCATCACGGACAATATGTATGTCACTGGAGTAGTAAAACAAGAAATAGATTTTTAAAATCTAATGTTTTCCTAATAGAAAAATGTCCCTTTTTTGGAAACCATCAATAGAAAATCTGTAATTTAATATATTTTTTTTTATTTTTAGATTTTTAATCTTGAAACATGAATTTGACCCTTTTAATGGCCTTGTTGTTTGTACTGAAAAAATGAATTTACTTAAAAAATACAAATAAAGTTACATTTATCTGATCAGTCCACACAACAAGAACATCATTCAACATTCATTTATGTAATATTTAATTTTCTTTCCATAAACCTTTAACAAAATGACCCTGTGACAGGGTGGTAAATGTTACGGGGTGGTAACTGATGTGACGGGGTGGTATGGACAAAGTGTTTCTCTATATGATCTGCTGGTTTTAAACTTTAAAAACTGGGGGAGGAGAGACCTTCACATTGACTAAAATGTGTGTGTGTGAGTGTGTGAGTGAGTGAATGAGTGAATTCATAAACCAAACAGTGTTGCCAAGTCTGCATTTTTCCTGTGAAATTGGGCTAGGCTACTTTTACACTGTTGCCGTGGGTTGTTTTTCATGTCCACGGGTTGAAGCGAGCCCAAATAACATGATATTTAGCCCTTGGAATGCACATTTTACCAAGGGAACCCTGCCAGGAAAAAAAAGTTTTATCCCCCAGAATGTGATTTTTATCGGGGGACATTTTGGGATGAAATTTACCACCCCCTCACATACCACCCTGTCACGTTTTTGTGACGGGGTGGTATGTGACGGGGTGGTAAATTTCATCCCAAAATGTCCGCAAATCTCCCATGTGGTCAAGTTTCTCAACTAGCATAAATGCATTCAATCTGAAATATAATTATCTTTGTATTAATAATATAGAAAAAAATAATAATAAAAAACAGTTTTCCCTATCTATTTTGCGTGACGGGGTGATAAGTTTAAGCTTGACGGGCCCTGCCTAACATAAAAAAGCAACAAATAAACAATGTAAAAAAAAATTACATAGTTGCCTGCTTTTGTTCTTGGTGGCTATAAGGCTCAAATGATGTCACTTTGGCTTTGTGATGTCATTTAAAGGAACAGTGCATTATTTATAGATAAAACAAGTTAGTGTGACGGGGTGGTAAATCAAACTGAGGGATGCGCACAAATCATAAAATATTTACAAAAAAAAAATAAGGTTTATTGTGAATAAATATTTTGTGTAAACAGGGACACACATATAATCCTGAAAATAGTATATGTTTGAAAAAAATATATAACTTATTTGGTGATATTATAGATGCAGGTGTCATGTTGGTTAACACGGACATGTGAAATTGGCTATGTAATAATGAAAAATGATTGAAAATAGTATGCTAATCTTCAAAAAAAAAAACATTTGATTATATATCATGTTAAACAGAACACTTGAATTAATAACTTTAAGCTTTGGAAACAGACTTTGGGACATTTTTTGTGCCTTATGCATCTGATCAAATGTTGCGGACCCAAATGGCACCCGTTTCGTAGAATGACTCATTAACCATCCGCATTTCATTATATGAACAAACATCAAACATATACTTTAACAATATTTATGAAAATAAAGAATGATTGAGACTTACCTAATGCAATAAAACAGTTCAGACATCAATTTAGACAAATAATGATGAAGATGGGCAAGATTAATAATAGGCGCACATGTGGCTCACATCTCTCTCATCAACAAGCTGGCACGCATGTGACGTCAGCACCCATCGACGCGTTTCTTTTACTTATTTTTGTCCGTCACAAAAACAATTAATAATTATAAAAATAATAAACAAATAAAATAAAATAAAAAATATGTCTGAACATTTTATGCATTAGGAAAGAAAAAAAAAATACATAGGAACAACCTCAATTAATTGGGTGGGTTACATACGCACAGCTTGTGTGTGTTATCTGGTGTCAGATAATGAGGACATGGATCCACACATTTAGTAAGCCTACTAGATACAAGATGCTTTTCATAATTGCCACGATAGTGTTTCACACAAAGCAGTCTCTGAAGACAAAAAGAGAATGATATGTTTTCTGGGCGCCCCTTATATACTTGTGGGTCGCATGATGTCATGGGCTGTTGCTGGTCAATGTGATATTGCCCTATTCCAATGTATTTTATTTGTATGTTCTTGCAACTTTTAAAGGCGATATAAAATAAAGTTTATTATTATTGTTATAAATGCATGCTTCTCTCGGAAGACTAGTGTAAATTGACCCATAGGAAAGTGCCATCTGCTGTTTTGGAAGAGGAAGTTGCTCATTCTGCCTGCACACATTTGTGAGAAAATCTAGCCGAGAGATCTCACAAAAAGGCAAGTGTCTTACAATCGTAACAGACAGGTGTGCGTACACTCTAAAAAATGTTGGGTTAAAAACAACCCAAGTTGGGTTGAAAATGGACAAACCCAGCAATTGGGTTGTTTTAACCCAGCAATTGGGTTGTTTTAACCCAGCGGTAGGGTTAAATGTTTGCCCAACCTGCTGGGTAGTTTTATTTAACTCAACTATTGTTTAAAAATTACTGTATTGCTTAATTAAAATTAACCCAAAGCATGTTGGAAATGAACATTTATTAATGTTCAATGAATAATTATTAAACAATAAACATTTATTAAATTGCTTATTAATAAATTTATATTAATAAACTATTAAACTATTAAATTTATATTAATAAAATATTAAAGCTTATTAATAAACATTCACCTTTTGTCTATTGTTGTTGTCTCTAATTGCATCTGGTTTTTAATTTCCCAACTATTTTGGGTTCATTTTAAGCTAGCCATATAGCAATTTTTAAATAATAGTTGGTTTAAATAAAACTACCCAGCAGGTTGGGCAAACATTTAACCCAACCGCTGGGTTAAAACAACCCAATCACTGGGTTTGTCCATTTTCAACCCAACTTGGGTTGTTTTTAACCCAGCATTTTTTAGAGTGTATGTATGCACTAGATTTGGTATTTGTTCAAAGGTTACATGCCATTTGTAGGATGGTTTGTATTTATTTGTGAAATATGATGTAGGCTCATATATTTATATTTGTAAAACAAGGCATATATCTGCGTTTTCGCTCAAACTGACCTTTATATTTATATTAAATTTTCAAAATTTCAAGATAACCAAGCTTTCACATCAGATAGGCAGGCCCTAAGTGTTTCCAGCCCATCAATATTAGGTTTTAGGGGTAAATAAACTTGAGTGTCGTCCGCATAGCAATGGAACAACAACCCATGTTTCCTAAAAATAGACCCTGAGCATATATAATAAAGAAAAGGATCCCTGAGGAACACCACAAGATTGAACAGCAGCCTCTGATGAATATTCCCCAATTTAACACTGAACTTCCTATTTGTAAGATAAGATTTAAACCATTCAAGGGCAGTAGAAAAAAGAAGAAGAAGAAAGTAGCAGAATTGCTCAGGGAAGCCACTGGTCAAATGGGTCCACTATGCAGAACTTCATTGCCCCCATAGAGGGTGGGATGGTGCCCCCTTAGTTGGTGCCCTATGCAGACTGCATATTCTGCGTATATGGAACTGAGGCTGTTGTAGTAAAAGCTTTACATGAAGCTTTTACTGAAGTGAAAACATGAAATTGCTGCCATTGATCAACAATAAATTCAACATATATGGTCTTTGGTTGTGGCTTTTTTTTTTTTTTTTTTTCTCACCACAGAATAATAATAGAGCAAAAAGTATAAAGGGTAATTGTGACTTTTTATCTCAGAATTCTGACTTTCTTCCCCCCTTGCAATTGTGAGAAGGGGGGGGAAATCATAATTGTGAGATTAAAAAGTCATAATGACCTTTTTGTTTTTTATTCATGGCAGAAATAAGCTTTATAGGTTCCACATGTGTAAGGGGGAAAATCATAAAGATGCACAATCCAGCACACATTCTTACTTCTCTCTCTCCCATATTTGTACCTTCCCCTACCCTTGCCCTGATTCAACTACTCCTCTCCTCCTTCGTCTGTTCCTCTCCCTCACTCAGACATTATTTTTTTTTTCTCTCTGCTCCTCTGTGTTGTTCTGCATCCACACTGAACAAAATCCATTCAAAGAGTCCTATTTTACTGTATGTCCATGTAATGAAAAGAACTTCAACACCTGGCTATGCCTCCAACTGAGATTGGAATCTACCATTTCTCAATATTTCAGTGATCTGCTAATTAAAAATGCTTATCAATTGTTTCAGTATTTGTTATATATATATTTTCAATACTTTTGAGCTGCTGTTGTTGCAGAAGTAGGTTTTATATTATATTTAATGACTGGAACGTCTCGGTTACAAAGGTAACCCTCGTTCCCTGAAGGAGGGAACGGAGACGTACGTCGGACAGACCGACGAATAGGAATCTCGCTAGAGAGGCCAATCTACTTCGAGTGTAACTAAACGAGCCAATGCACATTGGCATGCAATCATATGCATCAGCTGCTTGCCTCGCAGCGCGGGTATAATAAGCAGCAGGTGCGTTGCATCTACAGGTTTTCGCTGAGGAGCCGAACCCAGCAGGCGGCAGCATCAGCAGGACAACGCCTGTGGCGACAGGACGTACGTCTCCGTTCCCTCCTTCAGGGAACGAGGGTTACCTTTGTAACCGAGACGTTCCCATTCAGTCGGTCACGTTCGACGTACGTCGGACAGACCGACGAATAGGAATCCCTACCAAAGCGCCACAGGAGCTGCCCTCCTCCAGCGCTCTGTTGTAAGCCACCTGAACCCCCTTGCCTGCGGACGGTGGGACAGGGCTAACATACAGAGAGGGTCGATCACTGTTGTTCCAAAACCCATTCAGTGAGACTATTGAATAACGCTGGGAAAGCGTAACCTTCGTTTGAAGGAACGCTGCGGAAGCCACATCCTTCCCCGAAGGAGTTATGTGGAGTACATATGGACTAACCCTGTAGGGCTGTGCTACATATGGAAGAACTGGGGTGACTTCAACTCGATAGCGATGGGTTCTCCCAGAGGGAAAGACACGGGCTTCGTCTAGGAGCAGCCGTGGAGAAAGCCATATGGGATCCCCGTAGGGTCACACATATGGAACCCAGCCTAAATCCGGTTCTCAGGGATGCAACGGAGTATAGGCCTGGCGCCGGACGCTCCGCCACGTCGGCTGCCGAAGGGTAACCGGAGGACTCAACAGGGTCTGCCTTGTAGGGACTCTCTGGAGCAAAGACGCGCACGCAGCGCAGCAAGCCGACACTAAGCCGGGGCCTCTCCGTGCCTCTGACCTGAGGCGAGAACACGGGAGGAGACCGGCTCGACACGAAGGCTATAGTATCTAGCGAACGTGTTGGGTGTCGCCCAGCCCGCAGCTCTACAAATGTCTGTTAGCGAGGCGCCACGAGCCAGCGCCCAGGAGGATGCTACACCTCTCGTGGAGTGAGCATGCAACCTGAGCGGGCAGGGCACGCCCTGAGCTTGATAAGCCAGGGCGATGGCATCCACTATCCAGTGGGCCATCCTCTGCTTGGAGACAGCCTTTCCCTTCTGCTGGCCTCCGTAACAGACAAGAGCTGGTCTGAGGTCCTGAAGCTTCGAGTTCTGTCTATGTACAGTCGCAAGGCGCGAACTGGACAGAGCAAAGCCAGGGCTGGGTCTGCCTCCTCCGAAGGCAGCGCTTGCAGGCTCACCACCTGATCCCTGAAGGGAGTGGTAGGAACCTTGGGCACATAGCCAGGCCGGGGTCTCAGTACCACGTGGCTGTCACCCGGCCCGAACTCTAGGCACGATTCGTCGACCGAAAATGACTGCAGGTCCCCTACCCTCTTGATGGAGGCCAATGCCACCAGCAGCAAAGTCTTCATAGACAGAATCTTTAAGTCTGCTGACAGCAAAGGCTCAAAGGGAGCAATCTGGAGTGCTCTCAGCACCAGAGTAAGGTCCCAAGAGGGTATGGAGGGGGGACGAGGAGGATTTAACCGTCTCGCCCCCCTAAGGAACCTGATGACCAGGTCGTGCTGACCAACAGATTTGCCATCTATGTGGTCGTGGTAAGTGGAGATAGCAGCAGTATGGACTTTGAGGGTGGAGGGGGACAGCCTACGCTCCAACCCCTGCTGCAAGAAGGAAAGCACGACTCCGATCGAGCATCTTCGGGGGTCTTCTCGCAAGAAGAGCACCACTCGACGAACAGGTTCCACTTCGAGGCGTAAGCACGTCTCGTAGACAGTGCACGTGCCGAAGTGATGGTGTTAAGTACCTCAGGGGGTAAGTCACCTAGAACCTCCGCGTCCCATCCAGGGACCAGACATGGAGTTTCCAGAGGTCTGGACGCGGGTGCCAAAGAGTGCCCCGTCTCTGAGAAAGGAGGTCCTTCCTCAGAGGGATGGGCCAGGGAGGGGCTGTCACGAGGAGTGAGAGTTCTGGGAACCAGGTCCGGTTGGGCCAGTAAGGCGCAACTAACAAGACCTGCTCCTCGTCCTCCCTGACTTTGCACAGGGTCTGTGCAAGTAGGCTCACTGGGGGAAACGCATATTTGCGCAGGCCCCGGGGCCAGCTGTGAGCCAGTGCATCTGTCCCGAGTGTCCCCTCGGTCAGAGAGTAAAACAACTGGCAGTGGGAGGTTTCTGGTGAGGCAACAGGTCTACCTGAGCCTCTCCGAATTCTCTCCAGATCAGCTGAACCACCTGGGGGTGGAGTCGCCACTCTCCTGGCAGCGCAGCTCGTGATAGCTCATCGGCCACACGGTTGAGCACACCGGGAACATGAATGGCGCGAAGCGACCTCAGATGCTTCCGACTCCACAGGAGGAGATGGGGGGCGAGTTGCGACATGCGACGGGAGCATAGACCACCTTGACGGTTGATGTACGCAACGGTCACAGTGTTGTCCGTACGGACCAGTACATGCTTGCCCCGAAGCAGGCCTTTGAGGCGGCTCAGAGCAAGGTGTACTGCCAGCAACTCGAGGCAATTGATGTGCCAATGCAGGTGGGGTCCCGTCCAACCCCTGAGACTGCATGCCCGTTGTACGTGGCACCCCAGCCGGTGGCAGAAGCATCTGTGAAAACCACAGCATGCCGGGACACTTGTTCTAGGGGCACTCCTGCCCGGAGAAACAAAGGGTCCGACCACGGACTGAAGGTTCGGCGGCACTCCTGAGTGATTGGCACCCGGAACGTGCCGCGTTGCCACGCCCATCTCGGGACTCAGCCGTGAAGCCAGTGCTGAAGCGGTCTCATATGAAGCAGACCGAGCGGTGTTACAGCCGCTGCAGCCGCCATATGCCCCAGGAGCCTCTGAAAGAACTTCAGTGGGACCGCTGTCCTGCCGTTGAACGTATTCAGGCAGTTCAACACCGACCGAGCACGTTCCTCTGTGAGGCGTGCTATCTGTTCGACCAAATCCAACTCCATACCGAGAAACGAGAACCTCTGCACTGGGGCGAGTTTGCTCTTTTCCCAGTTGACCTGAAGCCCCAACTGGCTGAGGTGACTGAGCACCAAGTCCCTGTGTTCGCACAACTGATCCCGAGACTGTGCTAGAATGAGCCAGTCGTCTAGATAGTTGAGAATGCAAACACCCTGTTCTCTCATGGGAACAAGGGCTCCCTCCACGACTTTCGAGAAGACGCGGGGAGACAGGGCCAGCCCGAAGGGTAGGACTCTGTACTGATATGCTCGACCTTCGAACGCGAATCTCAGGAATGGCCTGTGTCGCGGAAGAATCGAAACATGGAAGTACGCGTCCTTCAGGTCGATCGCTGCAAACCAATCTCGGGGACGGATGCACTCGAAAATGCGTTTCTGCGTGAGCATTTTGAACGGTAGCTTGTGGAGGCTCCGATTCAAAACTCGCAGGTCCAAGATCGGTCGTAACCCGCCGCTTTTCTTGGGTACAATGAAGTAGGGGCTGTAGAACCCCGACCTCAAATCGGCTGGAGGGACCGGCTCTATCGCGTCCTTCGCCAGTAGGACTGCGATCTCCGCACGCAAGACAGGGGCAACGACATCTTTCACTGTAGTGAAGAGGATGTCCCTGAACTTGGGGGGATGCCGGGCGAACTGAATCGCATAGCCGAGCCTGATGGTCCGAAGGAGCCAGCGAGACGGACTGGGGAGCGCTAACCAGGCTCGCAGAGACCGTACAAGCGGGACCAAAGGGACCAGCGGCGTACCCGCAGCAGGGCAGCGAGGTGGAACACAGGGACGCGGCTCGGGGGGGCTCTCTTTGTGAGGCGGCCCGAAGCGGCGTCACAGTGTGCTAGGCAACACTTACCTGGTTCCACGAATGGACAGAGGGAGCAGTCGAGGCTTTGGCTGCCCGCTGCTCGCTGCTGTCCACTGGCGACAGAAGAGGGGGATGAGAGTGGTGAGGTTTTTCTCCTCCCACTGCTCTCCAACCCTCTTCAGACCTTGAAACGGAGGAACTGCTCTTTTAAATTTGGGTACCGCTGCCTCTTGGGTCAGTGGCGGAACAGAAACAAACCCAATAAAAGGATTAACCACCCAGCCCTCCTCCAGGGGTGGAAGAGCAGCCCCACCCATCTCTGGGTCGCCCGTCTCAGGGGTGATACTCACCAACCACTTAACAATTGCAGAGACGGGAGGCGTCATCTCCCCGCAATGGACACAGCAGAGCCTGCTGGGCCGGAGTTTCTTGCAGGGGACGACACCCTTGGCGACGAGCAGACTGAGGGGTGGCCCAAGAGGAACTCAATGGTTTGTCATGGGAAGCTCCCCGATCCGCTACTAACTGAGGAGAACCGCTGGGCTCAGTCCTCGACAGTGTCACCGAAAAGGCCACCTCGTAAGATGGGAGTATTGAGAAAGCATTTAGCTTGACAACCTCTCGCACCTCACAAGGTAAGCCAGGGGGCACTTCTGGACCACTGAGGTGGACATCGTCTGGCTGAGGGCCTGCGCTGTGACTTTGATCACGGTTAGTCAACAAGCGCAGCTCAACCCCAGCACAGAACTACCCTCATGCAAAAAGAGTGCCTTGGCCTCACATGCAGGGTGGGTGTGGTCTGTGTACAGCCACCCCATCCAAGAGGGTAGTGAGAGAGGAAAAACTTATGCAGATTTTGGCATTCCATATTTATGGCACCAATATACCCCCATACTGCCAAGTTTTCCATGCACATCTGGGAGACCCAGGAAAGCATGGCTGTAAACTCCGAATCTGAGTCAGCATAAGCACACACCATTACAGTGGGCAGCGTCACCCTCATTTCCAGAGCATAACAGCACTCTCTCCGATGCTGCAATCGACGTCTGTCCCTCAGCTGGAGCTCTGAATTAAATGCTAGGTTCCCCTATGAGAAGGACCAGCAATCCAATTCAGAAGCTGCACAGCTTGCAATGCGCTAGAGAGGGAGGGGCCCTAGGGGGTTGGTTCCCCGAAAGAACCCCTCAACCTCATGTCACCCAAGCCATATCAGCAAAGTAGACCTCTTCTGGTGCACCAGAGAGGGCGCTACAATGGAGATTATGCAAGGGAACCGCGCATCTAGAGCGCCGAGCGAGCGCTGGGTTGCCGTGACAACCCGCGCTGCAGCCCGGCAGCTCGACGGCACACGACACGCAGAGGAGCGAGAGGTTTGCTCTCGCTGATCTCCACGGTCTCCCAGAGTGTCGGGCAGACCCGCGGCTGTGCTTTTACACACAAGCGGCAGCTGGCCAACAACAGAGGGGACTCAAGCTTCCCGGAGAAAGAAGAGTCACGACCGGCGTGTCGACGTGATCATGTTCTCATATGAAATATGAAACACCCACGAACATCATTTCAGCACGCGCCCAGACATGTGAAACAGTGATCGTGGCCGTCAGTGAGGACAGGAACGACCGCATCCAGAAACACAAGTAGGATGTCATCTTTAAAAAGACGCTAATCTACTCGTGTAAGCTCTTTCAGGGACTTACTCTTTTTAAAAGTGCTGAAGCACGCAGGGGAACGGCCGCCGCAACACAGACAGGGATTGTGTGCAGCCTGTCGTGTGCTCGCTCTCTCTCTTTGAAGGCGCTCACTCTTACCAGCCGTAAAAACGGCTTTTCAGCGCTCAAAAGCGCACCGTACCGGCCGTGAGAACAGCCTTCTGACGCTGTCAAACAGCTATTTGCTCAAATACGGCAAACGAAACAAAAACAGAAAAAGAGAGGACTTCGACCCCGCTGCTGTGCTGTTCGCCCGCACTCAGAAAAAAAAGAGAAGTTCAACCAAAAAGCTTGACTCGTCTTCTAGCAGACACTCGCTTGCAGAGAACAGGAACAAACACCGTTCGGCTCCGAAGCGAAAAAGCTGTAGATGCAACGCACCTGCTGCTTATTATACCCGCGCTGCGAGGCAAGCAGCTGATGCATATGATTGCATGCCAATGTGCATTGGCTCGTTTAGTTACACTCGAAGTAGATTGGCCTCTCTAGCGAGATTCCTATTCGTCGGTCTGTCCGACGTACGTCGAACGTGACCGACTGAATGGGAACATAAGGTCTTAATTTCTGACATGCTGTGTTTAAGCATTTGTAAATAAGTTGAGAAAGATCCATGATTTTGGTATTGGGTAAGCTTGTGTGAAAAGAAAACGAATTTTAGAAATGTGTTAATTGACTGCATATTGTGTGAAAATGACATGAAATGTGTTAATGGTATGGTCACAACAGACAGATGTTGCTAATTGTGTTTAGAGTTTTGAAAATGTGACTACAGATTGGACAAAAGGATGTTATTGTAAAAAAAAAAAAATGCAGATATATTAAATTACAATAAAATAAATAAAGAAAATATAAATAAATAAAAATTAGATTGAATGAAACAAATAAATAATACAATTATCAGTACATCACTATAGCGAGTATATAAAATATATAATGTGACTTAATAGAATCTAATTTTAGATTAATATTATTAATTTTTCATCATGTATTTTGAGTGTTTATAAAAGATAGATGCCTTTTAAATTTTAGGATGGGGGGCCCTCACATGAGGATGATCATATTTGGGAGTGCGTGTCATCTAAAAAATTGAAAACCCTCTGGGTTAAGGGGTCAATGGTCAACAGTGTAATTATAAAAAATATAAAAATATAATAATGTAAAAACATGCAAGTGTTTTGTATCAAATGATTAATTAAATAGTACATTACAGTTTTTCACAGTTGCTAAGACATTTCTTGAAACATTTACCCATCTTTCACAACATTAAACACAAATCCAAATCTTTGAACTATATTTACAAAACCCCTGTATACTCTTATGGTAAAATCAAGCAATCAGCTCAAAACCATTTCACCTGTACTCAAATACACACCAGTCAATATATATAAACACTACAGAGCATGCATTAGACATTATCAAAAAAATGGAGAACACAGCATCCAGAACATGAGGTTACAGAAGAAAAAAAAATGTACAGTACTGTGCAAAAGTCTTAGGCACGTCAGTATTTTCACCCCCCAAAAAAGGTTTTAAGCCAGTTATTTATATCTTTTGCTGTAGTGTGTCAATAGGAATTATCCGTTCACATTTCCAAACATTCATTTTGCCATTAATTGTAATAATCCAGTGAGATTTTTGAATACACAATAAGATTGATAACAGCCGGTGCTCCACATGGAGATCAGAGCTCACCATCATCAAATCCGTCTGTGATTACATGAAGAAACATATGAAACTGAGACAAACCAAATCCAGAAGAACTGTGGCCGTGTCTCCAAGAGATTTTAAGAAACCTGCCTCCAAAGCTGCCTGAAAAATGATGCCCAAGTGTACCTGGACAAGAGCTGTTTCAAATGCAAAGGGTGGTCACACAAAAAAATGGTTTTGATTTAGTTAATATAAGTTAATTGATAAATAAAATCTATTTATAACAGTATTTTTAAAAACATCCTCACTTTACAGCATTTTTAGACAAGTGCCTAAAACTCTTCACAGTACTCTATCTTTGCAGGCAGGTTTCTTCAAGCATCTTAGAGACACGGCCACAGTTCTCCTGGATTTAGTTTGTCTCAGTTTCATCTGTTTCTTCATGTAATCACAGATGGTCTCGATGATGGTGAGATCAGATCACTGTGTGGAGCACCGGCTGTTGTCAGACTCTCACTGGACAATTAATGGCAAAATGAATGTTTGGAAATGTGAACGGATATCCTATTGACAAACTACAGCAAAAGATATAAATAACTGGCTTAAAACCTTTTTTGGGGGGTGAAAATACTGACGGGCCTAAGACTTTTGCACAGTACTGTATATTGTATACAGAAAACTAATTTTGCTATTTTTTTTCACAAAAAGAATAGTTATCACAACTTAGTAAGGTGAATAGGACACACTTTAGATTAGGGTCCAATTCTCATTATTACCTAACTATTAACTATGACTTTTGCCTTGGGATTTAGAATATGGTCATGCAGAATAAGAAATTAATATGTGCTTTATAAGTACTAATAAACAGCCAATATCCTAGTAATACACATGCTAATAAGCAATACTGCTTACACACATTTTCAAAACTTTATACACAAATCCAAGAATTGCACACACAAAATGCAAAATGCCTCACATCTCTAGCAAAATTAAGCACTGCATTCATAACATCACGAACACATCACAATAGCAAACATTTGTCTTACGTAGCAAACACCATTGCCATAATATATTTTATTTTTGGATATATCATATACACACAGTTATTCAAATCCTAAAGCTCTTCTTTCATGAGCTCCTATGTACATTTCTGTACAAGACTGAAAGTAATTGGCAGAGAGATGTTGAAAAAAATCACTGTAAACATGAAAGCATACAGTATTACACAGTACGAAAGAAAAGAAATGCATCAACCATGTGTATGAACTTCCTGTTAGATTTTTGTGTGTTATGTAGAGAATTGTGTGTTGTGTTTTGAAAAAAAAGTGTTTAATGAAGGCTGAGAATTAGTGTATGGTTTTGCAGATTTGATGTGTGGTTCTGGTGTTTGAGTGTCAGGTTACAGAAATTATTTGACAAGTAAGGATTTTGTGTGTAAGCAGTTGAAAAAAACTGTAATAGTGAGAACTGGACCCTAAACTAAAGTGTTACCGTTGAATATATTGTATACTGTATGTACTGCAAGTGTAGCATTCAATGTCTGTATTCAGCACTTTCTTACTGTAAAAATGTTGAAGTCCAATTGCAAAAGCCCCCCAAAAATCAAAGAATACTCTAAATGAAAGGCAAGTTACAGTACAATCAAAAAGTTGTGCAACTGCAAAATCAAAGTTAATGGAACACTCATTCTGCCTCAGTCTTCATGCTGGGTCTGGACTGAGGACTTAACATCACAGTCAAACGCTCTCCATACCATGCTCTTCCTCATCCTCTTCCTCCTCGACCACCACCTCTTTCACATATTCTTTCTCCTCTTCCTCTCAGATTGTTTCCTTCGATTGTTCATATCAACATTCAGTGCACCTGTGCCACCTATGCACTCTGAACTGACTCATATTCTGTACAGTTGGTTTGATCACATCATTAGAAACAATTGTGAACAATTTTGAGCTGTTGTGTGTAAACAATGACAACTGTGTTGTAGTTGTTTAACTTTTTCCACTTGTGTTTACTGTTTTGCAACACAGTGCATCACAGTGCAAAATATGTTTTAGTAAGTGAGAATGTGTTTAGAGCTTTGCAAAAAGAGTGCATGAGATTATTTTGCAAATGGTGTCTAACTGCATAAACTTGTTTATAAACAAGGTTTATAAATAAGGTTTTGCAGAAAGAGTGATTTATTTGACAAATAGGTTTAGGCCTTTGAAAATGTGGTTATATATATATAATGTTATATAGTAGTTATATAACACATAAAGTGGGACCATATATTTTATTTGTAGATTAAAGAAAAGAGAGTCCTGTTGGTGAGTGAGTTTCAACTTTATTTCACATCAGTTGCTAATTTCATGAAAAACTTCATTCACCACAGAAAATCTGCCCTTATATTTGCCTTTATTTCTTTTATTAGACATACTTTGCATTTACATAAACAGTTTCTCTATATTCTGATTTTATTAGTATCTGTATATATGTACATTCGAAATGACTCATGTGAACATTAGTGAAATGGAACATTAAACACTGAGTGATGGAGTGATTGTTGACATGCCATGTCTATAACTAGGCGTGAATCTCTTGATTCAGTACAAAAGTGCAGTTTTATGAAGAAAGAAAGACAACAGTGGAGACAGAGACAGGGGCCAGAAAGAGAACAAGTGAACACAATTAACAATTTCACTACTTTAAAGTCTAAAAATAGTGAAGATTATCTCCAGATTTGTGTAAATTCAGGCCAAGCATTCAGCTTCAGCCTCATTCAGAGCAAATAAACAATAGGCTAAATAAACAGACACATAATTATGCAAAGATGCTATGTTTGACACAAAACAAAAATAAAAATGAAAATAGTCCTTACCCTGCCAGAAAGCATGGAACAGGATAAAGCAGGGGCACTTGAATAGCGTGTATTTCTACAGCCCTCTTATAAGACAAAACACATATATAAAATAAAATACAAAAAAAAAAAAAAAATTTTACAAAAGGCAGATGTCAAAGAGGAAAATAAATATTATGGTGTAACAAGTTAGGTTAGAAAACTACTACTGATACATAAATTTGAGTTTTAATATTTGGGGGGAAATGAGTAGGCTAAACATTTGAATAAAACACATTTTTAAATACCTAGAAACAGCTACATTGCTTTAATCAGTTACATTTCCTTTTATATTCATCATGTTTTATTATTATCATCATTACTAAAAAACTTTCAATGTTTGAACATTTGAACTTTTTCTATGTTTATTCTTTTAATAAATATCATAAATAGCATTAATTCAGCTCAATATCTCCACATTCATATATTTAATACACATTCACACGTTCATTTCATTTTGTCAGTCCAGATCGGCTGAAATACACTTTATTGGTTCAGAAAAGAAAATCCTTACAATCCTTTCTAGATTTAACAAGAAGACCGCTGAAATGGAAAGATACATCCAGCAATCTAAGAGTTGTTATCCACCTTATTTTTAAGAGTGGCCATTTGTAAACTGAATGTGAAAGGCTTCCGGTGTCATCAGCTTCCACTTATTTTTAGCTGTATCAAAACAGCTCGTTATGCTGCTTGATATTGCAAACTGGTATTTCTTACCATATTATTTTAATATATTGTCATAATTATACACACACTGGTTTGTAGCGTAAATAGTTGCCATTTATTGTACTAATAATTATTTGAGTTATTAAGTGGCTATGAATCGTAAGTCTGCACATTCACAGAAAAGGGAAAATAGCCTACTTCTGCATTGTAAAATAAGGTAGTTTCAGCTAAAGGGATAAATATGATGTTCCTAACATATTGGGCTGACAGGGATATTGTACTTTCTTCTTTTTCAAAAAGAAAGAAATTAGTACGCCCTATACAGCAAAAGAGAAGCATTTCAGTGCATGTGTTTGTCTGCTCAATAGATACAGCAACAGGCATTGGTGGAGTAAACACTGAACGAAAGGTAAACATATAACTTTGTTTAGATTTGTAAGTTAGATTCATACAAAAATAAAGTCTTATTACACACTAGAGGGCAGTATTTGCTAAAGATGCCTGTATGCATCTGCGTTCAGACTTCTGTCAAGCCAACATTTAGCCTATTTCTTCATACAAATGAAACGTCTGCCTCCACAAATAAAATCACTATTTGGAAGAAGTTTTATACTAGTGTACAGTAACCTATATGTTATGTGAATATTCTCTATCAACGAGTTCTGCGCTATTAGTAGCCTATGTACCTATATATTAGCATGTGTCTGTACAGATTACAAAGATAAGAGTCCTAAGCACCCTTAGTGGTAACATGGATTGCGCTACTCATAAATTCTTCAGTTTTTACTCATCTAGAATAACTTAAGACAGTGCTAGCACATTACTCTTTCGTTACCAAACTATTTGTCAAGCAAAAATCATTATGCAAATAGTCGGTCTTTGAACCTTACAGTAAAGCAATGAGCACATCTTGAATTAGGCTACACATTTTCATGCATGCATTTGAAATTCTGCCTACTTTACCATCTCGTAATTTGCTGATTTCCAGTCCAAATACAGGGATTGTGCTATGCCGACTATTTAGGGAAATCACTGCACGTTCGTCGTTTCAGCAGCTAGGAGTGATATATGTCTAATGTTTTCTAGTTTTTTTTCTTTTACACTTAACTACAGACTATAGGCCTAAGCATCTACACATTTCCATCGTGTTTATAATATTATTTAACACGATTTTTCTATAAATGAGTGAATAATAAAGATTTTTTGTATGCTTGGGGATGCAACATGCAGTCATTTTGCTCATTTGTCATTTCCTGAAATAAAAGGATTACAACAGTGTCCACAGAGGGAGGATGACATATCAGGTTAAACAATATGTTCAAAATTCAGTGTAGCCTAGTTTTCATCTGGCTACTTTGGCCTCTTGACACACAGGCAAAATGTAAAAAACAAAACAAAAAAATAAATAAATACATAAATTAATATCCTATAAATAATCAGGAATAAATAAATAAATCCAGATTGGCATCCTGGATCCAGAAAAAAACCTTACAATATTATTTGCCACTGTTTCCAATAGAGACAAGTGGCAGCCAGTACATTTTACAGATTTTCAACATGAACTGAAACAAGAGAGCCTTATTATTTCTGAAGTTGTTGTTGTTTTTTTCTAAAGATTTTTTGCTTTAACAACATTCAACATACTATGAATAAATACCTCCACTGCATCTAAAATACATCATCAGTCAATCTTTGTCTGTCATTTTATTAAACCTACGGAGGTAATGGTTTACAGACTTCTTCCGTTGTGGGGTAAGTTTAATTTTGCATACCATTGTGATTAAAATAATTACATTTCATAAAAAAAAATAAACATTAATTAAACTTGTTTGTTTGTTTGTTTGTTTGTTTATTTGCTATATCATAAAGCTGAATGGATCTGCTGGCTGGGTGCATCATTAGTTATATGATGTGAATAATATTATGTATATAAAGAAAATTAAAACACAGGCATTGTCAAACGTGCAGAATACATTCTACTTCTATTTACTACCATCACCGCTATAAAGTTTTCTTATGTTCTCAACATGTGTGTATAGTATACAAACATAATAGAATTTTTAAAAATCAGAAAATGAACAATGGCCAATTAGCTCATGCAAAGTGAAAACTATTTGAAGAATATATCAGTTATATCAAGGAATGATTGCTCCAGACCAGCTATTAGTCAAAAGTGCAGCACATTCACAGCATGAACAAACGGCCTACAGAGACTGAGAAATGACCAAACGCTGGCTGCTATAATCACAGCATCTGTCTGGTTATAAATCCTTAGTGCTCCCTACAGAGTGATTAAACACTGACGTGCCGGTGAAGAAATAATCAGAGATCATTCGGAGAGCTCCATCCGTGTTGCTCTTTGGATCTCAAATCGCTGTGAACTGAACTTGCATGTTGTTTGAAAATAAATAAATAAATCTATAAAAAGCTGAGGTTATATATATATATATATATATATATATATATATATATATATATATATATATATGTATTTGTTTTATGAAACATGTAACAATGTTTATTCTTAAAACAAGGAGAAAAATAAGAAATAAGAAAAAACTTAAGTCAAGATATAATCTCTGAAAACAAGCAGACAGTTCAGTTATCTTAAGGATATTTAGATATTTTTATTGGAAAACAAGAAAAATATTAATATTAAAACCTTTTTGTTAAGTGTGTAAAACCCCATAAACGCACACAGGCCGGAAACTCTTAAGTATCATGAGGTCATAAGTAAATAAATCACTATAGAGGTGTGTTAAAGTCAGCAGGTATGATTTTAGCTTGTGTGTGTGTGTGTGTGTGTGTGTGTGTGTGTAAATGAGACCAGACTTTAGATAGAGATTGGGCAGACGATGACCTTGTCCTCCAACAGGACGCTGACCACCAGGAAGACGATATAGAGCAGGAACATGATGAAGCCCAGCATTTTGCTCATTTTCCACTTACAGGCGGCAATGGAGATGATGACAAAGATGAGCATGAGGAAGAGTAGCACGATGGCACAGAACAGGCCGTTACTACTCACCCTAACTGGGCTCATATTGTTTATAAAGGAGTACATAAGCCATGGGAATGGTAACCTGGGGAAAAAAAGAAATGGTAATTTAGGGCTCTGAAGATCATAAATGTACAGAAAAAAAACATTAACTGTTTCAAAACCAAGTGAGCTGCCTTGATGCTTAACGTGGCTTCCTGGGATAGAAACGCATAAATGACTGATCTGAAACAATCTACATGGGATGGGAAGCACATGTATGTGTCACAGAAACACACACATACATATATACTGTATATCAGTATGGTTCGAGCTGATAGAAAGGCAACAGTAACTCGAATAACCACTCATTACAACTGAGGTATGCAGAAGAGCATCTCTGAATGCACAACACGTTGTTGAAGAAGATGGGCTACAGAACACCGCGTGCCACTCCTCTCAGCTAAAAATAGAAAATTGAGGCTACAATTCGCACTGACTCAGCAAAATTGGACATTAGAAGATGAGACTCTCTCTCTCTCTCTCTCTCTATAAATTATATATCTAAGTGTGAAATTAATATAATACTTTCAGACAATTGCATTTAAATGAAAATGTTTTAAAGTTTAAATGCACATTACATGCAATTAGATTAACTTTTTCAAATTTAGTTTTTCAAATTTTTATATATAATTTCATAACTACATTTATTGTCTTTGAATTATGGTTAAAGTGTAATGCTGAATATACTGACAAGCATTTATGGTAAACATTCTTTAATTTAATTTCTATTGAAACTTGTATATCATGTATTTAAATACATTTGTAGTTTGTAAATGTTACACATTTGTGATAAAGTTTAGTATACTCAAGGCCATATTTAATAAACAGGGCAAATTAGCATGAGAGCAATTCCAAGACCAAAAAACACAGAATGACAGAAAACAGATGCAGTCGAATCATTTCCTTAATAACCAACGCAATCTACCAAGAGCAGCACAAATTAGCGTATGGTTTAAGACATGCTTTTTTTTGAGCGGGAAATAATGGAGCAAATACCAGTAAATTGACTAGCGCAAACGTCTTAGTTAGCCCTATCAGCTTCGAGTGAAACTAAACAAGCCAATGGAATTGGTGTGCGATATTTGCATAATGCGCACCGCCTCCGCCAGGTAGGTATAAATATGGAAGCGGATGCAATCGCACACTATTTTTCGCTGAGGAGACAACTTTGAGTCTGCACTACAGCAAAGGCACAGGAACTGTGGCGACGGGACGTACGTCTCCATTCCCTCCTTCAGGGAACGAGGGTTACATACATAACCAAGACGTTCCCTTTCAGTCGGTCACATTCAACATACGTCAGTAGTGACCGACGAATTGGGATCCCAAATAAAACGCCACAGTTACTGACCCCTCCCAGCACCCAGCGTAAGCTCTAGCCACCCGGCGCACCTTGGGGCACAGAAGGGGGCGAGCTTACACTGAGAAAGTCTACTGCTGTTCCGCAAGACCCACTACAGTAAGACTTAGACAACACCGGGTAAGTGAATCCATAGGGGATGCTGCGGAGGCCACAACCTAGGGTAGGTTGTGGCCTCCGGGGATTACGTGGAAATACACATATGGACTGGCCGTGGGCATTACGCATATGGAGTCCCTGGGATGGCTCCAGCCTAGATATAGAGGGAGACTCATCTGACAGATGACAGCAGAGCTGACTCTGCTAAGGGAAAGGCACGGGCTCACCGTAGGGAGTTTGACCGTGGACAATACACAAATGGGAACACTCACGTGGAGGGGTCACAACATATGGCACCCAGCCAAACCTCAACGTCAGAGACGGACGTTTGGCCTGGCATCAGACACTCCGCAATGTCCGAGCCGCAAGGGGAGGTGGAGGAACTCGACAGGGTTCGCCAAGCGGGGAACTCTACTGGAGCAAATGGATGCACGTATCCGGCCCAGGGGGCGGGAATGGCATAGCAAGCCGACACTAGACTCAGGATAAGGTGAGAGGATAAGGTCTCAGGATAAGGTGAGAGTCACCGGGCCCGAATTCCAGGCACGATTCGTTGACTGAAAATGCGTGCAGGTCCCCTACCCTCTTATCCGAGGCCTCGAAGGGATGACCCCGGAGAGATTTAAGTACCAGGGAGAGATCCCAAGAGGGTATAGAGGAAGAGAGAGGCGGATTCAGTCTCCTCGCCCCCCTCAGGAACCTGACGATCAGGTTGTGCTTCCCCAAAGACTTACCATCAACTGCATCATGATGTGCGGCAATAGTGGCATCATACACCTTGAGGGTGGAGGGAGACAGCCTTCGCTCCAAGCCCTCTAACAGGAAGGAAAGTACTGACCTGACCGAACATGATCGGGAGTCCTGTCGGTGAGAGGAACACCATTTAATGAACAGGTTCCACTTCAACGCATAGAGGTTCCCCATAGAAGGAGCTCTAGCGGAAGTGATGGTGTCTACAACCGACTGGGGTAGATCACCTAGAACCTCCGCGTCCCGTCCAGTGACCAGACATGGAGTTTCCAGAGGTCCGGACAGAGGTGCCAGAGGGTGCCCCGTCTCTGAGTCAGAAGGTCCTTCCTCAGAAGGTCCTTCCTCGGAGGAATGGGCCAAGGAGGTGCTGTCGCAAGGAGCGTCAGTTCCGAAAACCAGGTCCGAGTGGGCCAATATGGAACCACTAGCAAGACCTGCTCCTCATCCTCCCTGACTTTGCACAGGAGCTGTGCGAGAAGGCTCACTGGGGGAAACGCATATTTGCGTAGGCCCTGGGGCCAGCTGTGCACCAGAGCATCTGTGCCGAGATTGCCCTCGGTCAGGGAATAAAACAACTGACAATGGGCTGTGTCCGGAGAGGCAAACAGATCTATCTGTGCGGCCCCGAAACGCTGCCAGATCAGCTGGACCACCTGGGGATGGAGTCTCCATTCGCCCAGAAGCGGAGGCTGCCGTGAGAGCTCATCGGCTGCACGGTTGAGCACACCTGGGACGTGAATGGCATGAAGCGGCCTCAGATGCTTCTGATTCCACAGCAAGAGGTGGCGGGCGACATGAGGGTATGACAGCAGTTCGGTGTCACGGGGACACGGAGCGTACCACGTTGCCACGCCCATCTCGGGACCTAGCCGTGAAGCCAGAGCTGAAGCAGCCTCATATGAAGCAATCCAAGCGGCGTGACTGCGGCTGCAGATGCCATATGCCCCAGGAGCCTCTGAAAAAGTTTCAGTGGGGCCGCTGTCCTGCGCTTGAGCGAACTCAGGCAGTTCAACACTGACTGGATGCTGTCCAGGCAACCGAGTCGAGTTCCATACCGAGATAAGAGATCCTCTGCCCGGGGGAGAGTTTGCTCTTGTCCCAGTTGACCCGAAGACCCAACTGGCTGAGGTGAGCTAACACCATGTCCCTGTGTTCACACAACTGCTTTCGCGAGCTGGCCAGAATGAGCCAGTCGTCGAGGTAGTTGAGAATGCGAACGCCCGGAGAACAGGTGGATTGTCCAGGGACACGTGAGTGTAATGGACACCCCTAAACACTGGGGGACGCCGGGTGAACTGAATCGCATAGCCGAGTCTGATGGTACGAATGAGTCAGCGGGATGAGCAGGGAAGCACTAGCCAGGCTCCCAGACTCCGAGCCAGCGGGGCCAAAGGCACCACAGACGTATCCAGCGTGGGGTAGCAAGGCAGAGTCCTGGGACCCGACTCAGACGGAATAGCGGCCCGAAGTGGGGTCGGACTCTGCGAGGTGGCAGTGTGTATGGGAGACGGCACAAGAGAGGCGGCCTCGAAAAACACACTGGAACCTGCTGGTGATGTGAGAGGGGGCTAAGAGGCAGGGCGCCGCACACTGCCAGCCGCGCCCTCTTGGGACCTGGAGGATTGGGAAACAGCTCTTTTTTTGAAAAGGTGGGTACCGCTGGACTCCAGAGAGCCAGCGGCAGGACAATACGAGACACAAATTCCCCCGGCCCTCGTCCGGGGGAGGGAGAGATGCGGGCATCATCTCCCGAAGAGCTGACATCCTCTCCTCCAGGTCGCCCATCTCAGGACCTCTTCCTCGTTCTCTTGCCACCTGTCTTGGCTGGGGTCTGAGCAGGCTGGGCGCCGCATCCGTGACCGCTCCCTGCTATCTGGCTGCTGCTTTGCAGACTTAGCAGGGTGCGGAGGACGACGCAGGCGGGCACCCTCGGCGTGAGCAGACTGAGGTTGTGCAGCCGGCGGTGGGGTGGAGGCAGCAGCGGACCGCCGGGGTAAGATGTGTTTGATGGCCTCAGTCTGCTTCTGTGTGGCCGAGAACTGCTGGGCGAAGCTCTCGACCGCGTCGCCAAATAGGCCAACCTGAGACACGGGGTAATCCAGGAACCAATACTTATCGGTCTCCCTCATGTCTGCCAAGGTCAGCCAGAGATGGCGCTGCTGGACTACAAGCATAGCCATCGCTTGACCAATGGAGCAAGCCATCACCTTAGTCGCTTGGAGGGCGAGGTCGGTGGCAGTGCGCAGCTCCCCCAACGGCTGTTGGTCAAGACCACCCTGGGGCATGTCCATGAGCGCTTTGGCCTGATAGACCTGTAGCAGAGGCAAAGGGGGCCTGTCCGCAGGCTCTGTAAGCTTTCTCTGTCAAGCTTGACGAGAATTTACAGGCCCGGGATGGGAGACGCGGTTCACTGCACCAGCCAGTGGCCGTTGGACACAGTTGCATCACAACGGCTCGCTCGACTGGGGGGATCCCAGCGTACCCCTTAGCCTCCCTGCCATCCAGAGTGGTGAAGGCGGAAAAGGGACCAGGCCTTGCACGAACACTGTACGGCGTTCTCCACAACTTGGTCACCTCCTCATGCACTTCCGGAAAGAAAGGCACCGGGGCAGGACGCTGAGGACCAGCACGGGCCGCCCCAAGAAACCAATTGTCCAGCCGAGAAGGTTCGGGACGCGGTGGAGGGTTCCAGATGAGCCCGACCTTCTCAGCGGCCCGGGAAAGCATAGCTGTCAACTTGGGATCGGCCTTGGGCAATGCTGCGGTCCTGGAGGGAGGTAGCGCAGCCAAGTCTTCATCTCCCGAACTCAAGCTCACCTTCTGATGCCGCAATCGACATCTGTTCGTCTGCAGGTGCACCGAAGGAAACGGCTGGTCACTTGACAGAGGGACCAGTGCGATCCTCGGGCAACACCACAGGCTGCAGTTTTGTAGAGGGGATAGGGGCCCATGGAGCAAAGCGTGGAAGCCCTAACCGTGATCCTCAGGTCACCCTTCCTTCATGCCAACGTGCCGCTCCCCTGACCGGAGCCAGAGAAAATGGCTGAACGGGGCATAGGGAGGGGACCAAGGAACGAGAGTCTAGACCTCAACACTGAGATACAACTCCCACAGTGAGAACATGAGCTATCCACAAAAGATGCCTCAGCATGCTGAACGCCCAGGCACGTGACACAGCAATTGTGACCATCAGCAGGGACCAGGGAACGACCGCATCCAGTAACGCACAGACGAAATGACATCTTGAAAAAGACGCAGGGTTCATCTGTGAAGCTCTTTTAGAAGGGGGAAATTCAGCTCTTGTTCTTTGTGCTGAAGCACACAGGGAACAGCCACAATGTGACTGCAGGTACACCACTCCCTGAGTCACACACACAGAAGAACAAGCCCAAATCACAAACCAATGGGGCAGAAAACAATGCTGTGAAAACAGCAGTTGAGAGCTGTATAATAGCTCGAGAAAGCTCACTCTGTGAAGGCTCGCGTCTTCGCTGTAGGGTGCCTTAACACCAGCACAACGAAACAAAGGCTCTTCAAAGGCTTGAGAAGTCACTCTCAGTCAAATAGCAGGAACACACCAGGTTGGCTCCGAAGCGAAAGACAGAGTGCGATTGCATCTGCTTCCGTATTTATACCCACCTGGCAGGGGCGGTGCACATTATGCAAATATCGCACACCAATTCCATTGGCTTGTTTAGGGCTGATAGGGCTTTTTTGGTGATATCCCAATTCGTCGGTCACTACTGACGTATGTCGAATGTGACGGACTGAAAGGGAACCTTAGTAAATCACCTTGATTGATTCATTTAAATACTCTCCACCCATAAATTTTGCGTCTGAAAGAGAAAATCCTAAAAAATGCATATGCAATAAGGTCAGCCACGAAAATAACTGTGTCCATGCCTGCCTTTTCAGCACTATTTTTTCACTGTGGCCCAATTTTACAGACAGGACTTAGACTAAGACAGGATTAGGCCTTAGCTCAATTAGGACATTTAAGTAGCTTGTATAAACATACCCTAGAAAAAAACATAACTGGTGTACATTTTGAGACAAAACAATGGCAGTGACATATTTTCAGATACGTCAGTGCAAGTTGCTTTCAGTTAAAACAGCTCAAACATTTTAGTCTAGGACTAGCTTAAGCCTTTTCTGTGAAACCGGAGGTGCGTGTCTTTACTTAATCCTGACAGTAGATTTTTAATGCCAAAAGAGGGTAAAATATCGATTTCTCGATTTTAATTGATTCTCATTTTTATAAACCGATATCGATTCTTAAATCCCAAGAATCAATTAGTCTATCCTAGATTCAGTTGATAAATGAACTGAACATTGTACCGAGCCACCCATCCTATAAATCGCAATAAGCTTTGTGCATTGTTACTAAGTCTCAACAAAGTCTCAGATTTAAAATTCTGTCCATTTTATTATGAAATTCCAAAAATAAATACCGTTTTGGTGCTTTTTAATGTGGCATAACAGATCGCTGTAGCTCCTCAGTTCAAGAGAAGCGGCAGCGCGAAGCGCACCAGTTACAGTGCAAAATACACATGAATGAACACCCAAAGGTATGTTAAAAGATACAGTACAACTTACCGAAAACTGTATTATGTCTCATATAATCACTCAATCAGTGTTTCAAACGCTGAAAGACGTCAATAAAACAGCTTACAATATGTTACGTAACGTCACATTCACCTCAGGAAAACCATATTCAGTGACCATAAACTGGATAGTCAGCTAGAACAATGAACTCTAGAGAGGAGCATTTTGCTAAATATATGCACCATATTGCATAGGCCTTTTCATTATAATGTTTAATGTTCTTCAGTATTTAATGCATGTTTGAATAAATCTGTCAAGTTTTTTATGACAGCCACCATTTAAATGTTTATATTTAAAAAAAAAAAAAAAACTAATTGGAGTAGAAATATAATTGTGATTGTAAAGTTAGTATAACTTTATTATTATAAAAACTTCCTTGAGTGTAATGCAAGTACAAATCAGTTAATTTTAACCTTCAATATAATAGTAATGTAGTACCAACTCCCATGTAGCCTATAGTTTACAGCATTAGTTTTTTTTCCTTGAGAAAATTTGCCATGTACTGTAACTAATATATATCCGAAATAATCAATATTGAATCGAATCAAATTGAATTGGAATCGAATCGAATCACAAGCTTGTGAATTGAAATTGAATCGAATCATGAAATTTGCGTCAATACCCAGCCCTAATATATATGTGTGCGTGTGTGCTCACCAAGGATGCATTTATTTGATCAAAAAATACAGTAATATTGTGAAATATTATTAAAATCTAAAATAACTGTTTAGTGTTTTCTATTGTAATATATTGTAGAATGTAATTAATTCCTGTGATGCAAAACTGAATTTTCAGCATCATTACTCCAGTCTTCAGTGTCTAATATGCTGATTTGCATATGAAAAAAAAAATCTTATTATTATGAATGTTAAAAACAGTTGCACTGCTTCCTATTTTTCATGGAAACTGTGACATTGTCACAATCATCAGCTTGTTTAGCCCAGCCTATATAAACCCTATTCACTCTGTGTCAGTCACAGTGAAGTTTTGTTAGTAGTTACACTACAATTCTGAGTGTTCTCTCTGGTTTCATGTTGCTTTTTTTTTTGGGGGGGGGGGGGGGATTTCTAGCCTGTGTTCACTGCCTTGTTGTGTGTTCGTTTATTTGGACTGATTGCCTGTGTTTGACCCATTGCCTGTATTTTGGATTACGGTTCTGGATTGTACCAATAAAGATGTGTTTGGATCTTTAACCCTAAAGTCTTGGAGCAATTTCATAACAGAAAACCTCGCCATGCACAGATCCAGTAGCCGAGTGAGACCCAGACCCACCGTGGATCCAGCAGTTCAACTCATCCATTTACAGCAAGGTAACAGACCACTCAAGGACCACACCCAAGATGTTCTGAATCTTGCTAATCTTACAGACTTTCCTGATTTTGCAGTCATTGACTTTTATTGTTATGGACCTAATGAATTCTATCAAACTAGACTTGGGAAGACTGAGGAGGACGCTTCCCCTAAACAGTTTTTGGGGAGGGGCAGTACACACCAAGCTCCAGTGGCCACAGAGCTTGGCTCAGCACGACTGCCAGCATGTCCTTTTCTGATGGTTGCAAGCCCTGCACTTTCTGTACCTTCCTGTCCTGTGGTTCCTGCTCCAAAGCCTATTCCACGCCTGAGTCCTCAGTCAAGATGGCCGACACGCCTGTGTCTTCAGGCCGCTACGCGGCTACCCTTGGTCATCTGCTCAGCCTGCTCTGCCCTGGCCGCCTACTCTGCCTGTTCCGCCCTGGCCACCTGCTCTGCCTCAGTCTGCAGGCCCTCTTCCACTTCATGGACCTAGCCCTCCATCCCGCCTTCTGTTCGCCTCACTCCTGGACATTTCTAGCTATGTTAGAAGCTGCTCCTTAGGATGGCAGGCTATATCATGATCAACAGCTAGAGTGCCCATGATAGTCACCAGAGGGCACTCTACCCCGGACTATTGCCACACCATCTTGGACTGCATTACC